>BLBF01000020.1:45520473-45565201 GCA_015471245.1 Laticauda colubrina
TTATATTATATTATATTATATTATATTATATTATATTATATTATATTGAATCTGAAGAAGTTGACAGGCAAGATATTATAGCCGACAATTTTGTGTACTAAGCTTAGAACGGACTGCAGGTGGCACATTTCCAGATTGTCCAAGCCTAAAATTTCAATCCTTGAAGCATAGGGAATTCTATTGTGAATAGAATTTTAAAGCTGCCAAGGTAGAGAAACATGGCCCTAGCTTGAATTTCCCTTTTAAAAGCAGAGCATTATTCCATGGCTGAAATAATGAAATATCAAGGAGGTAGGAGGGAACACTCATCATAGACAATAGGAAATTCAAGACAATGTGGGGGTGCAGCAACAGTAAATAAGCAGCAGATGAAGAGATTTATAACTGGCATCATTCTCCTATGTCTGATACTTTATTTATTCTCCTATAAAGATTTATTCTCCTATAAAGTTCTCAGACACAGAAAGTGTCTTGCAGCAGTTCAATTTTTGATCTGGTCATCAACTCAAGTTTTTTACTCTCAGATTGAAAAGAGATAGTAGAAGATTTTAAGCTGGCATGAGTGACTAGTCATTATACATCAACTCCAACACATCTGCAAATTCCTTGAGTAAGGCATCTTAAAGAGGATTATTAGAGTATCACTATCTAATCTTCTCCTATCTTTGCCCTCCAAATGTGATAGGGCCAGAAGTGTCTTTTCAAAGGAGAGGCTTCACCCAGATCTAATTCTAATGATTGTGAAGGTTCCAAGTAATAAACCCAAACTAATCAGCACTCCAAGACTTTCAGCTTTGTCAAATGACTGTTTTATTGAATACAACATTTTGGCATGAATGAAAATAAAACCAGCCCTAAGTATTTCCTGTGGTTTCTGTTCCGTCCGGAAAAACCAGAGGTAGACCGGGTTCCAACAACAAAGTCTTTATTTCAAGTATAGTTGCAAAAACGGAACATTGACTCAAGCCGCGACAGCTCTTTTATACTTTTCTGTCTGCCGGCTTGTAGCCAATGACATTCATTTGATTTTGCCGCCTTTGTGCGGCTTCGGGGATTGGTTCCTTTTGAACCTATCCCCATTAGTTTTTTGTAACCAATCAGAATGGGTTATTTGGATTCTACTATTTTTATACAGAACACCCCTCCCCTCTTAGTTCAGTCCTACGTGGTGACGTAGTCGCGCAGGTAGGTCGGGCTTCTCTTGACTCGACTGGACTTGCGCGGTTCATTATTGTTGGAGACTTCGACCGGTTCGGATGGGGTTGCTGTGTCTTCCGTCCTTCTCCATGGAACCGTCTGGAAGGGTGAGTCAGCCATTTTACTGCTGCCTGAGTTTCTTAGGCTGGTGGTTTTGCCGCTTCCTCCCATTTCCTCCGGGCAGGTCGAGCTGGCCTGGCTGGCCCCTTCGGATGGACTCTTCTCGCAACTTTCTTCAAACAGTGAGTCTTTTATTTGCTCTTTTTGATTGTTATTGTTTTCAGAGTTTAATTTAAACGGTTCTTTATTGATTTCTTGCATTTCCCCCCCCCCCTCTTTGGTTTGAATTTCGTCGTGTTTTTCTATGTTTGGTTGTGTGTTTGCATTTCATTCTATGTTTCGGGAGCGAAGCTGGTCTATGTGCCGCTTCCATTCCCTGCCGTCGTCTACCGTTAGTCGGTAGGATTTGGGGCCTGTTATTTGTGTAATTTGTCTGGGTCCCCGGTAAAATTTTTTGCATAAACTAAGTCGCCTATTGCAGAGGTCCTGAATCGAGTGGAGGAGTTGGGGGGGTTTTCTGGTGTGAAATTTGGGTGCAATCCGTCTAGATGCGACCTTAGTTTCCTTCCCATCAGTAATTCTGCTGGGGTTTTGTTGGTTGTAGTACTGGGTGTGATATGTTGGAGAGTGAGTAATCGATTTATTTTATTTTGGACATCCCCAGTGTCCATTTTTTCTAAACCCTCCTTGGTAAACTTGACCATTCTCTCTGCCCTACCGTTTGCAGCCGGGTGGGCCGGCGCGGTGAGTGCATGTCTTATACCTAGGGAGGCTAGGTATTGCTCGAATTGGAGACTGGTTAATTGTGGCCCGTTGTCAGACACTAGGACGTCTGGTAGGCCATGGGTTGCAAAGAGTTTGTCAAGTTGTTTTTTAACAGTTTCTGTTGTCGTAGATGGCATAATTTTTACCTCCAGCCAATTAGAGTATGCATCCACGACAATCAGAAACGTATGCCCCTTGGTAGGACCCACAAAATCGATGTGGATTCGTGACCAGGGGCCTCTTGGGGTTTCCCAGTCTCTTATGGGTGCTTTTGGCGGGGACAGCCTGATTCTTTGGCATTTATTGCACGAGTTTACCCAGTATTCGATGTCCCTATCTATACCCGGCCACCAAACATAGCTTCTAGCAAGGCTTTTCATTTTAACTATTCCCGGGTGGCCTTCGTGAAGCATTCCCAGTACCTTGGTTTGTAATTTGTTAGGAATAATTACTCGATCACCCCACAATAAACAACCTTTTTGGATTGAGAGTTCAGTTTGTCTGGTCCGGAAAGGTTTAAAGTTCTCAGTTTTTTGGTTTTCTGGCCAGCCTTTACCTACCCAGTTAAGTACGTGGGCAGACAATGGGTCTTTTGCGGTGGCTCTGGCGACATCATTCGCAGATATGGGTAGATTGGGGTAAGTCTCTATCTGCAATGCTGTCATCGCTGGTGCCGGGTCCTCCTCTGTTGATGGCAATGGTGCTCTGCTCAAAGCGTCTGCATGGGAAATTTGTTTCCCTGGGTGATGTGTCAGAGTATAGGAATAGGCTGCTAGGGACTCTGACCATCTAGTCATTCGTGGGGACAGAATATTCGGTGTGGGCTTGTTTCCCGCCAAAATTCCTAGTAGCGGTTTGTGGTCTGTTACGATTTGAAAAGTTCTTCCATATAGGTACTCGTGGAAGCGTTTCACTCCGGCGACAATTGCCAGAGCTTCTCTGTCCAACTGACTATAATTACGCTCGGTTTTGGACAGGGTCTTTGAATAGTATGCGACGAGTGCCTCTCTCCCATCAGGCAATTGGTGGATCAGGATGGCACCGACTCCGAATGGCAAGGCATCGCAGGTCACCGTCAATGGCAGTGTGTTGCTAAACTGGATAAGAACGGTGTTTGATGTTAATAAGTCTTTTATTCCTTGGAAAGCTTTTTTTTCTCTAAGCCCCCATGTCCAAACTGTTTTCTTGTCCAGTAATCGATGCATTGGTTCCGCTATTGTGGCTTTTTGGGGTAGGAACACATTATAAAAGTTTATCAGTACCCAAAATGCCTGCTGCTCAGTTTTATTCCTTGGTTCTGGTGCGTCTTTTATAGCTCTGACTTTTTTTTTGGTGGGGTGTATGCCCTCTCCATCAATTAAATATCCTAAAAACTTGATGCGATCAGTCATTAGGCAGCACTTTTCTTTCTTTACTTTAAGGCCAGATTCTCTGAATTTATTTAGGACCTCTTTGAGTCTTTTTTTAAGCTGTGTTGCATCTTTGGCTGAAATTAGGAAGTCATCAAAGTATGGCACGACCCCTTCTATGCCATTTAACAGGCGTTCCATGAGGCTCTGGAAAATGCCTGGGGCTACGCTTACTCCAAATTGGAGTTTGTTACATTTGAATGCCCCTTTGTGAGTCACTATTGTTTGTGCTTCCGCCGTTAAGGGATCTACTGGGAGCTGTTGGTATGCCTATGCCAGGTCTAGTTTAGCAAAAACTTTTCCTCCCCCAAGAGAGTGCAGTAGGTGTTGCACAACTGGCACCGGGTACGCGCTCTGTTGCGTGGTTCAGGGTAGCCTTGTAGTCGCCACAGATTCGAACCGACCCGTCTGGCTTAATTGGTGTCACAATTGATGTTTCCCATCTAGCGTGGTCGACTGGTTCTAAAAACCCTTGATCTATTAATTTATTTAGTTGTTCCTCTATTTTTGCTTTTAAAGCAAAAGGAACCCATCTGGCCTTTAGCCTTTTAGGGGTTATCTGTGGGTCTAGACTAAATGAAATGGGGGTTCCCCGATACCTGCCTAGGGAGCCGTCGAAGTCGTCCTGGAATTCTTGGATCAGGTCTTCTTCCCAGTCAGTTGCGGCCACCCTGTCTACTCCGGTCATCCCGATGCCCAATGGTGCGAACCATTCAATACCCAGGAGGCTTGGTCGATCTCGGTCGACTATTGTTAATGGTAGTACTGTGACATGTTGCCTGTAAGCGATTCGAAAATGTCCCAGGCCGATTACAGGAATTTGGTTTCCCTGATAATCTTTGAGGGTTAGTTTTTGTCTCTGGAGTTCCTTAATTTTGATGTCTGGGATTAGTTTTTTGAGGGTGTCCCATGACACCATGGATAGGAACGATCCAGAATCAACTTCAATCTCGCAGGGGCTGTCTTCGATTTTTACAACTATTTTTACTTTCTTCCCGCTTTCCGTCTGAGCGCTTCCGATAGTGAAAGTTTGGTATGCTTTCTCCCGGTTAGTGGCTTGCCTGTTTCGCTGCCACTTTCTCTCGGAGAGTCTTGGCTCAGGCTTTGCTGGGGAGTCGTTTCGTCTCTTTGGGCTGTAATTCTTTCTGTTTCTGCAGACTTTCTTGATATGCCCCCTTTTCTTGCATGCTCTGCAAATGGCATCGAGGAATCTGCAATCGGCTCGGGGATGGTTTCCCCCGCAGCCAGCACATTCCCGCCGATTTCTATTTTCGCGCCCTTTCTTGTTAGCGTATAGGCGGTGGATTTCGTCGTCTTCCTCCCCGGATTCTGACGTCTCCTCGAGTTCTTCATAATGAGTGGTTGTGGGAGGTTGTTTTTTTCCTCTGGCCGGGCTTATTTCATCGTTGCTTGCATTCATTTGTTTCATCTTATCTGCCAATTTTTTGGCGGCTTCAGCAGCCGAGGCTTCTGCAATAGCTTCGGCTACTGATATGTTGGGTTTGTTCAGTAGCTTGCTCTGTATGGTTGAGTCTCTTAACCCCAATATCACTCGATCCCGCATCGCTTCATCTAAGTTAAGAAACTCGCACGCTCCCCTTATTTGGCGTAGTGCGGCTACAAAATCAGCGATGGTTTCGCCTTCTTTCTGGTCTCTCCGATAAAACTCGTGCCGCTTTATCAGGTTTGACACCACTGGTGCATAGTGGGCCTTTAATGTTCTTTGGAGCTCGGTCCACGTCAGTTGTTTGACATCTCGGGGCTTTGCCAAAGCCTTGGCCATTTTAAAAATCGCGGGCCCACAGTGTGTCAAGAAGACAGCTCTTTTTCGCTGGTCTGAGATTTCCTCCATCTCATTGCTCTCTAGGTACATCTGGAAACGGTCTACGTAAGATTCCCAATCTTCTTCATTGGGGTTGAAGGGTGCGGGCGGCGCATTGTTTCCGGCCATTGCTATTTGTCTGGCTTGTCTGTCACTGCGTGCTCCATCTCACGTTTAGGACGATCCCATCCTCGTCGCCAGTGTTCCGTCTGGAAAAACGCGAGGTAGACCGGGTTCCAACAACAGAGTCTTTATTTCAAGTATAGTTGCAAAAACGGAACATTGGCTCAAGCCGCGACAGCCCTTTTATAGTTTTCTGTCTGCCAGCTTGTAGCCAATGACATTCATTTGATTTTGCCGCCTTTGTGCGGCTTCGGGGATTGGTTAGTTTTTTGTAACCAATCAGAATGGGTTATTTGGATTCTACTATTTTTATACAGAACAGTTTCAGTCTAATTAAAGAAAAGATAATTCCTTCCCTCACAGTCATCAGGTCACATTGTCCAATTAGGTGTTTTGGCACCTCCTCCTTCTGGCAACTTCCCTCAGTCTCTGGCCTGCACCTATTGAAATGACCATGGTTCCCATGAGATGGGCTGTTGAGATGGGCTGTCTGGGCTGACATTTCAGACTTCCCTCCTCCGACACTGAGAAATGGAAAGATAGCTGCATCAGGCCTGAACCATTTCAAAGTTGACAATGATCCTAAGAGGGAAATTATGAAGGATGTCGCTTTTTTCTAGCCAATGGAGGTAGAAGAATTCAAGGAGATATGATGTGAAAGAACAAAAACAGAACATAGAAAAACAGAGTTGGAAGGGACCTTGGAGATCATCTAGTCCAACTCATTGCAGAAGAAAGAAAGGTGAGACTACAGAAGAAAATCAGACATAGTGGAAAATAACTAAAAATATGAAAGAAGAGAAAAACTAGTGACGAGTATCAAAAATGAATCCCCGTTGTCTGGGGTTAGTTCAAAATTGGATTTTTGAAGATGCATTGGAAACATTTTTACAAAATGGCTGCCATTGAGAACAGCAGTCTCCTATTTGCAAAAGGCTTCCTATTATAGATGTGGCAAGTCACATTGCAACTGTAATTTGGTTTTAGGGCTGTTATTATCATTCAGCAAACATTAGATGGAAGTGAGAAAAAGAGATCTTTCCTGTACAGATCCCTAGTTCATCTGAATGCTTACTAAAACTGTGTCTACTATGTCCACCTCTGTGTGTGTGTGTGTGTGTGTGTGTGTGTGTGTGTGTGTGTGTTTCTTTTGCTGATAAGACAACCCAAATTCCTTGATGCTGGTAATTATAGACTAATTCTGCAATTGCTAAAGAAAAATTGAAAGGAGGATGGGTTAGTCACAGTTTTGGTTTTGGTTTTTCTTAGTCTTGATGGATTTCTAACTTATCCTCATCAGAATGCAGAAGTATCTATGAGATTTCATTTACAGCAAAAATAAACAAATGAAATTTACATTACATATGTACATTAGAGTACACATGCATTTGCTATTGATGTATTTAAAATGCCTAATTATTTCCCCTTTCTTATCTTCATTTATTAATTCTAGTGATAAGCTGAAGTACTGGTATGTACTGCAGAAGTTACTGTATCTGATATTTCAAATAAATTCCATTCTACTCATTAACACAGGTAGAGTTTCTGATGAATACAGAGTTGATTAGTATATAATTTATGGCATTCATCAGCATATGATTTTTATTTTTTTAACAACAAAGTGAGTGAATTTAGATTGCATACAAGCTATTTCTCATGGA
The DNA here is from genome assembly GCA_015471245.1 of Laticauda colubrina. Lineage (NCBI taxonomy): Eukaryota > Metazoa > Chordata > Lepidosauria > Squamata > Elapidae > Laticauda > Laticauda colubrina. The sequence goes on from BLBF01000020.1 coordinate 45,527,511, forward strand.
AGGTTTTCTATGTCTGTGTTGTTCCTACATTTCACATACATAATTGCCATAATTTTTATTCCTCTGTCCATAGTGGGAAAGAATACATCAAGTTAGGGTTTTTTTTTAAAAAAAAATTGCATCAACCAGGATTACAATACTGAATGTTTTGCTAAATGCTTCAGAAGTTACTATTAACACATATGAGATAAACACAAATATATGTGCTATTACATTGTATAGTTTCCCCCCCCCACTAAGTATTAAAATACTGATTGAATCAGGCAATATTATTGTTATGAAATCATCACAATTTTAAATCTAAACTGGTCTCTATTTTTATTAAGAAACCCAAATGTTTACTCATTGGATACTCAGCATTAAAAATCAAGATTACATTTCTTAGCTACAAGAAATAAACCACTGGAGAGAGGGAGCTTTATTAAGTTCTAGTACAGACAAAATTCTCTGAGCTAAGATTTCACACCAAGAAGCCCAATACTTATTTAAATAATAGGCATATTGATTTTTTAAAAAAGAAATTCAACCAATTCCATAACAGAGCTAATTTATGGGATATTGGGGAGCAGCTTACTTGGTAAAAGTCCTCAAGAAGAGGTTGGTAAGTCAACTCTTGCGGGAATTATGAATTTCATGAACTGAGATGAGAATTGGTCAATGCCCCTTCAAGCCTTATAAAAAAGTAATTTGTATTGTTGGGCATGGAAATATCCAGGGTTTCTTCTTAACCGAAATTTTAAAAAGTAAGAACATGTAATAACTCTGAAGCCTATCATTTTACAATTGGTGAAATTCTGCACTAATCTGTAGGTTTTTTTAATTGTTGTCCCAACATCAAAATTAGGTCATTAAGCTAACAGATATCAGTAGAGAAGAATGTCAAAAGTGTCAGAGTGTAGTCTTTTTGGAAATAATAAATGAGCACCTCATAACTTGTGTGAACCTATAGCCAAACCTTTCCTACCTGGCTACTTTGTTCTCCCTCACAGCTCCTTCCCATTCTCTTTGGTAGCATCTCCAGCATCATTTGGTTGGGAATATGTTTGTACATATGGAGGTGACATCTAAATTTGTCTTGCTTAACCAATGATGCTACTTTCTTTCATACATTCATAGCATTCAGTATTTTTTCAAAGCATCTATTTTTCAATGCATTAATTTTTACATATGGAATATATATTCCACATATCCCTTCCACCTCTAATTTGCAGCCACATATTATAAAAGAACTTGACCAAATTATTTTGTCTGAACTGGGACTTCCTAACAGTCTAATTTTGCTCCCCATCCCTTGGGCAAAAAGTGACAACTTCCCACTGTTTGTTAAAATCAGTTTTAGAGTTGATTCCCATCTGATAAGCATTTCCTCATTCCCTCTTTCTTAATCAAATCTGAGGCCTTTCTTTGAAGATAATGAATTTTTTTAAAAAAGGAACCCTGTTATTTATTTGCTTTTATATATACAAATAAGAATATTTCTGTTCTTATTTCTATATTCTATTAGTAGCAGACCACTACTAATGGGTGAAAGAGATGGGAGAGAATGTATAATTTTTAATGTGGTGCATTTTTTTCCAGGCATTTATTCTAAGAAGCAGAATTTCACGCTTCTCTTCTTAAAAACATGCAGCATGTATGACACACCTGCAGTCCTATTTACCAAAGCTTCATTTCATTCAACGGAACTTGCAGGGAGTGCAAAGCAGTCACCCCTCATTTTTTATAATTCAGCCATCAACAATATATTTTTATTGTCAATCCAAAAGAAGTGTCATTAAAGGAGAAAGGGTCTGAAATGAACTATTATTTGACATTTAACATTTAACATTCAAAATGCAAAATGTTAAATATATACAAGTTTATACTGATGTGAAGAGACTGCTATATGTTTTGGGCTCTTATATAAATAACTTTTAAGGACTAGTCACTCCAAAGATTCCCTGATTCATTTCAATGTCTCAGATGAACATCTCTCCTGAAGATAACATATCTCCTGAAGATATCATTGAAATAACCAGAGATGGCCCTGAGTTCAAATACAATGATGGCTCAGTGGCCCAAAATTTTGTAAAGTTGTATGCAAAAATGAGTCCAGCAAATGCATATTCATTCATACAATAAACGCCATTGCAAAAATCAATCCCAACCACAAAAAAGTTTGCTCAAGACCAGATTTATCCATACTGCAAAGAAACCACTCCCATGAACTCTGCAATGAACTCAAAAGATGTCTAGACAATGGAGAGAAGAATCTCTTCATTGACTACCGCGCTGATTGTATCAAAAGTAAGTCACACAACCCACAACTCCACATCGAACCCTACCTCATCCAACCCACCATCACTCAAAACTATGCATGCATGCCTCTAACTCCCTCAATTCCAACTACAACTGGCCTTAAATGTAAGCTACTCAATGCAAGAAGCCTTGTGAATAAAATACCTGAATTTCTCCTCTTACTAAATATGGCTAAATTCAACATCATATTTGTCTGTGAAACATGGCTCAACGCATCTCTCCCTGACTCGACTACCACAGTAAGAGACTATCATGTTTACTAATCAGATCGTGAAATCTGTAGAGGAGGTGGTGTTGCTATCTTCTATAAAAAGTCCTTATATTTAAAAAACATCCAAATTACCCAGGAGCTTGCTCTTCCTGAGACCATCGTCTGTGAACTGTCCTTAAATATCACATTTCAATTCTTATTATGTTACAGAGTCCCTGATTATGACATTGAACATGTAAACAAGCTAAATTCACGACTAACATGGACAACATCCTGCCCACACACTTTTATCTTTCTTGGTGACTTCAATCTACCTCACGTTAACTGGACCCTAAACAAATGTAAAACTGAACCCATACATGCAACCTTCTACAATGCTGTAACAAACCTGGGACTGGAACAACTTGGAACCAACAATACTAGACTTAACAACTGCCTCAATCTCATCTTCCGCAACAGTTTGAATTCAATTTATGGAACACAAATTAAAGAACCCTTTTCCAACAGTGACCACAGCATGATTGACTTTTGTCTCAACATACATCCACACAAAAATCAACACAACGATGTGATCTCTAATTATAACTTCAAAAAAGGCAACTATGAACTTATAGACAATGATCTCTCATCCTTTGATTGGCAATTTCTATTCACTGGATGCAATACTGTTGAAGACCATTACAACATATTTTTACTTGAAGTCAAAAGAGTCATCAAACTATATGTGCCAATAGCAACTCCAAAAACCAGAAAAAAACAGATTACTCATAACAATAAGGAAGCTTCAATCCAAAAAGAAATAACTTTGGCGGAAAAACAAATCTGGTCACATTGCCAACTTCAAAAGCCGATACAAAAATTTATGCCACCAAATAAAGACTGAATGCACCAATTATCACATTAAACAAGAGGAAAATCTTCTATGCACCAATTCCACCCACGCTTTCTACAATTTGGTAAACAACAAACTAAAAGACTCAAGGTCCATCCCACCCCTGAAAGGACCTAATGGTAAAGACTGCAATGATGACACATTAAAGCCAACCTCTTGAACACATTCTTTGGCTCAGTATTTGTAAACAGCAATGGATCATGCCCAGTATTTCCTAGTCGAACCACAGACAACTACAATGATCTAATACATATCGATTTTACAGAAGACAATGTTGAAAAAGCACTATGCAACCTAAAACCATCTCTATCTATCGGACCAGACGGAATATGTGCCTACTTCTTAAAAAAGCTATCCACTGGCATAGCCAAACCTCTAAGCATAATCTTTGAAAAATCTTTCAGGACCAGCTCCTTGACAAAACTATGGTTACAAGCCACAGTCATCCCCATCTTCAAAAAGGGAGACCCCAGCCTAGTTGAAAATTACAGACCAATCTCTTTATGCTGCATCACCTGTAAAGTCATGGAATCAATTATTAACCAATCCATTATCCTCCATTTAGAGACAAACAACCTATTCTCTGATAAACAATTTGTTTAAAAAAAAACCATCCTGCAATCTGCAACTCTTACACTGCAAAAACATATGGACTACACAACTCAGTCAGGGCAAAGCAATAGATGCAATCTACACAGACTTCTGTAAAGCCTTTGATTCAATGGTACATGACAAACTACTCCTAAAACTAAAATCTTTTGGTATCTCTGGACACCTGCATAACTGGATAGAAGCATTCCAGTCAAATGGACAACAAATGGTCAAAATTGGGAGCGTCCTATCAAATTCTGTACCTGTCAACAGTGGTGTCCCCCAAAGCAGCGTTCCAGGATCAACTCTCTTTATATTCTACGTAAATGACTTCTGTGATCATATTAAGAGCAACTGCATTCTCTTTGCTGATGATGTAAAGCTATTCAACACCACAGACAATACTGCTACCCTTCAAAAAGACCTCGACTATGTATCAGATTGGTCAAACAAATGGCAACTTCAAATATCAACAAATAAGTGCTTCGTCTTACATATTTATAAAAAAATCAGAAAATAAAATACAGGCTAAATAGTCAAGCCCTTGTTGATGATCCAGACTCTGTCAAGGATCTTGGAGTACTCATCCCTAATGACCTAAGTGCTAGAGCCCACTGTAACTACATAGCCAAAAAGGCATTAAGAGTTGTTAACCTAATCTTACATAGCTTTTTCTCTGGTAATATTACACTACTAACTGGAGCATACAAAACATTTGCTAGACCAATATTTGAATGCAGCTCATCAGTCTGGAACCCACATTATGTATCTGATATTAACACAGTCCAGAAAGTCCAGAAATATTTCACAAGAAGAGTTCTCCACTCCTCGTTGCAGAATACCTTATGCCACCAGACTTGAAATTCTAGGCCAAGAAAACCTAGAACTACGCCACCTTCAGTACAATCAAAATATAGTATATAAAATCATACATTGCAATGTCTTACCTGTCAATGAATACTTCAGAGTCAACCATAACAACACAAGAGCAAACTCAAGGTTAATCGCAACAAACTTGTTGCAGGAAATACAACTTCAGCAACAGAGTGGTCAATGTCTGGAATACTCTACCTGACTCTGGTTTCTTCCCCAAACCCCAAAAGCTTTAACCTTACACTGTTTATTATTGACCTCACCCCTTTCCTAAGAGGTCTATAGGGGGCGTGCATAAGCGCACCAACGTGCCTACTGTCCCTGTCCTATTGTTTCTTTTATTTTTCTTATATGTATCCATGTATTCATAGCTATGTATTTACTTATACCTATTATTGTGTAAGCAATTGACAAACCAAACAAAATAAATAAATAAATGAAACAAATAAGAAAAGTCACAGAACAATCAGCATGAAATCACTGTATAATATTATCCTTTACAAATGACCTGTTCGCTAATGGAAGAACGTGCTCTGTCATTGGATAGTCAAGTGAAACATGACTACTATTATTTCTAGAATGGATCCAGGAAGTACTGGTATATTTATATATTAGTTTAGGTTAGCATTATGGCCATGACCTTTTTTCAGTTGCTGAAATGGAGAAGCTCAGGGAAGCAAGATGGGGATTTCTGTATATGGAAAAAACTGTGGAAAACAAGTTTCTAATCTTGTAGTGTCTGTTTTGTTTAGTTAGAACTGTGAAATCCATCATCTGTTGTCTAATTCAAAAACTCTTTCCTAAAATTAATTTATTCTAAGGCCAGAAATTTGTTCTGGGTAACAACTGCAAAAATCCTGCTGTTTCCCTGCTTTCATTAGTACATCTCACTAATATATTGTTGCAACTATTGTTAAACAATTAAGAATCAGAAATCTTGCCAGTCAGTTGTGCATCTTTTAAATATCTGTCACTAGACCAAGTTGTCATCTTTGGCTGTTCCTAGCTAAAGATCCTCGATTATGAAAAGATATTCCAAATCTAAATATCAGCAAGACTAACTCCCTTTTTACAACATGATTACTATCAACATATCACTACAATCATTAAAGCAGGTATGTGCTACCTTCTGCTTTTCAACTGTTTTAAACTACTTTTATTCACTCCAAACCAGTTCAAAAAGAAGCCAACTTTGCTTATTTAATGCCCTCTAGAGTGTGTGGTCCAGAATCCCATGCTAACACAGTGTTCATTAAGTTTTCAACTGCACAGCTTTTACAAAATTGCAAAGAAGAAACCACCATAAAAATATGGCAGCCTTCATAACACTCTCTTCCCTAGCAAACATCTTCCAGTCAACAGTCTGCAAAGAATCCAGCAGCTTTTATGTATATAGACATTGCATCTGTTCCCAATTTGCTGTCTGAAGCTGCTGCCTTCCATAATTAAAATCAAAGCAACAACAGTAGGATCTCAGATACCAACTTTGCTTTGGGTAGGTCTAAAGCTTATCAATCCATACAATGGTATGATATAATGGGCAAAGGATCTCTTTTCTAATATAGGTTGGTTGTCCAGAGAAGATGGCAATGAAAACAGGCAGGCACTAACAAACTGAGATAATGAAACAATCATATCTGTTGAAGGGGCAACTTTTCTCATGGGTGAAAAAAAAATCATTTCTGAATAAAATTGCAAGACTGAGGAAGGAAAACAAATAGTGATTGAACCTCAGATTTCTTTTGGCAGCTTTTATTGCAGTGGTTGGAAAGACCTGGAAATTAAATATCCATGCACTGAGTAGCAGAGAGAATTAGCATGTTGTGTAATAATAGAGCCACATTTCTGATTATGTTGAAATAATCCTTCACAAATCCTTTCACTGATCATATAGATATTGAGTTGTAAATACATCCTCTTGGTCCTATCTGAATTAGGACCAATTATTTTTTTTTCTCGATTTATCTGTTTTATTACTCAGGTTTGCACATAAAGCTAATATTGGCTACAATACAATGTATGTCTCAGAGAAAGACAAATGGATTCCTTCTGCAGGCCCTCCTCCAGGCATTTCTGATGGGATAAGATAGTGTCCCCATAATTCTATCTAACATGCAGTTACCAGTTTTTAACTTCAAACAAGAAGAGACTTATGAGAACGAATGGGGGTTGTCCTGCTGCTATCCATAAAATACCAGCTCCTCACCTCCGCCCCCATATAAATTGTAGGAATTTTCCTTAGGTAAAACAAATGAGGCCTTTTCAAGGTCCAGACTTTCCGGATTTCTCAGGGTGATTTGGATTATCTTAGTGTTCTGTATTGGAGATAAGCTTATTAGTTTTGCTCTGAATTGTGTGTTTATGTGTGTGTAGGGGGGAGGTTGTTTATTTAACCTAGGAACCCAACAAAAGTTACCCTTTATGGACTTTTTTAAAAAATGGATAACAATGAACTGATGGTTTCTGGCTGTATTGTTAAAAGGGCTTTATAGGTAGAAAAAGGAACTACATTAAACACTTTTGAAGGAGGGAAATGCTATCAAGTAACTGCTGTAAAGAATATTGGAAATCACTTCTTTGAGTGTCTTTTTTCTGTTTCCTCTGTTTCTATTGTTTTCAATGCCATTCTGTATAATGGCGGTTCCTGGCTGTGATTTTATTAGCTTTTATAACTTATTGGATAAAAGTAGAATGGAGGAGAAGACCGAGTTCAGGGGCATCCCATACTGGACTGTTCAAAGACTTGTCCTCTTCTTCCCATAATCACAGAATAGAACCTCCTACTTAAGAAGGAGCAGAATCACAGTAATATGGTATTCCTCATTCTCAGACACACAGATGATCAGAAAAATGGAACAACAAAATAATAACAGAATAGCAGATGCTCAAGCAGGAAACCCTATAACCCGTTCTGAACAAATGTCTGATCATTCTCTTCTTAAAAACCTGCACCATATCTGAAATCAAGCTGTCCACTGATAAATTGTTCTCACTGTCAGGAAATAACTTCTTAGTTCTAGATTGGATCTCTCCTTGATACGTTTCTATCCATTACTTCTTGTCATGCCTCCAGGTGCTTTGGAGAATAGGTTATCCCCATCTTCTTTGTGACTCTTCCAATATTGGAAGAATACTATTATATCACCCCTAGTCCTTCTCTTGGCTAGACTAGACATACCCAATATAATGAACAGTTGTTCATTATATGTTTTAGCCTCCAGCCCCCTAATCATCTTTATTGCTCTTCTCTGTACTTGTCTAGTCCCAACATTTTTAATCGTGATGACCAAATCTGGATGCAGTATTCCAATAAATCTACACATGTACTTTAATAAACAGTGTTGAAAGCCACTGAGAAATCCAATAAGAACAAATTGGTCATTTTTCCTTCATCTAAGTCCCACTATATGCTATCTGTGAAAGCATTTTTTATAGAGTGGTAGTTGTAGAGCAGTGCAGGGTCCAAACAACACATTTTGAGTAAGAGATGAACTGAAGTCTTTTTCAAACATTCATCATGCGCTACCCAACTCTTTACCCTGTTTATAGCAACCTGCACCAACCAAGTGGTGAAGCACACAAGTGATATCTGCCATCACAGAGATCCCAATGCATTGCCTTGAAATCTTAGGTAACATCATATGAGATTACTCTGTCATTTTATCCACAAAATGATCATCCAGATGTTCTCAGGAAATATTTGATAGGTCTTCCAGACCAGCCTTCCCCAACAGACAGATTACTCAAAATTTCATTGCTGGCTGGCATTCCATGAATGTAACAAGATAGGAAAATACTTCATTGAAAAGAGTCTGGTTTATTTGAAAAGAAGGCGAAAAAGTCATAACTATCCTAATTCAAATGAAGGTGTAGGGATTATCAGATTATCCACACTGGGAACAGGAGAAAAAAAAGGGTTTTCCCATATGAGATTTGCTAGTTTCTCCCTGTCCATTATCACGTCTTTTAGGGCTATACAATTTGATATTTCCATTTCCTGAGCAAATATTTCTGTGCATTGTCTCCACTCTGTAGCTAAAAGTGAGATCCACCACAGGAGGCAACTTGTCAATAAAACCTCACTATTTTATTGACAGTGAGAGAGAAGCCTTATTCAGATTATAGAAAGTGAAAACAAATGGAAAAATAGAGCTCACAGGCTCTTTATACATTGCATTCACCTTTATTTTTCTGATTACATAAAATATATGCTATGGGATATATTATTCACCCATAACCTTATTGTGATGGCCCCAAGTGCCAAATTGCATTTCTTTTATTGCTGCAATGAAATACAAAATCTGCTATATAAGCTGAGGGCTGCTTAGAGTTACAAAGCCTGATTTTCTAGTACTTATTTATTCAGATGTATTTAAGGCAAACCACTGATTCATTTCTGAACAAGTATAGGTTTAATTGGCTATTTAGCTCAGAAAAGTCAGGTGTAAAATAAATACTTCATAGTTTTCAATTGAGATTCAATGTTAATTATTAACCAAAAAGTCATTAGCCCAAGCAACATTGCATCATGAATTTATTTAATAGATTTAGACCATATTTAAGTAAACTTAACTGGAAGACTAACACACATCTGTTTATAGTAAAGAATAATTTAAATTATTGCAAATATTCTTCAGCTAATTTGGTAATCAGAGTGGCTGTGGTCATTTGAACTTTTATCTGGGGCCAAAAGTGAAGGTGTCAGTAGATTTTCTCTCCTAAGTAAGTATGTGTAGTTGCAGCCCTATTCCTCTTCCCTAGGACTTAATCTTCCTAAAGGAAGATTTTTTTTTTCTCCCAATAAGAAGGTGGCTTTTGTTCTACTAGGATGAGAGAAATCATTTGCATCTTTTCATCTCGGCAATATGCATTTGCCACCCAAAGACTTCTTTGCTCTCTGCTATCCTCCTATCACTAAGGTAAGTCGCAGGTCCCAACTTCTACCCTTTATTTAGATATACCCTGTAGGCATAGAAAGAGTTTATGCAGGATAGAATAGCGAAAGAAGAGAAGAGAAAGAGGGGTCGACTGATCATAGGTGGTCGTGTGATTTATGTATTTTTATCCTCGATTTAAGTACAATGGCGAGTTTAAATCTGTCGACATCATCAAAGCTCCCTGGGCGGCTAGGTTAACGCGGCGGAGAGCGCGTGTATGTTTGTGTGTGTGTGTGTGTGTGTGTGTGTGTGTGTGTGTGTGTGTCTCTGTGTGTGTGTGTGTGTGTGTGTGTTGTAGAATGGATTCAGCACTCTGGCCAGCTCCGCCACTGTTGCATGCCTGCCGGCGCGAGAAGACACAGAGGGAAAACCTCAAGTAGAGAGACGCTCCTGAGACAACGCCACGAAACGGATCGATGTTGAGGCGATCTGGGAGGGCAATTAAATCAAGGCAGCAGAAACGTGCTTTCTCCGTTCCGAGGAGATAAAGAAGCTCTGTGAGGCTTCCCTCCCCCGCTTTTCGATCATACCGTAGGTTCGTTCGTTTCTTGTGCTACTGCTCGATCAAAAATTTAAAAAAAGAAGAAGGGAGGAGAGTGGGCAGAAGGGATTCCCCGCTTTCCAGTACTTTATTGAAAGGCTTCCCTTTCAATAAAGCGAGACGGAAAGCACATACTGGTGCCGATTTCCGGCATGGTGCTTTGTTATTTAGTCTTTTTTCCTTTTTTAAAAAATATTTTCATGTTGTAGAGTGTCTCAGATCCTTCGATTTTTTTTTTTTATTTTTTTTTGGTAACCTCAAGAGGACTAGATTAACAGTAAACCATTAAAAAGGGTACCCGCTTTGATAGCTCGGTTTATTTGTGCTTGTCTTTTCTTTTGAAGGTGTGTTCTCAGAAACTGGAGAAAGAGGGATGATATTCTGTGTCCAGATGATCACAGCCATCAACCAACTTTTGTCTCTTCATTTTTTCTTACTTGGCATCATGAAGGGAGATCTGGAAAATATACGTGCCAAGTGGGAAGGACGCATCTAATTCCTTTCCAGGAATAGTTCCTTATTGTGGAATTTGACTCTTTTTTCCCTTTGCGCCTGGGAACTAAAGTGTGGATCCACATCCCTGGGATCAATATCCATCATTACGTAAAAGCAGAATGGCAAGTTGCCCTCAGACAGAATCTTTGCCGTTTAAGTTAATGCTGTCCATGGAGATGATTTGCGAAGAACAAAAATACATACATATTTTCTATTTTTAAAATCTCTCAGACTGGTGGTGGGATCCTTTTCCTTCTTTGCACTATGCTCATTTGCAACATCAGTGCAATTAAAGATTGGAGCACTTTTCTCTCCCAGATTTTGCCCAGTGTCAACAAGACTCTAAATCTGGTGCAGCAAGTTGAAGCCACCACCAACTCTGTGGTGAGTGTCCTGCAGGATCCCAAGCAAGACAGTTACTTGTCCAATAACCAATCCATGAATTCCAGTAACTTTACCACTGGCTTGGACCAGCTTTTCCAATATTCAGATTCAGACAATGATCAACTTTATAAGGAATACAAACCGCCACCTCGAGATGCCATCCCTTTACCCAAGGCAGTGCTTTACCTTCTGATGGCAGCACTTGTGGTGGTGGCTGTGGCTTATGCCATTGTTGGGCATCTCATCAAGGATCTTGTCCATGATTTGATAGGTGAGTGTTAAAAGTACACTATTCTTTTGCACCATGTGCAGAGTTCACAGCATCTGTTGTTTTTGCATGAGATACTTACTAGTTTCTTCACTTTTCAGATCTGTAATTCCAACATTGATGAAAAAGGCAATCTTATATTTTTAATTTAGTTGGGAGCAAGCCTCATTGGGCTCAGTGGGAGTCAGGTCTAGTAAATATGCATGAGATTCCACTACAAGAATCTGTTGAATGTAGTTGCTCTTGTTGATTATACAACAAACTTGAAAGAAACTCAAATGCACATCCCCAACATTATGTGAGAAGACACCAGAAAGCAATCTGTCTCAGAGCAAGATCATCTTCCTTCAAGTTTCTTAATTGGTTCTGTTTTGATTTGGACCTTATATGTGCCCTGTTATAAGAAAGTACCAGAGCTTCATTTATCTTAATGGTTTGTTAGATGTCACCATCTAATGAAAATAAGTTTATGAATTATATCAACATTGTATCTATCTTGAAGAGTTTACATGTACATCTTAAATAATAAGGGAGGCTAACTTGCGAGAAAAATATTTGGAAAAGCAAAATGTATTCTTATTTGTAGTGACACAAATGGGGTACCTACCAGTTCTATCTACCAGTTTTGCAATATCATTGCAAAATTGAATAAAAAGAATTCTGAAGTCTTCTTATGCAGCTGATTAAGTAAGATTATAATATTAATATTTATTATTTTAAGTTCAGTGTCATCTTCGACAAATGGCACTTTGGAATAAATTTATTTTTTAAATCATTCCAAATATAGGATTATGATCTTCATAACTCATTTATTAAAAATACATGTAGCTGCATTGAGCATTAAATGGGTGAAATCTATTTGTAGATGGTATTTTCTATCCTTCTTTTCCAGCCCTTTTCCTAAGGGCAGGAATTAAATGATACCCATTTGCACAATTAAGCACAGCAGTTTATTTCCTGATAGCTAATATGTCAAATAGGACTATTAACATAAAAAATACTGTCCAATATTTTGCCATTAAAAAAAAATACTGAAAACTACAGCAATCCTAAACATACGTCCAAAGAAAAACATTCTATGCCTAATAAGTAAGTATAGGATTAAAAGTTAAACAAATATTTTGAATAACCTTGAGGCAAGCTTTTCTGGTCTGAATCCCATTAAATTACTTTCACTCTTGTCTAATAAAGAACTTAGCAATGTTGATAAGAAATCCAAATAAAAACTGCATGGTTTTTTTTTTTGAGGAATTGGCCACCCTGTCCTTGTCCCACCATTCTGGGGTACAATCAGAGCACTATATGATGCCCAGAACAGCTACCCCATTGTCTTCCTCTTCCACTACTCCTTACGGCTTCCTAAGAGGACACATTAACTTTTTCTTCATCTCCTCCTCTTTGTGCCATTTTGTATAGTATCTGGTTTGTCCACAATTATATGTACTTTTAACTTGTTCTAAAGTTTAAACTTTAACTTAATCAGTAAACTAAACAATCAATGAATTGTGTGTGTGTGTGTGTGTCTTTGTGTATTTTCTAATATTTTTAGATGTTAGGTAGAACAATAAAATTAAAGAAATGAGCAGTGTGGTTGAAGATTGTTTAATCAGAGGTGTGTTTTATTGGGATTAATAGGTTTTCTCTCAAGTGAGTATGTGAAGATTGCAACTCAAGGATCAAATAGCATGTTATACTCAATCTATGCTATGTTCTATATATTCAGTAATTTATCTGTGTATTTAAACCAGTTCAGCAGAGATTCCTAATAGTCAAACTAACCCTTAGATCTCATTGTTTTATTAACACAGTCTGACCTTGGGCAAGCATCTTGGTTTAAATCCATCTTCCCTTTGAATTAAATGGGAATGTCCTAAGTGTTTTAGCACAGAACTATAATAGTGATATTATTAACATAGCACATAAATATAATTTTTACGAAACATTATATTATATGAACACTAAATCAGATGTCCCCATCAATTTTAGTTGATTATTAATGACCATTCTCACTATTGTCACCTGCCAGAGGCAATTATTTCTATGCTTGCTCTATTTTTCTCTCAATTCTTGGAGATGACAGTCTATCCTTCCAACCTGATTCATTTCACAGCTCTTACAGATAATATCCTTCATCTTGTCAGAAAGAATAGTTCTGATAAAGAGCAAATGTTGGAACCGATGATCTTTTATTTACGTTCAAAACAAAAACAATGTGTTTTTACCTCATGCAAATGGAAAATGGAAATACAGGGTACCTCAAGATTGCTGGAGTGAAATGAGATCTCCAGCTGGCGTCTTCTTAGGAGGTCACACATGCATTCCTCTTTCATACATTCCAAATTATTGAATTCTCCCAGGAGGGAAGATGACACTAAGTTTCTTAACTCTTCCAGGTGAGTCATCTTTTTTTTCTTCCAAGAGAAGCTTAATAATTAATCATAAGCATAAAGCCATTCAATTCCATAATGACTCTAGTTTACATAAAAATTAGATTAAAATGGTTATAAGAAGCAAAGTCACACTTCCATTCAGCCTTTTCCTGCCATATTCTTAATGCTCTAATTGTAAGGAGGAAACGGGGGACTCATTGTGAAATCTAAAAACACCAATTCTGGACTTTGCCTCACTTTAGTCAAGCCAGACCTAAGTGGGAAGAAAAGTGCAACAGAACAGCATATCTGTCAATCAAGGTTGATCTGCAGAGTATATTGGGATCTAGTATCAGGCTATTTTTTATTATCAGGATAGTCCTGTAAATACTTGCTTTTATATGAATCGCACTGTTCAGTAGAGCTCACTGTCTACTTAAATACAACCCTGATCAGAGCAAAATTCCTGCCTCAGTGTCCTATCCTTCCCAGGGCACTCAAGAATAATAAAAGGAGAATATTTATAGTTCATGGTTGACATGAAGGGTCCTTGGTGCTCTCTGAGCTTGGTTGTTTTCTTCCAGACATTTCATTACCCAAATTAAGTAACATCATCAGTGCTAATGATGTTACCTAATTTGGGTAATGAAATGTCTACAAGAAAATAACTAAGCTCAGAGATCACCAAGGACCCCTAATCTCTGGAATACACATACTGTTGCATTTTAAAATGACTGCATGTTGTGAGCAAACTATCTCTTTCTAGATTGTATTTTTCTATTTTACCTGTGAATGACAAGAATGATGTCAGCCAGATCTAAAACACCAAAAGAAATAATTTTTTGAAGCAAGCACAATGGTGCAAAGCAAAGCTGTCAGGTACAGACAGGGGTCCCCAAACTGGGCAAATTTAAGACTTGTGGACTTCAACTCCACAAGTCCACAAGTCTTAAAATTGCCAAGTTCAGAGACCTCTGGGTACAGAGATCAGCCTAGGAGTCTTTCCAAGCCTATTGCCAAGATGTTATTTGACTATATTTCTGGTAAGTTTCCAGGTCCTTTAATTGATGTAGTCAACACCTCTGAAAGACACCAGTTTTAGGGATAGCTTCCAGAGCTACATCCTCAGGCTAAACTGCCTAGACCTTTGATAACTATTCACATTTTGAATTACAATTTTCTTCAGTGCTTTCAAATTTTTGTCAGATTTAATACCTTGGGTTTTCATAGTTTCAAGCTCTCCACAAATTCAGATACTTCATTCCCCAAACTTGTATATCTGCCATCTATCTGGTTAGATATTGACTGAAGTTTCACCATTAATTCGAAGCTTGTAACATCTTTTCACTGGCATAATCATATGAGATTAATATTGCTCTATCTAACCCAGCAATCAGATGGGGCAACCATAGGCCTCTCCCCTCTATCTAGGAATTCATCTAAGTTTATCTCCCTTTCCATTATCTGGAGTGAAATTCTTCATCCATAATGACTGAGGGAAAGCTATCTTCTTCATTTTATGGGGTATACTGTTGAAAAAGATGTAAAATCGTTAATGTTCATTGCATTGATCACACTATTTAACCATCTGATCCTCTGCCATCTTCTTCCTTTCTTCCTTCTTCTCTTCCTTCCTCTCTTCCTTCCTTCTTTCCTTCCTTTCCTCCCTTCCTCCCTCCCTCCTGGCTTTGGTCAATGATAGTGATCATCTTCAAAATAAAACTCAGATTGTAGACACTAATGAGATCATTTATTTTATTGAGGGAGGATTGCACAAATTCATTAAATTTTTATGAGATTGTAATATCACAAAATTTAAGAACCAGTGACATCCTGTGTTGTGCACACTTAATTACAGCACATGCCACATTGCCGCATCTAATTCCATCACTTATGAAAGGAATTTTATCTTGCAATCAAAGTTTAAAAAGCAAGCTTGTAACAATTTAAAATACATTATTGTGGCATCTATTTAAATGGGTCAGAATACTACTGTTTTCTTTGTTATTTCACTCATTTGCAAATTCTTCAAATCTGATCCCAGCAACAGTTCCTTTTAAAAATGTTCCTTCTTCTTAGCCTTGTGGCCTGCTTGCTGGATTGTTCTTCTTCTGCCTTATCTCCAAATTCCACATTTCAGTCTATTCTTTCCATTAAAATAATCCCTTTAAGTAAAAAAAATCTGAGAATAAATATAAGACTTCTGAAAGCTTCTGATACCTCAACACTTAAGGGAAGTGTGAGTCAATGACCTATTGCTGAAAACTTTAGAGTCCTTATAGCAAATCATGTCTGGATTTCCTTGATCCATGAGTATCAGTGGCACTGGATTATACTGAGAGATTCAATATTTTTTTGTAAAACACATTATTTAATTAAAATAAAAACTGCTTGAAACTGAAACTGGAGGCAACTGTCTTCAAAATATTCCTGAGACAGGAACTTTCTCAGAATATATCTATTTTACAGTTAAACTTTTCTTCTGAAGTCCATCGGTTCTGCAAATGTAGTCAGGAGAATCTTACTTTTTTTTTTTTTTAATGCAACACTCTCTGTTCAAAAGGAAGCAAAACTCTAGTTTACCAAATTCACCTTCAGTTATGAACTTTTTTTTTTGTTCTGACCCCAGTTTCATGCAGTTTCCATCTTTAAACTTGGCTATCCATCTGAAGTTACATTGTGAAGCCACCACATGTTAGCCTGTAATCCAAGTTCACAGTTTCTCCCAGTGGGTCATTGCCTCCAGCCACTGAACAGCAGAGAAACCCAAATAGCTATAGCACTTAAATTTATATCATGCTTTACAGTGCTTTATGGTCTTCTCTAAGTGGTTTTACAGGGTCAGCATATTGCTCCCAACAATCTAGATCCTCATTTTACCACCTCAGAAGGATAGAACACTGAGTCAACCTTGACACCCAAACTGCTGAACTGCAGGCAGCCGTCAGTCAGTAGAATTAGTCTGCAGTACTGCATTTTAACCACTGCACCACCACACCTTATCTGATTAAGTCTGCCCCTCAGTTCCACTTTATATTATCCTTTTGGACATTTTTTGGACACAGTCATTTATACATCCTTTAATATGGCCATTTATCCTCTAAGCAAGCCAGAGAGGTCTGTCATGTTTATTTGCAGCTGAGACTGCTAAAGCATTTTCTTCCAGAAGCTTCAAGACTGGGGTGTATTTTAAATCTATGCCTACTGCTGTAATTGTCCTACAAAGAAATTTGAAGTCTATACATCATTTCCAGTTTGTTGCAAATATGAATGCATAATGAATCATTCTGAAAGTGACCATTACACATACATACACACAGCCCAACAGCATCTATCACTCGCCTATATTTTAGAGTTTGTTGTTATTAATTTGTATCCTTTTTTTTTTTCAAGGACCTTAGCAAGCAAGCACATATGCAGTCTGATCTGCTATCATTTTATCCTCATAAGAACTAATCTGTAAATTGAGCTGACAGATGGTAACTGGCCTAAAGTCACCTAGTGAGCTCTATGATGAAGTGGGACTCAAATCTGGGCATTTCTAATCCCAGCCCAATGTTTTAATCGTATCATACTAGTTCATAGACAAGTCTAAAAACATTGCAATGTTATTTTAATGCCAGTTTATGAGTCCAACATGGGATGTAATTGGTAGCATATTTTGCAAATGAATGCCAAGTTCTTTCAACAATGAAAATGGATATTCAAAATCAGGCATTGAGAGGAAGAGAAAAATGTGTGGCTAGGAAAAACAATCAATTTTGGAGCCCTTTGGGGAAGTTTGAGAAATCCCCTTAGATTATTTGTACTTTCCAGTATGTGGTGATTCTGAGATTCTTTTGCATTGCTGTTCTTACTCCCAGAGCCAGCTCTTGAGATGAAGAGGCCCTTCTAAAAAAAAGATGTCAGTGGACACATTCAGCTGGGACCATGATCCAAATTTCGTCCAATGCTAGCACTGTGGTGAATGTCAGTGATAGATCTGAGTGATGAATTTAATTTGGTAGTGACAAACAAGATCTCACTGGGATATGAGGTTTAATTCCTGTTCATTCCTGCCCTTTCAGATTAAAACCCAAAGCAGTGTGGAAAATTTAAACTATTAAACTAGGTCTGAGAAGATCCAGCTTCAAAATCATTCTCAGCCACAGAAAGTAAATTTGAAAACTAATCATACCCTCACAGATCAATTTACCTCACATAATTATTGTGGGTTGAAACTGAAGGAGACAGAACTGTAGGCTGTTTTGTTTCCAGGAATAAAAAAGAAATATAAATCTAAATGAACATTTTTTTAAAAAAATAAAACCCCTATTTCCATGCAACTGTTAAAAATGCAGGCACACTTCTCTTTTTTTTCACACTGAACATCCACCAACGAATGTCCTAAATCAGCACTGATTTTCATTTTATCTTTCATGCTGATGTTAAACAGAAGAGAAATTCTTCACCATAAATACTTTAAGCTAATGCCTTTCCTCGTCTCCTTCAAGCTTCCAGCAAGACCATTTTCTTAATTTGGCTTTGACAGCCCTTGTAAAAGAAATGGATTATCTTTTTGCCTGTCACTTTGGTACGGTCATTTGTTAAACAGTTATAAGTCTCCTTGCATTACATCTCTGCAGGATATTTCCCATAAGAGATGTCACAGTTAATTTAAAAGGTTTCCTGGTCCAGAGGATAAAAGGCAGCTGCCTTTAGATTCAAGTCAATAAAAGGAAGACAAATATTGCAACCTGTTACTCCCTTATGGAATTCAAGGAATAATGACAAGTAGATTTTACTGTCATCCAGGCATCAACATAATCTAAACCTCAGAAGTTTGCAAATGTATATCCAGGAATCTATAAGAATGAAGGCCCAAATGAGTGTGAAAATATTTTCCTTGTTTAAAACCCCATGCATTTAAGCATCTGCAGATTGCCACTCTTTTATACCACTAAACTTTATAAGCACCTGTGCATCTGGGATTAGGGAAAAATTCCCCTTCCAAATAGCTTCAGCCACTAGATTCTAGTAAGGAACTGGATTATTCCACATTGACAAATAGTCAAAGCACTTCAAAGTAGGTTTGGTAGGGGCAGAGAAGTCATCATGAACATTTTACCACTTGTACTTAACTATTATAAAGGCTTGCCCTAGTTTTATTCAGGACAAGAATTTTAGCTTCATAAGTTCACATTGCTCAGCCTTCTGGACCAACTTCTGCTCTCTATCAAAATAGTGCATGGAACATTATATATTAGCTGGGATAGGGGAGCTTCCCGGGTTAAGTCAGGACAGAAATAGTAAAAGGGTAATGGCTGCAAGAGTAGAATAGAATAGAACAGAACAGAACAGAACAGAACAGAACAGAACAGAATAGAATAGAATAGAATAGAATAGAATAGAATACTTTATTGGCCAAGTGTGATTGGACACACAAGGAATTTGTCTTGGTCTAAATACTCTCAGTATACATAAAGAAAAGATACATTTGTTAAGAATAAAGTATCATAACGTACAACACTCAAAGATAGTTATAGGGTACAATCAACAATCAAATCATACTAGGAAACAGTCAAGTGGAAGGGGATGGGTGATAAGGACTGATGAGAAGATTAACAGTAACAGTAGTGTACACTTTGTAAATAGTTGAACAGTGCTGAGGGAATTATTTGTTTAGCAGAGTGATGGCTTTCGGGAAAAAACTGTTCTTGTGTCTAATTGTTCTGGTGTGCAGTGCTCTATAGCGTCGTTTTGAGGGAAGGAGTTGAAACAGTTTATGTCTGGGATGTAAGGGGTCTGTAAATATTTTCACAGCCCTCTTTTGTCTCGTGCAGTATACAGGTCTTTGATTGAAGGCAGATTGGTAATAATAGTTCTTTCTGCAATCCTAATTACTCTCTGAAGTTTGTGTCTGTCTTGTTGGGTTGCAGAACCAAACCAGACAGTTACAGAGGTGCAGATGACAGACTCAATAATTCCTCTGTAGAACTGTATCAGCAGCTCTTTGGGCAGTTTGAGCTTTCTGAGTTGGCGCAGAAAGAACATTCTTTGTTGTGCTTTTTTGATGATGTTTTTGATGTTAGATGTCCATTTTAGATAATGTGATATAGCAGAACCTAGAAATTTGAAGGTCTCTACTGTTGATACTGTGTTGTCTAGTATTGTAAGAAGTGGTACTATAGCAGGGTTTCTTCTAAAGTCTACCACCATTTCTACATTTTTGAATGTGTTCAGTTCCAGATTGTTCCGGTTACACCATGAGGCAAGTTGTAACCTCCTGTCTGTATGCAGATTCATCGTTGTCTCGAATGAGACCAATCACTGTTCTGTCATCAGCAAACTTCAGTATTTTAAGCAGATGGATCATTTGAGATGCAGTCATTGGTATATAGGGAGAAGTGGAGATAACACACAGCTTTGGGGGGGGGGGCTGTGCTGATTGTACAGGTATCAGATGTGATTCCGCCTAGCTTCAGTTGCTGCTTCCTGTTAGGAAGCTTATGATCCACTTACAAGTGTGTTCAGGTACCGCTAGTTGGTTTAATTTACTTAGAAGAATCTGGAATGATGGAAATAGCGTTATGGTGTAGGTTGAAATGATATAAAATTGAAAGTATAGGATCACCATCACCTTTAGAATGGAACATGATAGCAAACTGTCTACAAGGAAAAAGAAGAGGACTCCTAGCAAAAACCCAAGACTCAACTTCCTTTGTTTATTTTGTTGTTTTTCTGGTTATTTACTTAATTTAATTTGGGTTATGACAGAATAGAGTAGATGAGGATTACAGTCACAGAGATTTATAGAATTTAGAGATGGTAGAGAGTGTCTTTCACTCAGACTTGCCCCATTCTTGTTGCAGTGGTCTAAATGGTAGGTGCTTCCCTCAAATCTAGTGATGTATTGAAGAAAGGACAGCAGCAAAGCCAGAAGATTGAACCAATTATTTTGCTCATCGCATACTGTATGCAAATAACCAGGACATCACAATATGGCAGTGATTTGGAACAGATACAATAGAGATAGAGTAGGGACTTGCAATGGGACAACAAATTTCATATCAATATAGGGGGGTGAATAATACTTTACTTCAGAAGACCTGGCAGAAGACCTGTTTGCTGATGGTAATAAATCACTAAGACTATCTTTACTGAAACTAAATGGAGTAACCAACACAAGTTATTTTTTTTTTAAATTAAATTCCTGCCCCAGCATTTACTGCACTCATTTTCATGTAATGAAATATGTAATTTTTGCTTCTTCATTTTTATGGGTTTTTCATAAATATCTGATAGCAAACAAGGACATTGGATTTTGTTTGTCCTGACAGGGAGCTGTGGGTTCTTGCCTACAACAAGCAACTGTACTTACACAAAGATGCAACGAATTAGTAGCCAGCTGTAAACTGTAAACAGTGTTTCATTGTTTGATGCATTTAGAAACAATGAAGCATCAAATTAGCACTGGTGGATTTCAATATATTTAACACTATTTCAAAGCTCTGTCTAGCTCTACTTTATTCAATTCCCTATTTCAAAGCTCTGTCTAGCTCTACTTTATTCAATCAGGTCATGTCAAGTTCTTTACTTATTTTGATTGTGTCTCTCTTTTCTTCTAGGCTTGATTTATTTAAATCATTAATTCTTTATTCTCCAGTGTTACAATACACTGATACAGTGTTAGTATCAGTTCAAGACCATCCTTCCTTGCATTCATGTGATATTCTTCATTTATTTGGAAATGTATTCAGATATTACAATGCTATTGGGGTCATGCCGTGTTGATCAAGAGTGAGAGGTTCACCTTCAGTACTTAATATGTGGAGGGCTAGAGAGTTTGGTACTCTCTCTCCACTTTAAAATATAC
Organism: Laticauda colubrina; assembly: GCA_015471245.1. NCBI lineage: Eukaryota > Metazoa > Chordata > Lepidosauria > Squamata > Elapidae > Laticauda > Laticauda colubrina. Next base: position 45,549,225 of record BLBF01000020.1, read on the forward strand.
AGTATCTGAAAACACTGGGGAAGATAATCCATTGCCATGGGGTGAGATTTTTTTATATCCTTCCACCCCTGGTGAATTAAGCAATGCTGTTGTCCCAATGCCTAGTAGCTCTGGGGTCCGGAGGAGGAACAACAGGCTTCAACTGAACCATGGCAAGACTGAGTGGCTTCGAGTCTTAGGGCCTTCCAAATCTGGGACGTTACCATCTTTGGTACTGGATGAACTGCCCCTGCCCCCAAAGAGACCCTGCACAATCTGCAGGTCCTTCTGCACTCACAACTCCTGCTCAAGGAGCAGGTGGCAGTCATGACCAGGAGGCTCTTTGTGCAACCTCATGTGGTGCACCAGTTGTGCCTTTTCCTGGATTGTAACAATCTGTTTGCAGGTCACTTTCCAGAAGGACCACTATATGTAACGTATTCTTCACAGGCTACCCTACAAGAGTATCTGAAAGGTTCAACTGGTGTAGAATACAGCAATACAGGCAGTTATGGGTGCCCTGAGAAGGACTATTCTGCTCCAAGTTACTGCTTCAGCTTGTTACAGATAGCTTCACCCTCAACATGAAAGGTATTATCCAAATTAAATTTATTTCAGGTATCCTTCTCATAGATGTAACTCACATTATAAGAAGATTCTTCTGAAGGCATCAATAATTGCACTATGTAGATACGCAATCATATAGGTAAAAAGAGAATGATTTCATCCCCACATTGAGAAACATGCAGCCAACAATCAGTTGGAATTCAAATTCAAATGAGCTCACTGGCTCACACTTAATCAAGGCTGCCCCTCAGCCAATCAGAACTACAGAAGTGACCACGTGGCAAGTAACTACATTTCCCTGCAGGCAATGATTTAAAGAGATAACACCAGTAGTGGGATTCAATTTTTTTTTTTTACCACCAGTTCTGTGGGTGTGGCTTGGTGGGCATGGCAGAGAAAGCTTACTGAAAAATCCCATTTCCTCCCCACCCCACCTGCTTTCCAGCTCCTTTGTCCTGTGCAAGGTAACAAAAGAAGACTCAGCCGATCAGCTGGGACTCGGGAGGCAGAGAATAGATGGGGGTGGGGCCAGTCAGAAGTGGTATTTGCCAGTTCTTCAAACTAGTCAAAATTTTCACTACCGGTTCTCCAGAACTGGTCAGAACCTGCTGAAGACCATCTCTGGATAACACCTAATTTCTAAACTAAATATACACTCTGGCTAGCATAAGGACATATGTTAGAATTCTGCTCATGAACTGCATTGGTTAACAGACTGCTGTCAGATTCAATTCAAGGTGCTGTTTTTGACAGCACCCTGTCAAATCCCCACATACACGTGGGCAGGGTGCCTGTGGGAAGGGTGCCTGAGGGACTACTAATTTCATCTACCCATCCCATCAAATCCAGCAGGAGAGACACACGTTGCAAGTCCCTTTTGCTAAGGAGCTCCATCTAAAGGGACCGATAGGAGACAAGCCTTTTCTGCTATTGCACTCATTCTCTGCCCCTCCCCCATGAGATGAACTTTGCCCTTGTGACCTTCTGGAAGGGCTTCCAATCATACTGAAGAGCCAAAAAGGAACAGAAAGAAAATATAAGGGGAAACTATTCGATCCAAATACAAAGCTCGAAATTCAACTTATCCAAATTTCAAAAAGTTGCAAAAAGGAAACAATAGTACATATAACAACTATCAATTTCTTCACACTTCCTAAGGTTCAGATTTCATATGTGTAACTTTTAAAATGGAAACAACCATTCAAGTCAATGGTTTTTGTGTATGTAATTATTACAATCCATACATTTTGCACTGCATTATTCTGAACTCCATCCATCCCCTTGAAGCTCACAAATACACAACTCTCTCTGTGTGTGTAGTGTATAGGTATACATATAAATACCACCGTATGCATGGTTTAAGAATCATAAATACTTCAAAATGCACTGTGTAATATTCAAATAAATAAAAAAGACGGAATCTACTTCAATCACATTTTCCATGATTAAATAATTTGTCAAAGCAAGAAGATAATAGAAATGAAACTCTTAACAAGTTAAGAAGCAGCCTTTTCCCTTTTCCTCTCCATTGTGCAAAAAAATGTGTCACAAAAGCATTATATAGTTTCAAATGCTGACATTCAAGAGTTGTTTGGTTCGCTGGAGATTTGACTACATGTACTGCAGAAATGCATCCAATTCTCTTGCCACAGAACCATTCTTATTCTTTTGAATTTCTCCAGGTTTTTGCAGCCACATTCTTTAATAGGTTTAACTGTATTGATTACACCTCAATTCTAAACTCAATGCAGCCTTTAATTGGCTTCCTTGACAGACATCACATTGCTTAAGTCTAACAATCAATAGTGTTTCTTGGTCACACTCAATTCCCCTTCAAGCTTTCTGTCATCCCTAGATGTGCATTTGTGACTGACAGAATACCTGTAACACTCAAAGTCTCCCTAGCTTTTCATACCACAATTCATTTTCTCCACTTCCTTTGTGTATTGGAATGATTCAAATTATGGCTGTATTTCAGCAATGACATTGCATGTCGCAAAATACTGTACGAGCTGGAAAAATAAGGTGAGGGGTAAAGTAACTTGTCTAAAATTTAGAAGAACTATCATTTCTGCCTCTTTGTCTGAATATATCAATGGATGCTTATAACTCTTCTTTTTCAGAATCTTCAGCTGGTGTTATAATTCACAGCTTTAAGCAATTTAGAATATCCTGTCCCTATCCTGATGTTCTCCAGATATGTTGAAATGTTAATTCCCAAATAAATGTAATTTTACTCCATTAACTAATATGTTGACTCCCTTTATTGAGAAGGAAGTAAGTGGGGTTCCAAGGTTCCCAATATGTTCTTCAGCTTACTTCTCAGACCATCTTCTAACACCCAGCTCCCATCCACTCTTTCAGCTTCAGCATTCTGATCTTAGAATCGACTAGAAAACTTAAAGAGTATTTCCTTTCCAATGCATTTCTTTCTAGCATTAATTCCCAACCAAAAGAAATTACATTTTAAACTATGAGCTTTTGGTCAAAAGGATTTTTCAAGCACTGACACCAACTGAATACACTACAGTATAGAAGTTCAAATCTCACCCAAGAGTTTGGAACAATGACCCTTCAAGTGGGCATATTTTTTTTCTTATTGTCAGATACATATTTCTTATATTCTTAGTTTATAGAACAAATAAGCTTGATTAAATAAATTAGACTATTTCCTACTTTACATCCCTTCTCCAGCTGAGACTTTTCACCTGGTGAACAATGATATAGGAGCATATTTGACCACTGCACAAACAAGGAACAGTTAGAAACAAGATAGCCTTCTCCAAGAGTAACCTAGGGCAGGAAGAAAAAGGAAGACAGCTTGAAAACTACTCTCTATACAAAGCTTCTTCTTGAAACACACCATTTGTTGAATGACCTGTCAAGCTTCATCCAAAAAGCAAGACTGCAATCACTGAAACAATCTCATAAGCAATTCAGAATGACCAGATAATTTTTATTGAAGCAAGTTAGGAAATAATTATCAAAGAATTTCAGGAAATGGTTATAAAAAGAGGTGGCAGGGAAAGAGAGAGGGAGAAAAAGAGGAAGCTTGACAGTAGGGAGATCTCACCAGCATTAATAAAAAAAAAAATGCAAAATGCAAGGAGGAGCCCAACATCCTCTTTTTTCCCACAAACAGAAAGAGAGGAAAGAAATAATGACAAGTCCTGTTTTAGCAGGGAAAGATAAAGAGAAATAAATAGTATAAAATCTAGAGGCATAATGGCTGAAATTAAAGAAGAACCAGTGAATCCCAGGCTAGAGAGAACTGCTATGTCAATATATATCAGAAGTTATTTCCCAAGGCCATCAAGAGAATAACCAATTATTTATTAATCTGGAAAAATGAGAGTGAAAGGCCTGCAACATAAATATGTATGGACTCTGATTTCTATGCAATGCAATGAACAAAGAACTGTTGGTAAAATGTTGAATTGGGGTCTTTGAATCTTCTACTAAGTCTAGCCAAAAGCTGAGTGAAGGGTTCAGTATCTGGAGATCTATGATTTACCTATGAGCCTTAATATGAAGATAGATAATATAGTTGGAATGTATCATTGGAGGTTAACCTCCATTGACCCAAAAGCTGATTTCAAGTATGTGCGATTGAGTATAAAAGAAGCATGAACACACACAAAAATGCCATCTGCATTGTTGAGTTCTTTGCTCTCCCCTTCTGTAAAACAGTTTGCCCATTGAAATCCAGATCTCTCATTCCTTTGTGATGTTCTGAAGAGCAGTGAGGGCATGGTTCATCAGAAAAGCGTTTTGGAACAACAAGATTCAATTTCCTTTATTGGAGAGCAACTATCCCAGTCAGGAGGAGGGCTCAAGCAGGAAATTAGTCAAGAATTATTTTGTAAACACAAGGGGGCTGGGTCTGAATGTATTTGAGTCTTATCTAGTCTTTCCCGGGTGAAAGCTACCAGTCTGGAGAGGTTCCTATGAAACAAGAATAAAACAATAAAGTAGCTAATTTGAACTTTACATATGTGGGTTTGCTCATTCATGTCTGACAATCCTTACTCCAGGCAGGATGTGACAACTGAGCAATATACAAGGCATAGTAAATAAATAAATCCCTTATAGATTTAGTTTTTCCCCCAAAAGTTATTTTCCAATATATTTAGAACTCAGCAAATGTAAAAGGTGACATTTGACATTTTAAAAGTGGATGTTTAAGTGAACATCAACATCTGTTTGCTAGATCTTGATTGTGGAATTCTAGAATTTGGTGGTCCATGGTTGGAAGCAAAATGTTTAAATTGACCTTTGGTCAGTTTTAATGGGATTCTTTGTGCTCTTAATTGCATTATCTCCTTTTAGTGATCCTTTTGTAACAAAACTGCACTGTGGACACAGCTGTACGATTCAGAGGTTCTATTTTTTGATTCAGTTGGCTGTAATTTGCAATTATTCCACTGAAGCATTAATGGTGTTGTAACAAAGGGAAAGCAAGGCCAAAACTACAAATAGCAGTAGTTACCAAAGATGAATGTAACGGAACAGAACATTCACCACTTTTATTTAGTTTTTCTTAGAAGATAAACTTTCTCAAAATCCCATAATAAATACTGTGGCCAAGGTCTTGGAATATGGAAAAATCTTAACAGTGTATTGTCATCTTCTTGGCAAAATAAATAAATAATCTAAATCATATCTCTATATGTATTAAGTAGCAACATACTAATTACAACTTCCTGCAGATAACTAGCTTAATAAATCTGGAAGGTCTCAAAATAATCTTCATGGAAACCAGCTTGTAGATTAGCCCAGAAAGATATAAGCCATTCTGTTATTTACTTTGGAATTAGATGAAGCTTCAGTTATATAACTTCTCTCTGAACCATTATGATGCAGCAATTTCTCAAATCAGACCCCATTTCAACTGCAGCTACAAAATTTGCACAGCTACAAAAGCTTTAAATGATGTCTCTGTTCATACTTAAAGGGGAACCGTGTAGTTGTGAAGTTCCTGATGGTAACTCAGAACTGATCAGCATACATATCTATAGAAATGAGACAAAAAATTCTGCTGATAATAAAAACAATTTATATTCAGTTTTTACAATCAGTTACCAATCATCATTCTGGGCAGATTACATTTGACAGATTTAATCGCTGCTAGTTTCATCAGCTCATGTAGTTTCCAGCACCTACTAGTAAAATCCCTAGGAAGTATACTGCATATTATTTCATAGGAGTCCAGTCTGAATCTCAAAAATTTGATCATTTACAATTATGCAAGTTTATTTGTTGATTGGTTATGATCAGTCGGTATTTGGTTGTGATCATTTTGGGTCTGGTGGCTTTGGCTATAAATAATTTGGGTCAGTTATATCCTTAATTTGAAAGTCACTCTGAATGCTGTCACTTTTTAGCCCTTTTTCCAAATGCTTTAATATCATACCATTTGAGATCGCACTTTTTCTGTTATACTGACTTAAATAAATTATTTAGTGCATTTGTGACCTCAGATTGCTTTACAAGAGACTAAATTTCAGTGGGATTCAAATTCAAGGATGGTTCAAAAATATTCAAATCTTCAGCAATGCTCCAAATTTACATCTTGAAAAAGATTTCAATTCTCTCATGACTAGTCCAGCTTTTGAGTCAGATTTTGCTGCTGCTGACAATTATTATCTTAAAAATCAAACCTAGAGAATTCAATACAGGTAGTCCTCAACATACAACCTCAATTGTGGTCAGAATTTAAATTGCTAAACAAGAAAGTTAAGTGAGTTTTGCCCCCTTTTTATGACCTTCCTTGCCACAGTTGTTAAGTGAATTACTGAAGACATTAAGTTATTAATATAGTTCAGGAGTCTGCAACCTTAAACACCCAAAGAGCCATTTGGACCCGTTTCCCACAGAAAAGAAAACACAAGGAGCCAACAATTAAACGACCATTGTGGCTGGATGGGTGTGGCCAACCCAACATCACTCACTCCACTCCAGTCACCTTCTGCTCTGGAATATGGAGTGAGTCTCCATCTCCCACCATCACCCTTACCTTCTCAGGCCAGATAAGGAATGACAGGGAGGGAGGGGAGGAGTCCAGCCAATGGTGGGATCAGCCAACAGGGAGCTGCAGCAGAGGGCCAAAAGAGCCACATGTGGCTCCAGAGCCGCAGGTGGCAGACCCCTGATATAATTGTTAACCGAATCTGGCTTCCCCATTGATTTTGCTCGTCAGAAGGTCACAAAAGGTGATCACATGACCCTGGAACACTGCAACTGTCATAAATACATGCCTGTTATTAAGTGTCCAAATTCTCATTACATGACCATAGGGATGTTGCAATGGTCATGTGTGAAGAAGTGTGAAAAACAGTCATAAATCACTTTTTTCAGTCCTGTTTGAAAGATCACTAAATGAATGGCTGTAAGTTGAGGACTAGCTGTATTACACTGATTCCCATCAGTTCTGTCCGTTTCAAGGTGAATGAGAGTCATAGTTGTTCTTTGGAAGTCTCAGTGCTACTAAAGAATTTCTGGGTTATTTGTAACTGCTGTTTAGTTAACAAGTTAATTCGGCTTCCAAGATTTTGGGTACCAATAACCATGTAATCTCCCTCTTGACATTCCTGACTTTTGTTTGTATGGCAACATAAGGTGTTTTTGTTTTGTTTTTAATACATATTTTTGTTCATGTTATTTTAGAGGGGACAAATGGAAGTGATTAGAAATCATAAGCATTGTTTTTATTTTTAAAAGATCTTTTCCCAAGGTCATAAAGATAGATTAGGCTGCAAGACAAAGATTTACTGGTATTCCACAAATATGTTGGTCTGACTTTGGAGTATCTTTGTGCCAGCTGTTAGAATTTCCATATTAATACCTTTCCATTTATTCCTATAATGTTCAAGATTCTTTTGAGACTTCTTTCGGGTTTTTTGTTCTGCCTTCCCGGGTCATGAATTGTTTGCTTTTAGTGTTTGTACTACCTTTTTCCAATGATGTTTAACCACTGACGTCAATGAATATTAATAGTATTTGCAATGACTGTCATCTTCCCACATTGCTTTGGGTTCCTACTGGGACAAGGAAAACAAAGATTAAAATGAAGTCAATATGCTTAAACTCTAACAAAGAATAAACCTATAAGATGTTTGATCAGAGCCAGCTAAAGGTATATCACTACTTATGACACAGATTGTTAAGAAAAAAATGCAGTGAAAACGATTTAGAATTCAGTAAACAGATCACAAATGTATGTTCCATAGACAAGTTATCTCGCTCTGATTATCGTTTGTATAAGCAGGAACTGAGATACTGTGATTTCAATAGATTAAAAATAGTGACTTCGCACAATAATCCTAAACTACTGCTTTATTACTGACTAATATATATCTGACAAGGTTTATATTCATAGATAACCCTCAGAGATCAATGTATTTCAAATTTCCCAGCACAAAGTCTCTAATTAACTTTCAACCAGAGTAGTCCAAATGAGGAGCAACCTAGCATGACTGGCTGAGGAATTCTGGGAGTTGAAGTCCACAAGTCATAAAGTCGCCAAGGATAGACACTCCTGCCTTAGATCTTAAAGGTCTTTTCAGTTTTACATATGAATAAAAACCAAATGGAGCAGCCAAAAAATAAGTCCAAGTCATATGTTAATTCTTCTTCAAATTCATTATATCTTCAGCATAAAGAAATAATCAGAAAAGCTTTCTTAAACATCAGTTGAAGTATTCAAGGACATGAGAAAATATTATTTTGATGAATTACTCTTACCAACAAGCTAGCCAAGTGTGTGCTAGGTGCAATGGATATATAATTAGCTTGAAAATCATACTCACAGATCGTTCATCATTTTTTCTTCTTCACCAAACTGAAATAAAGTGCCATAGTGTTCAGTCTGTTCAGGCACTGTATTCTTCAATACTTGTATTAATTACTTGGATGAAAACAGAATATTTATCAAATGTATAGCTGACACAACATTTTAGGAATAGCTAATATTCAGAAAGACAGAAATTCACTCAAAGCAACCTTGATAGGTGAGAAAAATGATGTGAAAGAATGAAATGTAGCAGAATCAAATTTGGAATTCTTCACTTAGGAAATAAATCAAGTGAAACTGGATCTACAAAAGTATAATCCTGAAAACAGAACAAAACTTTTACTAAATTCTGAATTGATCACGTCCCAGTTCAGGTACTATCTCCATTTCTAGTTATCAAACTTTAATAGGGATTCAGACAAACTATAACAGGTACAAAGAAGGACAGGGATCAGGAGAATAAAAGCTAAATGCTATGAAAATAGATGGAAAATATTGGGAATGTGTAGTTCTCAAAAGAGAAGATTGGGGCATATTTTTAAAAAAATACAGAAAAAGATACCACATAGAATAAGACCTCTTGTTTATTAGCCACAAAGGCAATTCATGGGATATAGAAAAGCAGATTGTATTTGGACCCTAAGGTGAGGAAATTCCATAAAATAATAGTCATCCAGAGAGGTGGTGAGTTCTACAAAACTATGAAAAATATCAGGGAATATTTTAGTTTCAACTTAGCAGAGCCTTTTGATTCACAAACAGCCAGGGCTAAAATTGTCTTTTAGAGATGCAGAGAAGCCATGCGCAAAGAGAAATTTGGAGAGAAAGCATAGCCTCAGGTTCTGACAATGGTATATTTGAATACCAAAAAGAAAAGAAAAAATAAAGATAAAAGCTGATATGTATGCGCTTCTCTTCTTAAATATGTTGGATAGGGATTGCAGGGACTGCAATGATGTTTGCGGAATGCACTGAATCCCAAATATGTATGTATTTTTATATTTTTGGAAAGTGAATGTTAAACTATATTTACTGAACACATTGCTGGAGATCCATGCCACTATTAAAATTTAAAAGAGACAGCAAGGGAGGCCAATTGTTCCCATTCCAGGGCATAAAAAGTGTTGATTTTTATTGAATTGTTGTTTGCCAAAGAGACACATTGCATTAGGAGAAGCAAGTTTATGTGGGTGTTTTTTTTAGTGAAACGTCATGTGATTTTTGTACACCTATGCCTATATTTTTTGCTGCTGTGCTTTAGCAAAACACATTTTGCTTTTGATGCATCAGGATTTGCCTGGAGGATGCTGCTCTTCCACTCTCTTCTATTATGTAATATTAGCTTGTACTGGCATTAAATCAGAGCAGAGATGCTATGGCACGGCAGCTGTTGCAAAGTTACAGCTTTGGAGATGTCCTCAGAATCCAATTATTTCATCACAATGATAAAATAAGCAACTTGCTGTCACGATCAAAGCTTTTGTATGTGTATGCAATATCATGGTGTATGTCCAAAAGCACAACTCACAAATACATGATGCACACTTCATTGTTGGCTCCCTTTGCAGACTGGTCAGCCTGTATGCTGGGAATTGTAGTTCAGCAACAGCTGAAGGGCCCTAGATTCATAGAAATATAGAGATGGAAGCAACAACTTAAATCACTGAGTCCAACACTCCTCTGCTGAAGTTCAAAATAAAGCATTCCCAACAGACTTCCTTGAATGTGTATCGTGTAGACAAGTGGTTCCACTGTCAAACCATTTTTATTGCAAGGAAGCGTTCTTCTGTAATTTAGTTTGGATCTACTTTCCAATAATTTAAATCCATTCTTTTGCATCCTGCACTCTGGAATGAAAAAAAAAACAAAAAAAACAGGCTGACTTTCTGTTTCACCTCCTTTAGATAATCCGAAAACTGCTATCACTGTGGCCCTCATCACAATAATTAAGTTGTATTGTACCTTATGAATATTTCTGGAAAGAATTAGAACCTTTCATGCTTCAGAATGTCCAGTCTTTGATTTCATATTCCTTTAATTCTGATGATTGGTAATTTATTATCTGAGCGGGACATGGGGATAATGCATATGCAAATAGCTCAGAACAGACCTGAATATGTTTGATCTGATGTTCATTCTATTGAATTAAATAGATTTTGCTCCCAAGTCTAAGATTACAGCCTAAGAGATTTTTGCTGGTGTTTTAACTATCTGGAAAAGTTTAATTGATGATGGGAACAACAATAGCTTTGATCATTTTTAAAGCTTCCTCTTTCATTGTTATTTAGAAAAAACAGTTCTGACAGATACATTTGCTTTCATTTGTCGTGTTCTATTGAATTTGATCTCTGACAGCAGAATGTAAATATTCTTGGAAATCCTGTTTATTATGGCTGTTTCTTTTTTCCAGTGAGAAACTAGTGAGAAAAAGAACTGACCTTCCAGTTGCATTTTTTTTTTTTTTGCACGCTAATACTAAAGAAAAGTTCTGGACTTTCAGCATCTTTACAAATTAGAGGTTCTTACCTTTCACCTGCCCCATCTTCAGTGTAATTTCCCTCCCTTTATTTGAGCAGCCAAAGACATTGTTTTACTCAAGTCATATTCAATCTTAAATTTCCTGGAAGTAAAAGCAGATAACTTCCCTTGACTTTACTGATCACACTTCTTTCTAGGTGTCTCAGAAAGGCTCCTGTACTTTTTGAACTTGCCTTTTTGACAATAAAGAGTCTCATTGATCTGAGCTATTTCTTCTTCTTTTGTTTGGAAATTTATCTTCTAGTTTCAGATGACCATGCATTATGCATTTCTAAGAATCTGAAGAGCTTTTGTCTCCACCATATTTTATTTTCATGTACAGTAAGTGTAAGCAGAACAAATCTTAAAATGGGGAAGTGAATACTTATCCCCACTCTTAAATGATCATAGATATTCTACTAAATCATATTGGTGATTTATTGGGACAGTGGCCTAGAGGTGGAGCTCTCACCTCATAATCAGGAGGCTGTGAGTTCGATCCTAGGTAGAGGCAGATATTTCTCTCTCTGGGCACATTGAAAATATCTCTGGTGAATATTCTCTGCGCTGGCGACAGGGAAGGCATCTCGCCAATAAACACTCAGTCCCATTTGATTGCCGAGACTCCACCCCACAAGGGATTATGGGGTCATTAAAAGAAGATGATGATTTTATTAGATCATATTATCTGATTTAGTAGATTGTCTGGCTATGTCTTTATTGTTACTGTTATCTATTAATGGCTGTCCTGAACAATTAGCTTCTCTCTGATTTGTGTTAAGCTACCAATGCCAGTACAATCCCATTTTAAAGCCAGCTTTAACCCCCCCCCCCCAAAAAAAAAAAAAGATTTCTGAACACTTACCATTAATAATGTGAGATGTGTTGCCTCTTCATTCTATTCCTACAGCACTTTCAGTAAATGAGATTTTAAATCACTTCTGCTGCTCTGAGAACATCCCAGGAGTTTGCACTGGCCAATTGAAAGCCGTTCTGCAAAAAAATATTGAAAGACCTAAAGTTTGGTTCAATAAATACCTGCTATGATTTGAGTGTAGGCATTAATTGTCAGGAATAGGTAACCTGCAGTGATAATGGGCTTCACCACAATTGGATCTAGAATTTTCCCATGTGGATCAAGTTTTCTACTACTAAGCTGCTTCCTTTCCCAATAAAGGAATGGGTTCATTGTCTCAAGAAATGTGCACTAACTCATGACTCCATGATTTCATATTTATTTAAAGGTCATGTGGTAAACCAGATCAGGGCATTTGTTCACCTGACAATTACATCTAATCTGATAACCAGAAGCATTCAGGGGATAGGTCTTCCAATTACCTGTTATATTACTTTCTTAGCTAAAGATGCCAACAACTGAGTTTGAGAACTGCTACAATACATGCAGATAATATATTCATCCAGTTAATTGTAATCCTTGTGTGTTTTTACAGATGAAAATGGGGACATCCTTGTTATTCAGACACAATATATAAATAAAGACTTCACTACACAAGGAGGCCAAGGATAGATAATATCTAAGCAGGTTGTTGGTGGATATATCTTGATTTTAGAGCTTTGGATATAAATGCATGTTTATTTATTTCAAGCTGAGTCCATTTAGCACCTTCCTGTGTGGTCTCTCTTCAACAGCTCTCTCCTTTGCCAGGAGGTAAACAGACTGTGCAGAATAATTGATATATTTATACTGTGGGTATCTCTAGGTAAAGGGAGCCATTAAGCTTCCAGGCCTTGTAAGTATGTCATCAGCAAATGAAAAGATTCAGAAGCTATATGAGCATTATGAACAATTTCATGAAACAGGCTTTATGAAATAATTAAAGGCCCAGAAAAGCTTATTCTCCCCCTCCCAACTATATGTTACTTTGGGTATATGCTATTTAGTTTCAAACTGGCTCTGTCTGTCTGTCTGTCTCTTTCTCTGTCTTTATCTCTCATCTATCTGTCTGTCTGTCTGTCTGTCTGTCTGTCTATCTATCTATCTATCTATCTATCTATCTATCTATCTATCTATCTATCTATCTATCTATCTATCTATCATCCATCTCTCTTTCTCCCTCCTTTCCTCCCCCCCCCTTCTCATCTCACATCTATCAATTTATTTCTGTCTTAAAGTAAAGCACCAAAACTGGAGTTTAGAAGGAGGTCTCATACCAATAACCAGATTCTTTCACAATCTCTCTTAACTGGAACCACAGAATGGTTTTTGGGTCAGAAGGTAAACTTGAAAATAAATTAATGTTTTATGCCTATCAGATATTCTTGGGAGGTTTTTTTTTGTGATGATACTCCAGTGATACCAGCATGACATGAACTGCTCTTAAAAGTTCCAAAAAGATTAATCTTTATAATGTCCTTTTGTCCTGTCCTTCCATGTTCCTCAGTAATCTTTCTGCCATTCTAGTTAATTTTGATCTAATTGGACTTTTTCACAAGGCAATAACCAGCATTGATTTAATGCTCTTTGCTATGTGTCAAGAGCAGTGCTATCCAGGTAAATGTCATGGGCTTACATTCTGAAAATCTCTCAGTTGAAAGGGACACATTTAAACAAAAGCAAAATCTTTATATGTCGCAGAAATGCCATCTATGCCCTTCCCTGAGATAACCTTGGGAGAAATGAGGATGCTTGATGCAACAGTAGCATGACTCTACAGCATTTCTCATCTAGTTTAGAAATTAAAAAGTGAGAGAAAAGGTGCTAGGGCTACAGGAAAGAATGGAGACAGAAAGTACACCGGGTGAAAAGAGTGACAAATAAAAGTCCCTGGAGGGTGAAAATGGAAGAGGAATAGAAATAGATGAAAATTGTGTATCCTTAATTGTGAGCTTACAGTTCACCACTACCATTATTTCCCAAGAAAATTTCTCCTCATATCTATGAACATATTCAAAAACTCATTGTAGCAGATAAAATGCTATCAGATGTGATAATATGATGATTTTACCATCAATTCTTGCTGTTGTGTCAAAGTCAGAGGCAGAAGTGAAAGGGAGTCTATCCTGTTTCAGCACCTGCCCTCTGGAATGTTATCCTACCAGAGATTCAGGTTCTTTCTAATGTTCAGGAAATTGCTAAACACCTAATCGTTGTCCCGGGACTTGGGTTGGAGAAGTTCTGGAATCCCTCTTTGAGTATGGTTAACTTATGATTAAGGGTATTGTTCTACCGGTCAGACAGGGCCTCTCTTTTAAAGCCAAGTCGCCTAAATTTGGATAAATAAATAAAACGTCAGCTGATTTTTTTTTGGGGGGGGGGGGGAAACATAAGCATTATATTATCTGATTAATACTTGGATGGAAAATCATCCCGATTAGTAACTAACCTGGAAAATCAAAAGAACATTCAAGAAAAATGGCCTCCCAGTCCTTGGGTTAGGATATTTTGGAAGTGCCCAAGACATGTTGGAGACCTGTAATCTCGGACAGAGGTCGCCAAACTTTTGGACCTCAGGGACCACCAAACTCATAATTTTAAATCTCAGGGACCACTAACTGGTTCTGTGGCCATGGCCTAATTTGTGGGTGTGGCTTGGTGGTCATGTGACTGGCTGGGTGTGGCTTGTATGTAAATATTATAAATATTTATATAAATATTGAATTTTTTATAAAAAAAAGAGCAACTTTTACCCAAAATCAGGCAAAACAGGCAGGCAGATTGAGTTGCTCACAGAATTATAGATTCATTCAGAAATATATCTATCTGCCATTGGCAAGCTCAGTCTCTCAAATTTGCTTGCTGGGAGTCTGCACACATATAACCTTCAGTCCTAAGGGAGGTTCGGCTGTGCTTAAAAGCAGAGCTGAAGATCTAAAAACTAGCTAGAAAGCAATAAATCCAACCATTTCCTGCTTCCTAGCTAATCTAAATCTCCTGACACAGCAGAACAGATGATAGTCAGAAAAAGGAAAACTCGCAATTTAGCAAGCAAGTTTGCCAGGTAAGGAGTGAGTGGGTGGGGAGGGTTCCTGTGGGCTATGTGGCTGTGCAGCCTTGTGTTTCTGCACAGCCTGGATTAATTGCTTTGGGGGGGTGCTCTGGGGGTGAGATTTCTCTGCAGCCCACCAACATTTTCACATGGCCCACCAGTGGACCGTGGCCCACCAGTTGCCGACTGCTGATCTAGGAGGAGTTTGATCTGGTTGATCCTGAGGAAGTGGACAGGATCCTTTTGGCTGTGAACAAAGCCACCTGTTGCATGATCCAATCTAAGTCAGTCACCAGGACCAGAGGTTTAGTCTTCCAAGCTTTTGGACTCATGCTGAAATTCATCCTCAGGGAACTTCTCTCTCCAGAATGTGTGTGAGAAAGAAATTCCCTGAGGATGGGCTTCATATAAGACCAAAAGCTCAGAAGACTAAATCCAGCAGTTCCAGTGACCGATCCAGATTGGCTCCTGCCACATTATCCTAGGACATATATGTTTGTCTTCACTGGTGAAAACCATAGTTTGGTGTCTATGTCTCTCCTGTTTGGTTAAGACCTCCTGGGATCTGGAATTTGATAGGTCTGAATAATGTGGAAGAGAGTGAAGCCATTTGCCTTGAAGGAAGTGATAATGCATCTCCTTGTCAATAAGTCACATTAGGCTCACCAGTGTTAGACAACTTTCAACTCTTTTTAGGAAAAGTTGTTCAAAAGATGGTTGGCAGTCAGCTACAAAGGACTCTGAATGAAGTGGATAACCTGGGCCCTTTTCAATCTGGATTCAGGCCAGGGAATCCTGAAATGGTATTGATCATGCGAGATTATTTCAGAGAGCTCGGGATGGGAAGGTGCAATTATTCTGGCCTTCCCAGATCTTTCAGCGCCTTTCAATAACGTTGACCATGTTATCCTTCAGGACCAGCTTTGAGAGTGGAGAGTGGGGAGCAGGAAGCACTGTTTTGCAATGGTGCTTTCATGGCCAATTCCAATCAGTATTAGAGAAGAAGAAGAGGTTGACTCCTAGACCCCTGCAATGTGTCATGCTATAGGGTGAAGGTCTTTCACTGATTCTTTTTAATGCATACATTAAACTTCTAGGCAAGGTCATATATACTCAGCTGTCTCCACCAATAGAATAGAATAGAATAGAATAGAATAGAATAGAATAGAATAGAA
>BLBF01000020.1:45565211-45626554 GCA_015471245.1 Laticauda colubrina
AATAGAATAGAATAGAATAGAATAGAATAGAATAGAATAGAATAGAATAGAATAGAATAGAATAGAATAGCTTTATTGGCCAAGTATGGTTAGACACACAAGGAATTTGTCTTGGTGCAAATATTCTCAGTATACATAAAAGAAAAGATACATTCATCAAGAATCATAAGGTACAACACTTAATGATAGTCATAGGGTACAATAAGCAATCAAATCATACTAGGAAACAGTCAATATAAATTGTAAGGGTACAAGCAACAAAGTTACAGTCATACAGTCACAAGTGGGAAGGGATGGGCGATAAGGAGTGATGAGAAGATTAACAGTAATCGTAGTGCAAACTTTATAATAGTTGAACAGTGTCAGGGGAATTATTTGTTTAGCGGAGTGATGGCTTTTGGGGAAAAACTGTTCTTGTGTCTAGTTATTTTGGTGTGAAGTGCTCTATAGCTTTCCCTTTGAGGGAAAGAGTTGGAACTGTTTACGTCCGGGATGTGAGGGGTCTGTAAATACAGCCCTCTTTTTGACTCATGCAGTATATAGGTCCTTGACTGAAGGCAGATGATGCTGTTGCAGTGCTGATGAAGTGTTTGGAGACTCTAAAGCAGGGTGTCAAATTTATGGCCTATGGGCTAGATGTGTCTCGTGCTAGCCCTGCCCCCACCTGGTTTAGTGAAGGAGAAAAAAGTCCCGATATGTCATGTGATGGTGCGAGTTTGACACCCCTGATCTAAAGGTTTGAATGGGAAGAGCCAACTCAACCCTAGCAAAATGGAGTGACTTTGGCCTGGGGAAACCAAATATGCAAAATCCATCCATCTTAATGGGATGACCCACTCACAAAACAAGTGCTTTTCCCCCTTTACGGATAGTTCTTCTTTAGCAGCTGTCTCATTTAGCAACATTCACAGTTATGACAGTGATGGCAAAGTAACTTTTTCATCAATTCTTGTATTTACAAACTTTGCAGGTGTGTAAAGCAAAAGAAAACTGAAGTAAGATCAATTATGGCCAAGCAGCTTTATCACAGCATCGGAACAAGCAGAAGATTTTCATTTTGCTTTTGTTACAACAGAATATTTGTACCTTTTGAAGTTGTCCTAGTAGCTTTTTATAGTTAACTAACCTATCAGAAACATTATCAAAAGAGGTGCTTTCATTTTTGTTATCCTGTTTTTTTTCAGTGTGATGCCTTTTAAAACAAAAACCTGTCCCACAGTTTTTAAAATCTTCTTATAATTTTTTCCTAATAAGTTCTGCAATTAGGATATCTGACACTGTGAATAAATTTATTACATGTTTTTATATCCATTAAATTGGGCTTTTCCTCCATAACTTTGCCACTGCAGATGTCTTGGAAAGGGGAGAACTAGTGCTGCCATCAGAGTTTGTCACTTTACTTTCTATGTTTATTTTTCCTGGAAAGGAATGGTATTTGGCTTGCTAATAATTTGTGCAATTAGCCAGCTGCCAGAGCAGTTAAAGATGTATAATGAGGATGTGAATTCCTGAGAGCACATAATAATATGGGAAAAAAATGTATCTCTAAGGGCCATATTTCTTTAGATCCAGCTGTTTCCTTTGTGCCCTCATTTATATCCTGTTCATCGATTTTCAGTTGAAAATCATGTAATTAGTGCTCTGCGACTAAATATATCAACCACCATCACTCAATGCAAAGTGGTTTCAGTGAGGCTTATCCATAATACACTCGGTATTGTATACCTTGTTTACCTTGACTAATGGGTAGCACCTGCTAATGGATGATTTTGGCATGATACAAAATTTCAGAACTGAATTTCCTGAAATTGTGTAAGAGAGGAAAGCTAGGCTTCAAGGTGTACTGAGTCTATTCAGTTATCAGCCTTTGATTGATGGCCTGTGCTTGCTTCTCATATGCATTATCCTGAAGGGTCTTGCTAGAGATTGCTTGTTCCTTGGCAAAATCAAGTTTTACCAGGCACGTAGATAAATGTCCTGTGTAATTTTGCTCTATGCCACATAAAATTAAGTTCAACAGAGAAAACATCCTTTGGCCACTGGTGCAGCTGAAACCCTTCAATATTGACAAGGTTTTTCAGGAACTATTGCAGTATCTCCTTATTATAATATTCACCAACAACTGTGTCCAAATCAGGACAATTGATGATAATGAGGAGAATATCTTTATTAGACTCCTTATTGCAGCAATAGACCAGCATAGAAGAGATGAGAAGAATCTCATTTGTGTCCATTCGGAACAGAGAAAATGTCATTTGACAAATGAATCAATCACCTGTTGCCGACTCCATAGAGTGTCTTCAAACATGCAACAGTTACTAGGTAAACATGCACTCTGCAACACGTAAGGCTGTAAAGTTTGTTTAATTCAAGTCTGATTTAAAGATAAGCAACCATAAAAAATGATTTTAAAAGCTTTTGAACTTGCCTTTCAAGTATTTGTCTCTGAATAATAGGCTTGGCAAGGCATATAAATGACCTTAGCAAAGCCCACAATATGGGGAGATTGATTGATTGATTGATATGTCAAATTTATATGGCTGACCATCTCATGCAAAACCACTCTGGACAGAATACATTACATTTCTATTGTATATCTACAAGGTAAGTGTATGTAGCACAAGGGAAAGTGTATCTTTAGCTTCCATAGTTGGGACAACCCCACAGACAGCAGCTGTATACCAATTAAACAGAATTAAAGTTGATGTAGGTCACTGGACGCATATTCAGTCTGCAATTGGTTTCAGAAACATCAAGATGTTGCATTCCAGCACTGTCAATCCTGCCATTCTAGCTAAAAAATAGCTAGAATGGCAAGTACCTAGTCATAGGCTTAATTTGGTTTATATTTCCCTCTGGAATTAACAGTCTGATTTAAATTGCATTCCACATGCTTCCCTTCTAAAGCCGATGAGTGTGTTTTAATTTCCTCCAAAAACTGAGAGGTATCTCAAGGCTAATAGGCTGAATTAATATTGTGTGATGGAAGGTGCTTAAGAATCTAGGGAGTCAAAATACCAAGGGATGTTTAATTAGGGATAAGATTCTAATGCCTCATTGCAAGAAGTTTAAGGAAGCTGTGTGCCTGCCAAGAGAATGAAACAAAGGGTATCCAGACACAAAAATTATACCAGGGTAGATTTATCTGGGCTTTTAAAAAAAATCTTCTATAGTGTTCGTTGGAAGTTACTGTATAATAATCCCTTCAAGATGGCAGCATTCAAATCAATTTCCTTGGGATTAGAACTGATCAGAGAGTGGTGTAACAAAACCAGTATGGATTTACAAATCTTTGCTCTGCGTTGCTCAGTTCATCGTAATTTGGAGTTATTCAACAAAACATGATTAAGGAAGTAGACTACAGTTATATTCATAGAAGAAGTTAGCCAGAGTGGTGGTAAATACATTGCCATAATTTCTTCTCTTAAATCTATAATTTTGTGGGGGGGTTTTCTGTTCAATCATGTCTGATTTTCAGAGGCTGCCTGGATAAATATCTGCAGTTTTTTTGGCAAGATTTTTCAGAAGTGGTTTCCCATTGATTCCTTCCTAGGGTTGAGAGAAAGTGACTGGCCCAAGAGCACCCAACGAGATTTGCACCTAAGGAAGGACTAGAAAACACAGTCTTGATTCTCGCCTGATGCCTTAACCACTACACTAAAGTGGCTCTCTTTGTGACTTATACCAGGCATTATATTATAGTCATTTATTTTAAAAATAGATCTTTCAGAATTTAAGTCTGTGTGTGGAACAAACCAGGGTTGGGATCTAGAAACCACATCTTTCAAATGAAAATGCAAAATTAATAAAGAGCCTTGGTTGATGTGCTTTATATTCATAAAGTTTTCATATTTTCATGTTATTCAGGAAAATTGAAATCTGTTAGATATAATTTTACCTAATTTTTGAAGAAAATATCACTACCAACACCAAAGCCATCCATGGAAACCAACTCACTATAGCTATGATCTGAAGGGCAAAATCAAAATCAACGTTACATGTAGATTTGGATAATTGGAAACAATGGGTTATGAAAAATATATTGAGATTGAAAGATAGTTAATGTGGAAAGAATGCTAGACTTGAATGAGAGACAAATACATAGGATCATCACATTGAGCCATCATTTGCTGAAAAAATGTGCACACATTTATTGCTAAACCATAAATCATGTTCTGTAAATGGTTTAGTGCAGAGTTCCCCAATGTTTCTGGCATTGTGGACTGGCAGGGGTGGGGTGGGGGGAGAGGCGATGGTTCCACACAAGCGGCAGACAAGCACATGTGTGCATGGCAGCTCCATTTGCACCAGTGGCAGGCATTCATGTCCACCACTGGACATGATACAAATCATATTGTATGGATACACTCCATACAAATGGAGTACACATGCTCACCCACTGCTCACACATGTGGGGATGTGCATATGTGTGCCCTTGCCTGTCACTTCCACAGCCCAGTTCCAAACAGCTCAAGGCCCAGTAGGAGCCATGGCCCAGGGATTGGGGACCCCTGGCTTAGTGTAATGTACAAACTAGGTATAAGCCAATTATACACACTATCCTACAATATTATTGTAAGGATGTAAGTATGAAGATTAAAAAGTAAAATCTTTCTCAAGGAAGACAAGGGGAGAAATAGTATATTACCTCTAGAGATAAGAGTTTGTGGGTTTCCTCTCATCTTCCAATCTCTCTGCCTCCCTGAGTACAGAAAATACCACCATCTACTGATGAAAATCTATTTCTCTAGCAATAACAAATGTCCTTGCAAGCCCACCCTGGAGATGAATTCCCAGCTTGAGAGCAAGCCTTCAATGCATGGGATGAAGATGTGATCAGATTATCCTCCAGTTCTTGTTCTCCTGTCTTTGTAATACTAATTAATCTTGGGTATTTTTGTTGTTGTTCTGCTTGCAGACTGGATGTTTGGTCCCAACTCTGATGACAACAGTAACAAGAGTGACATGAACTGCATCAGCAATAACATGAATGAGATGGGTGAGCTTCAAGGGTCACAGGTTAACCAGGAGTACCAGCCCCAGGATGTGGTCATTTCCATCAGTGAAACTTCTTGCCATCTTCCCCAACAGACATGAACCAGCTATTATTTGGGGAGACTTAGACCATTCCTCCCAAACTCTGGTGCTGTGTTAGATTTCAGCTCCCATTATCCTCATCTAGGCCTGCTGATTGCTGGGAAGAATGGCTGTTGTGATACAACATATCCAGGTTGGGTAAGGCTGACATAGGAACCTATGTCATACCCTAAAAGGGTATCAGAGAAGGAAAGCTGGTCCCATTGATTTTTTTTTTATTTCTTCTTCTTTCAAGTAGCTTCATTACATTTCTCAAGGACTGCTTTTGAGATTATTGACAGCCTTGGACTTACAGTTAATTCGAATGTGAACAAATGGCATATTCATATACACCAAACCCTTAAAAATATCTTGAAGCCAGCTGTGTAATTTGTCTTAGTCTGCCAATCTTAAAGTTCAGAGAACAGGCAGGGATCCCCTTGAACCAATCCATATCCCCATCAGCTGGCTGAGAGGAGAGGGCAGAAAACTGACAGTGAGAAAGTGCTTCTTTCCACGTGCAATAGTATCTCTTAATATAACAAAAATGTCCTTGTCCCCATCCCATTTCCCCGTTCTGAACAGAAAGTGAAATATTCCTTCCCCAGTGTTTTCAGTATAGACTACTTCCCCCCCCCCCCCCCCCCCCAGATCTGAGCTATGAGATTACCTGAACTTTTCAGATATCATTCTTCCTGCCTGAGAATTCCCATTGAAGGATGTGAGGATAGCTTGGCACAGATTTTCCCTGAGTGGCAACTATAATTATGGGCTGCAGTACAGAATTCCCATGTGCCTGGAATGGGGAGAAGGAAATCTTCTTGCTTCACCCAAGCCTAGGAGATAGGTGGAATAAGAGGGGGAAATCAGTCAGCAAATAGTTTTAGAGGGATTGGGAAACTGATTTAGAAACTGATCAGGTGGATTAAAAAAAAACCTTGAAGACTCTGGAACCAGATTCAGCCCAGGAATTGATAAGAATTGCCACCAATGGAAAATGGTCCATCAAAACCTCGATATCCCAAATAAAATAACTTCAGAGGAAAAACATGCCATTTGTGTTACAATGCAGTTGAGTTGAAAGGAAACAGGTTCAGCAGTGAAAGAACAACTTCATGGGAATGCAGGGGCCCAGTGCCATTGCTGGATTAGCCCAAATGCTAAATGCAGAGAAGACGGGGCTTTTCTGTGAGAGCTTCTATCCAGAAGCGCAGCTAACTTATCACATCATTCCTAACAAAGACTCATCATATTTCCTGTCCCTGCTGAACATGCAGCTTAGATAAAACCAAGGAGCTCTTACAGTATGGCAGCACAAAGGTCTTCTTGGAGTTCAGGGAAAGCAGAAAGAAATCAGCAGGACTTTCTGACAAATTCTGCAATTCCACAGCATTGTGTATGGTCTTTTTTTTTTTTTCTGGATGGCCTTGTCTTCTGTATCAAGACACGTGGTTTTTCTTGCACCATGGGGGCAGGAGCTTCTGCTTCATCAGTCAAATTTTAGAGAACTTTCAAGGGACAGAAGGTTGCTTTGGATATGAAGCTGGTAATCTTACAGATGGAGCTTGGAAGGGGAAAAAAGACTTCAAATTACTGACTCCGTTGCCTGGCAGAAATGGCACTTTTGGCTGTATATGTTGAAAGCACTGCCAATTTCAAATGAGGCATCACAAAGTGCAAAAAAATAATGTATGCACAACACTTCCAATTTCTGCTGCTAACTCTCTGCTCCTGATTAGTTCAATGCCTGCCCTTTTCAGTAAAATTATGCATGTGTGCGCACATATACACATTCACACCATTTTCTCTGTGAAACAGCTTGTTTCCATTTTTCCTACTGATTTCCATTCTGTGTTCTTTTCTCTTTTTTTGAGAGTACAAAAGTAAAAACACAATTTTAAAAGAGCCTGGTTCTCCAGAATAATTGAGTCTCGGTCTGTTGTTTATTCATGTTTATATATTATACATTTTTCTCTGCCCTCCCAGATTTGCCTTTCCTCAGCTGAGTTTGCCAATGCTGCTTCTCCTTGTTTTGCAGATCAGTCTTTTTGGAAGAATGTGAGGAGGGACACATTGAACCAATGGGCAAAGAAGGGGTAGATAAGAAGCTGTGAAATTTCAGGTGAAGAAAAAGCAAGGATTCTCTTTGCTACATTCATATTACATAGTTAAATGAACCATGGGTTTTTTTTTTACTATTAAGCCCATTCTCTGGGTTCATAAAACTTGGTTCACACCATACTGCCCTAAATGGAGTCAGTTAATTTGTGGTTCAATGAATCTTGTGAATCCAGTGTGTTCAAGCAAGGAGGTCAGGATAATTAGTATTGCAAATGAAGCTTCAGTTAGTTTTGCCTCTTCCTTATCTCCAAAGATACTTAATTATTTCCTTGAGAATATTCAGGAGAATTCCAAATAATAACTTCCTTTTCATTTCAAACAAGCTCAAATGAAAAGACAGGGGGAAATTCATATCATCCTACCCAGGGGTGGGATTAAAATTTTTTTACTACCCATTCTGTGGGCATGTTTTGGTGGGCATGGCAGGGAAAAGATACTGTAAAATCTCCCGACAGAGGTGGTATTTGCCGGTTCTCCAAAGTACTCAAAATTTCTGCTACCACTTCTCCAGAACTGGTCGGAACCTGCTGAATACCATCTCTGATCCTACTTCACAAAACAGAGTTACTACATGTGAGATAATGCAAACATTCATGTTTCTGCCCATATATTCGGCTTTGTTAACCTCCTGCCCTGCCATTCATAGATTCCCTACAGTGCTACAAACTGATTTTGTGTGAATCAAAAAGTCAATATTATCCACTTTCAAAAATCTCTCTGCTAGGAAAATACTACCAGATAATCCCGTTTATCTAAAGAACATAAGCAATCAGTAAGCTTTTGGGGGGATAAATTTTTAAATTACAAACTACACCCCTGTTGTTCTTTGTCAGGTGTATGACACAAATATTTAGCAGGTAAACAAATGCAGTGGAAGGGCAAACTGAGAAACTTTCTCCTGCTTCATTATGGTATTGGTAAGAAGGTATTTTTGGGAAACAGAACAGACCAGCAACATCTTCCTGGTATATGTTTAAAAAAAACTTATCTATCTTATCTACTTTTATCACTCATTACTAGGTCTATGCTGTCTTATACTATCTAGCTATACTAACATCTATGTCTATTTATTACTCTTAAACATTATGCATTACTTGAGTTTAAACCAAGGTCTTTAACCACCTTCAGATTGGCTTTATTGCTGTCAACACCTGTTCTAGCTGGCTGTGGAATAATTGATGTGGCAGTTTCTCTGTTCTGCCTTTTAATTACTGTCTGAATATAAAGACAGAGACAAACTCTACAAAGGCTTCCATACAAAGTTTCTTTTTTGGGTCACAAGGCATCCTTGAAGTATAACTCACGGTTATGTCGAGATGAATTGTCCAATTCTTTGCACAGCTGACTTCATAGTGTGAAGTTATAGTGATCCCATAAGGAAGGAGCAAAGGGTGAAACACCAACACGGAGCTGGGGTCCTCGGAGCAAGAGTAAAGGAAACTCCCCAACCCAACCAAGGGTCAGTTCAGTGACCAATCAGGATTACAAATGTGACCACATGACATGAACTACATTTCCCATGATGCATTAACTACATTTACCATGAGGCATTCCCTTAACTCATTCTGTGCTGGGGTAAGAAAAGGAAGGTGCTTTACCAGCTGCTGGCTGGTTATAGCTTCTCCGCACTGCTGCTGGAGGGGCAAAGCTGCTGGTCTCTTCTCCTTCCAGTTTGTTGGTCTGGTGAAGTCCAAATCTGCTCCTCCTTTACCATCAGTTGCCTCTTGAGCTGACAACTTCACATTCTTCCTTTCTGCTCTCCCGCACATCACAAATCACCCTCTATGCACACCTACACTCTCAGCATTTTCATTTTTTAATTGGAATCCAGGTGTGGTTCAATACTCTTCAGGCTGCCTTAAAGATCCAGGGAAGTGGGGGGGAAGGAAGAGTTCACGGTCACCATTGCAAGGTTTTCCTTCCACAATATGACCAACAGCTACCAAACCAAAGCATTGAAATAGGCAGAATGAACACTTGACAATTATAAATTGCCAGTGACCTATTTCAGTAAAAGCAGACATCCTTAGCCTGATGACCTCCAGACAATTCCATCATCTTTGCCAAGCTGAATTGAATGGTTAGCAATTGATTTTTTAAAAAAAACACCTTAGTCTTGGTAAAGATAAAAATTGTTCACATTCCATTATTTCAAGCAATATACATCCTGGCAGTTGGATTTTCAAGACCTGGTAACCCTTTCCTTTTGTGTTTTGTATAATTGAAATGTTCTAGAACCCCAAAGTACCTTTCATTTATTTTTGTCACTCTTTAAAATCAATATGACTTTTTTTTATCTTGGCACTGAGTGTAATTTTGCTCTGGTTCCAAAATAAAATTTTGTTAGCATTAAAATGGGATCCAGTTTTTTTGCCAGTTGAGCATCTATAATTGTAAAAATGATTGCGCTCTCCTCTCCCTTTCTTTCTTTAAAGCAGTTCTGATGAACAAATGGATATTTGATACACAGGATGATTTCATTCAATATTCAACAAATTCAACAAATGAATGGTTTAGGAAATATATACTCTACTGGAAGATAACAGCACTGCATTTATACCAGAAAAATACATGGTTTGGTAAGGATAAAATCAAGCAAAATAGTTCTTCCAAATTATAATCTTTGGAATCTAACTAGCTCCAGGAAAAAATTTGTTTAGATGAGATTTTTTCAGGAAAAAATGTTCTAGACTTTAATCATTCCTAACCATTCATTTTCAAGGTTGATAACAAATATAAGGCATATCATTTCCATCTTAAATTGTCATTACTGTATCTTCAGAGGTTTATTTTAAACATTAAAAAAGCATGTGATATAGTTATTTCAAATGAAAAATCAAAAAGTCTTTAAGCATCTCAGACTTACATCGAGAAGTGTTTTGATTACCATTTATATACTAGTATAAATGGCCCCAGAAAAACACATACTTGCATAACAATATACACAACATAGTGGAGATTATTCCTTATTGTGTAGAGAACAAATACCATAAGTTAGAGATTTTTACCTTGCTTGTGGCTTGTATGGGCAAACTTCTATTTATGTAAACAGAAACTTTATCAAGAGTGGAAAAAGAAATATGATAGGGAAAAATTATACAAAAAAGGGAAAGAAATTAGTTCAAGCTAAAAACTTGAAATAGAAGGTGAACAAATGGAAGAAATGAGATTGAAATTCGTAAAATATGAGAAAGAGGACGACAAGATATATGAGACAGGATTTCTTCAGGTTGTATTATTGGGGTGAGGAAAGAAGAGGTTTCAGGCAATATTTTTTTACAGACTACTAATCTTCCAAATAATCAATCTTCCTCAAGAAGTTATAGAATGCTGTTCCTACGATCATAAAGTTAGGTTGCATTAAACTCATGCCTTCAATCTGCAGAGAAAGAGATGTCTGTGTGTAGACATTAGGTTCAATCTATATTATGTTGCATTTCCCCCTTTATGTTGCTTCTAGATCTGCAAAAGAGAGGCTATGCAATTGGTTTCTCTTAAGTGGCCTCATGGAAAGCAATCCACTACATCTGATCCACATTAATAGAAGGTCTGTAGCAGAAAGCACCCCAATAGCTACAAATTTGTTCCAGTTATCTCCATTAATTGTTCCCTTTCTATATTCCTTTAGGGGCTTCTGTTGGGGCAAAGGTGTTCCACAGATTTTAGCCTGCTAGTCATGAGGTGATACTCATCTCTGTTTCTTAAATCAGAGAATAACCATTTATCCACCATTACCCCATAGTCACAAACATTTTCTTTCTTTTGATGTGCATCATCCTTCATTTTCCAAACAACTTGGGGTGGGGTGGAATGAGGGTATAGTCACAACATATCTGGAAGCACCAGATTGGTGATTATCCAATATCCATGATTAAAATCTATTAAATTTGGTTTCCTTAAAATCCCTTTTGGATTTTAAGGCAGCCTATCTGCGTATGTTCCAGATAGTTTTTCTCTCAAAGGTTTAGAAAAATCCAGGACTGGATCCAAACTGCTATTTCCAATCCCAATTTTTGAAAATATTGCAGAAATAGAACAATGCACTTAAGCTCTTAAACTCTTAAGTTTATACGTATCAACAGCATAAAAAAACAAAATAAATGGAGAAAGAAATTAACTGATGAAATAATGTTGAAGTGGAAGAAATGAGGTTAGGAAATGGAGGTGGTTTTTTTAGTTGTAATTGTTGGGAAATTGAGTTTACAAGATTTTAGTAATAATTTCCAGCCCATTAAAAATTGCAACTCCCCCACAATTCAGATACCAATGGATTTACATGTGCCAGGGAGGAAAAGAGCCAGCACAAGCTCCATAGGGTGAGTGTTGACAAGAAGTTGGACTTGCTAGATCCATCATGCTTTAAAAGACAAGAAAGATTTGCAGAACAGCAGCATCTTAAGGAAAAGCAAAAGGCAAACACTATCAGCTAAGAGTTTTTATGCACTAGCCAGTCTCCTTTTCATTATAAATTCCCTTTCCAACTTCTTATTAACCTCAGCTGGCCATTTCACTTCTCTCTTAAGGCCACTAATAGAATCCAACGTTAGCCAGGCTGTTCCAGCTCACACATCAGCTTTTCTTGATAAGAAGTCTTTTAAGGGCACTAACCAGAAGTGGCATGTACTGTTATTGCTGTTATTTAAAAGTAGCAGCTGCATTCAAGATGGGATCACAGTATTTGGAGAGAGGAGCAGATCTGCCTTTCATGTGGCTATTCTGGATTGCTATCACACATGTACATCTCTCGGGTGACTGCATGCTAATAGCAGCTTCAAGAAGATATTTTCAAGTGGGGAAAGATGACTTGGAAGAAAACAGAAAAAGCCTGTCCCCTGATAGCATGATTCTTCTGACCCAGATTGACTCTCTAACAGCTTTTTAATGAAAGTAAAGTGTGAGAGATCTTTTAACATATTGTTTTGCTTATTTCTGTCCTGTTTTTTTCCACTTAAAGGGCACTTGAAGAGGCTAATACGATAATTAAAAACTGAAATTAAAATAGAACTTACATTCAGAACTCTGATTTTAAAATGCAAAATATACAAGGAAGCCATCACTGAGTCAGCAGATTGAGAACCAGTTTTTAGATGTTCAACTTGAAGATCTTTCAAGTTACACTTAGTTTTTCCTTAATTAATTCTAGATAAAGCAAAAACCAGCTGTCCTTGTTTTACTAGCTGAGGGAACCAAAGATATGATGGAAGTTCTACAATGCTAGAATGCAAAAAATATGTCTTCTATGATGGTTGAAATGAGCTGAAACTATTGTGACTTGGAGAGAACATAATACCATAGTTTGTAAAGTGCCACCTTGCATAGAATAAAAAGTAGACAAAACCCTTTCTTCATCAAAAGGAAGAGTGTATCTCTTACCCTACTGTATCGAAGATATCTAAGAGACTGGATTGGGATTATCTTCTTTGCTTGGGGAAAATACCTGGTGATCTTGCAAAGTTTAGAGGTGCAGCACCAAAATACTAACCTGGCATGTCCAAGAACAGGTGCTGCAGCCATCTAGCAGAAGCATGAGATATCCTTTATTCAGGAGGACTAAGCCAGGTCAGTAATGGATCAGGATAGATACTGGCAACCATCAAGCCCTCTCTGGTTCTGTCTATTTTAGCATTAATGACATTTCTGGAATGTTGGCTCATGGGTGCTAGGGATAATCTTTTTTCTGAGATGTTAGACAGTTTTGGTGATAAAAGGAAAATTTTAGCTCTAGATAAACAGGTTTGTAAGATTTGCTTTTATTATAATTAGAAATCTAGACTTAAGAACAGTAGTTTGGTGCAAAACAAGCTTAGCCTTAAATAATATTGAGGCCAGGAATTGTTTTAAGTACAGAGCTCACAGCTAATCCATATAAAAATGTACTGATGATGCCAAACTTTTCTTATTTTAATTGTAGAATGAAGAATGGAGACAGGTCATTGTTGCTAGTGGTAAATGCTAAGATATCATTTATCCATCTATGATTGTCATTAGAGATTTGATGGCCTGTGAATTTGATCACAAAGAACAAGAACACATGTTCTATAATAACCAATTTTGCTCCATTATCCTCAGCCAACATTCTCTTTCAGATTTAGAAGCTTATTATACCAATTAAAGCTTCTTTGTCTTCTGTTAAAAGCATTCTTTGTTTGCATTCATTATTTTCAATACTCATTTCCAGATAGGTTGATTTTGCTATTCTTGGCCAAGTTATCAAAGAACTGTGTTTGTATGAATAAAGGACCTAATTTATAAACATAAAAATATTCTTTTTAGGCATGGATAGGCAATAAAAGAGGTTTTTTTATTCAAAATATGTTTTTAACACTGATTTCTAGTCTGAATTTTCTCTTGGCGTTTTGCTTGACAATTCTATATCAGTAGTAAAAATTACATAATTACTGGTTCATAGATGAAAACATACAGAAGATTGCATATATAATTGGATCAGCACACTTCTATTTTTAAAAAGAGGATTTCTTCTGCAACTACCCCAAAATCTCAAAGTGTCTTCCAGCCATTTGAGAAACTTGGGAGGCATTGAAGAATTTCAAGTTATTTTTATACTGTGGGTGGATTTAATCCATTTTACAGAATCCTGTAAAATATTTTTTTTCAAAAAAATCACCTCCACATATTTTCAAAGTCATTCAGCAAATGGAACGTTTTACAGTTTATCCTTGCTTCCTAGTTATCATCTGCATGAATTATCAATGCAATGTATTTTTCTCTGAAAACCTTAATTGTTTTTATAGGGTGGAACTTCAAAGCTGAGGAGACAAGAAAGAAGAATTTGAAGTGACTTTCCAAATGTTGAAATGTTGTATTATATAGTAAGCTGCTTCTGTGCTATGATGACAAATACAGAAAAGAATGTGCCTCATAAATTAACTAATCCCAGGAATGTTCCTTGGTCATGGGAATATTATTCATCCAACTTCAGAGAGAGTCATCACAAGAGCAGTCAGGTGGAGAATTACCACCAGACTTACTTATTAGATTGGTATAGTACCATGATGGCGAACTTGTGGCATGCGTGCCGGAAGTGGCACACAAAGCCATTTCTGCCAGCACATGAGAGGTCTCCCAGAAGAGCCCCACTGCGCATGTGCATACACGCCTCTGCCCAGCAGCTGATTGTCAGGTATCTGGCATGCATGTGGGAGGGGCAGGGGTGCATGGAAGATGCACATGCATGCACAGAGATGCACGATATGCGCAGGGATCATGCATACATGAGCAGAAATGCATGTCACATGGTGCTTTCATGTGCATGTGCAGAGATGCATGGTGCATGTGGGAGGGTTATGTGTGCATGTGCAGGGAGGGCAGGGGGGGCAGCACGCATTGCCTTCTGGGTGCTGACATGTGAACATGTGCGCAGAAGTGCACACGTAATTTTTGGCATAGGAGCCGAAAAGGGTTAGCCACCAATGGTGTAGTAGTTCCTCTCCGCTCTTCATGCTCAAATTTTGAGAGTTTCTGGAGATCTGGGGAAAAAAATCTTTCAATATTTGCTGCCTAGAGTCTATAAGAAGCCTTTCCATGAATAACATAAAGTTGCAATAAGCAGGAGAACTTGCATAGCATACTACATGAGTAAATCTCAAAGGCATTTCATGAACTACTTGATCACAGCTGCTAGAAATTTAAGTGAGACAGTCCTTAAAACGATCCCCTCATAATTATTGCAAGAGGAGATGCATAACCCTGCAGATCTAGGGTAATATTGTGTAAATCGGGTTAAACCATCACAGCAAAAACAAGGTTCAGTTTTGGGATTACTTTGAATCACAGCTGTGACATTCTCCCATTGATGCTTACTATGGCATGTTAATTAGAACTCTGCATAGTATTGGATTCTGCTAGATAAAAATTAGGTCAATACTGGAAGACCTTTGACTATTCAGAACAAAGAAACATAATGTCAGGTGAGGAGGATCAGTAGTATTACAATTCTTTCAGGTCAGTAATATTACAATTCCAGCCAAAGATTGTACACAGCCCAAGATTGTAATTTATCTCACCCTATCTAACTCCATATTTGCCCGAATAAACTGACTAAGCAAGAACAAATGCTATTTTGAGACTTGCAACCATGTCATCTAATCTAGTACGAGATTAGAAAACCTTGGATTATGCCGTCTTCGGTCTGATCTAAGTATGTTGTATAAAATCATACATTGCAATGACCTACCTGTCAATGAATACTTCAGCTTCAATCATAACAATACTAGAATAAACAATAGATACAAACTCAAGGTTAACAGTGCCAAACTTGATTGTAGGAAATACGACTTCAGCAACACAGTGGTCATTGTCTGGAATACACTACCTGACTCTGTGGTTTCTTCCCCAAACCCCAAAAACTTTAACCTTAGACTGTTTACTATTGACCTCACCCCTTTCCTAAGAGGTCTGTAGGGGGTGTGCATAAGTGCACCAATGTGCCTACCGTCCCTGTCCTATTGGTTCTTTTATTTTTCTTATATGTACCCATTTCATGTATTCATAACTATGTATATACTTATACCTATTATCTTGTAAGTGATTGACAAATCAAAATAAATAAAATAAATAAATAAATAAATAAATTATGAATCTCCTTAGATTGCTTCTCTTTTCTGATCCTTCAGAGTCCTGTTTATTACACCTACTTTACAGATATAATACAAGGATGGGCAAAATATGGCCTTCCAAATGATTTGAAATGCAACCCACAATGCTCTTCCACCATGGAATATGCAAAAGGCTGCTGGAATAAGGATATAGGGTGTTTAAACCAGATTTAAAGCATATGCAACGAAACACTTTTGTAACAGAATTTATGAATTGTTCATCCAAGAAATGGATGAACAAAGAAAATACTCATATAACGTGGAATATTCCCTTTTTTCCCTGAAATCCAGTGATATTTTTAGAAGAGTCTTTTGTCTAAAGTGATTCCTTCAAAGTAGAGTTTGAATTTTTTTGAAAAGTTAGAGTTGAATATCATAATATGAATTGGTAATTAGAACTAATCCTTTTTAGTTTGGTGGGTTTCTGAGAGAGGAGACCAGTCGAGCACGTGGCATCGAGAACCAAGCAGACGAAATGGCCTGAACCAATTCACCACCCACACCATTCAACCCAGCAACAGAGGACTGGGAATCCTACATCGTTAGATTCCTCATGTTCCTGGAAATCAACGATTTGCAAGGAATCTCAGACAACTGAAAAAGAGCTGTGTTCCTGACGCACTGTGGGCCCACAGTGTTCAAGATGACCAAGGCACTGGCAAAACCAGAAGATGTGAAACAGATGGCCTGGCCAGATCTAGAAAAGCTGCTGAAGGCTCACTATGAACCAACTGTCTCCAGCCTTATTTGGAGACACGAATTTTATAAAAGGACCAGAGAGAAGGTGAGAGTATCGCAGACTTCGTAACGGCTCTCAGGGACATTGGAGGGGCATGCGAATTCCAAAACATGGACAAAGCCATGAGGGATCACGTGGTCTTCGGACTGAGAGACCTCACCCTACAAAGCCGGCTGCTAACCCGGCCAAAGATTACAGTTACTGAGGCTATTGCTGAAGCCATGGCGGCAGAAGCAATTAAAAAAATCAGCAGCCAAAATGCAGCAGATGAATGTGAATTCATCCAAAACACCAATTGAAATGAGCCAGGGCACAGAGAAGAAGACAGAGAACGCACACAAAACCACCACACACTACGCAGAGAGTGGATAATTTGGAATCAATGACGACGATGAGGAAGAGGAGATCCACAGACTCCAGGCTGAATGAGATCAATGGCTGAAGAAAGGTCAGAAGTTGGGGTTTCAGTGCGCCGGGTGCAGAGGAGACCACCCCCATTCTGAGTGCCGGTTCTTAGATGCTGTGTGCCGGTACTGTGAGAGACGGGGTCACATCCCAAGAGTATGCCGAAACCGCAAGAGCTACAGCCCCTGACATAGAGACAACACACAACCAAGAACTAAAGATAGACAAACGTGGAGCCGTGAGAGTCACGAAAGCAAAGGCAAGCGGCTAAACAAGAACTATAGAAAAGAAAAAACACACCAAACCATCACCATTGGTCACTTTAATGCAACAAATGGCCGAAAAATACATGTGGCAGTCCAGATCGAGGGCCAAGAATGTAAAATGGAGGTAGATTCCAGATTGTACCTATCGATGGTGTCATGGGATACCATTAAAAGACTAATACCACACATTGGCAGAGCTGAACTAGAACACCAATCGCTAATCCTAAAGGACTACCAGGGAAACAGAATACCGGTAGTCAGACTCAGACATTTCCAAATAACTTTCAAAGAACACAAGAAAATCTTGCCTCTAACCATCGTAGATCGAAACCAACCAAGCCTATTGGGACTCGAGTGGTTCGAACCTCTAGGAATCGGAGTGACCAACATTAACCGCATCGCTGACACAGACTGGTAAGAGAACCTGATGAGGGAGTTCCAGGACGTCTTCGATGGAAAATTAGGCAAAGACCAAGGGTCCCCTATTTCATTTAATTTAGATCCAACAATAGCTCCAATGAGGCTGAAGACGAGGCGAGTCCCTTTTGCACTAAAACCAAAGATTGATGAGGAACTTAACAAACTAATAACACAAGGTATTTTGGAACCAATTGACCCCGCCAAATGGGAGACCCCAATTGTGACCCCAGTTAAACCGGATGGGTCCGTGAGACTCTGTGGGGACTACAAGGCTACCCTAAACCATGCACTACAACAAAGCGCGTATCCTGTTCCGGTAATGCAACACCTACTACACTCATTGGGGAGAGGCAAGGTCTTCACAAAGCTCGACCTTGCCCAAGCATACCAACAATTACCAGTCGACCCCAAGACAGCAGAGGCACAAATGATTGTGACTCATAGAGGAGCCTTCAAATGCAAAAGGCTTCAGTTTGGAGTCAGCGTAGCCCCAGGGGTGTTTCAAAGCCTAATGGAGCGGTTATTACAGGGGATAAAAGGAGTAGTCCCATACTTTGATGACGTGCTAGTGTCAGCTAGTGACGAGAGACAACTAGAAGCCTGTCTCAGAGTGGTTTTACAAAGGTTCCAGAAGGTGGGACTCAAAGTCAAAAAAGAAAAGTACCAATTAGCTACCTCAAAAGTTGAATTCCTGGGGTACCAAATCAATAAAGAGGGCATCCACCCCACAGAGAAAAAAATTAAGGCAATCAAAGAACCGCCTAGACCTAAAAACAAGGTAGAGTTGCAAGCATTCTTGGGACTTATAAATTTTTACAATGTTTTTCTGTCACAGAAGGCAACAATGGTGGAACCACTACATAGACTTTTGGACAAGGCAGCCACCTGGACCTGGAGATGACGTGAAGAGACAGCGTTCCAGAGGGTAAAAGACCTAATCACCTCTGACTCAGTATTAATGCAATACAGCGAGACACTACCATTAACAGTCACCTGTGACGCGTCATCATTTGACGTCGGAGCCGTACTTAGCCACATCCTGCCTGATGGGAGAGAAGCACCGATCGTGTTCTACTCCAAAACACTATCAAAAACTGAACGTAACTACAGTTAATTGGACAGAGAGGCATTAGCAGCAATATCTGGTGTCAAACGGTTCCACAAATACCTTTACGGTAGGACTTTTACCTTTGTTACAGACCACAAACCTCTACTAGGAATACTAGCTGGGAACAGAGCCACCCCAAATATACTATCCCCAAGAATGACAAGGTGGTCTGAGTTCCTTGCAGCCTACAACTATAAACTGATTCACCGACCAGGCAAAGACATTTCCCATGCCGATGTGTTGAGCCTTACTCCCTTACCAGAACTAGGAACTGATCCGGCACCAACCACATCCACCCTACAGGTTGAAACACTGTCAAACCTACCCATAAATGCAGCTGACATTGCGAGAATGACGGCAAGAGACAAAACCTTGTCACAAGTCTTAAACTGGGTAGGAAAAGGATGGCCGGAAAACGAGACAGACGTTAATTTTAAACCTTTCAAGCATAGGCAAACTGAACTGTCATTGTTAAAAGGTTGCATATTATGGGGGGACCGGGTAGTAATACCAGAACCGGTACAAGAACAAGTACTGAGCATGTTGCATGTTGCATGAAGGCCACCCAGGCATTGTACAAATGAAATCGCTTGGCAGGAGCTATGTCTGGTGGCCAGGGATGGACAAGGATATTGGGAAATGGGTTGAAACATGCGGGAAATGCCAAAAATCCCGACCTGCACCCTCTTCAGCACCTATACTAGACTGGGAAACACCGAGGGGCCCCTGGTCACAAATCCACATAGATTTCACAGGGCCAACAAAAGGATATACATTCTTAATCACAGTAGACGCTTACTCCAATTGGCTAGAAGTAAGCGTCATGATCTCTACCACCACAGAAGCAGATATTAAACAACTACGGAAACTATTCATCACACATGGGTTACTGGACTTGCTCGTCTCAGATAACGGCCCACAGTTTACTGCACTAACATTTGAAAAATTCCTCACCGAACATGGCATAAGACACGCTTTGACAGCACCGGGCCGACTAGCTATGAACGGGTGGGCAGAATGCATGGTCCGGTATACAAAAGAAACTTTAGACAAATTAGACTCACGGGACATTCAGGAAAAAATTGAAAAAATGCTCACCATACAACACATAACACCGAGCTCTACTACAAATAAAAGCCCAGCAGAATTACTAATGGGCAGAAAATTAAGATTACAATTAGATAGGTTACACCCAACATACACCTCTGAAAAACCAACTGACTCTCCAGCAGATACCATGCATTCAAACCAGGTAACTTAGTATATGCAAAAGATCTCACCGGACACCCACTGTGGGTCCCAGCAAAAATAACTCAAATAACAGGACCTCGGTCCTATAGACTGGACACAGACGATGACAGAACATGGAGGAGACACATTGATCAGTTATGATCATGAACACTGGAACGCACCACTGACACACCCAGACATGAAGAACAACACACACACCAGAAACAGCACAAACATTACACAAAAATATTAATAGACCAACCAGAGAGGGGGGAGACCCCTTAAACACAAATCAGGGGGGAGGGGGATACCCTCTGGCAGAACAAGATACCCCACAAAATCAAAATAAACAACATTCACAAATAAATTCAGACAAAAACAACGACCTACTCACAGAAGTCTTCGGTGAAGAGGAACAGGAGGCACAAGAAGACCTAGATGCTGCTCCGGAAGGGAGCAGCCGAGCCGACTCTACCAGCCCGAGTAGACCGGGCGGGAGCAATATAACTGACTCCACCTTCCAGGAGGTTCCACAGAGAAGGATGGGAGAAACAGTGATCCCGTCCGAACCCGTTGAAGATGACGACACAACTAAACTGCGCAGGTCAACTAGGCAACCTAAAAGCCCTGCCTACTTATGTGACTATGTAAGGTAGGACCATACCAAGAGGGGAGGGGTGTTCCATATTAACATACTTCAAATAGTCTATTCCTATTGGTCGAGAAATACTAGAAGTTGTTTGGTTCTTTTCTCGATGCTGATTGGCCAATAATAGCTAACCTATGATTGGCCAGCTCAGTGGCTGGAAAAACAAGTAGCCGTCATTGGCCACTAGCTGCAAGCAGCCTCTCTATAAAAAGAGCTGCCACAGCTCCTGTTTCAGATGGACTTTCTGCACTAAATAAAAGAGCTGAAGTTACACTGGTCTCCGGTCTCATTCTTTGCGAACACTACAGTTGTTAAGTAAGTTTTATGCCATTTTATGACCTTTCTTGCCACAATTGTTGAGTGAATCACTGCAATTGTTAAGTTAGTAACATAGTTCTTTATTAAATCTGGCTTCCCCACTGACTTTGCTTTTCGGAAGATTGCAGAAGGTGATCTGTGATGACCCGGAGCATGGAACAAAGACAACATTGTTAGATAATCAGTATGAATCCCTTTATTAGCTCCAACTTTGTCCCCAATATCCTGGTTACCTTCTGGCTGGAGAAAAACTCTCCCAGGAACAGCCTTTGGCTGCAGAGAATCAAGTCCAAAACGTGATTAACAAAAACCGTAAGTATAAGTCCAATAAAGATAAGATGAGGTAATTAGTCCAGCAGAGCAAGAGAAGGAATTCCAGACATGAAGGAACAGCAGTTATTCAACCCAGTTGGGAGGATGCCAGGAACGCAGATAACCAAAGTCAACACAAGATAACACAAGATTTGTTCCCAGCAGATGCCACATTTAGCTTGCATCTCTTTTAAACTCTCATTCCCAGGTGTGGCTAATGAAGGGAATCAGGGCCCTTTCCTCCCCCTTAAGCCACGCAACCCATGTTGCTCTCTTCTCCGTTCTTCCCTGTGTGTCCTAGGATGAAGAGGGGGTGGGCCTGGGTCTTTCTTTGAACTCCCTCTCCCTTGTTCTACTTCTTTCCTGCTCTGCCCTGCCAGACTTTGCCCTTCCCCAGTTTCCTCCACAGCCAACGAAGCCACACTCTCACTCCCTGTCAGCTGTTCATCTTCCTCCTTGGATTCAGACCCCAACAGGGGCATAACAGTGATCACATGGAGTGATCATAAATATGAGCCAGTTGCCAAGCATCCAAATTTTGATCACCTGACCATTGGGATGCTGCAATGTCATAAGTATGAAAAACGATCATCATGGTCACTTTTTTCAGTGCTGTTAGAACTTCAAATGGTCACCAAGCCATTATTTGTATGTTTCATATATCCAGTAAATGTATTGGGATCTTTTGAAACTATTGACATATATTGGATGTACTGATTATTTGTGAATGGAGAGTTATGTTATTTTACTATTAAGAGGAGAAAACAAATCCATCTAATATTAATGTGTTGATCACAGAACATGAAGCAGGGAGTCTCTAATACTGGCTCCAAAATCACACAACCTAAGAATCAAATATCTAACCTTTAAGTTTGTGAGAATAGCTTAAACATGTGGGGACAATAGTTAGTGGGATCTTAGAAAACAGGGCATAGGAAAATAAGAGACAGTGCAGGGGATAAGGGATGTGCCCTTGAGCGTTGTTTCTATCTTCCCACAGCAAAGAGACCCAACATAAATAAAACATAATAAATTACAGTGTTTGCAGAAAAGCCCCCCCCCCTTGCAGAACTGGAACTGAATTTGGCACATAATGTCAATGTCCAGAGTACAGAAAGCACATTTGCTTTCTAAGGAGTGTGCTTTTATTTTCTGTGTGGGAAAGATGTGCGCTTTTACAGAGGAAGAAAAAAGGGAGGGAGAAACATTTTCCAGGCCTCAGGAAACAAACCTTTCTCCCTTGCGCTGAAAGTTCTGGAATCCCACCTTCAGGAAAGGCCTGGTTTCTTGCGCACTTGGAAGGAGTCAGGGATCTGCACTTTAGCAAGATCTAATGAGATGGAAAACGGGAAGTCACCTGTGTTGTTTTTGGGACTGTATTAAGCATAATGGCAAAATTGTTTTCAAAGAATGGCCCGACCAATATTTTGCCTGTAATGTACATGTACATGTCGTAAGACATGGGAAATATTGTCCTGCTGAATTGCTTAACATTTTCCAGGAGGGGGCAGAGCTGTGTTAGAAAGAGTTGCTTTCTAAGAAACCTTCTGTATTTAGTGAAATGTAATTGTAATTTGTTGCAATTAAGTGGAGCTGGGAACCCCTACAAATACAGTACACATATCCGTTAAAACTTCCTTCCTTCCAGCTACAGATAGACAAACTATAATTTACTCGGCTCAGGGAAGTTTCAATCCTCTTTCTGTATTCATCTAAGAATTTTTAAAAAGCATGAATGCAGATTTCCAGAAATAATGTTTTCTTAATACATTTTGCTAGGTGAATTTTCTCTTAAAAATACATCATAATATGGATTTAGGAGGTGCAGATGGGATGAGTTTGTACCAGAATTTACAAATACTAGATTCCTTCAAATTTAATACAGTAAATAACTAAACAATGGAATTTTCTGCAATAGGAATTTGTGGTGACTGCAGGCATAAGCAACTTGGATGGAGGATAATTCTGCTGATGGGTACCAATCATGAGGCTTAATAGTACATTTAGGAACAGAGGCAGCATAACTTACTTGGAAAGACACCATAACAACAACAAAGTTTTTGTCCTTATCTCTTCCATTTAATCTGTCTATGGACATTCATTGGTCATGTGAAAAACAAATATACTGTAGATTGAGCTATGTGGAGTCTTCTTATTGCTTTTGGTTGTATACACCTGCTTTTGGTTGTATACACTGGTCTCCGGTCTCATTCTTTGCGAACACTACAGTTGTTAAGTAAGTTTTATGCCATTTTATGACCTTTCTTGCCACAGTTGTTGAGTGAATCACTGCAATTGTTAAGTTAGTAACATAGTTCTTTATTAAATCTGGCTTAAGTAAGTTTTATGCCATTTTATGACATGATCTAAAGTCATGTCATGTCATGTAGCCGGCATGACTAAATGGCAAAAGCGCACAGAATGCTATATGTATATGCATCATTTCTGGAATTGCTTGCTTATTTTGCTGACAAATGTAACACTGGCTCATTCATTATCTGGCATCCATCTAAACAAAGTTGACTGTTCCAAGATGACAATTCTAGGAGGTGATTTTGCTTTTAAGGAGACCCGGGAAGTAGATCCATATAAATAATGATGCCTAAGTTAATGGTGCTCGTGCAGGTATATTTTTAACTACAAAACTAACTACAAGTGATTATTCATTTTGTTATATATCTTCATGCAGGCAAATGATGAACTGAGAGTTTTCTGAAGTTTAGATCAACTGTCATTTCAACGTGATGATAGAAGGATACGATTAGACTGCACTAGACTATATATCACAAAGCACCCAGGAATTCTGGGAGTTGAAGTCCATACATCTTCAAATTGCTGAAGTTGAGAATCACTGCTCTAGCATGATCTCATGTGAAATTAACTTATAAGCCTCCTCACATTGCCTGTCTCATGCCCTTGTAACATCTTTTCCACCATCTAACTGAGGCCAGAAACATCAAGAAGCAAGAATCCCAAAGATTCATGAGAACCAAGGTCAGGAGGGAATATGACTGGCCCAGTTCCCAGCTACAAATCATCTGTTGGTACTTCCTCCTCCTCTTGTTCCAGGCGGTGGCTGTTAAACAGAAGAACTGGTTTCAACATCTGACTTTACAGTCCTAGGCATCTTAGAGGAATGTGGGGAAAGTATTGCAAGGTTATTTTTACAGAGTAATCTGGATTCACTGCTTGCTTTCAAATTCCATTGGGGCTGAGTTCCTGTGATAGAAAAAAACAGGGAGATTTTCACTGAGGTGGGAGAGGGAGCAAAAGTTCTTTCCTTTCTCAAGTTCATGTTTAAGAACTTTGGATTTATTTCAGCAGTTTCTTTTTCCCCACTAGAAAGCCTCAGATAAATATATAAAAGCATGATTGTAACAAGTTTATTTGCATAGATGTGCCTGTTATTTCGTTTTGTTCTTCTGTCTTCTCTTTCCAATCTGTATCTTGTCTTCATGCAGAACTCATTAATTGGGGTGGGGTGAGGTAGGGGGATGGGGATATTGCCAATAGATGTGGGTTGTTAAATTATATTATGATTATTATATGGTATATTACATATACTATTATTATCCAGCAAATCCAGTAAGATAATCATAACAAGTCTTTCACTTCCAGATCTGAGATCTAGACTTATGGGAAAGAGTATACAGATGAAGTTTCTCTATTTCTCTGCCAAATTAACCATTTAAGATTGTTTCCAGCATGTTCAGGCACATTAATATTTAACAATCTCTCAAAATGGTGATATCTTTCCTGTTCTGATGGACAGATAGACAGATGATAGGTAAAAAAATTCTTTTTTAAACAGCACCATAAAAATTCTTTAAAGAGCTTTGAAGATCACGCTATATATAATTTCTGCTTTCTACTGGTCTTGGCTGCCAATTAAAGTGTAATAAAGGATAATCTCTGACTTACAACCTGTTATTTGATGAAAGTTGGTAGTCACAATGGGCTCAGAATGGGTGCTTTATAGGCCGTAAAGGACTTTTGGCCATTGTAAAACACTGCAGCACCCCTCCCCATCACATGAACATATTTTGGGTGCTTTAGCAACCTGTTTGCTCTCTCCACATTTTATTTATTTATTTTTATTTATTTGTTTTGATTTTATCAATTGCTTACAAAATAATAGGTATAAGTGTAAACATAGTTATGAATACATGGATAAATATAAGAAAAATAAAAGAAACAACAGGATAGGGACAGTAGGCACATTTGTGCGCTTATGCATACCCCCTACAGACCTCTTAGGAAACGGGTGAGGTCAATAGTAAACAGTCTAAGGTTAAAGTTTTTGGGGTTTGGGGAAGAAACCACAGAGTCAGGTAGATCACATGCCTGTGATCATGTGAGTGCCATTTGCAATTTTCTCTGCTGGCTTCCCCAGTGTCAGGCTAAGCTCAAGAATAGGATTGGGGATGGTGTGATGGTCATAACCCTGAGGATGGCTTGTAAGTCATTTTTCCAAGGCTGTTGTAACTTCAAACAATTGTTAAACTTCATAAATCATAAGTCAAGGAC
Source organism: Laticauda colubrina (assembly GCA_015471245.1). Classification (NCBI taxonomy): domain Eukaryota; kingdom Metazoa; phylum Chordata; class Lepidosauria; order Squamata; family Elapidae; genus Laticauda; species Laticauda colubrina. The sequence goes on from BLBF01000020.1 coordinate 45,590,998, forward strand.
TTGTTCTCCTGGACCTTGGGGTGGAGTGGATGAACTCTCTGTATTATGGGTGTGTACTGATGTTGTCTATATTGCTATTGGGTTACTTTTCTTACTTTATGTTTTTATTTAGATTATTCTGTTTGCATTTTGTTTCGTATTGTGAGCCACCCAGCATCTTTCTGGAGCTGAGTGATGCCTAACCAACTAAATAAATAGCTGGCCATCTGAATAAAAATTGTTTAACTGGCACAAAAATTTTGTACTTTTAATAGTCTGCCATAGGTTTTAGCAGGTATAGGTTGCACAATAAATTACACCTGTTATATTTGCTTATGTATGCAGGTATTCTATAAATCTGAACTTATGTTGACACAGCTACAGTAAATCATGATCTCTTTTGTTTCATGAATTATCAAGCCTTTATCCAATCATAATGTATAAAAAACACAAACATCAGCAAATTTTAGAATGCCAGATGTTTCAGTTCCCAACATTGCTCATCACTGGCTATTTGTGCTGGCCTAATAGGACCCAGAGTGCAGAGGTGAAAATGTGTTGTCCATCCCTGTTTAAAGAGAAACGTGCCATTTCCGGGTGAAGACATCTCTTGTAAATAAGCAATTTTTTTTTCCTTTTGAGAGAGAGGGAGCAACACAAAGATTTTGAGAACCTTTGCATTTCAAAGCTAGGACATCTGGGAGAAAGTGGAAATGGCTTCCATATGAGCTAAGTATCTTCTATAGTATCAATCTGGAATGATGCCATAAGAGTCACTCTCCCTGCTGGAGGCAATTTATTAATATAAACATTTCCTGCTCCTAGCTGCAACCAAGCCACATTTTATTCAGAGAAGCACAACGAAGAGACAATTGTGTGAGACTTTCATTGAAATGCTCCAAGTTTTCAAACTGATGTTCCAAAAATCTGGAAGCAGTTGTTTCTTTTCATATAATCCTTCTCCCACAACTGGCTACGTGCACACATGCAGGCAAGCAATCTCATGTGAGAACACACATCATCCCTCCCTCCAGACTCTGCCATCCAGAGGCCCCCACTGCACTACCCTCACAGTTATCTTCTGCATTACCAGTCTCCTAACCCTATTCAAAGGCACCAAGAATTAGCTCATATGAACTTAGAGAAATGGTGAATGAACTTAGAACTCATACTAGAACTCATATGAACTTAGAGGCATGGTTGTGATATGTGAAGAGGATAGATTTGCAGGGCCCTTGTACAGGTTAAGAAAACCTACCAATAATTTCAAGAACAAGAAGGCACTAAATGCCTGAAAATGCCCAAATATTTTACAACTTGCAATTGATTGGCAGGATTTGCACATGCTTAGAAAGTTTCAGAAAGATTTGAAACCTCTGAACACTTGAAAACAATTGATTGTCAACCATTGTCTTCAATGAAATTTCCAGATTGCAATGTATCACAAAACTGCCACTTAATAGGATTCTTCTCTGTACAATCTGAGCCAAGCAGAATGTGCTGAAAAGAACTGAAGCTGCCTCACCATACTCCTTTTCATTGGTATGGGACAAAGGAGAAATGAGGAGATATCCATTGCCTGGGAAAGCTAGTTCCTGCTTTCCCACGCACAAACAAGCAAACAGTCTTGAATTAGCATTTTTATTTCCTGTCTATGCCATATGACCGGATTTTTACCTTGATCCTTTCTCATAGATAGGAAGTATGCAAGTTATATAGCTATTGCCTTTGTTACCCCTGTTTCTGATTAGATCCTAAGTTTGTCTTGTTTCTGCATTCGTTCGCATTTATTAAAAAAAAATCCAGAGGGAAACAGCATTTGCTTTTATGTGCCTTTCTCTGTTTATTGATACAAACTTTCCCAGGCAATGGATGTCTCTTCATTTCTCATCTCCTTTGTGGTATCCAAAGCAGAACAACTGGATTCTGTAATAGCTTTGGACCATAGAATAACTTAAGATTCTTTTTCTGCTATGTATTCTGATGGCAGGTGGACCAATGCATAGAATGGATCCCACTTGATAAAAAGCATCCATGAAAGAAACCTAAAACAACATGGATCAACGCATGGATGGGATTCAAATTTTTAACAACTGGTTCTGTTGGCGTGGCTTAGTGGTGGGTGTGGCTTGGTGGTCATGTGACTGGGTGGACATGGCTTGGTAGTCATGTTATTGGCTGGGTGTGGCGACCTCAATATCACTCACATCAAGGCACGGATCTCCTCGCCTGGCCTCTAATGACTATGGGGATGCTGCAACAGTCATAAGTGTGAAAAATGATCATAAGTCACTTTTTTCAGTGCCATTGTAACTTTGAATGGTCACTCCACACAAAGTACCAGCAAAGGAGGGGAAAAAATTCCAGAGACGTTTCTGAGACAGCAAGTCTCATTCTGCCAAGAATGTAATAAGGGTTAACGGAGAAGCAGTTTCTGTAAGCAACACCAGAATGTTTCCTTCCTGCCTTCCTTACAGGATTAGGCCAGTAATTTCTTCTAACAACCAGTTCTCCGAGCTGCTCAGAATGTTAACAACCGGTTCCAGAGAATAGGTGTGAACTGGTAGAATCCCACCTCCGGGTCAACGATATCAGCCATTGGGAGCCCAATTGGCAAAGGGAAGCTCAGGCCCATATTGGTTGGTACAGTAGACAGACAATGATTAAAGTGATGATTTTATATACATATACATACATGCATACATACATACATACATACATACATACATACATATATATATATGTATGCTGTCCAGCTTTGTTCGGGTATTTTCTCACGTCATTATAGTTGTGCTTTTAAAGTTGTCAGCTGTTGCTCCATTCAAAATCCAAGAAAGAAATACTTAGACTCTTTTAATTAGAGAAAAGATATCTTTTACTGGAAGTCAAGTGGTAGCAACAAAAAAATTCTGAATCTGAGAAAATGGGCACATAAATCACATATACAAAGTGATGGCAATGTTCCCACCCCCAACAGTTCAAATAGTTCTTCCAATTAAAAGTTGTGAATGTCATCATGTGGACATCTTCAGGTGGTGATGACACTTCTTGGCCATTGACCTTGGCTTATTTTGATAAAGGTTTGCAGTTGCGCAGAGAATAGAAAGCCAAGCAAGAAACAGAAACCTAAGCAAGAATGTACTCCCCCCCCCCAGTTTATACAGTTCCACTTTGTAATACCTCCAGCTCACTTCCCACAATTATCCCCCCTCCTCCCCCTGTTACTTATGACAACTGAAAGATGCAAAAGAAAGGAAGAACATCTTGAAGGCTAAAATCTTGAAGGCTGACATTCGGCCCTCCTAGAAAAAGGACGTTAGTCCTATAAAAGAAAACAGCCCAATTATCTTGTTGATAATTTATGTAACATCTAAGATATTGTTCCAATACCGCATTGGTCCTCTCACAAGCCACATTGGTTTGTGGATGGTGGGCGGAGCTTAAGCCTTGGGTGGAACCCAATAACTTCAGGAACCCTTTCCAAAAGTTCGAAGTGAATTGGACACCTCTGTCTGAGATGATGCGTTCAGGAACCCCATGTAACCTGTAGATATGTAAAATAAATAGTTTAGCCAACATATTTGCAGATGGGATCTTCAAACAAGGTATAAAATGTACTTGTTTGGAAAACAAATCAGTTACCACCCAAATAACTGTATTCCCTCCACTTTCAGGTAATTCCACTATAAAGTCCATAGAGAGATTTCCTTCCACGGAGCTGTTGGTCTAGCCACTTTTTGTAACAAGCCTGCTGGTTTACCAGGAGGCCATTTGGCTGAGGCACAAATAGAGCAACTAGCTACATGAGTTTCAATGTCCTTCTTCAAAGTAAGCCACCAAAATTGCCATTTAACCAACTGTAAAGTTTTCACGAATCCAAAATGATCAGCTGTTTTTAGAGTCTTGAGCTTGCTGTAGTATTTGGCTCCTCAGTTTCTCTGGCACATATAATTTGGCTCCTACCCACGCCAAACCATCTTTAACTGTACAATTATTTGAGTGAGTAAGGAACCAGTCATCCAGCTTTAGGGCCTCTCTTGATTGTGCAGTCAAATCATTCGATAAATCAACGTCCCGCTTCTTCTTTTGGGCTCTGGTAACCACCGTTGCTGCCAACTGGTTGGTTGGGACAATCGGCCATACCACTTCCTGGCGAGTACTGTTGTATTGAGGTAGTCTGGATAATACATCTGCCATGAAATTTCTCCCCCCTGGAATGAACTTCAATGAAAAATTAAAACATTTAAAGTATTGCGCCCAGCGAATTTGTTTGGGGGACAGCTTCTGAGGTGTTTTCAAAGCCTCCAAGTTTTTATGAACAGTCCACACCTCAAATGGGTGTTTTGCTCCTTCCAAGAAATGTCTCCAAGTTATCAAGGCCCAACGAACTGCAAATGCTTCTTTTTCGCAGACGGCCCATCTCCTTTCGGTTTCAGATAATTTACGGGAAGTATATGCACATGGTTGTAAAGTCCCTGTCTCATTTGCTTGCAGTAACACAGCTCCAACTCCAATCACTCGCATCGGCTTGGATTACAAAAGGAGCATCCATGTCCAGGTGCTTGAGTACTGGTTCAGCAGCAAACAATTGTTTCAGTTTTTCAAAGGCAGCCTGACATTCCATGGACCAGTCCAGTGGCTTACTAGGCTTTGGTTTCACCTCCCCTTTTCAGGAGGTTTGTGATAGGCAGTGCTATCTTTGCAAAAGCCGGGATAAATTGCTGGTAGAAGTTGGTGAATCCCAAGAAACTCTGAAGTTGCTTCCTTGTGCGTGGAGGGGCCCATTCCAACACGGCACGAACCTTCTCCGGATCCATTTCTATGCCCTCATGCGAGATGCGATAACCCAAATAGTCAATTTTACCAAAACTCCTTTGTATAAATGTTCATGTAACACCTGATTGATCATCTGCATGAATACTGCCTGGGCCCCCTGTAGGCCAAATGGAAGAACATTGAATTGGAAACAACCCATCGGGCAGTTGAAAGCGGTTTTCCATTCATCCCCTTCCTTAATTCGAATCCGGTTGTACGCCTCTCTCAAGTCGAGCTTCGTAAAGATTTTCCCTTTAGCCAGGTGAGTCAACATGTCCTTCATCAAGGGGAGGGGGTACAAGTTTTCCATGGAAATAGCGTTCAGGTTTCTGTAATCAACACATAAGCGAAGGAAGCCATCTTTCTTTTTGCAGAACAACACTGGGGCCGCTACCTGGGGTCTAGCAGGTTGGATGAAACCACATTCCAAATTCTTATCAATAAATGACTGCAGCTCTTCTAATTCCTGCAGCGTCATCAAGTACAGCTTCAGTTTCGGGAGCTTCACCCCTGGTAAAATTTCAATACTACAATCTGTTGAACGATGAGGAGGGAGTTCATCCAAAGCCTTCTCACTAAATACCTCCTTTAAATCCCAATATTCCTCTGGAATTTTATCCTTCCCCTTCAGTTTCTCAGTACCCGTGAAGGCCAGCTCAGTGGGATTTTTGAGTTTCAGTTTAGATCACCCCTCTCCTTCTGGCCGCTGATCAGTACATATGCGCAATAACCCCCTCCTCCAATCAATGTGGGGGTTCCATTTCTGGAGCCAGGGCAATCCCAGTATGAGCGGCCATTCCATTCCAGGGGCCACAATAAAATACAAAGTCTCTCGATGCTTCCCCATCATCATTTCTATGGGTTCCATTATGAAGTGGGCAGGACCGTCTCCTGCTACTGATCCATCCAATTGGCAAAAGGCTATGGGCGTTTTCAAGTTTTTTAGTTTTAAGCCCATTTTCTCTACTACTTTCATGCTGACTATGCACCTTGTGTACCCAGAGTCTAGCAAGGCCAGCATTTTCCCTTCGGCTCCCAAGTGGGCACCCTTAACTTCACTGGAATGGTCATAGGGCCCTTGTTTGGACTTACCATTGAATTGGTAAGTCCGTCTTTTGAACTGAATTCACACTCTTCAGAGGAGGTCAGAGTTCCCAGCTCCTCTCCTTTTGGAGGGGCGACCTCGACAACCTCCTCCGCTTCAAGCGCCGTTTTGCGAGGCTTCGTTGGGGTTTTTTCAGGTTTTTTCCCTCCTTCTGGCACCCCCTTCAGTTCCAGCTTGACCCGGCAGTTGGCAGCCCAGTGACCTTCCTTCTCACATCGGAAACAGGAAGTGGTCCTGGGTCTCACCGCCATCCCTCCCTTGTGGGGTTTGAAGGCTTCTCGCGGCCTTATCCATTATTTTCTGCTGGATTGTTATCTGGGGTCTTTAGTGGCATTGTTTTGTAATAGGTCAAATCTTTCCTGTCCCATAGAATATGCTTGATATCTTAAATTTTTGATCTATAGGCTCTATTTTTTGTCTCCTAGGCTATTCACTATCTGCTTAAATGGACTGACATGGTGATTTGGAGATTTTTGGGGAAAGGGTTATTATGCTGATGAACACCATCTCCGTTCCACTGTAAGTTTTAATTCCAGTGAAGTGAAATTTCTCCCCAGTCTATCTATGTCTTCAAAAATCAAGATGGCTTCTTGTGATAAAATAAGGGTTCCCAAACTTGGCAACTTTAAGACTTGAGGACTTCAACTCTCAGAAATTCTGGGAGTTGAAATCCCCAAGTCTTAAAGTTGCCAAGTTTGGGGACCTCTGTGATAAAACATGCAAAATATAATCTAAAATAACACTTAAAACCAGAATTAAAAAGGTGTCAGAAAAATGCTCCATTCTTGGTGTTGTCACGTAATTTTTGTCTTGAACCCTAAAAATATTCAGTGGCATTTTGAATTTGGGCTCAAATGCTGTCTCAATTGATTCTTAAGCAGTTCGGGAGGGGGGGGAATGATCAAAAGTTTAAAATATATAATTCCCCATGTGAATTGATACCACTTGGCATGTAAATTTATAAAATATTCTTGAATTCGAAATACTTTTTTGGGGGGATAGAGTGATGATTCCCCCAAATAGAGGCACTGGCTTCCTTGCCCAGTTCATTTCTCAGAAACTCAGCTATGGCTAATCTTGCATCAGAATGTAAGTTTAAGAGGAAGAGATGGACACTGAGCGAAGGAATGACATAAGCTCAGATATATAAAAACAAAGCAACAGCTCTAGTGAAACCTACAGGTGCTTTTTTTCAAAGGGCAGCTAGACTTTGTTTTTTGCTTGAAGATGTTTTGCTTCTCATTCAAGAACTTTCTTCAGTCTTCAAGCAAAAAACAAAAAGGTGCTTTTGAAAAACCTGGATGATTGAGAATCTCCAAACACACCGAGCTCTAGTAAAAAAATAACCCACATGAAAAATCTTGAGGTTTGCCCTCATGGAGAATCTTTTCAGTAACATCCTTCCTTTTAAAAAAAAAAAAAAATCAAACTTCTTTTCTATTCAAATCCCCTCATACAAACCCTTATACAAATTCAGGCAAAATAAACTTCAAAGTATTTAAAAGGTCAGGAAATGTTATAAACAAAAGCAAACTTGTAATTAGGTGATTTTGAACCAACCCTGCTGTCTCATTCATTAGCTGCCTGTTGCTTTGCCAAAGGTTTGGGTGACTGTGCCAGATTGGGCATGTGGCCACTTTGCCAATAATGGAATAAAAAAAGAGTAATGAAAGAGAAAATCCATCAAATTAACCCGGAGATCACATCCATTTTTATTTCCCACACTGATGTGTTTGTTTTTTCCTAGTGAGCCTAGCACAGCTCAAAATGAAGTTCAGGGCCTACTGATAAATCAATATAATACTATCTAATGGAATAGCAAATCCTTGCTCTTGATTATTCTAGGAGAATATCAGCTCTGGAAAAATTTTTCCAGAAAGCTAATTTAGATAATTTGTTGCAGAGATAATATTAGAATATTGAACAACTTATTAGCACAATGATGTGGAGACTTCAGTATGAAAATCCAGGAACACGTATTCCAAAACACAGATGTACTGTAAATGCTACATTGCCACAAAACTCCTTGTTTTTATCAATAAATCTGAAGGATGTGTGTGTGTGTATGTATGTTTGTATATATCAGAGAACCAAAGATAAACCAAATTATCCAGTGTCACTCTGTGTGGAAAAAGCCAGGTAATAGGATAAGTGAATCACATTATAGGCAGAGGAAAATTTATCAATTTTATTTCCCTTATCATGTTGTTTCACCTGTAGAATCTAGATGAGTATCCCTTTCTTTTGCCACCATTTTTAAAAAAGAAATCACAATAAATTTGATTATAGCACCAAGGACTGAAATAACTATTCAGTGGTATTTGATTATTAATGCTAAAGGGCCATCATCAACTGTAATCCGTATAATCCTCAAAGCAGGTAAATAAAAGAAAATAAGTTTATCAGGAATGGAAAAACAAAAAGTGACAAAGGAAGGAAAGAATTTCATTGGTTGACTTCTACTTATAATAGAGCTATTAAAGTTAGAGAGCTTTTCTCCATGGCAACCGAGTTATCCGAATACAGGTTATTCCTCTAGCTACTTGCATAAACAGTAATTAAAGATAGGAAGAAGTACTTGTGAAATTCTATTGATATGTTGGTGGCTAGCCCATCTTTCTGAGGTGGGTAAAATGGGGACCCAGATTGTTGGGGGCAATATGCTGACTTTGTAAACTACTTAGAGAGGGCTGTAAAGTACTGTGAAGTGTTATATAAGTCTGAGTCCTATTGCTATTGATTCCTGACTCAGCCATTCCATTCCATTTAATGTTTTGAGATTCCCCCCACCCCTTTCTCAACAAACAGCTGACATTCCAGGAAGTTTGAGCATCTCGCTCATCAATGAGCTGCTGTGTGTGTATACTGAGATTCTTTTTCTTTTCTTTTCCTTTCTTTTGTTGGATATCCATTCAGATTGCTGCTCCTGCCATTAGTGTGCTGTTCATGTTGTTTTGGTTACATAATAAGCATATAAATTAAGAGCTCTTGCAGTTACAGGTAAACATTTTTCAAGAAAATAGCCTCACTGTGAAAATAAAGATAAATGTAAAAATGCCAAACAATAAGGTCTTTTATTTTTTATGACCATCATTAACGAGATATCTCTGATGGACCAATTACACAAAATGAATTAAGTCCTGCATAATTTGTAAAGATATATTGCTACGTTCAAATAGGTAAGCCAGGGAAGACAAAAGGGAAGAATTGCCTTCTTCTCAAAAGATATTAAAAAGTGGGCAGGTTTCAAAGTATTGAAGACAGGAAAAACTCAGTGGCTAGAACAGCAAGATGGTTCAGAAGAGGAGGCTGAAAGGAGGAAGTCTACACCAGAACCTCCACAGATCCACTTGGACATTCCAGAAAATTAAAAACAAGGCAAGGAAGAACCAGAAAGAAGCTTCTAATTCAATAAACCATTGGAGATTCATCTAGAAATTTATGTAGTAGTATAACTACTTATGGTTTCTTTTAAACTGTGATGCAAGTTAAATGCTTACATGTCTCAGGGAGATCTAATATGTACTTATTGTCTGTAGTTTTATGCTCACCCTGCATATGAAGTGATTTGTATGGTTGGTTTTATGTTTTTTGGAAGTCTATTAGCTAAATGCTTTACAATGCCCTTGTAACACATATGCTTCACAAACTGTACTGATTGTCAGTTGCTTCAAGGTATAATTTGAGGTGCTGATCAATATCTATAAAGTCCTGGATGACGCAGGGCCTAGTTACTTGGAAAACTGCTTGTCTCCCATTGTATCTGCTCGGTAGATCCACTCTGGGAGGGTTTATGTATTTTTGGGTTCCTTCGATTAAACATAGTTTAATCTGATCTAAACATAGTTCACAAAATTCTCTGCTAGTTCACATCTTGCCTGTCAATGGCTTCTTCAGCTTCAACCACAATAGTACACGGGCAAACAATCGATACAAACTCAAGGTAAACCGCTTCAAACTCAATTGCAGAAAATATGATTTCAGCAACAGAGTGTAGTCAATGCCTGGAATGCTCTACCTACTCCATTGTTACAGCCTCAAACCCTCACAGCTTCAAACTCAAACTGTCTACCATGAACCTCACCCCATTCCTAAGAGGTCCATGAAGGGGGCGTGCATAAGTGCACCAGCATGCCTACTGTCCCTGTCTTATTTTCCCCATCTGTATTTACTTCCTATGTTTATATTCATCCCTATACTTGTTATCTTGTACATGTTTGACAAACAAATAAAAAAAATATTGCCATCTTTCTAGACCCTGGAAGCATATCTTCTCTGTAGCAGCAATTCCTGTCTGAAATGAAGTTCTCCCTGAGATTTGAATGATAGTGTTTGAAGTGCTCTGAAGATCTAGCTCTTCACTTAGGCCTTTTGTGGGGGAGAATGAAGCCCCGTTTGAACTGTGTGCACTAGGATTCAGACTTTGACTTTGACAATGTTGCTCCAGTTAAATCTGTGGATTGTCAGCCTCAGGAATTTGCAAGTCATGTTTCATCTGAGGAGGCTGTTCAGCTCCATCATCTCCTGATCCGCTGGCGCACTTGAATGAGTTCCGAACTCCAGGTCTTTATGCAGTGAGCAGAGCAACACCATTCAATGAGTTTCCTCATGAGGCAAAGAGTGAGGCCTAAATAACTACAAGTCACTGCCTGTAGACAGATTGATGTAACTGTGTTGTCTTTAGCCTTTGCTGGAAACAACCATTTGGAATGACTTGTTTCTGTGTTTCCCTACTCTCGAACCCTTGATTATCAGACTGCTGATCACTTGTCCAGGCTCTTTTGACTCCTGGAACAATTTTGGACCATTGTATAGCTGTTTTAAGAAATATATTCAAGCAAGCTCTCTTTGCATAGAGTGTGATTTATGATCTTATCTATTGTTATATGCTTAACTGCAATAAATAATTCAGATTCTTAGCAACTGTGTTTGCACATGTAAGTGTTCAACCTGAGATAGAAACTTTCATCCTGATCAGTTTTTGTTGCCCTTGCCATCTCTTATTCTTTTACTTTTATCTCTTTTGGTATTTTTCCTCTTGTTTTAAATATTTTCTCTTGCAACCCCCCCAAAACTGTTTGGAGTCAGGCAGCATACAAATTTTAATAGTAACTCAAATACTTTCAGCATTAACAAAATCACTAACAGTCAATTGCAAAAAGCAATTTTACTTGGAGCAACTTACATTCTGTAATGATACTTGCATCTGCTTATACCAGGTTCTTGGGAAAGAATCAATAGGTGAACAAAAATGTCATAGCCATTCTACATATCTGGCTAATTGTTCAACCAACCAGCCAACTATAATAATGTCTCATGCAGGAAAAAAAATGCTATTCCTGGAACTGGCTGTATAAAATCACAAGTTCAGCTTCTTTCAAGATTTCCACCTAGATCTTATTGGTCAAAAACATTTTAGTGACATCAGAAAGTATAGTTTATGCTTGGTCTATTTACTTTGAATCATATACAAAAACAATAAATTAATTGTTTTTTAAATAAAATTAATTAATTAATTTAGGAAAGAGAATGTTTCAGAGATATTATGGTTAGCATTTCCTATATTGGACTGGCTATCACAGGGCATTTGTTATTCAAGCCAAAAAAATTTCTTGTCCATTTAAAAAGCCTGCCAGGGATTGATAAGCAATTTTATGCCATAAGTGTAAGAGAAGCAGACCCAATCTTAATACCAGAGAAATTATGTTAGAAAAGGTGTATTTTTGAGAGGGTGGTGCAATTGAAATCCTGATTTTGGGGGGAAAAATAAGCACTGCTTGCCAGGAGGTTTATTTCACTGCTTTTAGCTGAAACCGCTAAAATGGATTCCTACACTAATAATAGGAAATTCACCCATTAAAAGTTAAAGATCACCATTCTTAATTCATCTTGCAGGCAACATTATTGGTGAAGATGGATCAGTTCATTATGAATTCTGGACCAAGAAATTGCACCAAAGTGAACTGTGTCTTAGCACCTACACCACTGGAAAATTATGTACATTAAACACCAGCTGCTTTACTCTCTTGATTTGCTTCTATGATTTTCGTCTGGCAATCTCTAATGTTGTTTAGTATCTATTTTGCAATATGTTTTATGTTGTAAAATGCTTTGCAATCATATCCAATCAAGCTGCATGCCAATAATTGCATAATAATTATCATCCCCACGTGATCTCACAATTAGACAAATGAAGGGGAGAATCAATTCACTTTACATAGTTTCATACGGATTGGACTTGCACATTACATTAACCAATGTTCTAACCATGTCTTACTTAATGAACTATAAAGTCATTTCATGTATCACATATAACCACAAAGCATGATTTATGGGTATATTTTTACCCTGCTGGGCAAAATGATGAGTATTGTCCTTAGTAATCCCAGGAAATGCTTCTTGTGTGGGGAGTGTGTGTATGGATGTATCGAAGGCTGTCACTCTGGTCCATATCTTTGCTATCTTACTAAAAAAAAAAAATCATATGAAACTTTCAGTTAATCAAAGCTATGATTGGTGGAGAAGATCAATATCAATGGGCCTACCAGATGATGACAATGACAATAGTGAAGGTTGTGACTGGAAATGTAAAAAAATATGTAGTAAAAATTACAAATTCATGAATTAAATGAAAAATGGGGAAAACAATGTGTATGTCATGTTTCTGTGAAACTAAGAAAAAGAGGAAAGATGGTAGAACCAGAACTAATTGGGGAGGGGGGGAATTGTGCAATGAATTAATCTGATCCAAATTATTCCATGAGGTGACATTAATTGATCCATGGGAACAAGATGAGAGAGTGTATAAAAATGCTTTGACCAGAATGAATGTAACTATAACTGGTAAACATTTGCTTAGCTAATCGATCTGCTTTGTTCCAAATATGTGGTTTAAGCATAAATCTGCTGAAGGAAAAGTGGTGATTAGAAATGTAATTGATGTCATTGTTTATAATTACTTTTAATTCTAACAATCTTGAGAGAATTAGTGAAGAAAACAAAGCTTGTAAGAAATTCTGAATGTGGGATAGACTATTTTTTAAATTATGCTAAGAGTAAAGTAAATCTTGAGGAAAAAGCAGTCATGGAAGAAAAGAGGGGGAAAGTGAAAGGAAGGAGAGAAAACAGATTCACTACAGGAAGAGGAAATATGATTTCTTTAGGAAAAATCACTAGAAGACAGATTAATCTCTCAAAAGATGAATGAAAATAAAGTATAAGGAAAGAGAATACATAAAGAATAATTCCAAGAGATATCAAAATCTATAAGATGGCAGACAGAACAGATCCAAGTCCAGAGTTGGGCTAGTAATGCTACTTCAGGAACTTGCTATAATTAAAAATGTTTAATGATAAGTAAAAATAATGCTTTATGAAATTCTTCCTTAAAAGAACTATGCTTTCTTTGAGAATACTGTAATGTTTAGTTTGTTTTTTCTTGCCTTTCAATAAAATCTCAGTTTCAGTGCCCATCAGTGGGAAATGTTCATTTGATATATGTTTAATAGGGGCTGGACATATTTGAACACTGCTGACTCCTCTCCCATCACTTCTAGCTTGCCTTGTCAGTCAGGAAGCAGACTGTTATAGTTCTATAGCATCAGAAAGCAAGACTTTTCCCAGTGATAAAACAGAACATAGATATGAGAAATATCCATGTAAGGATGAATTCTCTGAAAACAGAATTCCAGAAGTCATGTGAATCACCAAATATATAGAATATTTCTTAGTTTTGTGTGAATAATTTTCTTTGGATTTTTAATTCCTTCATTATCATCTGCAGTCTGATTCATTCCATGTAAAAATCCACCAGTCTGTTTGTTTTGGGAAGTCACTGCATTCTTCAGTGTTGTAGCAAAGCCTTATTATATCAACCTGACAAAACTAGAAGAGATTCTCTCTATCTGGGTCACAGATTAAATGGAGCAGACAGTTGTAAAACCACTGATAACAAATTCAGCTCTTATGTTTTAAAAAATCTCCTTTTCTTTCTGCTGACAAAATTCAAATGCAGATTTATAGCAGAGATGAATGACACAGCAAACAAATGATATGGCTGGTTAATTATTTAAAAAGTCTAAAGGAATTATCTACCTGATAATACTTAGCATTTCCACAGATAATCCTGTTAAACATAAGTAGTATATGTAGTGATCCTGGATAGTAATTTATCAATAAGCTTATGGCTGAGATGAGTTTGGAATGTGGGTGTGGGTCAGAGGTGGTATTCAGCATGTTCTCACCAGTTCCAGTAGCATAAATTTTGAGTAGTTCAGAGAACTGGCAAATACCACCTCTGACTGGAGATTTTACAGTATCCTTCCCCTGCCATGCCCGCCAAGCCATGTCCACAGAACCGGTTGTAAAAAAATAATAAATTCTACCACTGGTAATGTGGGTATATCCTGATTCATACCTTAAACCCATATCTATGGAGGTTCTCAATCATCCAGGTCATTGTTGTCCCAAAAGGTGCTTTCTTTCAAATGGTAACTAGACTTTTTTATTTTTCTTGAATATGTTTAATTTCTCATCCAAATTTAAATCCGTTTCCCAGCTATGATACTGTCCAGATATGTAAACTTAAATCCCAAAATTCTCTGGCCTAACATGTAGTAGACTGAGTAGACTCAGTAGACAGAGACTTCCTATTCATCTCAGTAGACTTCCTATTCATCTACTAAACTATCAGAATTCATATAGGATCATGCTGCCAATGTCTACTAATGACAATATTCATGAGGTTCACTATCTTCTGAATCATAGGCAGTATGCCTTAAATACTGATTGCTGGGAACTGAGACCAGAAAGAATGTATTATGTCTTGTCCAGACTTGTGATCAAATGATCCTATCAACCATAATCCTGTAGCATGCTCCATAAGCCCCTTTTTTTATTCTTAAGCTCTTACATAACCCTCTAAAATGGTAGTTTGAGACAGATCATTTTTATTATTACAGCCAAACCCTGGAAGTAGCAAAGATATGGATTGATGTTCTCCACTTTCTTCTGTTTTCAGTGGATTCTGGAGCACATTTGGTGGTTTCTATCATATGAATTGGCAATCACAAATTATTCTCCCTTCAGTAAAAGGGGAGCCATGAGAGCACTGATTTCCTAATGGTTGAGCTATCTACAAAATCCACATTTTGGACTTTTCCTACAAGGATGTGTGAATACCTGTGATATTAGCCAGACATTGGGCAATAGTCCTAAATCCTATTTCTGGACATTTCCATCATTGCGAATGACCCCTAAAGACAGATACTTCCTGAACTATAATCTAATTGCCCCAAAGTTTTTACAAGAGGAAAATGTAAGGAGAGCAAGGAAACTAAAAAAAAATAAATCCATGACTAATTAGGAGATTGAGGATAGTCTGCAAATGATTAATATCTGCTTGTTTGCCTAAAATAATAATAAGACACTAAGTCAAACATTATGTTCTCTTTCTGCCTTTAGATGAAGAGCAAGTAACATTTTGGTATCTAGGGACTGCAATTTTTTTCCCTTTGGCCGACAAAATGCTCTAGTAGATGGGAAAGTGGGAGAGTGACAGAAGGAAGAATTTTGATCCAGTATTTTTCAGACTTGGGAGAACTGAAAGTTCTGAACAGTTATTAGTTTACTAAGAGCATAATACATCAATTTTATTTTCCTAAATCAATTTCAAAGAGTCGATCGCTACCAAAAAGGAAGAGTACAATGGCATTCTGATCCATTTGTAGATCAATATTTAAAATATCAACATCTGAAATTTGCAATACAAGCTCTTGCCTTCCAAAACAAGCATAGATTAGATAGTTGCAGAGAGATTCAGAGAGATTCATGCTATTTGGGGTGTTTAGAAGTGAACATTTTCAATCCAACTTGCATGATGATCTTCAAGACACACAATTTTTATACTCCTATTTTTCACTTTAGTGGAGCAAAAGTATTTGAAAGGCTATTATAGAATCCTTCCAGGTTAATTCCAATGGTCTTTAAAGCTCAGGTGAATAACTCATTGGGTTTAAACTTAATTAATCTCATTAGAACATTTCATAGCATCTTATTTCCATTGCTGGTGGAAAACTGGGGAGAGAAGTGAGGAGAACGAGTGGCACAATTCAGAGTATGTGCAGAGAGCATGTAAAATGTATGCCATGGTATGCTTCGTTTGAACACTTCTTTTGCAATCCTAAGCAAAAACATAGAGGACAAGAAATGTAAATTGTTTGAGTGGGGAGGAATGAAAGGCATCAAATACTGGGGGAGGAGGACAGTATGGATGTGTTTAATATGCCAGCTTCTGCTTTTCTTTTGCTCAAAGAGGTTCTTTCAATTCCTTTTCCTCCAATCAGCCAGAGACAAGGGGCTTCTGTACAGCAGCTAGCTAGAATAATGCTCTGCCCACTCAATCTGGTTTCCAAATCCCCTCCTAACCCAGACACTTGTTTTTTGAATGCACCCTTGGGCCCAATCATACAAATAGGACTTGTCTCATGGAATAGAGGGAGAGATTGGGTGTTTTGTGTGGAATTGCCTGATCTGGTTGGATCTTGTCTCTTCCATTGCTTCAGAGCTTAATAATAAGAGTTCTTACTTTTCCTTTGAAGAACTGATAGCTGAAGATGGTTGAGCTTGCACATGTGTGTCAGGGATCATTGTAAGGAAGGTACTTTTCCCATGTCAGAAAGATTCTGAGGTTTATTTGTTTGTTTAGGGCTTCTGGGCCTTCAATTCATATGTTGTTTCCATTGTCCTTTGTCTTTATCTTTTTTTTTGTCAATGGATGAAAAATGCAGTTTTTTTCCATTGTGTTCCTGAAAGCTAGGATTTTGGAATGTTATATTCTGCCATATGCAATCCTACCTTTGCCTTATTTAGGAAATATATTCACATATAATGCTGTGACACAGCTTGTTTAAGCATTGTTGACTGAATAAATCACAATTAATAAATTATTGTTGTAAGTTAAGGACTATTTCTGCATCTTGTTTTCTATTTATTGTAATTCAAAAACATGTATATTTTCTGTAGTCTGCAAGACAGCAATGGGAAGATCCTTGAGATAGGGTAGTATTAAAGACTGTCTTTTTTCAAATATTTTTTTTTCATCATCTTTTAAATTAAATGTAAACAAGACTCAAAGAAATTAACAAGTATGCATCGGGCCCTTCCTTTCAAAAGTAAAGGTAAGGACTTTCTTGAGCTGAACTTGTTTAGTCAAGTCTCGACAGCAGTAACAGTGAGAGGGACTCTTAGAGGACAGCCACTTAAGTATGAGCCAGCTGTGTGGGGCAGCTATCAAAAAAGCCCATACCATCCTACCCTGCATCAACAGAGGGATAATAACAAGATCACATGAAGTATTAGTACTACTTCATATTGCACTAATAAAACCACACTTGGAATTCTCCATTTTTGTCACCAGGATATAAAAATGATGTTGAGACTCTAGACCAGAGGTGTCAAGCTGGTGGCTTGCGGGCCAGTTGCATCACGCGCAGGCCACATCCACCGCAACTCCACAAAAGGGAAAATGTTGTGAAACATCATATGATGGCAATGTGACACCACAAGTTTGACACCCATGCTTTAGATCTGTGATGGTGAACCTATGGCACAGGTGCCACAGGTGGCACACAGAGTCATTTGTGCGGGCATGCAAGCCCCAGGCAAACTTATTTCACTGTACATGCACGTATCTCCCAGCTGATTTTTGGGCCTTTTTCAGCCTGCCAGAGGCTTGAGGGAAGCCTCTTCAGACTTTGCAGGCTAAAAAATAGGACCATTTCATCACTTCCTGTATTTCCGGAAATACTGGAAGTGATGAAACGGGCCCATTTTTCATCCTGGAAAGCCAGCAAAGGCTTCTCTCAAGCCTCTGGCAGGCCAAAAAAAGGCCTCAAATGGGTAAAAAATCAGCTGGGAGGTGCAGTGCAAGTAATGGGACAGTGAGGGGGAAATCATGCACGCATGTGCAGGGGGTGTGGGGGAGCCATGCGCGTTGCCTTCTGGGTGCTGGCATGTGAGCATGTGCATGAGCAATTTTTGGCACAGGAGCCCAAAAAGGTTAGCCCAAAAACAGCACTGCTGTAGACAGAGTACACCGAAGAGCAACAGAGATTATTAGGGTACTGGAGAGTAAAATGTACAAAGATTGCCAGAACTGCGTCTGTCTATTGCAGGGGTCTTCAAACTTGACAGCTTTAAGACTTGTGGACTTCAACTCCCAGAATTCCTCCTCTAGTCATGCTAGCTGAGGAATTCTGGTAGTTGAAATCTACAAGTCTTAAACTTGCCAAGTTTGAAGACCCTTGGTCTAATTCTAAAGAAAATGAGTTGACATGACAGCAGTCTTCCAATATTTGAAGGGCAGTCACAGAGAGGCAGGAATCAACCTTTTCTCCAAAGCACCTGAGGGCAGGACAAGGAGTAATAAATGGAAGTTTATCAAAGAGAGATCCAATCTACAATTAAGGAGACATTTCCTGTCAGTGAGAACAATTAATCAGTGAAATAGCTTGTCTCCAGAGTCCAGATATTGTGGGTGCTTCATCGCTGGATGTTTTTAAGAAGAGAATTGGACAGACATTTGTCTGGAATCAGGTAGGGTCTCCTGCTTAAGCAGAGAGTTGAACTAGAAGACTTCCAAAATCCCTTCCAACTCTTTTATTCTGTAATTCTGAATACATAAACTCATCCACATCATTGTCCTGGCAACAATATGGAAGTTTTGCCACTCTTCCATGTCCTAGCCAACTTGATTTTTGAGAGTGATTTCACATGGATAGTCAGGTGCTGAGCCCAAATTGTACTATTGCTATTGTTAGTACAAATCATTTTCTAATATATGTTTCAGTCATTTCCATCATCCCCCATGATTCTTTGAACCCACGGAGAAAAGGTTATGTTTTCTCTTGAAGAAGTAAATAATTGTAAAATGAAAATGTAATAGTTTGAAGGACTCCAGATCGCTTCCTATAAGAGATTAAATTTAACTCATTACTTCAGTTAAGAAGAGGGTTGAAAAAATATTTGATTTTTTTTCATCTGAATTTAAGAGAAAAGATTTGTAACTGAGTAATCAAGTAAAAAAATATGTGAGGGTGAATTCATCTATCACTGACACTAATTGTATTGGGACTCCTCTCATACAGTCAAGGCTCTTATGATTGGCTTATTTAATTTGGGTTTTAATAGTTCTTGAGAACCAGGACTTTGTTAAAAAACAGTTATTCAAATTAATTATAATTTAGTGCAATATGTGAACTCAACCACTATTAGTATATTGAATCGTTCCTTGTGCTTGGTAGATAATTCATCAGATATGCCCACATGGTACTGATAAAAACAGGAGTGAAAAACATCAGAGAGAGCTCATTCCCAGAATAAATTTACAATTAGTTTTCTTTAAATTTTTATACTTCTTTTCCCCAAAGGATTCAGAGTCTTAACATGGAAAGCCTTTAAATGTAGGTGTAAGGTAGTTATTTAGCCATGAATGACTCCTTGGGAATTGAAGCTATATTTTAGCACTCAACCACATGGGTGGAAACTGACCAGATGGGTGTATCTGATCCCTATCCATGTGAAATCACTTGATTATTCTTCAATCCTTGTTACAGCCATTCAAGAAATAGCAGTTCCTATATTGGTTCCATAAATGGTCAAAACTTCTCAGAATAATAAAAGTGGCCAAACAAACCCGTAAAAGTGATAGCATTGTAAATTGTGAAGCATAATACTGTATATAGCTGAAAATTTGTAATAGATGCAAATCTGAGGAAGTATCACACTGAAAGCTATGTAATGCAGAGGGCAAGGTCTTGGTTTGAACATTTCAATCCTATCTGCTCAATCTGGTCTTTTACAAAGATAACTGATTACAACTGGATTGGGACAGAAAGGTCATAGAGCTAGCAGGCAAAAACATACCTATACTGAGTAACAAATGAAGGGAAGTAATTCATTGCTCAGACAACTCCTTCTTGCAGACACAAAAGCAGATTGGGAAATGATAATTGTAAACCGAGATTTCAAAGTGCACAAGATTTAAAGATCAGCCTTTATTAATAAATATTTTGTATCCCACATGACAACGTTTGCAATGCAAATTGAAGCTCATGAAAATTCAACACAGCATAAATTTACCTTTTATGACATTTTGCACCAAAAGGAAAAATAAATGCCATATAATTCCATTAGTAATTCAGACTAAAATGTTTTCAGGCTACCATTGATCATGTATGTATAAAACCGCAGACACCAAGATTGGAAGTTTTTGTCTGATATTATTTTCATTATATCCCCAAAAACTACCCCCTCTCTTTCCCTCCCTCTCTCTCCTCTCTCTGACTTTTAAAGGATAAATCTCAAAAAAGATTATTTCTGTAGCAACAAAGGGAAAGTAGTTTTTTAGATACCAAAGAAAGCTACATCAATTACAAACTTTATTGTTCCCTGTTCAATGAAAATGGAGAATTTTCCCTGGGCTAAAATAGTGAAATATTCTGTATTTAATGCTATCTGTATTTAATATTCTGTATTTAATATTCTGTATTTAATATTTCATGCTATCATGTGGACATTTTTTTCTTTAAAAAAAAAAGGGGGGGGGAGATCAGCATTGTTGTTTCCAAAACACAAAATACATGCACTGTTCCAGGAAAGCTGCATGCTATGATTTGAGACAGTTTAGTACAACTGGTGTTCTGTTCCCATATAACATGGTTATACTCCATTCCTTCAGTTCTTTCTTCTGAATATATTACTTTGCAAATGTAAATCCTTTTGTCTTTTCCTTCATCGTGTTTATGATTCTCTTGCTAAAATCATTGAAGGGTTGTTGTTGTTTTGCTTCTGCTCTGGAAACATTTGTGCTCCATTTAATGGTATGGCATCACATGGCCCTTTTTGCAGTGCTCATGACACAAATTTCCAATAAGGTTATTTAGTTGACATCAAGTATAGAACACCTCAGAAAAGGAATGTATAGAAAAGGCAGATAACAAGACCAGATTAGAAGTAAATTGCACATTCACAAAGGATGTTTTTAGCTTGAAAAAAGGTTGAATAATTTTGAAACAACCTAAATCCTGTAATAGCTTTGGGTGAAGTGGAATCTCAGTTTGAGATGCAGACAACACAGACTCATCCCAACAGCCTGCGCCTGTCTTCAACAGTGAAGGGACACAGGGCAGAAAACATCCTGAAACCAAGAAGGCTCCACACCCATTTGCAATATTTGTGACCCTGAGGACACAGATAAACCTCCAAGTGGCCTCAACAACTTTCCAAAAGAATGCAAATGACCAGCTATCTACCAGGAATATAAATCCTTCCATTCCTCCGTCCAGTCAGAGCTGACTAAGCTTCTTGGGTGAGAATTGAAACATCTTCAAAAGAAAAAACAAGAAAATCCAGTTGCCTCCTGAAAAATCATCTTTGGATGGAATGGGAAGTATTTAAAACCACAGCATGTGACTCCACATTACAGTTCTAGTGAGCATTGCTTTCTTTCCTGATCCTCCCTTCCCTAAATATTTTAACTGCAACTTTAATTGTGAACATAATTTACAGCATGGCTATAATTCATATAATTCATTGCATTTTATGGCCCAATTAAAAAGAAAGCTGAGCAATTGTTTCTTGACCACAATATTCTTTGTATTGTTAAGTTTAGGGTTTATGTATGTATTTTTCTCATTTACCTTTTTCTGATCTGCGATAAACTGATATGAAAGGTGCAATTTTTAAGACTTTTTCAGAGTTCTCTTGGACTGAGTCTTAATTCTAAAAAAAAACAAAACTTGATTTTTCCTCCCCCACTCCACCTCCACACCACATACGCACATGGACACATAAGAAAATAGATGAAACACAGTCTGTATAATCTTGTTAATTCATCACACACCAGCAATATTATCTCCATCAAATTAGAATTACTTTGTAATCCTAACAAAGATTGCTTCCAGATGAGTATTTTATTACAAAATCACAACAAAATCACTGGAATTTGTTAAGAAAGGAAACTTATACATAAACCTTCCGTGTTTTCCTACTCCCTCTGGTGTCTTTTTCCATGGGGAAGAAAGTCTGACTTTTCTGAGAAACACAGCAAAATAATATGGGCTTCCAATGAGGAAATTTCAACTAGCTAGTTCTTCTATTACCTTTTCCAAGAGATATGATTTTAACCTGGGGAGACATATATTGGGCAAAATGAGGTTATCATATCTCAGTTTATTATAAATTTATTTATTTTTTGTTGGCAGTTAAAATCCATCCCTCTCCTAGGAAAATGAAATATTTTAGGATATACTAAAAAGGCAGAATATTCCCCCTAAAAAGAGAAGTAGAAACTCACCCCCACCTTTGTTAATGTGTGGGCCATTAAGGCCTGGGCCAGAGTATTCTACATAACAAAGCCCTCTACCCATCTCACCACATGGCCTGGGAAGATTGCATCAGTCAGCATTCAGGTGAAGCCATGTGATCTAGACAAAGTCTACAAAATTAGCTAAGACCCCTGCCCCTGGAAGTCTGACGGCCAATGGGATACATTTCTTACACAGGAACAGGAAACACTAAGGTATGACCCAACAGAGGGTATAAAACAGGTCTCAGCATCTCAGCCCTTCCTTTCCTTCATCTTGAAGCATGTGATTGTTCTTTTCACTTTGGAGCTCGGAGCCATGTGGTCCTGTCCACCATTAAACCATCTTTCCAAACAGCCTCCATATTTCCAGTGTCTTTTTCCCCACTTGGAACTGAATCCAGAAGGATAATTCCTCCAACATTTTAAAGCCAGTATAGAGCTGCCATTTAAAACTATGACTTTGAAACTCAAAATTTGGATGCACATGCAGTTGTTTTTTTGACTTGGATCCCATGAATGTTGGTTTGCCAGTGTTATGGTTATAGCAAACAGCCAGTCAGGGCACTTTTGCAGTCTAATGCAGTGTCACTAGTGATTCCTTTTTCCATCCCTACTTCCAACTCAAGGCAAAGGCTTACGTAAAGCACTCAAGTTACCTCCAAAGTATACCACAAAAATCTGTTATTTTCCAAGCCTAATGTAAAGTGTGTAAGAGATTATCTCTATATATTTACTGCACTTTTGTGTTACTTGCAGTCATTTATAAGTGCAGCACAACACTTAAGCTTCAGGTCTTCAAGGCTTTTTAAGACTCATTAAGCTGGGAGGGTCTTCAAACTTGACAGCTTTAAGTTTTGTGGACTTCAATTCCCAGGATTCCCCATCTGGTCATGTTAGCTCAGGAATTCTGAGAGTTGAAGTCCACAAGTCTTAAACTTGCCAAGTTTGAAGACCCTTGCATTAAACCAACAGACTCCCCCACTATTTTGCTCAGGTTCAGGTTCAGGTGGAAAGTTGGTTCTCATGGTTACCAGAATGAAGGACATATTCAGTCTGTTGAGTGTAGTAAATGAATGTGTAGGCTTCTCTGCAGAATTCTACGTTCCTTTCTTAAACCTAAGAGGTAACTCAAATATCAAGCAAATGAAGAAGCAGTATTTCCTATGACATTAATAATAATAATAAAATTGATTAAAACATTGATTATAGTATCAAAGGTTTGTCTCTGGTTTCTTTCATTAAAAAATATCAGTTATTCCTAGGACAGTATTGGTTACATGCAGTAGGATTGAGTGCTACTCAAGTGAACAGCTTTGTCAAAACCTGAAAGTCCAGCCTATGAGCCTATGCCCACCTCCATTCACATGGAAGCTAGAACTGTGGCACAAAAGTGCAGCATTGGCAGGCCAAAGGCTTTCAAATAGAGGTGTACAGTATTTTTATATGTCCTCATTCTTGGAAAAAGCTTAAGATCTTAGAAGACAAATGCCATCTGGCTAACATACTTATGTTCTGTCCATCAGCAAATATGTCTCAACAGTTCTGGTCAAAACAAAAGACATTCAGACAAAGAGAGCACAGCTTGCAGTCCAAGGTGCAAAAAGACTAGTGCATAAAACCTGGAATCTCTTTATGTTTATCCAGTTAGCCAGTCAGAGATGCTACAAAAATGTCACATCTTCTTGAGACTCCACCCACTGCCATTGACCATCATATTCCAGGTGCTTCCTGTTATCAAGCCTGCAATTTTCTGAATCCATTTTGCTCTTCCTGGAGGCCTTTACTGCTATACTCTCTTTGCTTGGTTGCTCAGCAGCTGCAGAAGTAAATTTCTCCTCAAGGCTCTGCACTAGCCTAGGGACTTGTCTACCCAAGATCCCATTAGCCATTGGTGGTGACACCTGGACAGGTGCACTTGGCTTGTTAAAACTTTGGCTCTTAACTAAACCAGAGGCCCATTCAGGATAAGTTTTGCTTTTGTCTTGCTCTTTGTCCATCTTTGCAAGAAAGACTCTCTCTAGATCTGCCTTTGATCTTTCTAATTCACTTCTGCCCAGAGGTCTACCTAAGGTAGGTGACATTATGGGTTCCACAGAGGAGCTTTGTCCATATTCATCCATATCATCAGCTAGAGTGTCCAAATAGCTACCAATAGATATGCTATCCAGTTTGTCATTGGGATCCTGAAGGCTATTCCAACTGCCTCGTCGGGATGTATCTTGACTTTCTACCAAGCTATACTGACTGCTGGTAAGGCTGCTGCAGCGGCTGGTTAACATCCCTTTTTCCTCAAGAAACCACTTGACAGCTTCTATTCCAT
This sequence comes from Laticauda colubrina, assembly GCA_015471245.1. Classification (NCBI taxonomy): domain Eukaryota; kingdom Metazoa; phylum Chordata; class Lepidosauria; order Squamata; family Elapidae; genus Laticauda; species Laticauda colubrina. Next base: position 45,615,583 of record BLBF01000020.1, read on the forward strand.
CATTCACAGCTATCAATTGATGGAGGATCTTGATATCTATTGCTCTTAGATAGGCCTGTGGATGAAAACAGAAGATATAATCAGATCATTTGCTGGATAGAAGATCTTCAAGGTAAATTAGAATTACTGTGGACCAGGGATGTCAAACTGGTGGCCTGTGGGCCGGTTGCATCATGAGCAGGCCACATCCATCCCAGCTCTGCAAATGGGGAAAAGGTCACAAAATGTCACGTGACAACAATGTGAGCTGGCGAGTTTGACACCTGTGCTGTAAACTATATAATAGTTAAAGGCCCAATATTTCTCAACATAAACCACACCAACTACATAAATGTATCTAAGGGTCAATTTTTCACATCTAAGTGAGCTCAGGATGTTTCCATAGGCCAAACAATACCCCACCCATTCTAACAAGACAACTTGTTAATGATCCTTCTCCAATACACATGAATGCTCCCACTGAGTTGAGTGAAATGGAAAGGAAAGGATTGTTTTATTTATTTATTTGTCAATTGCTTACAAGATAATAGATATAAGTATAAACATGAGTAAGAATACAGGAAGTAGGTAAGAATAAATGGGGGCAATATGACAGGGACAGTAAGCATGATGGTGCACTTACGCACGCCCCTTACAGACCTCTTAGGAAAGGGGTGAGGTCAATAGTGGATAGTTTGAGGTTAAAGGATTGGGGGGTTAGAGGATGTAACAACAGAGTCAGGTAGTGCATTCCAGGCATTGACCACTCTGTTGCTGAAGTCATACTTTCTGCAATCAAGTTTGGAGCAGTTTACATTGAGTTTATATCTGTTGTGTACTCTTGTATTGTTACAGTAGTCATTGACTGGTAGGACATTGTAGCAGATAATTTTGTGTGTTACGCTTAAGTCTTATCAATTTTTTATTTTTGTATTTTTTATTGTGTATCGATGAGAGAAAAAAGAAGAATCTGTTGGTAGTCTTGGCCATTGCTGAGATTACCTGCTTAATATAGGTAATCCTCAATTTACAACAGTTCATATAATGACCGTTTGAAGTTATAACACCACGGAAAAAAGTGACTTATGACCATTTTTCACATGTATGACCATTAGACCATTCCCATGGTCATGTGATTTACATTTGGATGCTTGACAACTGGTCCATCATTATGGCGCTGGCAGTGTCCCAGGACTATGTGATCTCCTTTTGTGATCTGACAAGCAAAGTCAATGGGGAAATAAGATTCACTTAACAACCGTGTTCCTAACTTAACAACTGCAGTTATTCACTTAACAATTGTGGCAAGATATGTCATAAAACAGGGCAAATTTCTCATTTAGCAACATAAACTTCAAGCTCAATTACGATCGTAAGTCCAGACTACCTGTCTTCCCAAGGACTGAAAAGGTTTCCTATCTCTGATGTCAGCGATATATATTTCCACTAAATGTTGAATAATAGGAAAAAGAAAAAGTAGAATAAATTGGTAGTGGCTGTCATGTCTATGAACACAAAATTATAGTTAGTCATAAGTATTCTCTTGAACAAAAATAGAACAAAATTAGAATTTATTACCTTATTATCTGAAATAAAAGCCCTAAACTTTTACCATCATGGAACTGCACAACTACTAAATTATGCATAAATATTTTGAACTTTGAAATAATTAAAAAACTACAGTATGTGTGGTCAAGCCATGAACCATGAAAATACATTATCTTCAAAATCAAAAGTATACTCACTGATATTATGGAAAACTCCATCCTCATTATAAATTGTCTCGTAATTGACACTGGAATAATGTACATCCCATTCTAATGTAAATGGTCTTGTATGATTTATAATGCAATATATTTGGACCACTGCACTTGGGTGTTGGGGGATGCGGTGGCTCAATGGTTAAGACACTGAGCTTGTTGATCAGAAAAGTCAGCAGTTAGGTAGTTTGAATCCCTAGCACCGCATAATGGAGTGAGCTCCGTTACTTGTCCCAGTTTCTATTTCTATTCATTAAAAATGTTATATTGTAATCTTTTTTACTACTGGATATACCATTAAGCCTTCTTGCAATTTTACCTCCATAGGCAAACTCATTAATACAACTAGCCATACAAGGCCCTAGGACAGGAGTCCCCAAACTTGGCAACTTTAAGACTTGTGGACTTCAACTCCCAGAATTCCCCAGCCACCATCTGTCTCTACCTGTTTATTTTTTAGAATCTGGCATTTTCCCCAATTACTACAAGCTTTTGAGCAGTGACTTGGTAAAGATTTAAAGTTTTTATGTACTGAGTAGCAATGGCAAACAGCTCCTAACAAAGAGAATAATCCAACATTATTTGATTGTGAAACAGCTGCTGGGCTATATGAATCAACTTCAAGCAAATTAGAGCTGCCAAAGAGTTCGGTCTGTTTACTCTTCAGTGCTGCCCTGCAAGAATAGGAGATGCAGTCACAAAGGGCAGAAGAGAGGCAAAGTTCTTGTAAAGCTACCACAAAACTTGTTTAGAGAAGCTTGATTTATTAGCCGTGATTCAAAGAAAACAGTATTGGTAAATGATTCCAGCTGGACTAGATAATGTTGAACTAGAAGATGACAGCTGTGAGCACCATGGACAGAGGGGAACAGTTCCAAAAATACATACTTAAAAATTAACCAAAAGGAATATGCCTATAGGTTAAGAAGAGCAACCCATGGAAAAAGGGAATACTCGAAGACATAGATTGAGGTGGCTTCATAGATTATTCCAGCAAAGCATGATATAGAGGGATCTTCACCTTCTATAAACATCTGTTCATAGAATTCTTGACCTAAATGACAATTTATCACATGCAAAATATGGCTGCTTATAATCCCACACTAGTATTTGCAATAATGATTGTAATTATCTATGGAGATTCTCAGTTATCCAGGTCATGGTTGTCCCAAAGGTGTTTTTTCAAAAGGCAACTGGACTTTCTTGTTTTTCTTTGAAGGCATTTCATTTCAAGAGCTGAAGAAGCTTCTTGGGTGAGAAGCAAAAAGAAAAACAAGAAAGTCCAGCTGCCTCTTGAAAAACCGCCTTTGGGATAGTGATTGTAATGTGAAAATAATTTCAGCTTGATATATTCCACATTTGCAACTTCTTTACCTTGAAACCAAAGCAACTAATTCAGCACCATTTGTTAATATAAAGCAGGGGTCTTCAAACTTGACAGCTTTAAGACTTGTGGACTTCAACTCCCAGAATTCCTCCTTCAGTCATGTTAACTCAGGAATTCTGGGAGTTGAAGTCCACAAGTCTTAAAGCTATCAAGTTTGAAGACCTTTTATGTAAAAGAAGGGATGGGAAGAATCAGATTCTATCCAGGATCTTGACCTGGTTTTATTGAGGTGGAATGGTCCTGATACCTAGGTGTGTTTTTAAAGGAACTGAAGAAAATCAGTTTGATTTTTCTTTGATAATTCTCCATAGTTGTCTTTGAATTGAATATTTCAAAGTAGCAGATTAGTATATACAATTAATAATCTCTACATTTTAGTTGTGCAATTTGACCTTAGAAAGTAGAAATGTGAATGAACAAGTGGAGGAATTGTATCTACGGAAGTTTTTGTCCAGAAACCCTTTCAAAACATCAGGAAAAGGCTTGAGAACAAATAGGACATGAATCCAGTTGCACAAGGCTATAGTCCTATTTTTGAACAAAAGCAAACACCTGGTGTTTGTTCAAGAACTGTGACTAACATGTTGCAGCAATTCCCAAAGAGTGGAATGAATTGTTTTATCTGAAACTAGATGGATAACTTGGAGGGAAGAGGAAAGGCTCTGAATTCCATCTTAATTGTTATCTGTAGCTTTCAAAACAAACTCTTTATTTTTAAAAATTCAAAGAAAACACAGTGCCAACAGCACCTATATTTCTTGGTAATGTCAATATGCCTTTCTAAACCTTATAAACTTAGCAATGTATTTTAATGGTACATCAGCTAGAACAGATACCCAGTTCAAAAACACATCCAATATATCTGACTGTTGGTCATTTTACCTGAGGTTCCTGTGAATTATAGTGCAAAATATCTGGAAAGGCACAGTAGGAAGATGACTAATTAAGAGTGAGGTGTGGTTGATTAACCATGTTCATAAATCTACCTCAGGTTAATGAGGAAGGCAAATTCCTCTGAAAATACTCCCACTTTGGAAATGAGATTAAATCTATAGAATGCTCCAAGAATGAATCACAGGATTCATTTCACTGGGCAGCTGCTGACTTTTTCAATGGTTCCTTGTTATAGGGTTAAATTTGTTTTAAAAACAAAAAGGCTTTATTTGAAAATATGCATTATTTCAGCCTTAAATATCAAAAACCCATAAGACATAGAATGGAATGGAATGGAATGGAATGGAATGGAATGGAATGGAATGGAATGGAATAGAATAGAATAGAATAGAATAGAATAGAATAGAATAGAATAGAATAGAATAGAATAGAATAGAATAGAATAGAATAGAATAGAAAATAGAGTTGGAAGGGAACTTGGAGGTCTTCTAGTCCAACCCCTTATTCAGGCAGAGAAAATCCTATACCCTTTCAAACAAATGGTTGTCCAATCTCTTCTGAAAAAGAGTTTTTTGTCCAACTTACAGTGTTGGAGCATTCATAACTTCTGGATGCAATTTGTTCCACTGATTAATTGTTCTGTCAGGAAATTTCTCCTTAGTTCTAGATTGCTTCTCTCCTTAATTAGTTTCCATCCATTACTTATTAATGATTATCCATTCCATATTAAGCAGCCTTAAAAAGAATAGGTGCCTAAAGGCCAATAATAAGGATCTTTTCAATGGGAGATGCAGCTACTGATCTGAAATGGGTCTTCAGTAACAGAGCCAATAGTTAAGGTGCTGGCCTCAAAGAAAAGTGTTAGTCCTCTCAAAGCATGGAAGCTGGCTGGATGACTTTGGACTAGTCACTGTCTCTCAGCCCACAACTTGCCTTGTTGTTGAGAGGAAAACAGGAAGCAAAGCATGATATAAACTGCACAAAATAAAGGTAAGATATACAGGTAATCCTCGACCTACAAACCATTCATTTCATGACAATTCAAAGTTGCAACGGTACTGAAAAAAAGTGACATGACCATTTTTCACACTTAGAACTGTTGCAGCAGTCCCGTGATTACGTGATCAAAATTGGCAACTGGTATGCTGCAATGTCCCTGAGTCATAAGATAATCTTTTGTGATTTTCTAACAGGCAAAGTCAATGGGGAAGCGAGATTCATTTAATCACTGTATTTTTAACCTAAGAGTGATTTGCTTAACAACTGGGGTAAGGTAAGTTGTCAAACAGGGCAAAACTCTTTAACCAATGTCTTGCTTAGCCACATAAATTTTGGGCTCAACTATGACTGTAGGTTGAGGACTACCTATAAATCTATTAATAAATAAGTGTTAAAATAGACACATGGACCCTTTACACCCTCCAATGAAAGATGCCTTACACCGATTATATTGTCTGTTCAGTCTCAAGCAAAATGATTTTTATTTTCTTAGGCCTTAGTAATTTATAAATAAATCTACCACATCTATTCTATTCTATTCTATTCTATTCTATTCTATTCTATTCTATACATTTTAAATCTTCTGGCTGATGCTTTTATTATTCATCAGCATGTATTTAATTAATGTGTTACTTTTTTGTGTATTTGAATTATTACTCTGAGGGTTTTTCTCTTAATCTTGTCATTATTATGTAAAACAACGCATCTGGAAAAACTTTGTTTTAAAGGATGGCATATGAGTGTGAAAATTCAATTACAAATCCTTCAGGACTTTGAGATCACAATTATAACATTTTCCCCTCCCATTTTCTCCAAAACAGGAAAAAACTAGGGGGAAATGCCATAAAAAATAGCCCAAATCTCTGATCTTTATCTAATACACTGTTTTTCAACCTCAGCAGCTTTAAGATGCATGGACTTCAACTCCCAGAATTCCATGCATCTTAATTTGCTGAGGTTGAGAAATACTGGTCTAACGTTTTAACTCTATGCTGGTGCTAATATTGCAGCTGTAGATAGTATTACAGTATATTACATGATACTTTTAAAATCCCTTAGGACTTTGCTGATTAGACTCTCAACTGTTTTCATTATAATTGGAAATTACTTCCTCAGAATAGAGAAAATAATCTCTACATTGATGGGCATATTGTGTACATTGTAGTCTTGCTTTTGAATTAAAATGATGCTAAAGAATTCCAATAGCATAGTGATTGTCTGAGATTTATATGCCAAGGCCTCCCAGGCATCAATCAAAACAATATCCATAGTGAACTACAGCACTCTCCAATGAAAAGCAGGATGATACAGAAAGCTTGACAGAATGCAGTTAATAAAATGGGCCATGGCTCTTTACATTTTGTTTGGCACACATCTGACCCAGAAAATTTAAAATACAGATTCTACAAAGAATCTCATCTTCAACAACAATGTTCATGAAAATGATCCTATGATTTCTCATTTTCGTCTAGCCCAGGCTTGCTTTCAGTTACAAATCGTTCTTTTAGTCACTTAAGAATGATAATCCTAGTACTTTACTCTGTGTTTATTTAGTTTCATCACATAAAATTGCATTTAAAGCATGTAAACCAGTAGGTAGCTAACAAACAAAACACCAAACCAGTGAATTAAATTTACTTTGATAATCAACAATTCAGAAGAACAGCAGAAAATGACAGAATACAATCAAAACAAAATGCCATTTAAAAGCATAGAGAAAGTTAAAAATTAAATGAAACAACCAACAATTTTCAATCCTGATCAAATATATTCCCACCAATGATAAAAATCTATTTCACAATCTTTCAAAAAGCTTTTAGAAAGGGATTTCGGAACCTAGATGCCAGCATCAGAAAAGCTTCTTTGTGTATTTCACTGAATATATTTTCTAGGACATTTTTACTCTGAAAAAAAGTAAAAAAGATAAAATCTTTAAGTAATGTTCATTCATGAAATTGTCTTGGAAACAATATGGAAATGGTGTGCCAATGTTTCCTTCAAGGGTGTTTTTCAGCTTCCCAGACTAGCCTGCAGCCCTGATATCCCTCAAATAATAACTGGACTTCCAAGTACAGACCAGATTAGCAGGAATGACTACGTGCTGAGGCCTGGATCAAGTGCCCCAAACAAGATAAGAAGAAGTTCAAAATACATCACACATACTTCTCTGTATCAGTTGGTGCAAAGTGATACCCAACAGGATGAATTACGCTCACCTCAAGTTACATTTTGACATTTTATCTGTTGGCCATGGTGGCTGGCATTTAGAGAGCTTGCACTCTAGCACAAGCTTTGGGAAAAGCACGCATGGCCAGCTCACACTGGCTGGAGCAGGAAGTAGGAGCTTTTCTTAATTCTTCTCCTTTACATCTTGGTTTAAGAAGGCATCTTTTGAAAAACAGAGGGTCAGGGAGAATTAACTGTACCAGCCTCAGTAGGAAAGCAGGACTCCCAGGAAATAAAGGCTTTCCCACAATGCCTTTATCATTTTTGCCTAAATCATTTTGACAATAACCTTTAGCACGGAAACTACTAACTACTACTTCCTGGATTTACACTTAAGATATAATTCTCATAAGCGAACAAGTTGTGACCACAATTGAGCCCAAAATTTCTGTTGCTAAGTGAAACATTTGTTAAGTGAGTTTTGCCTCATTTTATGACTTTTCTTGCCACAGTTGTTAAATGAATCGCTGCAGCTGGTAAATTAGTAACACGGTTGTGAAGTGAAACTGGTTTCCTGATGTTTTACCTTTAAACGGTCGCTAAATGAACTGTTGTGAGTCAAGGACTACCTGAATGGCTCCAAGATGGACATAGAACTTTGCATCCGATGAAGGTATTGGAAGCAATCAAGTTAGACTTGCTCTGCTGGCAATTCTAGAACATGTGGTTCTGTTTTTGCATGTACATGCGAATGGTGAAAACAGTCTGATTCACCACGTGAAAATCAATCTCCTAAATCAGCCATATGTGGCAGTGCAGCATGTAACTTAATCCATCCCAACTGTTTTCCTTCCATGTTTCTCAGCATCCTCGTAAATGAAGGAAGTTCGTGATGGAAACAAAGTATATGACGGATGAAAATACCCTCAGTTTGAAAAATCAAAACAACACCCTCTTGCTAAGAAACCTTATGAGTATGTTCATGCTGGGGAGCAGATGTCTCCCTCAGGCAAACAGCCAGGCCTGTGTGTGTGGAGAATGGAGGCCTGTTTCATTGCATTCTGTTTTGTGCCTGGAGAAACAATCTCAGGACAAAACCATTTTCTCTCATTCTCTATTTTGTGTTGAGATGGAAAAGTAATACTTAAATGCCAAGTTCCATATGAAAGATCATTTTAAAAGTGGGGATTTGATAAGTGTTGAGGCACAGCTGCTAATTATAATGCTGACTGTGATACATGGTTCCTAAATTTAAACAATGAAAGATCAGAAGTAACCTGAAGAACAATCAACTTGAAATTTTACATAACAATATTTTCCATTGGTATGGATATCTCAATAGATTAATAACACAGTCCTATATATAAATAAATCTAAGTTCAGAAGAATTTGCTCTCATATAAATGGGCTGCAATGTAAATCGCACCTGGATGACACACTGCAGTTATTTAAATAATTTATTTCATTGGATTTAGAGCTCAACTTCCAGACACCTCCGGGTGGCTTACATATTAAAAGTAGAAACAGAGAAATGAAAATAAAAAAGAGAAACATGTACATCTGTTTTGTGGCTATTATTTTTTAAAATTATTTTACGATAGATGCATTTTTCAAAGTTAATCTTTGTTTAATAATGTTATTTTATTTTATAATGGATAGTTTGTATGTAATAGATGAACCTGTAAGCCTCTGAGAATCATTTGATTATGGCTGATAATAAAACAAATTAATCAATGTATTTTCCCCCATACCATCTCCAATTCTTGGAGACTCTCTGGACAAGTCCTTGCAGTTTTCTTGGCAAGGATTTTCAAAAGTGGTTTGCCATTGTCTCCTTCCTAGGGCTGAGAGAAAATGACTGGTCCAAGATCACCCAGTTGGCTTCGTGCCTAATGATGGATTAGAACTCATAACCTCATGATTTCTAACTACAGCAAAGTGGCTCTAAGAAATGTACACTATTTGAATCTCCCTTGCGCTAAGGTTCAATTATAAATCTGCCATGATGCAATTTGCAAGATTAAAAACAATCATAATAATAACTTGAGCTGCTACCCTGCTTAGCTGATCCTCAAAACAGTTAAGCAGGTTTGGACTTGATTAATATTCAGATGAAAGGCAATCAGACTAACCTGAGAAGTTTAAAAAAATCTCAAACAGAATAACAAACTATTCAGAATTATTTTACAATTGAACAAAAAAAAAATCTTAAAGAACTAGATATGGATGCAGACGTGAAGCTATCTAAGAACTGAACTTGACTGAATCTTACCTAGTGCCTGTTTAGTTTAGTTCCAGGTACCAAATAAATTCAAGATGGACACACTAAAATCATTTTATGATTACTTCAAATGCACTGAATGTTTTAGATCCAGTCTGCCCATTTTCAAGCTTTTATCTGAATTGGACTAATTAAGAACACCAAGTATGTTATATTTGTGTGTGTCCATTTGCATGTGCATATGTGTGTGTGTGTACGTGTCCATTAATGTAAAGAGAAGATTTGGTCCCTTATTACTTCAATGGAATACTTTGCAGAATCCCATTGAAAAGCCAACTGTACCACTAGAACTGTGCAGACTTTTGGAGACACACCTTCTTAACTTTGAAACCAGACTTGGACAAATGTCTCCAGTATCTGAAATCGGGCACCACATTATTTCAATTTCAATCCGGTATTTGAAGCGGGCTGGGAAATGGTAGCCTCACGATCAGACGTACAGTATAATGGACTAAGCATTATACAGTATAGATTGAGAAGAGAGTGAACTTTTAAAGCCATACTGATATAAGTAATCAATAACATATAGCAAGCATCTAGCACAGAAGTATTTTTCCTTTCCAGCCGAGAGAGCAGGAATGCCTGTCAGATCCAAAAATCTGATGATAAACCTGATTTTGCATCCTGGAGAGGAAACTGAGGTGAAGCAGATGAGATAAATGGGCGCAGAGTTGCCCACCATTGGATGGGGACGGAGAGGCAGTGCTTGGGACTAGGAACTGGGAAATGTGGGGTGGGGGTGGGCACCCAATAACATTGATAAGCCTACAGAAAAGTAGGCAAACTGGACTAAGCAGTTTGGTCTGGGAACCAACAAATAAAAGATGAGAGCAGGGCGAAGTCTCCAGGACGGGCATTAATGACCAGGTTCAGCAAGGGGCCATGAGGGGACCCTGTCCTAAGTTCACTCAACAATAAAAAATCTGCCACCCAGCCAGTGGGACTCGGTTTGCTTCCTCTAAAGAAGAGTGTGGGGGGGGGAGCATTTGGAGGAAGATTGGGAAAGAAAATTAAATGTCCCCAGTTGTGTAACGCAGGGGTCCTCAACCACCAGGCCCCAGACCGGGGACCGATCCGGTCCGTGGATCATTTTGTACCGGGCCACAAAGAATGAATAATCGTGATTAAAACATATATAAAAAGATGTTTTTTTAGTAAAGAAAGAGTAAAGAAAGAGTAAAGAAGCCCTTTACTATTGGGGAAGAATTGATTTTGCCGGTCCTTGAAAAAAGGTGTTCCTGCGTGAAACTGGTCCCTGGTACAAAAAAAAAAAAAAAAAAAAGGTTGGTTAATCACTGGGGTAACGTGATAGAAGGCAAAGCCACTCATTCATCGCGAGGGTTTTTTTTTTTTTCCTTCTTTTTTTCTGCCAAATCAGCTGTTAGTTCCTCGCACAGGAAGGCCACGGCGCGGTTCGGAATGGAAAGACAAGGGGAATGAATGGAGAGGGAGTTTGGAGGAACAAGATCTTTTTGCCTTTTCTCCTCTCAGGAGCCAAAAAAAAGG
>BLBF01000020.1:45626564-45640030 GCA_015471245.1 Laticauda colubrina
GTGTGTGTGTGTGTGTGTGTGTGTGTGTGTGTGTGTGTGTGCAAAAAGGGGGCACCCGATCTTTCGGCGCTGAAAGTGGGGGTGGGCGGGGGGGGGTGGGCGTTGTTTCCCGCGACTCACCAGTTCCAGCTTGAGAGCCTTGATCTTCTCCCCCAGCCCGTGACGCGTCCCCCGATTCGGGCTGTTCCGAAGCAGGTGAGCCGTGGGGTCCCCCCGCAGCCACCGGATCAGCCCGTCCGGAGGTTTCTGCCCGAGTTTCATCTCCAAATCCTTCAGGTCGGGAGGCAAGGGGAGCTCCGCGCCGCCGCCCGGGACCTCCATCCCGGGAAAGGGGCGGCGAAGCGAGAGAGGCTGGATTTGCCTCGGCAGCTGGAAGCGGACGCTCCTTGCCCCAACCTCCCAGCTGGGCTTTTTGAGCGAAAGCCTCGGCCTGGCGGAGAGTCCCTCCCAGAAGCTCCGGGCGTGTGGGCGGGAGTTCCGCAGGCAGCCCCTTTATAAATCGGAGCCCTCAGCTTGGGCCTCGGCCGATCTCCCGGCTCCGAGGTCTCTCCCGGCCGGCTCCTCATCCCAAAAAGCGGGGCTGCTGTCCCCCTTTCCTCCCCGTCGCCGTCTCTGGATTCCTTCCAGGGGTGCTGGAAGCGGCCGGCATTCAAGCCGGGTTGGCTTGGCCGCGTCGCCCGAGCAGGCAGAGCCAATGCCTGGCAAAAGTTCCAGGGGGGCTGCGGGAGCAGCTGCCAGGTCGCCAGGCGAGACCTGATCTGCCCCGTCCGGGGATGGGACCCGCAAACGGCCAAGTCCGATCGGCCTTCTTCTCCTTCTCCTTCTCCTTCTCCTTCTCCTTCCTTAGCGGGGCTGGCACCCGCACCGGCCCCCACCGGCGCGGCTCCTCTTCCCCAGCCTCCCCTACCTGCCCGGGATAGCAAACACAATGCGGAGGAGCGAGCCGCCGAGACGGGAGCTCAGCTACCGTAATGCTCCTCGGAGAAGCACATTCCGCCTTACCTTATTTCCTGAGTGGAGAGCAGGCGGAATCAAACAAACACCCGCAAACGGAATCCAGCCTGGCTCCGCACATCCCCTTGCATTAAGTTTCATTTTACAGGCTTGCTTCTTTTTTGCCACGTGTCTTTCCTCCTTTGACCTACATTTGCTTTTTTCTTTTATGACTGCATTTTTATGCCTGCTTATGTTTTATGCTGCTTTTTGGAGCTCCAGGCATTTTTTTTTTTTACATATATATATCTATACTGGATAAAATGAGCATGGCTGTTCAACAAAGTTAATTTCTTTCCCAGAGAACAAACATGATGTTGAAAGGGATTGCATACAGCATGTTGCCAGCAGCCAAGGAAGGAGCATGTCAAGTTGTTCAGGCTGATGTGCAACAAATGTATCAGTAGTCCTTGACTTACAATGATTCATTTAGTGACTGTTCAAAGTTATAGGGGTCGTGAAAAAAGTGACTTGGACCGTTGTTCATAGTTACAACCTTTGCAGCATCCCCATGGTCACGTGGTCAAAATTTGGATGCTTGGCAACTGGTTCATGACGGTTGCAGTGTCTCTGGGGTCATTTGAACAGTTTTTGCGACCTTCTGAGAAGCAAAGGCAATAGAGAATCCAGATTCACTGAACCATGCCATTAATTGCAGTGATTCACTTAAACAACTGTGGCTGGAAAAGTCGTAAGGCAAAACCCACTTAACAAATGTCTCACTTCTTAGCAACATAAATTTTGGGCTCGATTGGGAACATAAGTCAAAGACTACCTGAATGTGAAATATTTGGTTTATAAAATGTTTTTTAAAATAATTATGTATAAAATACCTTAAAATAATGCTTTTATTTACAAAATAGGTGAACATGCAATAGATATGTAACAGTGCTTACTCCATTAAGGACTATGGCTGAGACTGCACTTCTATTCCAAACATACACATATACACCTTCCTCCTCCTCCTCCTCCTCCTCCTCCTCCTCCTCCTCCTCCTCCTCCTCCTCCTCCTCCTCCTCCTCCTCCTCCTCCTCCTCGTAGTAGTCCAGCTCCTACCATGGCCAGGGCAGGGGGATCTGAAGAAAGTTGTATATGTTATCAGTTTGAATCCATGGATGAAGAGTGAGGTATAAATTGTATAGCATGCAAATAATTTGACCAGGCATCAGGAAGCTTTCCAATGACTCTACAATGAATAAGGCGTTTAATTACAGCAAAGGAAAATCTCTGTGTTAATCCAGGTTTTAAATGAGTTTGGTATGGATATGTAATGTGTTTTCTAAAAATCAAATTTACTTAACGCCTTAGGTGTCCTCGGAATAAAACTTTCCTTAAGTCCCACTGCACCAACGGATGCAAAGAAGATGTAAAAACGGACAAAAAAGCTTGCCATCCATTGGAAAACGGGATGCATCCGTTCTGTACTCACTGCGTATGTGTTTTATACGCTCTATCCGTCAAACATCCGTCTACTGCTATTTCATCCGCTCAAAAAGTTTTGAGATGCAGAAAACATTTTGAGCAGATGAACTTTCCGCCGCGTACGAGGTACATCCGTGACACATATGGGCAACAAACGTTCTACATCTGTTGTCATCCGTTACACGTCCACTGTATCCTCTCAGCATCCTCTGGCCATCCCCTCAGCTCACATCCACTGTAGCTGAAAGCGGAAAGAGGGAGGAAGCAAAAGGTACACGGAACGTCCACACAGCGTTAGTAGCATGGAAATAGAAAGGATGAAAGCAGATGCATCTCGTATATAAAGGATTAAAACGGACAAAATGTTTGTATATGGGATGTATCTCGGATATTTAGGATGTCTGGAGTATGCCTAGAGTATGTGGAAGGACACCGAGCAGAAAACTGATATTTCCTATAAAAAGGGGGAGGAAATCACCTGGATCTCACTATCAGTCCAGCAGCCGTGGTGTACAGACCTCTTCACCCTTGGTCTTGCTCTTCCACATCATCCATTGATCTCCACCTTGGATCATCATACACTCCTTATGGTAGCTGCCATCATTCAACACCAGAACCAAGCCCTGTTCAGACTGTTTCACCTTTTCTACGCAAGGAGAAGAAGGAGACGTCCAAGAGCTGTGTGGGTCCGACGATGGATCGGGAGAAGAGTGGACCCTGGACTGAAGGTGGCACTGACTCTGCACCACCTGGCCTCTGGAACCACATACAGAAACATGCAGTATGCCTGGAGGGTGCCACACAACACCATCAGCAAAGTGGTCAGAGAAGTGGTGCAGGCCATCATTGAAGAATACGTGGAGGAGCTCCTCCAGTGTCCCACCACTGAAGAAGGCTGGAGGAAAGTTGCAGAACAGTGGTATCAGAGGTGGAACTTTCCCCACACCGTTGGAGCCATAGATGGGAAGCACGTGGCCTGCAAAGCTCCAGCCAACCCAGGGTCCAATTATCACAACTACAAGGGCTTCTTCAGTATCATCCTCTTTGCCATGGTTGATGCTGACTACAAGTTCATGTACATCGATGCTTCAGGCAACGAGTCAGCTTCAGATAGCCAGGTATACAACGCCAGTGACCTCAAGGATGGGCTGGAACGCAACCTCATCACGGGTTTTCCAGATCCAGACCCCCTACCCAATGACACACAAGATGTGCCCTACTTCATCGTGGGTGATGATGCCTTCTCCCTCAGAACCTACCTTATGAAGCCCTACAGTTCAAGATATCTCACCCATGAAGAGACGATCTTCAACTACAGGCTGTCCAGGGCAAGACAGGTGGTGGAGAACGCCTTTGGCATCCTGGCCAACAGGTTCCAGGAACTTCTCACCACCATGCAGCATCACCCAGGGACTGTGAGGAGCATCGTGGAAGCTTACTGCATCCTGCACAATCTCATGCGCACCCGCTACCCAGTGTTGCAGAACCGGCTCGTGGACCAACAAGGGAATGGGGACATGGAGCCTGGTGAATGGAGGCAAGGACGAAATCTGATAGACACTGTGGATGTACAAGGCCCCAACAGAGCTTCACGTGAAGGGAAGAAGCAGTGCGACCTCTTGAAACACCGATGCAACTCCCCAGCTGGAGCAGGGGAGTGGCAAGACAGGATGGTAGATGCTTAATGGATGCTTCCTTGAGCCTGTCTCATAACACCGATGAGATTGTGCCATGTATGTTGAGTGGCCCTACAATGAATAGGGCATTAATAAAGAGTTTTGTTCATTTTGAAATGTGTTGATCAATGAATAAATTGTTATTGATAATAATATGTGCCATATGTGTGGCAGCTGGGAGGGTGGACCATACAGTCCCACTATGCTTGCACTAGAGGTTTATCTATCCCACAGCTATCCTTACCTATCCCACAACTATCCTTAACCATCCCACAACTATCCTTACCCATCCCACAACTATCCTTACCTATCCCACAAGCATGCAAAGGCTTAACCCTTTTTTCAAAGTTTTCACCAACATTTTATTAAGTAAATAAAATGAACCAAGTGTGTGAAGCAAAGATAACCTTTATTAATAACTGTCTTAAGTAAACTGTATGACTTTATTTAAGAAAGCAAAATGACCCATGTAAAGTGTCTTAAGCAAAGATAAAGTGAACAGGTAACAACTCAGTCTCTGGCACTATTCTCAGTCACTCTGAGGCATGCCCATGGTCTCAGCTGTCGAGCGGCCAGGGACTGTGGAGGTGGCTATGGCTGGAGTGCTGGTCTGAGGTGCCATAGGGGTGCTTGGCCCCAAGAGTACAACAGGGGATGGTGTGTTCAGGAAGCTCTCCGAGAGCTGACTCAGTCCTGTGAGGTTGAGAGGCCCTTCCTCAAGGACCTGGGATGTCAGGCACAGTACTGATGACAGATTTTCTGTTGAGGGGCTTGGCTGTGGGGTAGAGGAAGGAGGAGTGTAGTGGGGCTGTCTATTCTGCAGCTGGGTCAGGTGAGGCGTCTGTGGCGTGCGATGAACCTGGGCCTGGACTGGGAAGGGATGCTTCTGCTGTGGGAAGTCCTGGTACTCGTAGCCTTGGTAGGTGATGGGCTGTTGAAAGCTGTGGAAGGGCTGTGACATCACCTGGGGTGGAGGAGCAGTCCTGGAGTGGGTCGGAGCAGATTCAGCTGGGCCTGGAGGGTGGTGCAGCAGTGCTGTGATCTTCTCCTTCAACACCTGGTACTGGGCCTCAGACAAGTCCATGAGGGTCTGGCTCACGTACGTGATGAAGGGCTTGCGGTTCGAGAATGGCATGTCGCTGTGGACAAGCTGAGAAAGAAGATCTGTGCTGGTTTGTGTCCCTGATCTCCAAGAGGACAGTGTGGCTCTGGCCCTCCAGTCTGCCTCTCTGCCTGCTTTCTGTGGAGGTGGAGCTGGGGGTGTGTGTGTGTTGGTCTCTGGCTGCTGCTTCTTCTTGCTCCATTTGAGACAGGGGATCCTCCACATCCTCTGGCATGGGGAGTACAGCTGTCAGGAGGGTCTATGCCATGGGGCCCTCCAAAGACACCTGCCTGGACATGGTAGCTGTCTCCTGGCTGGAAGAAGACTGGCTGTCTGTGGGATGTCTGAGGGAGAGGGTTGACAGAGGGGCTGCTCCTCGGTGGCGGACCTCACCCTCCAGGAAGCTGCACTTGGCCATGACGTACATCTCCCGGTCAGTGAGCTTGACAGTGGCCTGGTCAGATTTCTTCAGGTGCAGCTTGCCATACCAGGTGTGCATGTGCTTCCACCATTCCAGGAGTACATCTGCAGTGTAGCCCAGGCTCTCTGCCTTGTCTCTCCATGCTGCCTGCTCTCTCTTGGTGTCGCAATAGTGTCTGTGGCCCTTTCTCCACAAGTACTCGTTCTCCCTCAGCCATTCTAGCACCTCCTCCTCATGGTCCTCGGAAATGGAGTACTGTTTCCTCTCTCCCTTCTCCTTGCCTTGCCTCTTCCTTCCTCTGGCAGGGGCTTCAGGGCCTTCAGCAGGGCTTTGAGGGCCTTGGGGCTGGTCCACCACAGCAGCAGCAGTAGCAGTAGCAGCAGCAGCAGCAGTAGCACCACCAGTAGCAGGAGAAGCACCAGCAGCACCAGCAGGAGGAGAAGCACCAGCAGCACCAGCAGGAGAAGCACCAGCAGCACCAGCAGGAAAAGCACCAGCAGCAGCAACACCAGCAGCACCAGCACCAGCAGAAGCACCAGCAGCTTCAGAGTCAGCACCAGGGGGTGGGATGGTGGTTCTGTCCTTCTTGCCAGGGCTGGCAGGAGTGGGCACAGGCTTCCTCTTCTTCCCTGACTGACAAACCATGGTGTTCTTTCAAGATGTCTCTGGCAGCAGGTCTTTCCTCTGAATGGTGACTGCTTGCGAGCTGCATCCTTTTATATCCGCGGAGCAGATGCAATTCATCCTCCTCGCATGTGCAGTGAACACTTTGCATCCGCTATGCATCCGCTATGCATCCGCTATGCATCCGCTATTCATCCGCTATGCATCCTATAGGCGTCCGTGATGCATCCGTGTCATCTGCTATGCATCCGCTCCTTCCGCTACGCATCCGCTTCGCTATTCTCCCCCGGAAGCCCTGCGGATGTATCATCCACTTCCATCCACTTCCATCTGCTAGGCTTCCTACAAACATCCGCTTACCATCCTCGCTATGTTTCCCCCGTCCGTTCCTTTCCGTTGTTTTCTGTTCTGTTTATGTAAATTTTTGCCACTTTTGAGAGGGGATAACAACGGATGGAGCCACTCCCGAAATTTTGCTCATCCACTGTGTCCTTTTTGCATAAGTTTTGCATCCGTCGGCCAGTGTGACCTAGCCTTTATCTGCTAAGGAGTTAGTTTCATTCTACCCATATAAGCATTTTAGATACAGGTTAATGTTGCTTAATGACTGCCCTGTTTAGTGTCTGAAGTCATGATGGTGCTAAAAAGTAACTTCACAACCAGTCCTCATATTTGTGACAATCACAGACTCCTTGGGCTCATGTGATCACCATTCAGGCACTTCTCAACTGGTGGCCATTTATGATGTTGTAGCATCCCATGGACATATGATTCCCACACTTCGGAATCAGCTTCTGTCAAGCAGAGTCAATGAAGAAGATTGTAGTAAAATTGCAAATCTATTTTAATGACAATCAGTCTACAGTGAGCTAGTCATCCGCTACGCATCCGCTCCTTCCGCTACGCATCCGCTTCGCTATTCTCCCCCGGAAGCCCTGCGGATGTGTCATCCACTTCCATCCACTTCCATCCGCTAGGCTTCCTACAAACATCCGCTTACCATCCTCGCTATGTTTCCCCCGTCCGTTCCTTTCCGTTGTTTTCCGTTCTGTTTATGTAAATTTTCGCCACTTTTGAGAGGGGATAACAACGGATGGAGCCACTCCCGAAATTTTGCTCATCCACTGTGTCCTTTTTGCATAAGTTTTGCATCCGTCGGCCAGTGTGACCTAGCCTTTAGCTGCTAAGGAGTTAGTTTCATTCTACCCATATAAGCATTTTAGATACAGGTTAATGTTGCTTAATGACTGCCCTGTTTAGTGTCTGAAGTCATGATGGTGCTAAAAAGTAACTTCACAACCAGTCCTCATATTTGTGACAATCACAGACTCCTTGGGCTCATGTGATCACTATTCAGGCACTTCTCAACTGGTGGCCATTTATGATGTTGTAGCATCCCATGGACATATGATTCCCACACTTCAGAATCAGCTTCTGTCAAGCAGAGTCAATGAAGAAGATTGTAGTAAAATTGCAAATCTATTTTAATGACAATCAGTCTACAGTTAGCTAGTCGTAGTTATGTGATGCTTTGCTTGGTTTCCAATCCCAATTATGATCACTAAGCAAAGATATCAAACTAATAGAGCATTCATGGCCCTTATTATTATTATTTTTTTTAAAGTTTTTATTAATTTTCTACAAACAATAGATGTTTTTAATGTTTTGTATGTTTGTTTGTGTATGGCCCTTATTATTATATATCCCTTTATCCACTGTTTGGAGGAGATCTTATGTTTGAACTATAGCAGACTGAAGTTCAATTAATAAATCTCTTCTTTCATTGTTGGATTTATATGCTAAGAAAAATTGTGCTATTGATTCCGAGCGTATCTTTCACATCTTTAAGATTCAAGAGACTAGCTAAAATAAAATGTGCTCACAACTCAAAATGCTTCTTTGCCGATGTTTCTGTGAATATCACTAGACTACAATTTTCCATTTTTCTGAATATGAAATAATTACACTACAGATGTTTTAAGATTTATGGACCAAGGTATTGTATGAATCCAATAATTGACAATTACTCAGTACATCATGAGTAAATAGTTCAAGGCTAAGTACAATTTACTAACTGAGCCAAGGATGTCTTCCTGTTCAGTCCTCAGGCTCAAAATATTCTTCCTCTGAATTACCTGTTCAATAGAGACTATCCTCCCAAATATGCAAATTGCCCTGCATTCCCATAATGCTGCAGAAGGCACGTCAACCATGTCAAAACTCATTACTACAGTTTCTCAACCTCAGCAACTTTAAGTGATGTGAACTGAAACTCGCACAATTCCCTAGCCAGCACGCTGCCTGGGAAATCCTCTTAAGAGTTGCTGAGGTTGAGAACTGAATTACTATGTAGTACAGTTTTACATACCAAATAGCTCCAGCCCAGGAATATGGGATTCATCCATTGTCTCTGAAGAATTTCAGTTTCAGATGATTGAGGCAACAATAGTTCTTCCTAGCATCTCACCTAACCTCAAATCTTGCTTCTGCAGGAGCTCTCCACAGTTCTGATCCTTTACCCTTTTTGATCTGTATACCTTTGCACACTTCCTAATTCACCTCTCCCAATTTGGTATTTTCCTGATGGACACAGAATACAGGTCAGCATGTCAGCTTGGAAAGCTGGAAATTACAGTCCCAACATGTGTGAAAGACACAAATGTGAATGAAGTAATAATAAATACACCTCCATTTGAAGGGAAAAAGCAAGAAAATACATTTATTTGAACCAGGAGAAAGAAACTGGACTCTTAAGAGTGTGGCTAGCATTTTGAAACAGATGCAAGTGGAACTGTAATTTATAAGTACATGGTAATAAATATATTTTTGCTGAATTCTCAGTACATGATTTCCCCACAATATATTGAAGTAAATTGGCCTGCCACTCATCAGATTACTTTTCTGTGTACTCCTAGACAGTGTAGTTAATTTATGGAGATGCAGAAAATTGTGGTTCAATGATTAACATAAGCAAGCTAACCCCAGAGAAAGCTACTGAGAAAATGGGTGAACAAGCCCATTTAGAATCAAGTAAAAAATAATTTCATCACATTAGGAATTGGAAGATCCATTTCACATTTGGAAATGAAAGAACTCTCCACAAAATGTATCCAGTATACAAAATGTATACTCTGCAATGGGTCACTCATGATTTCTTAGGGGATGTGTGTATTTTGCCTTAGGTTCTACTGAATTTACAGGGTTTGGGTAAGGTGTTTCTAACAGTGCCTTAACATGGTGTTTTTTTTATTGATTTTTGTATTTTCCATTTGTTTGTTCATCTACCAGATTTCCAATGGTAGGTGGACAGCCATCCATACCTACTGAATAATTTAAGGAATAGGTAAATTGTATTAAGTTGAATATTTGGAACATATCAGGAACACACACACCATGAAATTAGATTGGCCCCAACTCTGCCAGCTTTTTTGTAAAGCATTTAAAACATGGATGTGCTCCAGGACCCAGAGACTGGGAGATTAAATGACCCCTTGATAAGGTTTTGTAAATAGTTTTGTTTGGCTTTTACCCTCAGGGACCACTGTCAGTGCTTACCTTTGTTAATATTTTAAAATTGATTTTAATGCATTGTTAGCTGCCTAAAGGTTTACTAGAGGTGAAACCCTACAAATTAATTAGATAAATCAATATTTATCTAATGTACAATCTAAAGGTTGCAAAAGGAATCGTGTGACTCCAGGACATTGCAATTGTCATAAATATAAATTAGTTGCCAAGCACCTGAGTTTTGATCAAGTGATCACAGGGATGCTGCTATAGTTGTAAGTGTGGAAAAAGGACATAAGTCCCTTTTTTCAGTGCTGTTGTAACTTCGAACGGTCACTAAATAAACTGTGGTAAGTTGAGGACTACCTGTACTAGCATCATTCATTATACCTTTTATTGTTGCACATATTCTTGCTTCCATGATATCCAAACACTGCTTCAAACAATACCATCTGTTCTTAAATTTTCTGACTTTTTTTTTTTTGAGGACCTCATCGACACTGTCCAGCCACAACTTTTGACCCATTTATTCATTCTTCTTTTCTTTATTTTTGCAGTTCAGTCCTTAAATATTCTAATTGACCAAATCTTTGCAACCATTCTAAGTTGCTCATTTTTGTATTCAATTCACATTCATTCGTTCAGTACCTATTATTAATCTTCCACTTGTAGTTGACAGTCATGCAAATCTGAATGGCTAGGAATCAACATAATAGTTCCCTGAACCACATTGTCCCTTCATGGAAAATGAATTCAGCCACAAATTATAGGGAAATGCATGCAATCAGCCATTTCATTGTCAATCTACTCCCAGTTTTTCCAATCCATTCCTAAAGAGCAATAGCAGCAGCAACAACAAAGCAACACAGAAAACACCATCCACAATCAATGACAGAAGAAATCCAGACTGCCCTGTTGAATCTCCTACTTGCCTAGAATGAATTTCAGCCTGGACAGCTACAGCTACATTTTGACCCTTCTTGGCATTTCCTCATTTTAGAATGGAAGGTGCATCAGATGAAAGATGACAAGATGCCTCCAATCCCAAAAAGTTATTTAAAGGAGGAAATCTGGAGGATTCCCCAAGGAAAGTAATAAGTAATGGCTATTATCCTGTGCAACTCAAACTATCTGGGACACATAGGCAACTGCTTTGCCCTTAGAATAATCTTATTTCATCAAATGTAAGATGCTGCAAACATCCTGACCAGCACTAGATGAGGTTTTGCAGCCTAGATCCAGTAACGTAGAAAAATCCTGATACCGCTAACCAGCATAGTTCAGTAAGGTAGACTCTATTTGTAGACAAAGTAGGCAGAATTTTTTTCGGCATCTCCAAGTAAGACTGTAAACATTTCTGCGCAGAATCTGTGTGAACTATAATGGAATAAATCAGAGATAGAAAAATGCAGGCCTCCATTATTCCTTAATCCTGCTAGGTATCTAGGAAAAAAGGAACTTTTTAATGTTATTTTGGTCAACTCACAAGAAGGCAGTTTATTATCTAAGAAAGCTTCTTGAAGAAAGTTGAAGAACTCCTGATAGTAAGCTAGACTGACCAAGCTGATATGAGTTACTTCTTGTAGTCCTCAGATGACTTTGCCTGTAAGAATAGTGTAGAAGTTCCAAATGCCTACTCTGGATAATAGTCTTGCTACTCTTCAGAAATTAAATATATTGTAGTCATCACCAGCAAACATCAAAATGGACCTTCTGTGAAACAATGTGTAAATGGAACGGGATATTTAGCATTTGATCTACGATTATAGCCCTGCATTCACTGACCTATGGTCATGCTGCACAAAACCAAATGAAACTCACCCCTAAATAGACATTTATGGTAAATAACTTCATGCAATAATATGTCAGATTGAAAAGAACCAACTGAGCTTAATACAATAGATTATTAATTACATCAAAATTCATTTTGAGTAGTCTGTTAGCTAGAAATCTGCATTTTTAAGAATCTTACAGAAAATCCACCAGGAGCAATAAAAGAGCTAGCAGTAAAATTATCTAGCAGCTAATCACAACATCTTGGAGTGGAATGATTAATTTGAACACTGAAGTCAACATTGTGAAATCAAAATTAATTAATTAAAATTAATTATTTAAATAATCAAATAAATGGATTTATTTTAATGATTTATTTGAATATCCTTCCTGCCCTTCAAAGTTCCCAGAATTGCTTGCAAAGTATGGCAATTACAATAAAGCAGATTAAAGTGAAAACATCAATATTAATACAAGGATGAATCATCCAAACAATTTTAATAACAACAAAACATAAACAGAGAACTTGAGAGCCCATGAAAAGCTCTCTGCCTGATAATGAAGTGATATCAAAACAGGGCTCTCTGGGAAAATTTCACCCATCACCATCTCTGATTAGCATTCAACCTTATCTGGAAAAATGTCCTGGCTGTTTCTAAATATGGCATTTCAATTATGTAAATAATCTTGAGCATGCACACAGCTTAGCCTTCCATCATATCTTAACATCACACCAACTTATTCCATTTGAAATACTACTTCTGTTGATTGGGAGTAAAAAGACCGTAACTCAATACAAAAACTTAAGTTAAAAAAAATTCAATCTACACATCTATAAGAAATCCCAAGGAAGCATAGAATTGTGTGAGTGAGACTGTGTTTAGTAAAACATTTTCCCATGAACTAAATTACCCTACTTTTGTTTACCCATGCTATTATGCTGCCACTTAGTGGCACAAAACAGCTTCTCTATCAGATAGCCAATCTACTTTTATTACAAAATGATTCAACCCATGGAACAGGGGCAGGGTTGTGGCTCCTGGTCCAAAGCACTACTTTTGCACATCTGTGCGTTTCGGTGCACAGACCCTCTACAGGTGTTACAGCCTTGTAAATGAGTCAATTATGTGTGTGCCACCAGCCTTCAAAAGCACATTAGTTGCTACAGTAGTATTTGGGGTACATATCTATGCTGGAAACAAAGCCATTTTCTTGACTTGCACCAAGCAAAAAAGCAAATGGAGTAGTTTCTCTCTCTTGCAGCAATCTGTTCACTCTTTCCTGTATGCAATTCCTTGTCTCTCAAGGCTATTGGGAAAATGCTTAAATATACTTTTGGTTTACTTGCCTGCAACACCAAAGAGGCCCTATAAAAATTTATGAACAAAATATTTTCCTCATTTCCTGTAATATTAATGTAAGCAACTACCATGATCTACCCAATTAAACATATCCTGAATTCAGGCAAAGTTATCAAAACTGGATTGCAAGCATCTGGATGGCAGCTTAATGGCAAGAAACAGAGTTTTCTGCATGTCTTTGCTGTCATCTCCTGGTCATCTTGATTTTTGCACCATAGGTTAACTGTATTGAATATCTTCAGCCTAGGTCTACTAGCCCACATTCAGGAGAAATAAAGCATTTGTTTAAAGAATTACAGAGCGGACGCACAGCGGATAAAGCGGATGCACAGCGGAAGCCTAGCAGATGCACAGCGGAAGCCAAATGGATGCCTAGTGTTAATTGCGCATGTGGGGAGGATGCATTGCGTCAGCCCCACGGATATAAGGGAAGCAGCTCGGAAGCAAGTCACCATTCAGAGGAAAGACCTGCTGCCAGACGGATTGACAGCCTTGCCTGCCCTGCCTGCAAGCCTTGCTGCCAGCCTTGCTGCAAGCCTTGCTGCCAGCCTCCCTGCCAGCCTTGCTGTCTGCCTGCCTGCCAGCCT
>BLBF01000020.1:45640040-45651408 GCA_015471245.1 Laticauda colubrina
TTCTCTGACCACAATGCTGATGGTGTTGTGTGGCACCCTCCAGCCGTACTGCATGCTCCTGTAGGTGGTCCCTGAGGCCAGGTGGCGCAGAGTGAGTGCTACCTTGAGCCCAGGTTCCAGGCTGGGCCGGAAGTTGGTGTTTGCCTTGGTCAACCTGGGTGTCAGTGTCATTCAACCCCCCAAAAAATAATAGTCTGGAGAAATGTGTCAGCAAAACAAACACATTTTAATATGAAGTTATTCTCAAGATCAATAAATTACTTGCAAGTATGCATAAAATGAGGAACTAAGAAAAACTGACAAGTATTGATTCATAACTGACATCCTTAAAACTGGCAATATACAAATAAAAATTATATGGCAAAAGTCAAACAATGATGTGTTCCCATAGAGACAAAGCCATCATCTTAACCATATTTTGTTAAATAAGCCATAGTTGCCTGGGTTCAGTGACCAGTATCAATGTGTTATGCTCAATCCAAATTATGAGACTCTATTTGGTATAGTGATTCAGGTTAGACTAGAAACTGGGAGTCTGTGAATTCTAGTCATGTCTTTGGCATGAAGTCAGGGTCAATGATTTGTCCTAGGAAGATGACAATGGCAAACAACTTCTGAGAATTTTTTTCAAAGAAACTTGCAGGAACTTGTTCAGGCAGTCTCAAGAATCAACATTTTCATTTAGTATGGAAAATGTGGAACACAGGATCATGATTTAAACATGGCCCTATTCATAGATACAAAAATGTTGCTGATCCCACCTTCATATCTTGCTTCTTTTGACCTTTCCTCCTGGTCCCACTGCCATGGACACCACTCTCTGGGGAAACCCAGCCAATTAAGGAAATGGAACTGACTTTCTTAAGCAACAGGAAAGGGGAATTCAGTGAGTGAATTTCAAGTTCTTCCTAATCAAGAATTGAAAGGATGCAGAATTTATTCAAGTTACCAAGTTCAGATTTTGTTAATATAAATCCTCCATGCATATTCTCTGAATCACAACTTTATTGCTGGACATCAACTGAATTCATCAACTGGATCTACTGAGAGTCTTTTTTTTTAAGTACTATTGCGTCTGTTGTCCTTGCAATTTACAGCCATGGTCTTTTAATTAGTAACTTTTTCTTGTTTAATAGTAAACCCGATGCATCCAATAAGCTTTATGTGGATTCTTAATACAAGTGAGATGGTTTTTCTGTTTTTCTAAATAAAGTTTAGTAGGGCTTTCAATAGATTTAATGAGAATATTTTGTGGAGGTTTCCGCAATTTGCAAGTCAAATTCAAAAAATAATTAACATTCAAAACCTCTGAGATCTTTTTAATATTGCATCTGAACTTAATTAAAGTTCAATTACATATTCAATCTGAACATAGTTAAAACTTAATTGACTTGTTCCTATAATAGCAAAACAATGCACCTCTCAAATGTTTCATCAATGACTTCAAAACTGGAATAAAATAGCAAATAAAACAGTAGCGTACAAGTTATAAAATCAGTAATGAACTGCAAACATGTCAAATATTGCTGTTTACAGAATTATAACTGAGACAGAACACAATGATCTGCCAAAGTTTATTTAAGAAGTCCAAAAAGTACAAAGCTGTGAACTGAAATTAGCAATTTAGTAAATGAATAATGATCATGTTGTGACAAAGACAAAATGAACCCATTTCACTACAATCACTTTAATGGAAAATTATTAATGGCATGCTTGCATATGAAAGCTATTCTACTGATTTGCTAAACCATAGCCTATTGAATAATCCATGAATAATATACTAACTAAACCATAAACTATTATTCACAAAACTTTGTGGTTGGTATAATATATGAGGAAGCGGATGGGGGAGCTTCCGGGGGAGCACAGCGAAGCGGACGCGCAACGGAAGGAACGGATACAGAGCGAATGCCTGGCGGATGAAGCGGATACATCACGGACACCTAGCGGATGCCTAGTGGATGCAAAGCGTTTACTGCGCATGTGGGGAGGATGCATTGTGTCAGCCCTGCAGATATAAAGGGAAGCAGCTCGCAAGCAGATCACCATTCAGAGGAAAGACCTGCTGCCAGACACAGCTCCAGCCAGCCAACAACCATGGGGAAGAAGAGGAAGCCTCTGTCATCTGCTGCCAGCCCTGGCAGAAGGACAGGGCCACCATCCCACCCCCTGGCCCTGACTCTGCTTCTGGTGGGGCTTGTGCTGCTCGGGCTGACTCTTCTGATGCTGGAGCTTCTGCTGGCGCTGCTCCTGGTGCTGGGGCTTCTGCTGAGGCTTACTCTGCTGGCGCTGCTCCTGGTGCTGGTGCTTCTGCTGGTACTTACTCGGCTGGCGCTGCTCCTGGTGCTGCTGGTGCTGCTGGTGCTGCTGGTGCTCCTGGCCCTGCTGGTCCTGCTGGTGCTGCTGGTGCTGCTGGTGCTGCTGGTGCTGCTGGTGCTGCTGGTCCTGCTGGTCCTGCTTTTGCTGCTACTGTTGTTGTTGCTGGTGGTGGTTGTGGTGGTGTGGTGGAGCAGCTCCTAGAACCTCGAAGCCCCTCTGATGAGGGCCCAGATGGCCCTGCCAGAGGGAGGAAGAGGCATACACGAGAACGGGAGAGGAGGCAATCCTCCATCGAAGAGGAACATGTGGATGAGGTGCTGGAATGGCTGAGGGAGAATGAGTATCTATGGCAGAAGGGACACAGGCTCTATCGTGACACCAAAAGGAAGCAGGCTGCTTGGAGAGAGAAGGCGGAGAGCCTGGGCTACACTTCGGAGGTCCTAGTGGAAGCACATGCACACCTGATATGGGAAGCTGCACCTCAAGAAATCTGGCCAGGCCACGGTCAGAGGTCAAGCTGACGGACCGGGAGACCTATGTGATGGCCAAATGCAGCTTCTTGGAGGGTGAGATCTGCCACCGAGGAGCAGCCCCTCTGACAACCCTCTCTCTCAGGCAGCCCGCAGAGAGCCAGTCCTCTTCTGGCCAAGAGTCAGCTCCTGTGTCCAGGCAGGTATCTGTGGAGCGTCCCACGATGAAGACCCCCCCGACAGCTGTATGTGGAGGACCCCCTGATGCGCATGGAGGACCCCCTGATACAGTGGGAGCAAGGAGAGGGCACTTCCACCAGAGACCAACCCACATCCACCCCCAGCTCCACCCCCTCAGAAAGCAGGCAGAGAGCCAGACCGGAGGGGCAGAGCCACACTTTCCTGCTGGAGATCAGGGACACCATCAAAAGCAGCGTAGATCTCCTCTCTCAGCTGGTACATACCAACATACCATCCTCAAACCGCAAGCCCTTCCTCACCTACGTCAACCAGACCCTCCTGGACATGTCCGAATAACAGTACCAGGTGATCAAGGACAGGATCACCGGTCTTCTGCACAACCCTCCAGATCTAGCTGAGCCTACTCCCACCCAGTCCAGGTCTGCTCCTCCACCCTAGGTGATGTCACTGCCCTTCCAAGGCTTTCCACAGGCCCTCACCTACCAAGTCTATGGCTACCAGGAGCTCCAGCAGCACAGGCAGCCCTTCCCAGTCCAGGCACAAGTACATTGTAAGACACCGGTGCCACCGATGCCACCCACGCCACCGATGCCACCCACGCCACAGATGCCACCCATGCCATAGATGCCACCCATGCCTCACCTTGCCCACCTGCAGACCAGACATCCCCACTACACTCCTCCTTCCTCCACCCCACAGCCAAGCCCGGCCTCAGAACATCTGTCATCGGTCTTGGGACTGACATCCCATGTCCTGGAGGAAGGGGCTCTCAACATCACAGGACTGAGCCAGCTCTCTGAGAGCTTCTGCCACACACCATCCCCTGTTGTCCTCTCAGGGCCAGGCACCCCAATGGCGCCTCTGACCAGCACTCCAGCTGCAGCCACCTCCACAGCACCTCGACCCTTCACCCCTGAGACTATGGGCATGCCTCAGAATGACTGAGAAGAGTGCCAGAGACCGGGTTACTACCTGATGACTTTAACTTTGCTTGGGACACTTGGGTCATTTTCTTTTACAGTTTGTTATTAATAAAGATTATCTTTGCTTCACACACTTGGTTCAGTTCTTTTACTAAATAAAGTCTTGGTGGAAACTTTTAGAAATGGTTCAACCCTTTGCATGCTTGTGGGATGGGATAAGATAGCAGTGGGATGGGCAGAGATACCTTTGGGATGGGTAATAGCTGTGGGATGGGCAGGAATACCTGTGGGATGGGCAGGGATACCTGTGGGATGGGTAATAGCTGTGGGATAGATAAACCTCCAGTGCAAGCATCGTGGGACTGTATGGTCCACCCTCCCAGGTGCCACATCTATGGCCTTTTATTATCAATAAAAATGCAATCATTGATCCACACATTTCAACATAACCACAACTCTTTATTAAATGCCCTGTTCATTGTAGGACCACTCAACATACTTGGCCCAATCTCATCCATGTGATGAGACAGGCTGAAGGAAGCATCCATTAAGTATCTACCATCCTGTCTTGCCACTCCACTGCTCCAGCTGGGGAGTTGCACCAGTGTTTCAGGAGGTTGCACTGCTTCTTCCCTTCACATGAAGCTCTGTTGGGGCCTTGCACATCCAGTGTCTATCAGGTTTCGCCCTTGCCTCCATTCACCAGGCTCCATGTCCCCATTGCCTTGTTGGAGGTCCACGAGCCTGTTCTGCAACACTGGGTAGCGGGTGCGCATGAGATTGTGCAGGATGCAGCAAGCTTCCACGATCCTCCTCACGGTCTGTGGGCGATGCTGCATGGTGGTGAGAAGTACCTGGAACCTGTTGGCCAGGATGCCAAAGGCGTTCTCCACCACCTGCCTTGCCCTGGACAGCCTGTAGTTGAAGATCCTCTCTTCATGGGTGAGGCATCTGGAGGTGTAGGGCTTCATGAGGTAGGTTCTGAGGGAGAAGGCGTCATCCCCCACAATTAAGTAGGGCACATCTTGTGTGTCGTTGGGAAGGGGGTCTGGATCTTGGAAGCCCATGATGAGGCTTGCGTTCCAGCCCCTCCTTGAGGTGACTGGCGTTGTATACCTGGCTATCTGAAGATGACCCATTGCCTGAAGCATCGATGTACATGAACTTGTAGTCAGCATCGATCATGGTGAAGAGGATGATGCTGAAGAAGCCCTTGTAGTTGTGATAAGTGGACCCTGACTTGGCTGGAGCTTTGCAGGCCACGTGCTTGCCATCAATGGCTCCAACGGTGTGGGGGAAGTTCCACCTATGATACCACTGCTCTGCAACTTTCTTCCATCCTTCTTCAGTGGAGGGGCACTGGAGGAGCTCCTCCTTGTATTCTTCGATGATGGCCTGCACCACTTCTCTGACCACAATGCTGATGGTATTGTGTGGCATCCTCCAGCCGTGCTGCATGCTCCTGTAGG
This sequence comes from Laticauda colubrina, assembly GCA_015471245.1. Taxonomy (NCBI): domain Eukaryota; kingdom Metazoa; phylum Chordata; class Lepidosauria; order Squamata; family Elapidae; genus Laticauda; species Laticauda colubrina. The sequence goes on from BLBF01000020.1 coordinate 45,645,423, forward strand.
TGGTCCCTGAGGCCAGGTGGCGCAGAGTGAGTGCCACCTTGAGTCCAGGGTCCAGGCTGGGCTGGAAGTTGGTGCTCTGCTTGGACAACCTGGGTCTCAGCCGCTCCACAACTTCATCAAACATGGCTGGAGGCATCCTCATGAAGTTCTGGAATGCATGAGGGTCTTCATTCCTCAGCTCCACCATCAGCTTGTTATACTGCTCTTGTTGTACTCTGCTCTTCTCATGATCCATCTTCGGACCCAGACACTTCTTGGCCGCCTCTTTTTCTTCGTGTAGAACAGGTGAAAGAGCCTGTAGATTGCTTTGCACTGTTGTAGAACGATGGTGGCTACCAAAAGGAGTGTGTGATGATCCATGGTGGAGATGACTGGATGCTGTGGAAGAGCAAGAGCCAAATGAAGGCTGAAGAGGTCTGCACACCAGGGCTGCTGGACTGAAAGTGAGATCCAGGTGAGTTCCTCCCCCTTTTTATAGGAAATATAGGTTTTCTGCATCCTCTAGACATCCTGCAGACATCCTAAATATTCGAGATACCTCCCCTATGCGAACGTTTTTTCCATTTTAATGCTTTGTATGCGAGCTGCATCCGCTTTCATCCTCTCTCCAGCCATGCTACTGACGCTGCGTGTCCATTCCACATCTGTTTCGCTTCCTCCCTGTGTCCATTTTCCACTGGAGCGGATGCGAGTTGCGCGGATGCACAGCGGATGCCTAGCGGATATCGCAGATGCGTAACGGATGTAGAACGGATGTTTCCCTTATGCGTAGCTGATGTCTAATGGACGTGTTGGATACATTTTCCACTCAAAAAGTTTTGTGCAGCTCAAAACTTTTTGAGCAGATGAAATGTCAATAGACGGATTCTGGACAGATAGAGAGGATGAAAAATGGACGCAGTGAGTACAGAATGGAAGCATCACGTTAACCAACGGATGGCAAGTGTTTCTCTCCGTTTTACATCCTCTTTGCATCCGTTGGTGCTGTGTGACAGGGGCTTAAGCCCTGAATGGTCTGTGGGCTGCCTGAGAGAGAGGGTTGTCAGAGGGGCTGCTCCTCGGTGGCGGATCTCACCCTCCAAGAAGCTGCACTTGGCCATCACGTAGGTCTCCCGGTCCGTCAGCTTGACTGTGGCCTGGCCAGATTTCTTGAGGTGCAGCTTCCCGTACCAGGTGTGCATGTGCTTCCACCTCCGAAGTGTAGCCCAGGCTCTCCGCCTTCTCTCTCCAAGCTGCCTGCTTCCACTTGGTGTCTTGATAGAGCCTGTGTCCCTTCCGCCATAGATACTCGTTCTCCCTCAGCCATTCCAGCACCTCATCCTCATGTTCCTCTTCGATGGAGTATTGCCTCCTCTCCCGTTCACGCGTCTGCCTCTTCCTCCCTCTGGCAGGGCCATCTGGGCCCTCATCAGAGGGGCTTCGAGGTTCTAGGGGCTGCTCCACCACACCACCACCAGCAGCAACAACAACAACAACAACAACAGTAGCAGCAAAAGCAGGACCAGCAGCACCAGCAGCACCAACAGCACCAGGATCAGTAGCAGCAGAGTAAGCACCAGCAGGACCAGCAGGACCAGCAGGACCAGCAGGACCAGGAGCACCAGCAGCACCAGCAGCATCAGCAGGACCAGGAGCACCAGCAGGACCAGCAAGACCAGCAGGACCAGGAGCCGCACCAGCAGAGTAAGCACCAGCAGAAGCACCAGCAGCAGGAGCAGCGCCAGCAGAGTAAGCCCCAGCAGAAGCCCCAGCACCAGAAGAGTCAGCCCAAGCAGCAGAAGCCCCATCAGAAGCAGAGTCAGGGCCAGGGGGTGGGATGGTGGACTTGTCCTTCTTGCCAGGGCTGGCAGCAGATGGCACAGGCTTCCTCTTCTTCCCCATGGTTGTTGGCTGCCTGGAGCTGTGTCTGGCAACAGGTCTTTCCTCTGAATGGTGACCTGCTTGCAAGTTGCTTCCCTTTATATCCGCGGGGCTGACACAATGCATCCTCCCCGGTGTGAACTCTTTGCATCTGCTAGGCATCCGCTAGGCTTCCGTGATGCATCCGCTTCATCCAGTAGGCATCCGCTCTGCATCCATTCCTTCCATTGCGTGTCCGCTTCGCTGTGCTCCCCCGGAAACCCCACGGATGTGCCACCTGCTTCCATCCGCTTCTATCTGCTAGGCTTCCGTGGAGCATCCACTTTACATCCGGGCTACATCCTCCCCCCGTCCATTCCTTTCCGTTGTTGTCCACTCTGCTTATGCAAATTTGGGGCACTTTTGAGAGCGGATAACAACGGATGGAAGATTTTCTCGTCCGCTGTGTCCTTTTTACATACGTTTTGCATCCGTCGGCCTATGTGACAGGCCCTTTACTTTACCATGAATATAGGCATGTATCAAATATACTAAGTGTTGAATTTTGTAATGCTTTAATCGATCTTTTTTAAAATAATGAAATAACGTTAAAATGAAGCAATTGGTGCACCTAATATATATTATCTGATCATGTATCATTTATTGTTTTGTCTTCTCAGGCAATATTTATCTTCGCAAAATATCTGAGATAAGGAGTTAAACACTACAAAGGCTTCCATACAAAGTTTCTTTATTGAATTATATCAGACATCCTCAAGGTATAACTCACAGTTATGCTGAGATTCATCTAATGTCCAATCTTTGTATTGTCGTCTTCATAGTGTGAAAAGATAGTTGTCTTCATCCTATAATAATACAGCAAAGGGAAGATTCCAGCACAATGCTGGGGTCCAAGCAAGAATGACTGAAACTCCCCCCAACCCAACCAGGGATCAATTCAGTGACCAATCAGGATTACAGATTTGACCACATGACAGATTTGACTACATCTTCCATGAGGCATTAACTACCTTTCACATGAGGCATTCCCATAAAGGGACAGCTCTCATTCCCAAACTAACTATATACTGTTTAACTAGCACATTTTTTCAAACTTCTGCTTGCTGTAGTTCATGCCTGCACTCATTTCATTGCACAAGCTTTATGGAGTGTTGCAGGAAGGCTGACCAGCTTGCCTGCCTCACAGGCTCCACTTGTTAGAGGCCTTTGCAAGGTTGCCAACTCTCAATTTCTCACCATGGCTACATTAGAATAGGAAGTATCTGGGCTTCCAAAGTAACATTTAACTTGAATGCATAATATTTGGGAGTAGTTGTAGAAGATGAGAGATGACTGAGCAGGTTGTTTTTTTTGGACCCAACCTTCCTTCTTTGACTCACAGGTTGCTAGCTCTGGCTTAGCAGCTTTGACAATCAGGAACTTGGGGAGGGGGAAGGAGGCATTGAACTAGCAGGTATGTTAAGGTGTATTAATTGCCTTAGCTTTCTCAAGGTGCTATGTTTTTTGTATAAACTTCATTAACCAAGGGGGGCTAGAATAAACAGGAATAAGGCTGTGCTGTCAGAGAATAGAACACCAGGGAGTGCCATGACTTACCCATTTCCTTCTTTGAAAGCATCTTTTTCTTAAAGGACCTTTTATTCTCTGCTGTTTCACAGAAGCAGTGAAGCAGAGGTAACACACTGTACTTCTGAGTGGCTTGTCCTTGGTGCAATGGATATTAGCATCCATTAGAGCTATTAGTCTCTCTTAGCATTTAAAGAAGGAAAGGAATAAAAAGATTTAAGATGTTCTGTACATTATATCAGGTCAGGAAATATCTGTATGACCACAAGGTGGAACTGCATATTGATTTTTTTCCTATTTCCTGCTGCCATCTTGTGGTCATCAAGATTTTTGCAGGTCAGGTTTAGCAGACCTACCTGTCTGGTACCTTCCAAAGAGCAGCATCTATATTCATCAGCCTAAGGAAAGCAGTGTCCATTTGGTGCATGTGTGCAACATCATGACTTTAAAAAGCTGTGGCTTATATATCACAATAGCCCAATTCCATTTTCATTAACCTTTAGATTATCCTTCCAGAAGATAATAAAATGAAAAATAAAATGGGTCCCTCCAGAAGACCCCACTGACTTCAGACGTCTGAGGTGGGGGCATGATGGTCTAACTCAACTAGAGGATGCCAGTGGAGAACAGTGTAAATATGATTTCTTAATGATAATCTTCATTTATCGTGAAATTGAGGTGAGTCGGTGGAATATGGAAATGTTTATGGCATTCTCATGTGTTACTTTGAATCATTGTGGAACAGGAAGTAAAAGATATATACATACATGGCCATAATGCCTCAGATGTTCTAAACCTCTTATCAGGAAACTAGTGAACAAAAATGTTATCTTCAAACATTTTAAAATGTTTATTTTGGCTTTTAAAATAGTATTTCCCTGTGGGAACATACACTGTTCTCATTAAATTGTGATAAGCTCATTTCACCCTGGGTTTGATGATAAAGTCTTCAAAAAGTCTCTCTCAGAACAGATTATAACAAATACCAAATATGTTTTATGAATTAATTGATCATGCATATCCGCTTGCACAAGAGTCTTCAAACTTGGCAAATTTAAGACGTGTGGACTTCAACTCCCAGAATTCCTGAGCTAACATGACTGGAGGAGGAATTCTGGGAGCTGAAGTCCACAAGTCTTAAAGCTGTCAAGTTTGAAGACCCCTGCTCTTGCATCTAAGCCATAAGGAGACCATGGCTTAGACCAGAATCTTATAACCCTTTTTCATCCAAACACACATGCACAGACCTGCTGACCTGCCCCTTAAGGCCACAGCAAATATAATTATGATACAGGACATTATTACAGTGGGCAAATTGAAGGTCCTTTGGATTTTGGAAAATAGCTTAGTGGGAAGAGCAGATGTTTCATTCTGTAAGTACAGTAACATCTAGGTGCAGTAAGCTATTAGTTATCTTCAAAACTTTTTTATTATTTTCTATATTTATTTCATACTTGTAATGATTCTTCCTATGGATGTTCATGGTGGGAAAATACAACTCTGATGATGAGGACTATTGGTCACAAAGGAATCTCAGCTCTTCAATACTCTCAGGAAAGTATTGCAAGATCCATTGCCTGGGTAACTTGTGACTCATCAATAGCCTTGTACTCTGCTTCATTTAGCCTTGAGAATTTCTGGTTTCCAAGATTCATAGAGAAACAAAGCTTTTTTTAAAAAAAAAATGCAGATATAGCCAAACAGGAAGATGATGTGCCTCTTGATTACTTGATTACTCTTGATACACAAATTGTATTTCACAATACCTGATGTGCTCTGTCCAATTGGCTAATTTTAGTAACAGTTGATGTATTTGCAGTCATTTCCTGTTGCAAAATCAAACTGATGTCCAGAAACTAACTCTCTTAATGCCCGCTAGGCTTTGATGGTCTGCCTACAGCAGGAAAGTTCGTAATGACTTCTATTCACCATCTCATACTTGGAGATACTTTGGTCACACTATACTGGCTGGCAATGTTGCTTATCTGGAATTCCCCCTTTAACAAGAATTCCTCCTAGTGATTCTTGTGAACCTTAGCTGGCCCCTAGCTGGTGTTATTGGAAGATAAACAATCCGATGCATCCTGACAGGAATATATCTGTTAGAGTACATTTGTCTGCCACTTTTACTGGTTAAGGTCTCATTTACACAACATTCAAGGTCATTTTTTTAAGCAGTTCATTGGCTGTGTTTATGGGAACTGCTAAACCACCTGATGCGATTATAGCTTAGTGTAATGTATGAATCATTATAATAAGTTGTGGTGGGGGGGAGAAATGAACCTATGTTACACTGAACTCAACCCCATGTCTTGTGCCTGCTTGGTAATGTGCTTTTATCCTGTTCCTGAGAAGGGAAGAAAGCATGTTGAAAGAGCAGTTAAGTAACCCAAGTTATTTTCAGGCAAGAACTAATTCTCTAAAAAGCATTCCTTGAGGGGGAAATGATCTCCATACCAGCCAACTCCACTATCTGATTATATATATAATCAGATATGTGGAAGCCATTGGCTGTCAATACTTCAGTCAGGGTGCATAGTTCAGTCTTTATATGTGTCTT
>BLBF01000020.1:45674747-45697396 GCA_015471245.1 Laticauda colubrina
CCCAGAAATACTGGAAGTCTGGAAACAGGCCTGTTTCCAGCTTCCAGAGCCTGGGGGAAGCCTCTGAAGCCTTGGGAAGGCAAAAAATGGCCCTCCTGGAAGTTCCGGTAAGCCACACGCATCATGGCCATGCCCACCCAGCAACTGAGCAGTGAACCGTTGGGATTACACACGCACACACAAATATATATATATATACAATTAAGCAGAATACCGAACACATTCTTACATCTTCTTGTTTTTGAGAAAGGCAGTCTAACAGAGAGAATGGAATTCATACATCTTGCCTGTGACCAGGGAATAGTTCATATGCCCCAGCAGCTTAATGTTACATTCTTCTTTATGAACCCAGTGCAGTAAAAAATTACCCAGTGCAGTGAACCCAGTGCAGTAAAAAAAATTGGCAACATCTTTTGCATGACAAAATGACTTTCTCCGTGATTTTGTTTTTCCACCAAATGAAAAGCTCTATGAAATGAGATGAAAGAAAGTAGCTGACAGAAGCCGGCTCAGCTGGACTGTTCCCTTCATTCACACCAATACATCATTGCCATGACCTACCTTATAGAAAGGATGCTAAATGTTTGGGCTTTTTGATTCCTAATATAATTTACTGTATATTTATTTACTATTGTTTCATCATGATGTAAACTCTTGAAAGATTCCATAATAATTATAATTCATGAAGAAATTATTTTTTCTTGGGGAAAAGGCATTTTGATTTATTGTAGAGAACATTGCGTTCTATGGCTTTTTGGCTATTGTCTGGAATGTTGGTACTCTGCAGAATTTGTTTGGTTCCATACAAACGAGGCTGTAGTAGATAATTCCCACAGCTGTGCTACAATTACCATCTTGGGGACCAGCAATGATTCCATTTTTCAGATATGCTTGTACCCTCGTAAAGGAAATATGTTGACAATTACTCCCTGATGCTTCTTGAATGTTAATACAATATATAGGCAAGGAAGAGATCTATGTTAAAAACTGTATAATGAAAGAGCTCACATTAGCTTCTATTAATTACTTTTTAAATTTAATTAGAATATAATGTGGGCTTTTTTATTAATCAGATTTATACTGAAACTCTCATTTTACTATTACTCAGTCTTGAAATTAATACAATTTCAAAAATAAAATTAAAAAAAAATGCCATTTTTTTGCCAAAAATAAAATCAGTTCCAAGTCTGTGGCATCCTCAAATTATTATTATTCTCTCAAAAGAGGGGGGAAAGATTACCTACAGAGCTAACTATTTACACTTGGCTTTTATCCATCAGCTGGAACATTCAGAAGTATCAGGAGTGACAGAAATAATCTAAAGGAAATAAGTCAAATGCCCACACAGTTATATCTAGTCTTGCCTATTTCTATTGGAGCTCTTTGCTGCAAGATAACCAGTGCCCTAAGTTGTAATTAAAAAGTAGATTTTATTGCAATAGTCCAATCCAGGTGCAAATAATATGATTTTATAGTTACATTATTATAAATTAAACTGTATTCACATAGAATAAAAAAATAGAGGACTACATCATAAAATTAGTTACATATACATATCCTTTCATATACAGCCAGCTCAATCAGACACCTTTTCGGTCCTTAGCAAGTTGCATACAACCAATGCTGGGGAATAGAAAAGCAAAAGAAAGAAAGTCATTTCCTTTCCTATCAATTTTTACAGCCATGTTTTTCTCCAACAGTAGACCACATGTGCTCATCTATTTTTTAATGTCAAGAACAAAAACAATGTCGATTTCCCATTAGTCATACACAGGAATTTCAATTAATCCCAAATTTTTCAAACAAATTATTCCATTCTGGATCATTTATTTTCAAAGAGGTTGTCGACAATCCAGGGTGACCAATATCAAAGCTAGCAAAAACCTTCACACTGCATATATTGGATATACAAAGGCCATTTTTAGAAGGCATAAACATTTCCAGGTTTACTTTTGCCACACACATGCACACATACCGAGCATTTCTGGCTTTCAATACAAAGGGCCTTTATGTTAATAGTGTTTTCTTATCACATTGCTTTTCACAACTTCATTTATGTACATGCTAAAGATTCCATCTAGGTAGCGTCAACTGGTTAATTATACATTCAGGCTTCAGGCCCATGAAATGTTTAATTGGTGTAGATACAGGTTAAGAAAGTGTTGTGTCATAGGCTTGGCTTGTGGGAAGGTAATCTTTTCCTTTGCCTATTCCGGTCACTTTTCATCCATTTTGCAATAAAGGTACATTGCCACTACCATTGCTGCAATCTGAGAAATAGGGAAATGAGATAAAAAGTGAGTTTATACTTAAAGAAATAGTTAATACTTTAAATAAAATCTAGCTCAATTATAAAAGAAAAAATAAATCACCAAAACACCACCCTGAATCATGCACAAAGGAGTCTTCTTACCTATTAGCTACTTTCTAGGCTGTACAAGATTTGGTTATTTTTGGTTTAATACGATTTACAAAACAGCCAACTATGGCTTAACTCTATGTTTGAAATATGTCATCCCAGTATACAATGTTAAAAAGCATCAATATTTAGCATTATGCATGAATGAAGTCAGTGGTGGAATTCAAAATATTTTACTACTGATTCTTTGGGCATGTGCTTTGCGCGTATATGTCACATTCTAAAATGAGAAATTTTAAGCATGAAAAGTTTTAAGCATGAAAATAACATATTGAAAGATACTACTCTTTACCAGTATTAGTTGTAGTTCTTTTAGACCCTATCTTTCTTAGGTAGTAAACAATGAGGACTGAAAGATCTACTGCATGCAAGATTAGAAGCCTATCTTGTATCTGTGCATACAAGCATAAGGAAAGACACAATATGTGCTCAAATCCTTGTCTCTTTTTATACGTCCTGCTTATGGCTGCAATCTTGACTTTTTTGACACCATGTGAGGATACCCATGGATGCATGCTATCATAAGGTGCAAATTATGAGAAGGTTTCATGAAAGAAGAAGCTATCTCTTTAAGGCACATCAATGATAGAATGGAATAGGAATAGGGATGAAATGGAAGAGAAAAGAAGAGAAGAGAAGAGAAGAGAAGAGAAGAGAAGAGAAGAGAAGAGACAGAGTTGGAAGGGACCTTGGAGGTCTTCTAGTCCAACCCCTTGCTTAGGCAGGAAATCCTATTCCATTTCAGGTTATACAATCTCTTCTTAAAAACTTCCAGTGTTGGAGCATTTACAACTTTGGAGGGAAGTTATTTTACTGATTATCATAATTGTTCTGTCAGGAATTTTTTCCCTTAATTCTAGGTTGTTTCTCTCCTTAATTAGTTTCCATCCATTCCGTCTTGTCCTGCCTTCAGGTGCTTTTAATAGCACATGGAGCTTGACTCCCTCTTCTTTGTGGCAGCCCCTGAGATAGGTTAATGATAACCTAGATGGGTTCTTGCAAAGTTTAATCAACATACCTCTAAGGCCCCAATTCCAGCTGCAACTCCACCCACTACAGCTGCATTCTTACGAATTTGAGACAGCATCTGAGGGAAGCAGCCCTGGAATTGAAACAAAAAAAAAAATCAGTTAAATTTAAAAAGAACTAGTTCTGTCTAGAAATTCCAAACCCCCTTTGCCTGGAAAGAGTTCAAAGGTACCATTGCATTTGGCTGGTAATTCATCACAATTCTTTGTAGAAGAGTGAAGTCCTGAACTTTAGATCCACATTTTTTAAAACACTGAGTCAAAAATGCCAAGTATAGAATCTAGGTGCTAGATCACTGAGAGTCACTCCACTCAAAGCCTTGGGCCACTTTGCTCCAGAATAGACATGTTTCCATACCTTCACTTCAGAGCTTGCAGCTACAGTTTCATTGCAAGTAGAGGCAGAGAGAGATGAGATAGAAGAGTTGCAGCATTGCCCTGGATATGAGTTTGTTTTCTTGTAGAAATAGGAGCCATTAAAGTCTGTGTAATTTGACAAACCACAGCACTTCAGCTAAGGAAAAAAACATGTATTAAAATTAGAGTTCACATTCACCCACAGGGGATTGCATTAGAAGACCTTCAAAGACCCTTCCAATTCTATTACTCTGTTATTTATTTATTTATTCTATTTCAACATACAATCCTCAATAAAAACTCCTTACCCACTAAGAATCCCACTGTAACTCTCTTTTCTTTTATATTCATGCTTGTCTGTTTATAAGCAAACATTAGAAGCATTAAGATGACCCTCAATAAACTATGATACATTTATGATTAAGTTTCTGAGATGAAGACTTCCAACTTTGAGGTAAAACTAACTGGCAGCTGTAAAGAAAGCAACATCATTTCTACTTAGGTGTGAGGTTTCTACATTTTCTCATAAAAATCTTGCATATAATATGGAGATTGGAATACCAACTTACTTCAGTCATTGTAATGTTCCATGCTTCAGTAACTGGGTTAGGTTTCCCATAGTCATCTTTTAGTAATTTTGCCACTGTTGCTTGCAATATAGTCTCTGCCTGAAAAGAAGAAAAGAATTATACAAAACACATGAGAACATATAATAAGCTTTCCTTATAAAGATGCTAGGCCATTCTTTCATCTCAGCATCTGTGGAATTATTAAGATTCTATTTCACCTTCTGTAGGTCCTTTATGTAAGAATAGATGGCCTTCATGGGCTGCTAAACGTATTTGGAATCAGGGAAGTATCATTGGCACTGACACATAATGTCTTCCATAATGGGTACTCATGTCGTGAGATAACTCCCCACCAAGCTTTTTGAGGCATTCTAGCATCTTTGCTTATCTTGGGCATCAATAGACATAAAATATGCAGCCATTCACCAATTTGATTTTCTAAAAATATTTATTGAGTCTATCTGAGAACCAGCCAGAGGTGGTAATATGGGTTGTTGTTTTTTAAAAAACATGTCGTTAAAGGTTGAGACATTGCAATATACCTGCCTCATTTATTCAATTTCAGTGAAAAAAATATTTCAAAAATAAAGCCGGAACCTGGCAGGTCAAGGAAACTAATCATGGATGCACTGGGGCTAATGGACATCAGGTGGCCTAGCCCTTTCCTTCCAATAAAACCCCAAATTCAGAGACACCTGAAAACATCTATTTTCTCTGCACTATTGTTATTCAGTGATGAGCTTCTTAAGGTTATTCCATTCATCTCTATGTCACTTTTTTTTAATCAGTTCAATCTCCTCTTAACATCACAGAAGAATGCAGCGGGCACTGAAGAAACAAGACTAATCATAACCCCTTAGGCATCACAGATGACAGTGCTTGGAGTTCCAAAGATATAATTCTACAGCAAAGAATTCAATTCTGTGCTATAACTCATTTTGTTACTGCCCATATCATGGTGATTGCCAAAAAAGGGCAATAAAGCAAGACACCTTTAATTTTTAAAAAGAAGGTAAAGACCAAACCACAAATAAGTTTCTACCTGGTTTTTCAAAAATCAATGCTTTGTCAAATGGGGAATAGCTATTCTTCTCTACACAGGTAGGCTATGTGGAACATTTCTCAAGAACTGCTATTTGGATACATCATGCCGAATATCCTTTTCAATGCAGAGGAGACACTTGTTCAAGTTATGCAGCACAATCTTGTTTGTGCCCTGCTGAGTTTCATAAACTTTCTGCCTCACCATCCTCATATGCCTACACACAAAGCTCAGATCAGGAACCAAGCTGAGAAAACATTGCTCAGAGAAAGTGAGATGTCCCTCTTTTCTTATGTTATGGACATCAGCGTAGGCTACTTTCCATTTTATTCCTGAGGAAACAAGCCAGTGCATTTATGTCTCATTATATCTTGCGTGCAGAGTAAATACATGGTATAAGAAAAATAAAGATCTGGGAAATAATAATAATAATAATAGCACTCTTGCTAAGTTGTATGCATTTCTCCCTAACAAGGACAGACCATTATTACACAAAAACTAAGAATAAGGTATCTTAACCACATTGGTAAGCTAAGTGGAATATCAGTATTTACTTGAGATCCTGAAATTCTCCCCACAAACTAACATATCTTCTATTCCATAATACTTACGAGTGATGTGTAGACCAAAGCTACTACTGCACCAGCAACTTCAATTATGAAGATGATCAGGATAATGCTGAAGAACTAGGAAGAGGGACAATAAAGTAGTAAGTTTGCTTATTCTACGAAGTATTAATACAAAAATGAAGCATTGGATGCCCTTGGCCAAGTGTGTTCCATCTCTGGAAAAATAGCTGCTTAGTCTCAGTCTGAAAGACTGTTAAAAGCAAATTTTAAAGAGAATTAGCCCATTTCATATGGGATTTCTCATATAAAACTTCAGCTCCCTCTTCATATTCCTTCTTTTACTTTCACTGCATCTTCTTATTTGGATTCTTAGATTTTTCAGAAGGGTTTTTTATTAGCCTAATAATAGGCTATTAAATTAATTTTTTAATTTATTGTAGTGGCAGTGTGGAAGGTCATTGATATTTTCCTGAGTTTAGTGACATAATTTTGATTTATCCTTCATATGAAGAAAATTCCTTAGAGATCATTCTGAACTAAGCTGCTAGGATATTTTTGCTCGTTTGCTAAACAAAGGAGAAGGGAGATAGAAACTTCATATAACTTCAAAGCTTTTCTTGCTGTGAAAGTCTCAGACTCTCAGTTCTCATTCCTGAACTATTGGCCATCAAACCAAGGTCATATTTTGTAGTCTCCTGACCATGCCAGGGCCTTGAAGTCACAGTGTCAGGTTTTGATCAAAAAAAAAAAAACCTTGGAGTTGTTTGTTGGGAACTTCTGCAAAAAACTGGTGTTGTTATTAAGAGTTCCTCATAATCTGTAAACAATCTGGATATTATCTTTCTTGCTATACATGTTTTTTGTGTTATGCTTTTAAATCTGTTTGCTTGAGCAAATAATCAGGCTTAAAATCCCTTTATTTACTTGGGTGTTCATTGTCTCTGAATCCAAAATAACCAACTGCCTGGGCAACCAATTGCTGCCCTGACACTTGGCAAAATAGTTATGATTTAGTATGTTGTTTGAACAAGACCTAATTTCCTTGTTAAGTTATCTAACAGGGAAATAAAAATCAGCATTTACCAGCAATAGCTGGAATATGCACTGAAAAAAAATAACTTAACTTTATGACCCAAACAGGGGAAAAATACTGTATAATCACAAATAAGGAAACACTGTATTCAAAAACTTGAATATAAACTGGAACTCTTTCTATTGGGAATTAACATTGAGAAGTACAATAAAGAGATTACATATCTAATAATACACGTGATTACAGCTGTGAGATTAGTCTATGCTCAAAAATGAAAACTTAAGGAAATTCCAGGTGAAGCAGAGATAATTAAAAAGATATGGACATGCACAGAAATGGATAAACTAACATTGGAATTAAAAAATAAAGATGAATCTGAATATTATAAAGTATGGAAAAGTTTTACCACTGGCTAAGAAAAAGGAAGGACTTAAAACTTAAACTAAAATGAGATAAGGATTGTAAGATAATAGACTGGGAGTATAAAGAACTGTTGATATAGATGTATATACTATGCAAATATGTATTGTTTGTCATCCAAAATAACTATGTATGACAATTAGGTGTGTCAGGATGATTACACCATGTTCACTGTTTTTAAATGTTTTTCTTTTTGTTTAATAAAAAAATTATTTTAAAAAAATAGAAAAAAGTTAGAAATTCTATCCCTAATATATCTGGATTAATCACTTTGGATCTTTTCCTTTAAAAAAATGACCTCAATGAATAACTTTCAATAATGCCTTCATTGTGCTAGGTTTCATTACATACTTTAGTATCAATCAACACTTGTATGCAGCAAACAGTGAAAAAGCTTTGCAGAATTTACCGTGATCAGAAGGCATTTGCTCTCTTTCTGAGCTCCACAGCATCCTAGGAAACCCAGCAGGAACAGAACAGCTCCAATGGCAATGAGGAGGTAACCAATATGCACAAATTGGAGGACACTGGCGGATATTGCACCAAATATATTGAGGAAGGATTTACTGTCAACAGTAACCCAGATCCCGATGCCCAGTAGTGTTGCTCCACCAAGCTAGACAAAAAAAATAATAATACAAGAAATATATGCTCAAGAGTAGATAGTGGAAGTGTACATGCATATCCAGAGGTGATATTCAGCAGGTTCTGACTAGTTCTGGAGAACCGGTAGTGAAAATTTTGAGTAGTTTGGAATACCACCTCTGACTGGTCCCGCCTCCATTTATTCTCTGCCTCCCAAATCCCAGCTGATTGGCTGGGTCTTCTTTTGTTGCTCTGCACAGGAAAACGGAGCTGAAAAGAAAGTTAGTGGGGTGGGGAGAGAATGTGGATTTATAGTAACCTTCCCCCAGGAGTGAGGAGAGAATGGAGACTTTACAGTATCCTTCCCCTGCCACCCCTACCAAGCCAATGCATGCCCACCAAGCCACGCTCACAGAACCGGTAGTAAAAAAATTTGAATATTACCACTGTGCAGATCCATACATGCAAAATTGTCATATTTTAGCTATGCACTTGTAACACATGTGCTTCACCACGTTGAAAAGACTTCAGACAAGTCCTTGGAGGCTTCAGTTTTCCCACATCCACAACTCTGCAGTCAAACATGCTTCTCAAGTTCTTGCTAGTCATTGCATATAACTAGTAGAGTGATTTCACCAAGAATAATTATTATTCACCAGAAACAACTGTTTCTAATAAGGAATTTCTCATCAAAAGGTGATGTGAGATTTGGTGGCAAGCCAAAATATCATCTTAAATATCACCTTAGTCATAAGACTATGCATTTTATTTATTTATTTTTATTAAATTTATATGGTTGCTCATTTCCCCAGGAGCAACTCTCAGTGGCAAACAACAATCAATATAAAAGTACAAAACTATTATTATTATTTTTTTAAAAGATCAATAAAAATCAAAAGATAGAAATCGTAGGATAGAAACACAGTAAATATATCAACTCTAATAGTGGAGCGATCTTAGAATACAGGTAGTCCTTGACTTATAACAGTTCATTTAGTGCAGCAGTCGCCAACTGGTGGGCCATGGCCCACTGGTGGGTCGTGAGAAAATTTGGTGGGCTGCAGAATAATCTCACCCCCAGAGCACCCCCACAAAGCAATTAATGTAGGCTGCACAGAAACACAAGGCTGCGCCACCCACATGGCCCATGGGAACTCTTCCCTCCCACTCACTCGTTACTGGCAAACTTGCCTGCTAAATTACTATTTTTCCTTCTTTTTTTTCCTGACCATCAGCTGTTCTGCTGTGCCAGGAGATTTAGATTAGCTACAAAGCAGGAAATGGTTGGATTTCTTGCTTTCTGGCTAGTCTTTAGATCTTCGGCTCTGCTTTTAAGCACAGCCAAACCTTCCTTAGGACTGAAGGTTCTATTATTCAGTGCAGACTCATGGCAAGCAAATTTTATGTGACAGACTGAGGTAGCCGATGGCAGATAAATAGATCACTGAATGAATCTGTGATTCTGTGAGCAATTCAGTCTGCCTGCTTTGCCTGCTTTGTTGCTTTTTTATTAAAAAAAATCAATATTTATATAAATATTTATAATATTTACATACAAGCCATGCCCAACCAGTCACATGACCGCCAAGCCACATCCACAAATTAGGCCACGCCCACAGAACTGGTTACCGGTCCCTGGGACTTAAAATTATGAGTTTGGTGGTCCCTAAGGTCCAAAAGGTTGCCAACCCTTGATTTAGTGATCGTTTGAATTTACAACAGTACTGAAAAAAAATCACGTATAATCATTTTCCATACTTAAAATTGTTGCAGCATCCCCATGGTCACATGATCAAAATTCAGACACTTGGCAACTGACTCGTATTTATGATGGTTGCACTGTCCCAGGGTCACACGATCCTCTTTTGCGTCCTTCTGACAAGAAAAGTCAATGGGGAAGCCAGATCCACTTAACAACCAGGTTACTAACTTAACAACTTCAGCAATTCACATAACAACTAGGACAAGAAAGGTCATAAAATGGGGCAAAATTCACTTAACAACTGTCTCATTTAGCAACAGAAATTTTGAGCTCAATTGTGGTCATATGTCAAGAACTACCTACATTATTAGTTCCCTGGGATCCCCAAACATAGCAACATAACTGGGTCTCGAGGAACTTCAGGAATGTTAACAAAGACTGAGCTAAACTGGCTTCAGGACTGAAGAATGTTTGTAAAGCAGGCACCATAGCAGAGATGTCCCACCTCTCAGGGCCCATCAAATAGTTTTAGCAACTGATCTTATAGTCTAGTTCCCACATACATAGTTGAACTAGAATTGTGTCTAACTATAATCATAGCCCTACAGCTTGACAAATACATTCTAGAGTCTAGACTGCATTTTGACATAGTCCTTACGGAAACTACATTTATCCCTTAAGAGGTTTTGCAATATTTCTTGGGCAGCTTTTTTGACTTGTTAAAGCATTACATTTATGTCCTTTAGTGTAAACATTAAATTAGCTTTTAAAAGGTTTTAAAAGTCAAAAGGTAAAATTCAATAAATTTGAAAATAAGTTTAATATTTAAGTTAGGTTTAAATACCTCCTACTCTAGAATCCAGATTTATTTCCATTTCCTACAAACTGAAGATACTTTCCTATTTGTGATTCTATCAAAAATAATTGACTCAAACAAATATGTTTTAACACTGCTAACATATTTAATGCATGACTAAATATCATCAGTCCTGTATGATTACTTTAAATGTATTTCTATTGAAAGTTTTATAGATTTAACCATTGTACAGAAGATGATGTTTCAGCAAGCATAATGCCAAATCTTACTCTTCTGCATAGTCCTAAAATACCTAGAAGCCTCATTTTCTCTGACCCTGATCAATCTCTTTCACCCCCAGATAATTTTATAGTCCTCCACATTGAACAAGGCTGTCCTGAGCTCTTAAATACATGCAGTACAATGCAGTGAGACATGTACAGATCTATCACATTGGAGAAACAAAACAATCCCTTCACAAATGCATGGCATAACTGAGGAGAACGATCCCATCAGGACAAGGTTCAGCTGTCCATTTGTATTTGGAACACAAAGTCATACTTTTGAAGCAGTGAAGTCCACATTTTGGACAGAAAGGACCACTGGTTTGAAAGAGGGGTCAAAGAGACCATCTACACTGAAATTGATCCATCCCTCTCTCAATAGAGGAGGAGGGATACAAGACCACCTATCTTCTGTTTACAACACAGTCCTTTCCTGCATTTCCAAGGAAATTCCACACCTATTCGAGGTCTGTAAGGGGCATGCATAAAAGTGTCCCATCGTGCCTACTGTCCCTGTCCTATTGTCCCCATTTATTCGTACCTATTTCTTATATTCTTACTCATGTTTATATTTATGTCTATTACCTTGTAAGCGATTGACAAATCAATTAAATAAAATATTTGCATTATTTGGATGACCCTGAAGGCACACATAAATCTCCAAGTGGCCTCAATGACTTTCAAAGAGACTGCTAACAACTAGATGACTGCAAAGAATACAAATCCTTCTATTCTCCACCAATCAGTCACAACTGAAGAAGTTTATTGGATGAGAAGCAAAACATCTTCAAGAAAAAAAAAACAAAGCACGTCCAGTTGTCCTTTGGACAAACACCTTTGGGACTATGATTCTATTGTACAAGCACAGGAAGAATTGTTTCAAATTTCCCAGCCTTTCAAGGAAGTGTTATCAGAAGCAACTAAGTATTTCAACTGTGTAAATATTCCTTTTTAAGTGAACAATGCCTGTAACATAATTCACAAACATTCCTAAAGAGGTCAAAGCAATTGCCCTTGAACACAGGTGCAGGTTTTATTTACTTCCAAACAAAAGGACAAGCCACAATCTATATCTAAAATATTGGTGCCAAGCTGAATAAATGGGGTCTGTGGGATGAGAAGTCACTTCCTTTCGAGAAAAACCACATCATAATTCCCAGATTTATAGAACAGATTCAGAAAATCTGAACCCAAATTGCTTAAAAAAAGATTCTGCCAGATTCATTTGACCTCTCATAATTATTATTCAATAAACAGCATGAGCTTATACACTAATTGCTGAAAGGGTTGTAAATGCAGCTTCTCTGGGAAAGAAGTGAGCATTGCTCTATAACACTAATTCAGAAATCCAGGATTTTAGGACAGTTGATCAGGTACTATTACATCTTCCTAAAGACAAGAGGCAAAGCAAGAAGTATCCACTATTGTTCTACATTAGTATTTTTAAAGTATCGTCTTTGTTTCTCTAGGACTTGTCACCTTCATTCTTATAAAAGCCCTATTTCAAGGAACTGACCTTTATTAAAAAGTAAGCAAATAATTTCAGTGATCCTAATTTTTCTAAGGAGAATTAGAAGACAACCCTGCATTGTAGATTAATGTTGTGTATTTTGTAGGCTGCTTTTTGTCTGATGAACTTACATAAGGTGAACGTAAAGATGACTATAGTTCCATATTTTTTTTTCATAAAACTCTGTTAGGGGACTGCATGACAGTCTGGGAGGGGATGAAATAAAGTGGTAAAGCTATTCTCTCATTCTGATGTCTTTTTTCTCACTTTTCAATATGTTTTCTTCTTATTTTTTCTGTCCCTGACACTATTCTCTTCTGCTTCCAAAAAAAAAAGGGGGTAGATCACTAAACGGCAAATATCTAATTTAAATGTTTTGGAACATATTAAATTAGAATTAGGCTGTAGGCCCACAGATTACCCAGATAAAAACAGGGAAAATGAACACAGGGATGGGGAGTTACTGGGGATGGGCACAAAATGAATGCCATATTTTGAATAATATCATGGAACAAGAGACTTAGGGCAAGCGTCTACAGACAATGCAAATATGTTGTAGCTGCATATGCAAACCATGTAAATGACTGTTGCATATATACTGCTCCATTTCAAAGGGGTGCTTTGATTCAACAAAGATTTAGTCAAGCCAACCAATCACAATAAGGAGAGATCCAGTTTGAACCAAGTCAGAGTCCAATAACCTAACCTCTACTCCATAGAAGCGTACATATACGAAGTGTATACAGCACAAAAAAACGTAGCTTGTTTAATCATGGTTTGTTAACCAAGTCATAATGACCTGTTCAAACATACAACTGTCCTAAACTATAATTTATAAGCAACATATTTTATCTGTACTTTTTGTGTTTTATTGATTTTATTGTACTTTCTTGTTAGATTGTTGTGAGACACTCAAAAGTTATTCAAAGTAGGGCAGCCTACAGGTTTATTAAATTATTATGATTTGTCACACAGTCATCCAGATGTTCAGACTGGATCTGGCATTTTTGTCTACCTATCAAGACCTTTCCAAGGACCCGGGATAAGGCAGATATGGATGCTTGATAGTGTCACAGATATTGTTGCAGGATGTAAACTGTTCAGAGTAAAGACACTTTTTGCAATTGACTGATGTTGAATTTGTCAGTGCCAATGGTGTTCAAGTGGTGCTCCAGTTATTGCGCTATGCCTTGATGTGATTGAATCATTTTGTTGTAATGCAATTTATGAAACCGGTCACCAACTACCACCTATGATTATAGTATAATTGATGTCACTTGGCAACATATCAAGCAGGCATAACCAGAATGAGATGTCATTTTACATGCAGTCCTCAAAGGTTTCTCAGATATTACTTTATATTGTTCCCCATATTGTTAGTGTGCAGAAGCCAAGTATGGTTAAAGTGTTGGAAAAGAAGTGAAAAGATACATCTCTTCATCAACTGTGGAAATCCATTGGGTGATTTAGGGCAATCTTCTTCTGAGGACAACCTACCTACTTAGCCGTTGTTCTCGGGGGAAATAGTTCTTGCTGCATGCTTAATTATAACACCAAATAAAAATATGATGTATTTTTTTTTCTTTTTTGCATTTTGATTTTCATAGTCAGATCACTTTTCTAGTAAGCAACAAGGAAAGGAGGGAGAGGAGAAACATCCAAATATTAGCTCCAAACTGCATTCCTTCCTTTCGGCACAATATACCACAAGCACTACTTGCTTGCTCTACAGCCCCTCTTTTGAGATTGTAGGAGGGGGCTTAAACACCAATCTTTTTACCCTTTTAGCAGTCCAGAGTCTTTTGTAGGATAAAGTGAGGGAAAAAATCAACCTGCAATACTGGGGCCCAGGCCAGCCATGGTCCCAAATTCTTTTCACCCTTCAAGGAATCATTTTTTAATTACTACTAAAAAAAAAATCAGTGGTACCCTTTGAGACTCAATATTTCACCATCTGAGGCAAGACCATTGTAATGTAGATCCTAAAAACAGCTCAGTGATGTTTTTACTGCCCTCCCTTCAAAATATCCTGTAAATAACCAAGAAAAACTTTAAATGTATCACATTTCATCCATACCTGGGATACAGTTTCTTCCAAAGAAGGTCACTCCTGGCCTCTGAAAGGTAGCACACCCTTGTGACGGTTTTTAACAATGTTGTGACCTCATTGTACATATATGGGTTACCACACAGAGTTTATTTCAAATACAGGCACAGGATGTTTAACAAAAGCTGTATGAGCAACTGCTCTTTCTTCAAGCTTTGAAACTAGGTGTATGCTAAAGGTGTCAGTTCAAGTTGACATTCAAGACTTCCTTGAGAACATTAGCCAGGTATGGAGAATGACAGCTGAACCGCTTTTTGAAATAACATTTATAGAACAAGTATGACATCAAAGCCACATCCACAGAAACCATAAAACTGACTCAGTTTGTCCAAGAAACAGGAACAGATTTTAATGACTACCTTTGTCTTACGCCATAGTTGTATTCAAGTTATCCTTTGTTAATTTGAGGCTTGGCCTTTCTTTGTAGAAAAGCATATTTCTTTAGAAGGACTGCCTGTAATACAGCCTAAAAAAAGTGCACAGCAACCCTTCTAATTGTTCTACCAGTATTGCAGCCCCAGAAAACAGCTAAAAACACAGAAAAAAAATATCTACAAGCCAATCATATTATTAAATGACTGTTTCATGTTATTTTGAAATAGTTTAATCTGTGGGCTGACATAACTACAACTAATATTTGCAGGCAAACTTCAGCTTCACTGAATATATGATGCAAGTCACTAGAAGCTATAACATGCAGCCATGAAGAGGCCAACAGATCATCTAATATAGCTTCTAAAACTGTTTACCATGAATTTATGGGACAAGCAGACAAAACAATAGTAGAATCATGACTAAGGGAGAGGAAGTTTGGATATTGATCCTTCCATACATGTATGCGTTCTTTCCCAAGTACTATCACCAACTTGCCCCCCAAGAAAGATGCTATTTGCTAACCAGGGATTACATTTATGTCGTAGTTGTGACCATTTCTTACCATATATCTCATTGTACTCAATGATTATTCACATGCTGCATTTTTGATAAGCTCATTTGTTTCTATTAAATCATTCATAGTTTACTGGTAGAACCAAGTTGGCAAAGGTTACTACAGCATGTGATCACCAGAGATTAATTGAAAGATAAAGACACAACTTGCCATAAACATGCTAATAATGTACCGTAAACCGATACCTGCCTGATGTGGTTTTAAAGATAATAAAAAACTAATGGTCTAATCTGTCCTTTGTTAGAGTTCTAAATATGTTTACTGAGACTTGCTTTGACTTTGGGTTTCAGCTTGACATATGTCTTGTTTCATATCTATTATACATACAGACATGGAGCTAAAAGGAGGTGAAAAAGGTTCTCTCATCCACTCATTCTTTTACAAGAATGCAAAGCACCTCACTGCTTATTTACAGAAAAAAGAGGTAAGTACTCACAAATATGGCCAGGTTAAACAAAATCATCATAACCTTCAGGAATGTAAAGCAGCTCATTTTGATAGCTGTAAAAAAAAACAAATAATGAAGAATTTAACAAACAGCTGGTCAAGAAACTTTTGGAGAACTAAATCCAACTGATATTTAAAAATTTGGACAGAGTTTATGTGCTGGTAATTTACAAAATCTTAGTGTGACATTCAAAAGGGTTCTTTGAGGGTAAAAGCCTATTCTGAATTTTATTATTATATGGATATTATTGGACAATATTTGGGTAAGAGAATTATGTATTAATCTAAATGCAGGGCCTAAAAGACCAATGTCCCATTAATTCACATCACTTCCAGCTGGAGCCACATTGACCAAAATTATAGAACTTAAGCTGCAATTTATGGAACTCTGGTTTAGATTAAAATCTTTTAAGACCAATATCTATTCTGTAGAGCACTAGAAAGATATGATAAAGTAAAAGGAAATAGTAAGAAAAACCCAACAGGCTTTATCCACTTGTCTTTTTTTTTTCACCTGATGGCTTTCATAGCAGAAGCCAGTTGATGCCATTGTCCCAGGTCAGCACTGGCCGTATCAGAATTGAAAAAAGCTCAACTCCCACTTCTTGCCATAATCCAGATTAAAATATCCCCCCAAAAATTCTTGTCTAGCCTCCTCATGACCTTTCAGTGTTTGGTTCAACACTGAATTGTTCTTCTTGTTAAGACTTTTCCCTTCAACATTTAATTGGAATCACTTTTCTAAAACGTAAACCTAGGATTTGAAAGAACGGGTTTTGCTTTTTTCAAGGATTATTGCATCATCTGTATCTTCTCAATTGAAGGCTAAATCTTTCTAATTCTACCAATCTCTGTTTTTAGGATTTAATTTCTGGTCTCCTGATAATTCTTGTTGCCCTTCCTAGAACCTGCTCCAGTCTGTTTGACTGGTGCAATACTGGATCTGGCCAGTACAGAAATAAAACAGAACTATTCAAATCAAATCAAACAGTTTTTTTATCTATGATCTAGAAACTATAAAGTCTAAAACAGTATTTGACTTTTTACATCAGCAGCAACAACACATCAATTATCATGTCAATCTTTTTTTCACAAGTTAAATTGCTGAATCTCCAGTTGCATTAATGAAAGTGACAAAGTAGTCTGGACCAATAAGTCTAAAAGAGATATGTTCCCCTACATCCTCACCTTTAGTAACCTTGATGTTACTACAAAAGAAATTATTCCAGAGCTGATTTTTAAACCTTTAGAATTGTTTGATATAGTAATATTGCAATAACAAAACTAAATTAGATACAATGTAAGAGTAAATAGCACAGATAGAAGGCAATTAAAAATAACAGATAAGTCCTTTTGTTTTAAAGAAACAAACATTAAATAATCCTCACTTCCTTTTACGAAGGTCAAATTAAAATCTGAGGCTAATTCTTATGCACACCAATCTTCTTTTTCAAATATGGAAGAATCCTTACAAACAAAGATCCTTTGTCATAAGTTCATAAATACACAAGGAACTTACCTTTAAGGGCACCAATGAAGTCCAAAATCAACCTGAAGAAGTCTCACTTTCTTTACACTTGACAAAGCAGTCAACTCTTAAGTAACATGAAGAAATTGTTTCAGCCTATTAGACTAGTCACCTTTTCAAGCCAATCAAATCTCTGTAAGAGCTAAGGCCACACCTCAACAATTTATTTCTTAAAAAAAAAAAAAAACTCACAGGACTACTAAACCATGTTCCTTTATTCTTTACTGCTCCCTTGTGGTTATACGTGAATGTTTTTTTTTTAAAGCTTTACAGCTGGTTTGAATAATTTGTCTGTGTATAATACAAGAGTATGCATGAAGGAGTTGGAAGTAGCTGTGTCTGTGTACCTGCAGAAGAAATTAAAACTGATGCTGCAACATTGCTTGGCTTCCAGTGGTAGAGATAACAAGGAGAGACTCAGACAGTACTGTGGGATGGGCTGGTTTTGTGCAATCAAGTTGGCCACTTAAGGCTGCCATCTCACTTCCAATCATAACACTGCTGCTTCCAATCCCCAAATCTCCAAGAGATCAAAAAACAAAACAAAACATTGAGTCCAACTTAATGTATATGCCTTTCCCTTCATGTGACAACCAATTGCAAAGTAAATAAGTGCTTGGCAAACAAAAATTCTTACAAATTTTGGGTGGGAGGAAGGTCAATGCATTACTCTTGACAGAATGCAAGGTATGGCAGCCATTTTGGTGGCTTCCTCTGTCTTTCTCCTAGAATCACAACTCAAATAGCCTGGAATTTTCTTGGCAGCTAAGATCTTTGAATGGATTACATCATGGCTGCTAGTGGCTAGAAGGAGATGATCTGTACCCATCAAAGATGATTATTTAATGGTGTTTTGGAGTGTGAGCTAGATGAGGTTAGATCTGCCTTTTGCCTTCAGATGAGGAATGGGGAAAGGAGGAGATTCTCCCTGCTGGATCTGAGGTAACACAGTTTGGTTGAGGTGTCCCTATGCAGTGCTTGGCTTCCAATAGTGGAGACAGGGAGAAAGTGAAGGGCAGGATTGGTAATTGGATCAGACCAGCTCAGCTCTAGATTGTCTTGCTCAATGATTATTTTTCTCAGAGTGCGGTCCTAAAGAGAAAAGAATGAACCAAGAGAGAATGGAACCAACATCTGGATCCTTGCCTATTTTTAACTGCATTAAAAATAAATTTAAATAATATACCACAATCCTGTATGCCAGACCTCTCATGAAGGTAAAGAATAACCAACATTTTGCTGCCTCTGATCACTGAGGTTGGTGACTGCCAGGAGGATTGGCCTGTCTAAATAGCAAACTTGGTCCCTCCTAGGGAAAAAATGCCTCATCTCTGGTTTCAGTTAGTTATCTTAATGGGTCAGATACGTTGGCAGATTTGACCTTTCCTAGCCAGGATTTGAAGAAATCCCTATAAATATGCAGCTGATTTTTTTTATTTTTTTTATTTAAATACTATGTGCATCTTTTGACATGACTATTAATAGACTTATGATTTTTTTAAAATATTCTGCCATCTAGAGGTCAAAACAGTTACCATTCTCTTCCATCCCCAGCAATACACAGAATATTATTGGCTGCAATAATTTGGACAGGTTTTACTAATTTTTCTTCCCATATTCTATTTTGCATCCATTTGGGTAGAAGATGAAAATCCTGCTTAAAGACAGAGTTGCTTGGTAGCAGTCCAAGCCTTTGGCTGCTTTTATTTGAATGGCTGTCTTTGTTGATCTTTACCAAAAGAATAATGCAAATAACTTTGCTAATGTTATGGAGCACATTTTAAGAGAATCAATTATAATTTTTCCACCCATTCTGTAATAATTGGAATCCATCAGGGACAAGACAACCCTTAAGTAGGGTAAAGGAACCCCTTCTAAAGGTAGACAAATGCAATGACATTTCTTGTGATTTAAAACACAATATGGTCTGTATGCCTTAAGCCCATGTCCCACTGCACCAACGGATGCAAAGAGGATGTAAAACGTTAAAAAAAGCTTGCCATCCATTGGAAAATGCTATGTATCCGTTATGTACTAACTGCATACGTGTTTCATACGCTCTATCCCTCCAGCATCCATCCACTGAGATTTCATCTGCCCAAGAAGTTTTGAGCTGCACAAAACTTTGTGAACGGATGAACTTTCCGCCATGTATGATGTAAATCCACGACATACGAGCAACAAACGTTCTATGTCCGTTTATCATCCATTAAACGTCCGCTGTATCCTCTCTGCATCCTCTGGGCAACCTCGCAACTCACATCGGTTGCAGCTGAAAACAGAAAGAGGGAGGAAACAAAAGGTACATGGAACGTCTACACAGCATTAGTAGCACGGAAATAGAAAGGATGCACAGTGAACAGTTTGCATCCGATATACATCCACTAGGCTTCCTATGAACATCCGTTTAACATCCCCGCTACATACTACCCACGTCCGTTCTTTTCCGTTCTGTTTATGCAAATTTTCACCACTTTTTGGAGCAGATGACAATGGATGGAGCCACCCTCGAAATTTTGCTCATCCGCTGTGTCCTTTATGCATACGTTTTGCGTCCATCGGCCAGTGGGACAGGGCCTTTAGCATATTGTAGTTTATCATGCAGTCTACAAATCTCATGCAAAAAAAAATTGTGTGATTGTATAGCATTTGTAAATTCAGCCAACTGTAGTTTGGTACATTAAAAAAAAGGATCGCACAAATCATGGAGTAATACAAAGCATGAACCTTCAAGCTGTTCCATCTTTTGAAAGAGTGCTCTGAGCTATAGATTTTGTCTTGCATCTTTTAAACTAACCTGCTTCCTCAGCTATAGTAAAGACATAATTAATCAATCAAATAAATCTAGTTATTGGGTAGAATGCTCCTGAGAAGAAAGAGTCTTGTGCAGTGATGGGATTCAAAAAATTTTACTACTGTTTCTGTGGGTGTGGCTTGGTGGGTATGTCTATGTGGTCATGTGAATGGAGGGTCAAAAGACAGAAACTCACTTTCTGGAACAGGCAGTTGGACTAGATGACCTCCAGGTATCTTCCAGCCCTGGATTGATGTGCTGCTTAAAAATATCCTCTGAAGCTGCATCTAGTGCCAAGGTTTTTGGTCCTTCCTTCCTCTCCTTTTTCCCTCCCCCCCTTTCTTTCTCCCATGCCTCCTCTTTCTTTCTCTTTCTTTCTTTCTTTTGCAGCACCCACGGCGCCTCATTTTTGGCCTTGTGGGCCTCAGGGAAGTGCTGAAAAAAGAAGCATTTTGAAGCGAGAGGGGGGATATCTGTGCCACACAATTTAGATTAGCTAGAAAGCAAGAAACCCAATGACTTCCTGCTTTCTAGCTAATCTAAATCATGCAGCACAGCTGATGGTTGCCCAGCTGATAACTGGAAATACCAGTTCGACCGAACCAGTAGCATTTTTTACTACCAGTTCAGTTGAACTGGACCGAACCATTGGTCTTGTGACAGCCTGACTATGCTATGTATTTCTCAGAAATACATAAGTTCAAAATTTAGTTTAGTAAATTAATATTTTAGAAACTTTACTTTAATCCGGTAGGGAAATAAATAAATAAGAAATAAAAAGGAATCCTTCCTGGGATTCCCTAAGAGAGAAGTCCACACTGTAACACAATGAATTAAAGTATGATTTGCTTAAGCAGGTGTTGTTAAATTATAATTGGGGAGGTTCACACAAAATGCTATAAACCATGCATTATCAATTATAAAACTAGATTTGTACCAAACCAAGCCTAACATGCCAACAACACTAGATTTAATGTGTAAATCTAGATTGCGAATGGAAAACCTTGGCCAAAGTCAGGATAGATGTCATCTTGCATCTTATACCATTGGGTGTTCTCTCCCTTTCTTCCTAGAAAAAGCCAGGAACACGAAGGCCACTATAAAGTTTTATATTGGAAAATAGTCCTAGTTATTCTTCCCCCAGAAAAACAAGTCTACATCTCTTGGTTTCATCCCATATTTTGTGATGATGTGACAAACAGAATTCTAAAGGAAAGCAATTAACCTGCCATTTGATAATTGAATTTTAAATGTTATGCATTCCCCCTGAAATTTGAATTGTAGGCTCCACAAAAATCAAACAGGATTTAAAGCTATACAAATGAATTAAAGTAATACTAGAATACTTCCTTGGTTTACTATCTGCACCCCTCCCTATCCTGCAACAGCTACATGAACTGAATAACGAAAGTATTTTGGGACTACCTGTAAGCATAGCATTTTCCACATCTAAATAATGGCTAATATAAGGCATTAATATAAGGCTAATATGGCATTAATATAAGCCATATATGTCTTGAAACTCACTGTGCAAGTGCTCAGCATGGCAAATAGTATAGTATTAGTATCTCCCTACATGTTACTTAGCCAAGCAATGTGGTGAACCAGAAGGCGGAAACTTCAGGACCAAACAACAGCTCCTTCCGCCTTAGTAAAAATTCTGTGATTCACCTTTTAAGATATGTGGATTTCAACTCCCAAAATTGTCCAGCCAGCAGGGGAAGATGAAATCCACACATCTTAAAAATTGCCAAAATTGAGAAAGTCTGGTCTAAGTTAATTTAATGAGGGTTTTTAAAATCATCATCATCATCATCATCATCATCATCTGGTTATTTAATATCTGCAACACCATCAAACATCCAGATTTGCAGGACTCGATAGGAGTACAAAAATGCCAATTCCAGGCTGAACATTTGGCTGACTGTGTGATGATAAATAATAATAATAACAACAACAACAAACAGATCATCATTTGGAACACAACACACCAGATATACAGTTGTCATAAGCCGAAGTGTACAATTTATTGATATTACTGTACCAGAAGATGCCAGTCAAAGAAAAAGAACTGGAAAAAAAGCATGAAATATTGCTTCATTGAAGCTGCACAATTATGGATGAAACATGTAACAGTGATACCCATTGTCACTGAGCACTTGGTACCATGTCCAAGAATTTTATAAAATACATCAAGAAATTGCAGCTTCCTGCAATAACAGCAGCGGAACTGCAAAAAAATGTGCTTACTTGGAACTTCGTACATATTAAGAAAATACTTGGTTGATACCTAGGATTCTGGCAGCAACCCATCAACCAAAAGTGCCAGTCAATTATATTTGAGATACATTTTTAAATGTTCAGTTGACTGAGTTTCATGCTTAATAATTAAAAGAGATAATAATAATAATAATAATAATAATAACAACAACAACAACAATAACAACAATAACAACAATAACAAGAAGAAGAAGAAGAAGAAGAAGAAGAAGAAGAAGAAGAAGAAGAAG
>BLBF01000020.1:45697406-45758319 GCA_015471245.1 Laticauda colubrina
AGAAGAAGAAGAAGAAGAAGAAGAAGAAGAAGAAGAAGAAGAAGAAGGTCTGAGGGGTTCTTGGTGTTCTCTGAGCTTGCTTGTTTACTTGCAGACATTTCATTATCCTAACTAGGTAACATCATCAATGCTAGTGAAGAGTGCTTTTTACTGTCAGTTTATATTCTGCTGTTTTGCCTGTCTGTGTGGGTGGGAGCGGTCTTGGAAATTCTCTGGTTGGGGCTGTTTACTGATGGCTCTGTGGCAGTTTCTTGATTGGGGTATTGTTTACTTGATTGTGGGCTGAAGTTAACCTTGGAGTTAACCTATGCTGATCTAGGTGCTGATTATTGGTGGAGAGGTGCTAGAGTCTTTTTCTCTTTGGAGCTGGTTGGTTGTCTCTTTTGCATAGTCTATAGACTATAGTTAATGTTTATGTTTCTATTGGTGGCTGATTTATCAGAGTGTTAGGCTTCTAGAAATTCCCTGGCATTTTTTAACTTGGCCTGGTCCAATAATGCCTTCTGTATCTCCTCTCTCCATTCCTTTATTTATTTATTTATTTATTTATTTATTTTAATCATACAGCTGCTTCCAATCTCCTCTGTAACTTGATTTCTCATGCCTGCTTTTCCTGCCTTCTTTCTCTGACCATAAAGCTGCTTCACACAGTTGTTGATATTTTTCAGGCAGCCAGTAGTTCTGCTGACATCGCCAAACAAATCCAGTATAAAGGCAAAGGAATGAATAAGTTAAACACCTCAGAGCTGGTGGGATGAAAGAGGAGCCCAAGAACACAATTAGCTACTTTTCATACCTCCCACTCCCTTCTCACTGGCTTTACAAGGATGCTGAAAAAAGAGGGCTAGTTTAGTCTAGTGGTTAAGGCAACTAAGCTTGAAAGTGGAAAACCATGAGTTCAAGTTCTGCCTTAGCCATGAAAATCAGGTGGGTGACTTTGGGCGGATCACTCTCTCTCAGTACAACCCACCTCACAGGGTTGTTGTTGTGAGGAAAATAAGAGGTAGGTGTGTTGGATATGTTCACTGCCTTGAGTTATTTATAAAAATACTAAAGGCAGGATACAAATAAATAAATTAAAAATAGGAACAGAGCAGCACCGGAGCTTTCAGTGGAAAGAAACATGGAGAATCTTTACACCCCTCTTTGTGCCCTTGTTTCCCCCCAAGCTCCAATAGCATCATCAAAATGTATATGGTGACACAAGATGGAGGAATTCTGGTGATGGAAACCTTTGACCTGTAATGCAGAGTTACACAAATATGATTTCTAAAGGCTTCCTTTCCCCATGCAACTTCCAATATGAGATTCCTTAGATAGCTGGTCTGGAGGAAGCAGTGTCTAAAGCCCCTGTCACACTGCACCAACGGATGCAAAGAGGATGTAAAACGGACAAAAAAGCTTGCCATCCGTTGGTTAACGCGATGTATCCGTTCTGTACTCACTGCCTCCATTTTGCTTCCTCTCTATCCATCCAGCATCCATTTATGGACGTTTCATCCGCTCAGAAAGTTTTGAGCAGCTCAAAACTTTTGCGTGGAAAATGTATCCAATTCGTCCGTTCTGCATCTGCTACGCATCCGCTAGGCATCCGTTCTGCATCTGTTACGCATCTGCTATATCCGCAAGGCATCCGCTGCGCATCCACGCAACTCGCATCCGCTTGGACGCAGGGAGGAAGCGGAACGGACGTGAAATGGATGCAGAACAGATGCCTAGAGGATGCAGCACAGAAACAAAGCATTTAAAATGGAAAAAACGTTCACAGAGGGGACCTATCTCGGATATTAAGGATGTCTAGAGGATGCCTAGAGGATGCCTAGAGGATGCAAAGGGACACCTATACTGCCTAAAAAAAGGGGGAGCAACTCACCTGCATCTCACTTTCAGACCAGCAGCCCAGCTGTGAAGAACTCTGCAGCCTTCATCTGACTCTTGCTCTTCCACAGCATCCAGTCATGTCCACCATGGATCATAACACAGTCCTTTTGGCAGCCACCATCCTTCTGGAACAGTGCGAAGCCATCTACAGGCTCTGTGAACTCTACTACAGGAAGAAAAAGAGGCGGCCAAGAAGCGTCTGGGTACGAAGATGGATTGGGAGAAGAGCAGAGGACGGACTGTACAACAAGCTGATGGTGGAGCTCAGGAACAAAGACACTCGGGCATTCCAGAACTTCATGAGGATGCCTCTAGCCATGTTTGATGAAGTTGTGCAGCGCCTGACACCCAGGTTGACCAAGGCAAACACCAACTTCTGGCCCAGCCTGGAACCGGAGCTCAAGGTGGCACTCACTCTGCGCCACCTGGCCTCAGGGACCACCTACAGGAGCATGCAGTACGGCTGGAGGGTGCCACACAATACCATCAGCATTGTGGTCAGAGAAGTGGTGCAGGCCATCATCAAAGAATACGTGGAGTTCATCCAGTGCCCCTCCACTGAAGAAGGATGGAAGAAAGTTGCAGAGCAGTGGTATCAGAGGTGGAACTTCCCCCACACCGTTGGAGCCATAGACGGCAAGCACATGGCCTACAAAGCACCACCCAAGTGAGGCTCCACTTATTTCAACTACAAGGGCTTCTTCAGCATCATCCTCTTTGCCATGGTCGATGCTGACTACAAGTTCATGTACATCGATGCTTCAGGCAACGGCACATCTTCAGATGCTCAGGTATACAATGCCAGTCACCTCAAGGAGGGGCTGGAAGGCAACCTCATCATGGGCTTCCCAGATCCAGACCCCCTGCCCAACGACACGCAAGTTGTGCCCTACTTCATCATGGCGGATGACGCCTTCTCCCTCAGAACCTACCTCATGAAGCCCTACACTTCCAGACTCCTCACTCGTGAAGAGAGGATCTTCAACTACAGGCTGTCCAGGGCAAGGTGGGTGGTGGAGAACGCCTTTGGCATCCAGGCCAACAGGTTCCAGGTACTTCTCACCACCATGCAGCATCGCCCAGAGACCGTGAGGAACATCGTGGAAGCTTGCTGCATCCTGCACAATCGCATGCGCACCCGCTACCCAGTGTTGCAGAACAGGCTCGTGGACCTCCAACAAGGCAATGGGGACATGGAGCCTGGGGAATGGAGGCAAGGGTGAAACCTGATAGACACTGAGGATGTGCAAGGCCCCAACAGAGCCTAACGTGAAGGGAAGAAACAGCGCAACCTCCTGAGACACTGGTGCAACTCCCCAGCTGGAGCAGTGGAGTGGCAAGACAGGATGGTATATGATTAATGGGTGCTTCCTTCAGCCTGTCTCATCACACTGATGAGATTGAGCCATGTATGTTGGGTGGGCCTCCAATGACCAGGGCGTTTAATGAAGAGTTGTGTTTGTGTTGACATATGTGGATGATGATTACATTGTTATTGATAATAAAGGGCCATAGGTGTGGCACCTGGGAGGGTGGACCATCCAGTCCCACTATGCTTACACTGGAGGTTTATCTATCCCCACAGCTATTACCCATCCCAAAGGTATCCCTCCCCACCCCACTGATATCTTAACCCATCCCACAAGCATGCAAAGGCTTAAACCAATTCTAAAAGTTTCCACCAAGACTTTATTAAAAAAAAGAAATGAAGCAAGTGTGTGAATCAAAGATAAACTTTATTGAACAACAAGCTGTAAAAGAAAAATGACCCAAGTCAAGTGTCCAAATAAAGTCCACACCCAGTCTCTGGCAGTCTTCACGGTCACTCAGAGGTGTGCCCAGTCTCAGGGGTGAAGGGTCCAGGTGCTGTGGAGGTGGTTGATGCTGCAGTGCTGGTCTGAAGCATCACTGGGGTGCCTGGCCCCGAGATGACAACAGGTGACGGTGTGTTGAGAAAGCGCTCGGACAGCTGGCTCAGACCCGTGATGCTGAGAGGTCCTTCCTCCATGCCATGGGGTGTCAGCCCCAGTACTGATGACAGATGTACTGAGGCCGGGCTTGGCTGT
This sequence comes from Laticauda colubrina, assembly GCA_015471245.1. NCBI lineage: Eukaryota > Metazoa > Chordata > Lepidosauria > Squamata > Elapidae > Laticauda > Laticauda colubrina. The sequence goes on from BLBF01000020.1 coordinate 45,701,354, forward strand.
GGGGTGGAGGAAGGAGTAGTCTAGTGGGGCTGTCTGGTCTGCAGCTGGGTGAGGACTGGCGTGGGTGGCATCACTGTCGTCGGTGGCATCATTGGCATGGGTGGCATCGGTGGCATCAGTGGAACCGGTGGCAACGGTGTCACCCAATGACTCTGTGCCTGGACTGGGAAGGGCTGCTGCCTGTGCTGCTGGACCTCCTGGTAGCCGTAGCCCTGGTAGGTGAGGGGCTGTGGGAAGCCTTGGAGTGGGAGGGACATCACCTGGGGTAGAGGAGCAGACCTGGACTGGGTGGGAGCAGGTTCCTCTGGGTCTGGAGGGTTGTGAAGCAGCTCGGTGATCCGGTCCTTCACCACCTGGTACTGGGGTTCCTCCATGTTCCTGAGGGTCTGGTTGACATAGGTGAGGAAGGGCTTGCGGTTGGAGGATGAGGAGTCGGTGTTGACCAGCTGAGAGAGGAGATCTATACTAGTGCGGATGGTGTCCCTGATCTCCAGCAGGACAGTGTGGCTCTGCCCCTCCTGCTGTCTGGCTCTCTGCCTTTCTGTGGAGGTGGAGCTGGGGGTGGTGGTGGATGCGGCTAGGGCTGTGGTGGACGCGACGTCTCCTTTCTCCCACCGCAACAGGGAGTCCTCCACGCACTCCACCATGTTACAACACCTGTCCGCGGGTTCTCCGCCGTGGCACACTCCACAGAAACCTGCCTGGAGACAGGGACTGACTCTCGGCCGGAAGAGGACTGGCTCTCATCAGGCTGCCAGAGAGAGAGGGTTGTGAGAGGGGCTCCTGGTGCTCCTTGGTGACGGATCTCACCCTCTAGGAAGCTGTACCTGGCCATGATGTAGGTCTCTCAGTCCATCAGCTTAACCGTGGCCTGGCCAGATTTCTTCAGGTGCAGCTTCCCGTACCAGGTGTGCATGTGCTTCCACCAGCCGAGGAGCACCTCCGAAGTGTAACCCATACTCTCCGCCCTCTCTCTACAAGCAGCCTGCTTCCTTTTGGTGTCCCTGTAGAGCCAGTGTCCCTTCCGCCACAGATATTCATTCTCTCTCAGCCACTCCAGCACCTCATCCTCGTGTTCCTCCTCAATGAAGTATTGCCTCCTCTCCCGTCCCCGCATACGCCTTTTCCTCCCTTTGCCAGGACCAGATGGGCCCTCATCAGAGGGGCTCCCAGGTGGTAGGGGCTGCTCCTCCACACCAGCACCAGCAGCAGCACCATCAGGATCATCATCATCATCATCACCATCAGGATCATCATCATCATCATCATCAGCAGCAGCAGCAGCAGCAGGACCAGGAGCACGAGCAGGACGAGCAAGACCAGGAGCACGAGCAGTACAAGCAGTATGAGCAAGTCCAGGAGCACGAGCAGGATGAGCAGGACCAGCAGAACCAGGAGCAGCTTCAGCAGAGTAAGCACCAGCAGAAGCACCACCACCAGGAGCAGCTTCAGCAGAGTAAGCACCAGCAGAAGCACCACCACCAGGAGCAGCTTCAGCAGAACCTCCAGCACCAGAAGAGCGAGCCTGAGCAGCAGAAGCCCCAGCAGAAGCAGAGTCAGGGCCAGGGGGCGGGAGGGTGGCCCTGTCCCTCTTGCCAGAGATGGCGGCAGGTTGCTGAGGCTTTCGCTTCTTCACCATGGTTGTGGGGTTGCTGGCTGGCAGGGAGGCTGACAGGCACCAAGGCTGGCAGGAAGGCTGGCACCAAGGCTGGCAGGAAGCCTGGCAGGCAGGCAGGCACCAAGGCTGGCAGGCAGGCTGGCAGAAAGCCTGGCAGGCAGGCAGGCAGGCAGGCAGGCAGCAAGGATGGCAGGCAGACTGGCTGGCAGTAAGGCTGGAAGGCAGGCTGGCAGCAAGGCTGGCAGGCAGGCAGAGAGCAAGGCTGGCAGGGAGGCTGGCCAGGAGGCTTGGAGGCAGGCTGGCAGCAAGGCTGGCAGCAAGGCTGGCAGGCAGGCATGCAGGCAGGGCAGGCAAGGACTCGATGTATCCAGCAGCAGGTCTTTCCTCCGAATGCTGGCCATGTGCGAGCTGCTTCCCTTTATATCCGCGTGGCTTACGCAATGTATCCCCCCCGCATGCGCAATTAACGCTCGGCATCCGTTCGGCTTCCGCTGTGCATTCGCTAGGCTTCCGCTGTGCATCCGCTCTGCATCCGCTTCATCCTCTGTGCATCCGCTGTGCATCCGCTGTATCCATTCTGCATCTGCTTTGCTGAGGTCCCCTGGAAGCCTAGCGGATGTGTCATCCGCTCCCATCCTCTTCCATCCGCTGGGCTTCCGTTCCGCATCCGCTTTCCATCCGCCCTGTGTCCTCCCCACGTCCATTCCTTTCCGTGTTATCTGCTCCGGTTATGCAAATTTTTGCCCCTTTTGAGAGCGGATAACAACGGATGGAACATTTTGCTCGTCCGTTGTGTCCTTTTTACATACGTTTTGCATCTGTTGGGCAGTGTGACAGGGCCTTAAGGAAGAGTAGAAGGGATTTTTTTTTATTCCTGCCACTGGTACTCTTTGTTTCAATTTGCTTCAGCCACATTTGCTCAACTGTTTTTGTGAGTTTTTTTCCCGAACCCCTAGCATTCCTGCTCTTAAACAGTTAATTTTTAAAATATATGTAGCTTTAGAAATATAGGCTAATATAGAAACACATTTATTATCAGCATCAAGCTATTTCTGAGGTTACATCCAATAGACCTTAAGAGATGTGGACTAGAATCCTGTGAAAGATAAATGTACAGAATATCTTACTCTTGAGCATGTCCTTTTTTCCTCTTGTAATTAGGATTAAATTTATGTGACACCCATATCATTATCAAGCAATGTACAAATTATATAATCCTTTGTCAAGTTAAGTATAATCTGTAAGATTAATGAAGGCACAAGCTGAGTTTCTTTCTGAGAGGAAAAAAACATTCTGGATAGTTTTGTCCTTCAGGTTTATTGCACTGGTTCTTGCAACATTCTCTGAGAAGTGTATTCATTTCCTAATGTATTAAAAAATGCAAAGTTGGCTCCATTCCCAAATTGACTTCATTTGTAGGCACTGAAATGTAATCTGCTGGCTGGGCAGAGACTTCTAACTTTTTTGGTGCACTGATTGCTAACAAAATATTTGAGGTCTTGCAAAGAGATCTATAGATTGACAGCCTTTGGAAAATGATACACGGTGCATGTGCCAAAGAAATTATGTCATCAGAGGTTGAAATTAGGCTAAAAAAATTGAAAGATTTTTCTTTTCTTTTTGGCTTGCAAGTTAAATATTACATTGCAGTTTCTTTTTATTGTCTGTCTGAGTCTGTGCCAGTGATAATGCACAGAATTGGCAAGTGAAATATATTATTTGGATACCTCCTAATTCTCTTGTCGTGGCCTTAGTAAATAGGCTCTAATACTGGACTCTCTATGAGCATAAAAACGACAATAAGGAAGACCTGCCTTTTTGCTCTGAAGGCAACAGAAAGATTGTTTGTGAGGACTGTAATAAGGGGGAATCCCTAAAGCTATCTGAAGGGCTTCAATAAACACGTCAAGGAATGAGGGGATTTCCTAGGCACTGTGCAGAATATCAGAGTCTGGAGGATTGTCAATTCTAAGTTGAAATGTGGGCCTCACCCAGGAGTGGGATTCAAATTTTTTAATAACTGGTTCTGTGGGCATGGCTTGGTGGTCATGTTATTGGCTGGATGTGGCCAACTCAATATCACTCACATCGAGGCATGGATCTCCTCCCCAGGCCTCTCATGACTATGGGGATGCTGCAACAGTCGTAAGTGAAGAAAAAATGGTTATAAGTCATTTTTTTCAGTGCCATTGTAACTTTGAATGGTCAGTCCACACAAACAAAGTACCAGCAAAGGAGAGGGAAAAAACTCCAGAGATGTTCCTGAGACAGGAAGTCTAGTCCTGCCAAGAATGTAATAAGGGTTAATGGAGAGGCAGTTTCTGTAAGCAACACCAGAATGTTTCCTTCCTGCCTTCCTTACAGGATTAGACCAGTAGTTTCTTCTAACAACCGGTTCTCCGAACTGCTTAGACTGTTAACAACCGGTTCTAGCAAATAGGTGCGAATTGGTAGAATTCCACCCCTGTGTCATCATACAACAGAAAGCCTTTGAGACATAGATGGTGTAAATTTGTTTAAATATTTTTATATCTTTGATATGGTAACTTTCAGGACTGTAGCAGCATTTCCTATAGTGACCAGAAGAGGGCTTTCTAATTGGTTGCTTTCTAATTGTGCTTTCTATATGGTTAAGTCTAATATACTTCAGCCCACATGGCTTTTTCAAGTAATGCTCTTATTATCTGTCCATCAGCTGAAAAAGAAAGGAAACTTTACCAAGAAATTTGCCTCTTAGAGGATAATATTTGCTACTAAAAGGAGGTTCTTGAAGCAATTTTAGTCTATACAGTACATAGGATTATTTTTTAAATGTCTTTATTCAAGGCAATAGAGAAGAATTAATATTTTCAAGCAGTTATTAACATGTTCAAGATGAGCGAAAGGTATGTTATATTTGCAGTTAAGCAATCTCTTTGGCTTGTAAGTAAACTTTAACTGATTTAACCTTATTTCAGACAAATTTGTATGTCTGTCAGAATACAGTATTCCCGTCATACCCCTGTTGGAGTCTAACTCCGAGGGAGAGATGGAACAGCTGACAAGGAGTGGGAGTGTGGCTCCAGTGGTTGTGGAGGAAACTGGGGAAGGGCACAAACCAGATGGGCATTCAGAGGAAGACCCAGGCCCATCCTCTCTTCATCCTAAGGCAAGCAGGGAGGAGCGGATAAGGGAGAAACGTGAGTGGCGTGGTCTATGGGAGAGGAAGGGGCCCTGATCCCCTTCTTGGGCTGCAGCTCGGAGGACTATTTAAAAGGACAAACTGTGCATGGCAAAGTTGCTGGAAGAAAGTTGCTTGTTGGAGCTTATCTGTGTTTTGTGGTTGCTGCGTTATCTGGTAGAAATCTGCAATTAATTGCCTGCCATAGTAATTTCTTCAGTAGGGTGTGCTGGGTTTTTTATTTCGAATTAACTTTACTTTGGGTTCTGATTGCATTTACTCCCTCTGTAAACTCTTTTCTTTCAAAGTTTGATATCTTGTGGAAGATAATTGGACATTGGGGCCAGGTTGGAGGCATTAAAGGGACTTTCTTCTATTTTTGTGACTTGGTTATTTTTTTTTCACACCCTGGGTCATCACAATTCCATATTTTGTTCACTACAGTGGTTGGGGTCCAAGAGAAAGTGCTAAATAGTTCTAAAATTCAATGTCTTTATTAGAGAATGCTTTAAAATTCAATAGTGTTGAAACTGTTAAAATGCCTTTCTTTTGAGGATTCAATTTTCCCTCTGGGAGAGCTCCGGCGCAAGGAGACGGACAACTGCTTGAAAGCTGGATTTTTTTTTTCAGAAAGGCGAAGAACAGCGAGAAGTCTGTGTTCCTGGACTAGCTAGCTTCTTATGGTAAGTCCCTCATTTTTTATACCCTTTTCTCCCTTTGTAAATTGATTTTGTGTGAGTGTTTGTATTTGTGTCTAATGTTTCAAATTCTGTTTGAGTTTGTCTTCATTTCTGCTGGAGAACAAACTCTGCGGGGTGGCCAGATTGTATTATTGGTTTTCTATAATTTCTTTTAGCTTTAAGATAGTTTTTCACATTTGTTCTGTGGCAATCTCCTGTCTGTCCCTTTTGTAATTTAAGCCCATGTCACACTGCACCAACGGATGGAAAAGGATGTAAAATGGAGAGAAACACTTGCCATCCATTGGTTAACATGATGCTTCCATTCTGTACTCACTGCCTCCGTTTTTCATCCTCTCTATCTGTCCAGCATCCGTCGACTGAGATTCCATCCGTTCAAAAAGTTTTGAGCTGCTCAAAACTTTTTGAGCGGAAAATGTATCCAAGCGTCAATTCTGCATCCGCAATGCATACAGGGAACATCCGTTCTACATCCATCGTCATCCGTTATGCGTCCGCTATATCCGCTAGGCATCTGCTGCGCATCCGTGCAACTCAAATCCGCTCCAGCGGAAAACAGACACAGGGATGAAGCGAAACGGACGCAGAAAGGACACAAAGCGTTAGTAGCACAGACGGAGAAAGGATGAAAGCGGATGCAGCTCACATACCAAGCATTCAAAACAGAAAAAACGTTCGCAGAGGGGACATATCTCAAATATTTAGGATGTCTAGACGTATCTCGAATATTTAGGATGGCTAGAGGATGCAAAAGGACATCTAGCGGAAAAACGATATTTCCTATAAAAAGGGGGAGGAACTCACCTGGATCTCACTTTCAGTCCAGCAGCCCTGCAGTGCAGACCTCTTCAGCCTTCATCAGGCTCTTGCTCTTCCACAGCATCCAGTCATCTCCACCATGGATCATCACACACTCCTTTTGATAGCCACCATCTTTCTACAACAGTGGAAAGCCACTTACAGGCTCTTTCACCTGTTCTACAGGAAGAAAAGGAGGTGTCCAAGAAGTGTCTGGGTCCAAAGATGGATCGCCAGAAGAGCAGAGTGCGGACTGTACAACAAGCTGATGGTGGAGCTGAGGAACAAAGACCCTAGTGCATTCCAGAACTTCATGAGGATGCCTCAAGCCATGCTTGACGAAGTTGTGGAGCGGCTGAGACCCAGGTTGACCAAGCAGAGCACCAACTTCCGGCCCAGCCTGGACCCTGGGCTCAAGGTGGCACTGATTCTGCGCCACCTGGCCTCAGGGACCACCTACAGGAGCATGCAGTACGGCTGGAGGGTGCCACACAACACCATCAGCATTGTGGTCAAAGAAGTGGTGCAGGCCATCATCGAAGAATACCTGGAGGAGTTCCTCCAGTGCCCCTCCACTGAAGAAGGCTGGAAGAAAGTTGCAGAGCAGTGGTATCAGAAGTGGAACTTCCCCCACACCGTTGGAGCCATCGATGGCAAGCACATGGCCTTCAAAGCTCCAGCCAAGTCAGGGTCCACTAATTTCAACTACAAGGGCTTCTTCAGCATCATCCTTTTCACCATGGTCGATGCTGACTACAAGTTCATGTACATCGATGCTTCAGGCAACGGCTCATCTTCAGATGCTCAGGTATACAATGCCAGTCACCTCAAGGAGGGGCTGGAATGCAACCTCATCATGGGTTTCCCAGATCCAGACCCCCTGCCCAACGACACACAAGATGTGCCCTGCTTCATCGTGGGGGATGACGCCTTCTCCCTCAGAACCTACCTCATGAAGCCCTACACCTCCAGATGCCTCACTCGTGGAGAGAGGATCTTCAACTACAGGCTGTCCAGGGCAAGGCGGGTGGGGGAGAATGCCTTTGGCATCCTGGCCAACAGGTTCCAGGTACTTCTCACCACCATGAAGCATCGCCCAGAGACCGTGAGGAGGATCGTGGAAGTTTGCTGCATCCTGCACAATCGCATGGGCACCCGCAATCCAGTGTTGCAGAACAGGCTCGTGGACCTCCAACAAGGCAATGGGGACATGGAGCCTGGTGAATGGAGGCAAGGGTGAAACCTGATAGATACTGGGGATGTTCAAGGCCGCAACAGAGCTTCACATGAAGGGAAGAAGCAGCACAACCTCCTGAAACACTGGTGTAACTCCCCAGCTGGAGCAGTGGAGTGGCAAGACAGGATGATAGATGCTTAATGGATGCTTCCTTCAGCCTGTCTCATCACACAGATGAGATTGTGCCATGTATGTTGGGTGGGCCTACAATGAACAGGGTATTTAATAAAGAGTTGTGTTTATCTTGAAATGTGTGGATCAATGATTACATTGTTATTGATAATAAAGGGCCATAGGTGTGGCACCTGGGAGGGTGGATCATACAGTCCCACTATGCTTGCATTGGAGGTTTATCTATCCAACAGCTATTACCCATCCCACAGCTATTACCCATCCAACAAGTATCCCTGCCCATCCCAAAGGTATCCCTGCCCATCCCACAGCTATTACCCATCCACAGGTATCCCTGCCCATCCCACAGCTATTACCCATCCCACAGGTATCCCTGCCCATCTCACAGCTATTACCCATCCCAAAAGTATCCCTGCCCATCCCAAAGGTATCCTTGCCCATCCCACAGCTATTACCCATCCCACAGGTATCCCTGCCCATCCCACTGCTATCTTAACCCATCCCACAAGCATGCAAAGGCTTAAACCATTTCTAAAAGTTTCCATCAAGACTTTATTAACTAAAATAAATGAAGCAAGTGTGTGAAGCAAAGATAATCTTTATTAATAACAAGCTGTAAAAGCAAAATGACCCAAGTCAAGTGTCCAAAGCAAAGATAAAGTCAACAGGTAGCCACCCAGTCTCTGGCACTCTTCTTGGTCACTCTGAGGTGTGCCCAGTCACAGGGGTGAAGGGTCGAGGTGCTTTGGAAATGGCTGCTGCTGGAGTGCTGGCCATTGGGGTGCCTGGCCCCGAGAGGACAACAGGGGATGGTGTGTGGAGGAAGCTCTCAGAGAGCTGGCTCAGTTCTGTGATGTTGAGAGCCCCTTCCTCCAGGACATGGGGTGTCAGCCTCAATACCAATGACAGATGTTCTGAGGCCGGGCTTGGCTGTGGGGTGGAGGAAGGAGCAGTGTAGTGGGGATGTCTGGTCTGCAGCTGAGCGAGGTGAGGCGTCGGTGGCATCTGTGGAATGGGTGGCATTTGTGGTGTGGGTGTCATCTGTGGTGTGGGTGGCATCAGTGGCATGGCTAGCATTGGTGGCATTGGTGGCATCGGTGGCATCAGTGGCACCAGTGGCATATGATGTACCTGTGCCTGGACTGGGAAGGGCTGCCTGTGCTGCTGGACCTCCTGGTAGCCATAGTCTTGGTAGGTGAGGGCCTGTGGAAAGCCTTGGAAGGGCAGTGACATCACCTGGGGTGGAGAAGCAAGCCTGGACTGGGTGGGAGCAGGTTCAGCTGGGTCTGGAGGGTTGTGAAGAAGATCGGTGATCCTGTCCTTTACCACCTGGTACTGTGATTCCGACATGTTCATGAGGGTCTGGTTGACGTAAGTGAGGAAGCGCTTGCGGTTGGAGGATGGGACGTCGGTGTGTACCAGCTGAGAGAGGAGATCTACGCTGCTTCTGGTGTCCCTGATCTCCAGCAGGACAGTGTGGCTCTGCCCCTCCGGTCTGCCTCTCTGCCTTTCTGTGGAGGTGGAGCTGGGGGTGGATGTGGGTTGGCCTGTGGTGGAAGTGCCCTCTCCTTGCTCCCACTGCATCAGGGGGTCCCCCACGCGCTCCACCACGGGTAGTGTAGCTGTCGGGGGGTTCTCTGCCATGGGACACTCCACAGATACCTTCCTGGACACAGGAGCTGACTCTGGGCCAGAAGAGGACTGGCTCTCAGCGGGCTGCCTGAGAGAAAGCGTTGTGAGAGGGGCTGCTCCTTGGTGGCGGATCTCACCCTCCAAAAGCTGCACTTGGCCATCACGTAGGTCTCCCGGTCCGTCAACTTGACCGTGGCCTGGCCAGATTTCTTGAGGTGCAGCTTCCTGTACCAGGTGTGCATGTGCTTCCACCAGCCGAGGAGCACCTCCGAAGTGTAGCCCAGGTTCTCCGCCTTCTCTCTCCAAGCAGCCTGCTTCCTTTTGGTGTCTCGATAGAGCCTGTGTCCCTTCCACCATAGATACTTGTTCTCCCTCAGCCATTCCAGCACCTCATCCTCATGTTCCTCTTCGATCGATTATTGCCTCCTCTCCCGTTCACGCGTCTGCCTCTTCCTCCCTCTGGCAGGGCCATATGGGCCCTCATCAGAGAGGTTTCGAGGTTGTAGGGGCTGCTCCTTCACACCACCACCAGCAGCAGCAACAACAACAACAGTAGCAGCAAAAGCAGGACCAGCAGCACCAGCAGCACCAGCAGGACCAGGAGCAGCACCAGCAGAGTAAACACCAGCAGCGCCAGCAGAACCAGCAGGACCAGGATCAGCAGCAGCAGAGTAAGCACCAGCAGCACCAGCAGCACCAGCAGGACCAGCAGGACCAGTAGCACCAGGAGCACCAGCAGGACCAGGAGCACCAGGAGCACCAGCAGGACCAGCAGGACCAGGAGCAGCGCCAGCAGAGTAAGCACCAGCAGAAGCCCCAGCACCAGGAGCAGCGCCAGCAGAGTAAGCCCCAGCAGAAGCCCCAGCACCAGGAGCAGCGCCAGCAGAAGCTCCAGCACCAGAAGAGTCAGCCCGAGCAGCAGAAGCCCCAGCAGAAGCAGAGTCAGGGCCAGGGGGTGGGATGGTGGTCCTGTCCCTCTTGCCAGGGCTGGCAGCAGATGGCAGAGGCTTTCTATTTTTCCACATGGTTGTTGGCTTGCTGGCTGGCTGGCTGGCTGGCTGGAGCTGTGTCTGGAAGCAGGTCTTTCCTCTGAATGGTGACCTGCTTGCGAGCTGCTTCCCTTTATATCCGCGGGGCTGATGCAATGTATCCTCCCCGCATGCGCAATGAACACTGTGCATCCGCTAGGCATCCGCTAGGCTTCTGCTTGGCTTCCACTCTGTATCCGCTTCATCCGCTCGGCATCTGCTCTGCATCCGCTCTTTCCGCTGTGCGTCCGCTTCGCTGTGCTCCCCCAGAAGTCCTGCGGATGTGCCATCTGCTCCCATCCACTTCCATCCACTAGGCTTCCGTGGAGCATCCGCTTTCCATCCCCTCTACATCCTCCCCCCGTCCGTTTCTTTCCATTGTTGTCCGCTCTGCTTATGCAAATTCGGGGCATTTTTGAGAGCAGATAACTACGGATGGAGCATTTTCTTGTCCGCTGTGTCCTTTTTACGAAAGTTTTGTATCCATCGGCCAATGTGACAGGCCCTTTATATTTTGTGTCTTTTGTCTATTTGTTTTGCTTATTGAGTATGTCCTGTGTTTGTAAGGGTTTTCTAAATTATCTTTTGTTTCCTTTTCCTATCTGTCTAGTTTTCTTAATTACTTAGGCTTTTGTCTATAGGGATTCTTTAATACTCTTTATCTGATTCCTTTTCCTATGTAAGTTTGTTTTCTGGCTGACCTGATGTTTCCCTTGGGCTTTTCCTGTTGTTGTTGTTTTTTTTTTTTGGTGACACTACTGTCTTTGTGAAGTTCCCTTTCCACAATCCTTCAGGGCAGTCTCTGATTGAGTGTCTGGGTATACTTGGTATTCGTGATCAATCTGGGTCATCATTATGGCTGCCTGTCTCACCTTCTATTTTCTCTTCTGAGAGGTGATAGTTGCCTTTAGGCAACTAAGGCAGGGTGGTATGCATCGACAGAGGCAATACATGAGGGCTCCAAAGACACAAATAGTGACTATGGTTGTTGTCAGGATTTTGAGCCAATGGAGATCTGGTATCCACAAGAAGAGCCATGAAAAGTCTAGGAATGATTGCTCATGACCAATATTTTGAGCTAGCTCTTTCAGGTGGTGGATTTCCCTTTCTACGAGTCCTGAGGTTTTGTCTAGGTTGAAGCAACACATCTAGTGGAATGTTTCACAGCCATAATTATGCTTCAAGAGGAGGAAATCTATTGCTGCCCTATTCTCCAGTTTGGCTTCTCTGACTTCCCTCAGTTCTCTGTTAAGGGCATCCAGGGCATGGGAGGTTGAATTCAAGCCTTTTGCTAGGGTACATGCTCAGCTGTTCAAATTTCTAGAATTTTGAACAATCCAGGTACCCCCACTAGGGATATTGCCAATGAGACATATTCTGCTTTGGTGAGAAGGGAGACTTTGGAGTCACAGTCTGAGTCTAGGGTTTGGAAGACTCTTCTGTGCCGTTTCTGTAAGGGTGGCATAAGCATGGTTAACCTTGCCAAGGTGCAAGGGCCGTTGGTGGCATTTGCAAGAAGCTATGAGTAGGCTTTTAAGCAACAAAGGAAAAAATCACCCTGGTGGGAACTTCAGGTAACTATATGAGAATGATATGGTCTCTATGTAGTTGCATTTTAGTTCTGTGTTGCTAAGACTGGTGCATTCTGTGACCCTCGGTGTGTTGCATCCAGTGACATTAAAGCATCTCTCAAAGGTGGTTACTGCAGCAATGTGTAGGGTGTACATGGTGTGGTCTTTGGTTTTTTTTTAGAGTGGCCCCAGCTAAAACTGCTTCCATAGGAGTTAGGAAGGTTTCTAAATGTGGTGTAATTAATGATGTTATGTGGTCTAGTTGCCAGTCCCATTAGGCATGGGGTTAAGATGTCCTTGACTGGTTTCCCTCCTGCTAAGCAAAAGTTAGTGGTCCTGAGTATTTCCCTCGCTAAATATTCCCATACGTTTCCTTTCTCTGGGATAAGCTTTGGTTCCAGACATGCAGTTACTTGTGTTACAAGTGTTACAATTGTTACAGATAATAATACATAGTATATATTGCATTTCATGTTTCCCATTGCTAGATTCCTTTTCTTCCCTCCCCCCCCTTTTTTTGTACAATGTAAAAAAATGGTAACAATAAAATGTAAAAAAAGGGTATAGGTCAAGTCTCAAAAATTACTAAAAGGTATGGTTCAAGTCTCTTCCTTGTTAAAAAAAAATACGAAGAAAAAAAAGGGAAAAAGAAAAAATGGAGAAGGTGAGAGAAAATTAAAAAAAATAAAAATAGAGTTTTATAACTCAGCACCTGGGAGTCCAGTTTTGTGTAATTCAGTGTTTGCACCTGGTTACTCACAGTTGTGTGGTTCAATGGTGTTGAAGAATGCTGCAAGCGTCCATTGATCTGTGTCCAGATTTTTCTTGAGTTTGATGGGTGGGATTGATTGTGGTGGAGTTTGGCTATGGTCTATGACTGCTAGCTTTGCATGTGTCCAATGTATCCAAGAGTCTCATTCTGCAACCTTTATGGCGGTGTGTGTAGTCAGTAAGACTTGGTAGGGTCCTTTCCACCTGGGTTGTAAAGGTGAGGTTCTGGTGAAGAACTTGATCCACACCCAATCTCCTGGCTCATATGGATGCAGGGCTTCTTCCAGGGGTAAGGTCTGTATCAGCACACTCTGGGTCCAGAGGGTCTGTAGTCTCTTTTGCAGGGCTGTAAGATAAGAAGAGAGAACCATATCCCCCCTATCTAAGCAAAGGGAATGAGGATATTGTAGGTTATCGGGGGGGGAGGTGTGACCAAAAAGGATCTCAAAGGGGGAAATACCTATATCTTGTCTTGGTCTAGTTCTGATGTAAAAGAGGGCAATTGTGGCCAGGACAGGTGTGTCTCCTGACAGAGTTTACCCAGCAGGGTTTTTACCTCTTTGTTTGCTCTCTCCATGGCTCCTGATGATGTTGGAAAATAGGGCACATGGAGGTTTTGGGTAATGCCCAGGACCTGGAATATATGTGTGAGAACTTGTGCTATGAAGTGTTTTCCCCTATCCATGTCCAGAATGGTGGGGACCCCGAACCTAGGCACAATGTCTTTGAAGAGATGTCTGGCTGTTTCTAGGGCAGTAGCATGGCAGCTTGGGAAGGCCTCTACCCAGTGGGTTAGTTGGTCCTTGCAGACAAGAGCATATTGATACCCATTTGCCTTAGGTAGCTGTATATAATCCATTTGGATCTTTTCAAATGGTTTCTGTGCCCAGAGTCTTCCTCCTTCATGAATTGCTTTTCTGGAGGTGGTATTGTTTGCTTGGTACATTTGGCATGTAATGGCTATTCTTGTAGCCTCACTATAGGCTCCAGGTGCATACCATACCCTCCTGATGGCATCTACCATACCTTGTTTATCACAATGTCCCTTTGTATATAGTCTTTGGCAAATTAACCTAAGGAGACATCGGGGCTTTGGGTCTGCCAAAAGAGACGTCGTGGGGCTTTGGGACTCTCCAAAATCCTTGCTCAAAAACTGCTGATTTTTTCCCCCCATTGTTCAGATTCCCCTTTATCTAGAAATTGTTTGTATGGTAGTTCTGGTTTAGTTGTTAAGGCTGGTGTCATGATGTTGTGAGGTAGAGGTTTGGTTGCCACCCATTTGGCTGTTGCATCTGCATATTGGTTTCCTTTTGTTATTGTAGACTCATCTTTTTGGTGGGCTTTACAATGGATGACTGCTAGCGCTTGTGGTAATTGGATGGCTTCTAATAGTTTGGCTACTAATGGTGCATGTACTATCTGTTGTCCAGCTGAAGTTAAAAAACCCCATTGTTTCCATAGAGCTCCTGTTGCATGGCAGACTCCAAAAGCGTATTTGGAATCTGTATAGTAGATCAGTTCCTTGCGGCTTCGCAAGCTTTAGTTAAAGCTATAAGCTCAGCTGCTTTGGTGCTGTGGGAGGGGGGAACGGGGAAGGCCAGATGTTACTCTTTTGTTCTTGTGCATGTAGGAGGAACCATCTGTGAAGAAGAGTTCAATGTTGGGATTTTGTAGTGGGGTATCTGTTAAATTGGAGTGGGGTAGTTCTGCATCATGCACTAAATGGAGGCAATCATGGAGATTATCTTCCTCCTGTTCTGTGGGGAGCAGGGTAGCTGGGTTTAGAGTATTACATCTCTCAAATGTAATGTGATCAGAGATAAAAAGTTCAGCTTCATATTGAGCCAAACGCTGCTGAGTGAAAGCTTCTCTTTAAGAGAATCGCAAAAACTTCATGGGGGACTTTCAGCAATAATGGATGTCCTCATACTAAATCCTTAGATCGTTTCACAAGTTCAACTGTAACCGCCACAGCTCTTAAGCAGGGGACAGCCCCTTGAGCTGGGGTTATAGAATAGTAAGCGACTGGTCAATGTGTGTGTCCAAAAGGCTGTGTCAGAATGCCAGAAGCAACACTTAATTTTTCATGGATGAATAAGGTGAAAGGTTTCCTACAGTCAGGTATCCCGAGTGCTGGGGCTGATGCCAGGGTTTGTTTCATGGTCTGAAGTGTTTTGTCCAACACACTGTTAGTGCCTGTTAGTTGAATGAATGGTCAGGCTAATTCCCCAAACGAGGGGATCCATGGGCGGCAGAAGCCCAGTACTCCCAGTAAGGCTCTTACTTGTCCTTTTGTCTGGGGTGGTTTCATGGCTAAAATAGTCTCTACCTGGTTAGGGGTCAATTTTCTAATTCCTGGTGCAATGATGTAGCCCAGATATGTTATTTCTTGTTTTAAATATTGTAATTTGGAAGAGGAGGCTTTGTGCCCTCTTTCTGCCAGGGCTTCAAGTAAGTATAGGGTGTCTGTTTTACATGCTAGCTTGGTCTGAGATGCCAGCAGTAAATCATCAACATATTGGATCAAAGTCAACTGCTGTGGTAGGGAAATGGAGGAGAGGTCTGCCCTTAATATTTGTGAGAATAAGGTAGGGGACTCAGTGTAGCCTTGCGGCAATTGAGTCCAGGTATATTGTTGTCTTGCCAAGTAAAGGCAAATAGATATTGGGATGCTGGGTCCACAAGAATGCTAAAAAAAGCAGAGCGCAAATCTCTGACAGAAAAATAGGTGGCTGAGGCTGGCACCTCGGTGATTATAGTTGATGGGTTAGGCACTATGTGGGCTCTTAGTATCACATAGTTATTAATGAGGTGCAAATCATGCACAGATCTAAAGATGGGGTTTCCATCTGTGTCTACTGTAGATTTCTTTACAGGAAAAATGGGGATGTTGCAGGGAGAGGTACATTTAATGAGAACTCCTTGCTTTAGGTATGCTTGTCTTAATTTCTTTATGGGGTGAATTGCCTCTGCAGGAATTTTACATTGGGGCACACATGGAGGTGGTTCATGTTTCACTTGGATAGTAACAGGTGTTGCTCCTTTAGGTAGTCCCACTTCTTATGCATCCCAGCCCCATAAGGAGGGTGGCAGGCTTTTTAAATCTTCATGAAGCCCCGTGTTGCTGGTTATCAGCATGATTGTCTTGTGTGTGCCTTTTCCTGGGATCTCCAATTGCAGCTCCTGTTTTCCACATGTTATGGTAGCTGCCATTTTACATAGGAGATCCCTTCCTAGTAGGGATAGTTGGGACTGGGGGCAAATAGTGAAGGAATTGTCTAATGTGAAAGTTCCTCATTCTACTGTTACATTGTGGGCAAATTCTACAGGGATTATTTCCCCCCCCCCACTCCCATTATGTAATCCTGAGCCCCTTCAGCCACTGAAGCTTTATATGGTGGTTCAGTAATTAATGAGGAGGTTGCTCCAGTGTCAACTAAGCAATCGTATTTTTTTCCTCTTATAAGAACGGTGACAATGGGTTCTCCTTCAGGGCCATTTTTTAGGGGAATAGCCAGCCCATTAAAGGTAGCCATGAATTCAGTGTTTTCATTCTTATTTTCTAGTCAGGAAAGGGGCAGGTCATTTTCCCTTCTTTGCTCCAACAAAAGAGCAGATACATTTAAAGGGGGTGGGGGATGGGAGGACAAGTAACAGGCCCTGTTGGACTGAACTTTACAAACTCATCTTTGTGAAGAAAAATCCTTTTAGGATTTTTTAGTATTTGTGTTTATACTTTACTGCATCAGAAGCAATTTCTTATTGTGTGCCAACTGGCATGAACTGCTGTTGCTCTTTAGTGAAACATCAGTTGAAGAAATATTTGGCAGCAGAAATTTGCTTTGAATAATTGTTCCAGGTCAATTTTTCTGGCCCAAAATCAAAGCAAGAAAATATTCAGAATTAGCAAAATGGAATTAATAAACAGCTGTCTGAATGATCAATGTTCCCTGATCCGAAGACTTGTACGGCTGGTCCTAGAGAGAAGAGTTAACACATTACTCATGAGACCATGCCATATGTGGGTATTTTATCTCCTTTAATCTTATATGTGCTCATATGCATTCTGCTTCAATCATATACCAATGTGCCTACTGTCCCTGTCCTATTGTTTCTTTTTATTTTTCTTATATGTATCCATTTCATGTATTCATAATTATGTTTATACTTATACCTGTTATCTTATAATCCCTTGGCAAAATAAATAAATAAATAAATAAATAAATATGTAGATACATGTATATAACTTGTTCCGTGTAGTTTAATATAAAGTAGGTATTGCATCTGATACATCATTTCAACAATATGTAATCAAAAGTTGCTTTCTGTAATTGGTAAACCGAATTATACAGAGAGCTGTGGTTTTATGTTTGAAAGAGAATAAATTCGAAAAGGATGGGAATCAGAGACTCTGAAGTGCCAGTTTAAATCTATTGGGACCAAATGGGTGATTCAGCACAAAAAGAAAAGAAATGAATGCCTGAGTTAGCCTAGACTACTGTGCTGTGTTAAGGAAGGGTCATATCTATGCTTTTGTGACTGAAAACTGTTTTTGCCAGTTTTTGTTTTGTTACATATTAGTAAACACAGGAGTATCTCTCTTTATTTTTCTTTCTGCCCCCCACCCCCCCGCTTGCCTTTGTCTATTCCTGTATTTAAAAACTCTACAGCCTTCCTCAAGGCACTACTATACAATCTCAAATGGGCTGTTCTCATTTCAGTCCCTATCTTTCCTCTAAACATCTGTTCTATTTTGCTGCCATGGTGGCATCCTGATTTAGGGTGTGCCGAGCATATCAAGCACAGTTATTGGATAAGCTTTGCTGTTGTCCCCCTCTCTCATTGGTATCTAGTACGAAGTCATCAGCCAATCACATCCTTGTGGAAATGACCAAGCTGCTATCCCAAAGCAAGAGGCAGGACCAGAAAGAAAGAAAGAGACGTTGCTTTGCTAATATTGGCAGATAGTTTGGTGATATAAAGAGAGAAAGATAATTTTCTCCATCTGTTTATTGCTGTTTCTGTGTCTCCATGTTTTGCTTCCCTTCATCCAGTTGCTAACCACAGCACTTTTACCTTTCCTTTTATCTCCTGGTTTGTTTATTCTACTTTTTAGCTTGTCTTTTAATGCAATTTAAATCCTTATCCTCTTTGACTTCCTTGTCATTTACCTTTGTAATTACCCGGCCTTACCATTTTTAGACAACACTCGCTTTGTGTTATTTCTTGCCACAGGAGCAAAAACTGCTGTTCACTGGTCTCAGATAGGTAGATTCTGTTTCTAAGACAAGTGCTGCATTCCCCTTCGTTTGACTAAAAAAATACAAGTGTTTAGGAAATTATGCCATGCTGAACTAAAATGATAGATGCTCTAGTCCACTGCATCTGATGCAATGCATCCATCAGGAAACTGAGAAAATTATAATGCTAGATCTTTCCAGTTATAAAAGCTGGACTCTGCTTTTATTTTTAATTCAGTTACTGCCATAGTTAGTTTTTCTTGCAAAGTCTTGCCTTTCCAAATGGTCTTGTCTCCCAATTGCTTCATTTAGGACTGCAAGGAAACAAACCTTTGAGCAATGCTATTTCAGCTACTTTCTCTCACATGCTTTTTAAAAAAAACCAGCCAGCCTCAGAGTATTCTGATATTTGTTGTGCAAGGAAGAATTAAATTAAATTCCTTGTGGATCTGCATTTGTGATTGTCATGTTATGGCATCTTCCTGGAGAGTTCAGTCTGTGATGGCTATTTTTTCAACCTGATACTTCACAGTGTTGAGTCAAACTGGTCCATTAACTGACTACAGCTTTCAGGACTCTTACTGTCAGTGAGTGTTTCCATTCCCTTTATGGCTCATGAACAGCATTGTTGCATATTGTCTTTCATTTAAAGGTCTGACTACACTATCCTTTATGCAGAATGGAAGTGATTCATAGTGTGTGTTGTCCTAGTAGCAGTTCCCAAGCTATTGTCAGTGTTGCACCAAGAAATGTTATTGGACTGATCTTTCTTTAACCTGAGAAAAGGTAATTGATGCATTTTATGACTCCATCATTTTTATTTATGTGAATTGATTATTCCTATCAATCCTCAGGCAGAAGCAGGGTGCCAAATAATTATTAATGATTTAGGAACATGTGCTTTCTAGTTCTTATGTAGCCTCTAAAGCATCTGTTTTGAAGCACATTAGGCTTAAAATGGTCTCTTTAATTAAACTGGAGGAAAATTTCTCGGGCTATATTTTAATTGACTTTGATAACATTTCAGGAAACTTAATAGGAGAATGTAGCCCAGAGACTACAAGAAGTTTTTGCCAGCTCTCTGGGGATTTAAACCAACAAATTATATTCAGCAGCCAGATGTGCTTATTCCAAACTGACAAAGCTACTGCTGATGAAAACTTTTGATTTTTATAGAGAGAAAATAAGAAAGATTGTTCTAATTCGAGCGTTGTTGGAGAATAGGCTAAGTCTCATCTGAGTTGCAAAATTGCAAAGTAAACAAAAGCAATTTCAGGAAAGACCTTTACAAATGTCAAATGTTCAGTGGCAAGGAAAAATATAGTCTTAGGAAATAATATTTGAGTTCATATCCAATTAAGCCTTTCTCTTAAAGAGAACATGAAATGTTTTTGTATTTCTCATATCATAGACTTCTTGAGCACTGTAGCTGCAGTGTATTATACAGTGTTGGAAGTATTTCCTTGAAAAATTTTCATGGAAATATAGAAACACTTAAGGTTATTGTCTATACAATTGTCTCTGTGGTCCTGGGAAAAATCCAAGATTCTTTTCTGTATTGTCTGATGCTTTATGACAGAATTATGCCTGAACAGATTTTACTGCTTTCATACTAAAGTGCTTCTATTTGGGAAATTCGACAGTTTTGGGAAAGCAGATATTTAAAATGTGTGTGTAAGTCTCCTCTGTGACAATCCCAAACCTCTTTCAAAGAATATCTTTAAAAGGAATCTATATTTGGATAAATTCTCCAATGGCAAATTGTTATCATATTATCACAGATAAATATAATATTTTTAACATTTTATGTTTCAAAGGATTGCTTTAGACATGTACAAAGCTTTGCCTCTTGTAAAATCCACAACACTCTTGGGTCATCATATGAGTGTCTTTATTGTTGGCCTCTTCAGACTGTTTCTTCTTCTCACTGAGTTGACCATTGTTCCTCCAACTCATCAGTAGAAAGATTTAAAAAGAGTTGCCAAAACCTTTCCCTTTCTTGCACTTGCCTTGTCATATTTCCTTTGTGCAATGGAAAAAAAATAATAAATCTAATTTCCCTCACCAAGTTATTTGAAGGCAGTTTTACTTCACGGTAGGATTTACTCTACCAGTAGGACGTTCTTCTCTCTGGAGTAGTAGTTCATAGCTACTGAGTTAAAAATCACATTACTTTCTCTTTATATTTCTTCTAATAATTGGAAACAGTAATTCAGCTTACGTTATTTTCAAAGTTGGACAGTGCTAAACTTCCATGGCAAATTAAGCCATGCAGAAGATATAGATGCTGCTGCAAACAAATGTCATAGCTATCAGTCTGCTGGAATAAGAAATGCGGGAATTCAATTGTCTCCCTGAATTGGAGATTTAGGTTGTAATGAGACTTGTAGAAATCTTAGAAAAAATGTTCTGTTGATGCTATGTTTCCTTTTTTAAATTTCATTTTAAATTTACAAATCAGGATATATCATCATTTTTATAAATCAACTTGTCCTTGTTGAGAACATAGTGTGCATATCCAAACATTAATGGGAGGGAATATGCACACTTAATTGCCTGTGCATAGCTTATAATTTGTTACTCTTCAGAGGAAGCGGCACTTCAACTTCTAGATATTCTAAACAGCCTGTGTTACACTTTGAATATCAGTATAAAGAAAAGTAATGTACTGGGAAAGTAATGTACTGGGATCGTCAACTGTCACGCCTTTTGCTTCTTTGGTTTGCTTTTAACCAAAGAGAAGCAGAGGAGCTGGACAAATCGATCTTTATGAATTCCCATGTGCAATTATCTCTTCAACTCGTGAGCAGTCCAGAGTTTAATAGTTAGAGCTGCGTGTGAAGCCTCAAAGAGAATCTGGCTTCAATTGAGTCTTTACCAAAAAGTTCTTTCAATGTGGCTCGACAAAGCAAAACGTGTTCATATGCAGAAGACATTTCAGTTGAAGTGAAGAGGGTGGGTGAAGCTTTGATTGGTGACATCAAGTCAGAACACTTTGCTTTTCTACTTCAACTCTCATTTTGTTCCAGCAGTTGCAGTTAACCTGGCTCTGTAAAGTAGTGTCACTTGGCACTACTTATCCCCAGAATAAATTATACCCAGAATATTGTGATGCAGTTTTGATTGATCAGAATATCAGGTGTATTTGAAAAAGTGAATGGCCGGTATTAGAGAGCCAGTTTTAACAGGCTTAATGCACTGGGTTAGAAATCA
Organism: Laticauda colubrina; assembly: GCA_015471245.1. NCBI lineage: Eukaryota > Metazoa > Chordata > Lepidosauria > Squamata > Elapidae > Laticauda > Laticauda colubrina. The sequence continues at coordinate 45,722,455 of BLBF01000020.1, forward strand.
GGAAACTACAACTTTAATTCTGCTTTGAGCACAAAGCCAACTGGGTGATTTTGTGACTAGACACTTTTTCTCAGTTGGAGGAAGACCACTTCCCCACTGAATACATTAACACATTGAAGTGCTTATTTAAAGAAGATTTTCGAATATAAAGTTTAAGTTGTGAATGAATACAGACTAGAAGCAGCATGAATTTATGGGGAAAACTTGTCAGGATAGTGTGGCTCAAGAACATTTTCCCATTCCATACATCAAGCATCAACAATGTTTAACATTTGAACCACTATAAGTCCATGTATTTGCCATATGCTAAATAAATCAATACATGTCTGTTTAAACATTTTAAAATTCCTACCATTTTTTGTGTTAGCAAAGCTAGATGAGAAAGCAATCAAAAATAAGGAATTAATATTGAAAGGCTGCATTGCAGGAATAAAGCAGAAGGAGCAGAAGATTTGAATTGTATTTGCTTGATTTTGGGCTCTCATACCTTGCCAGTATCGCAACATCTATAAGCTTGCACACTTGGTTATCAGACAGTTCATCGAAATTAACAACTGATAATGCATTGGCCTTCTGCAACAATCTTCTGAAGCTCTTTGCCCTCCAGAGCGGTTGAAATTCAACTCTTTAAACACCTCCCATGATCACTAACTGTGCTGGCTCCAGCACTGTAGGAGTTCAATTCCAATTGATGAAGAAGGCATGGGGAGGGAGCAAACTGCTTTGTGTCAACTTTGGGACTTTGAACTAGTACAGCCTGTTGGTCTCCTTTTACTTGTTGTTCTTACCAGGAATGGCTTTTATGAAATAAAGTATAAAAAAACGGATGCAAAGAGGATGTAAAACGGACAAAAAAGCTTGCCATCCATTGGTTAACGTGATGTACTCACTGCCTCCGTTTTGCTTCCTCTATCCATCCAGCATCCATTTATGGATGTTTCATCTGCTCCAAAAGTTTTGAGCTGCTCAAAACTTTTGCATGGAAAATGTATCCAATTCGTCCGTTCTGCATCCGCTAGGCATCCGCTAGGCATCCGCTAGGCATCCGTTCTGCATCCGTTACACATCCGCTATATCTGCTAGGCATCCGTTCCGCATGCGCGCAACTTGCATCTGCTTGGACACAGGGAGGAAGCGGAACAGATGCAGAACGGATGCCTCGTGGATGCAGCATGGAAACAAAGCATTTAAAATGGAAAAAACCTTCGCAGAGGGGACCTATCTCGGATATTAAGGATGTCTAGAGTATGCCAGGAGGATGCCTAGAGGATTCCTAGAGGATGCCTAGAGGATGCCTAGAGGATGCAAAGGGACACCTATACTGCCTATAAAAAGGGGGAGCAACTCATCTGGATCTCACTTTCAGACCAGCAGCCCTGCTGCAGACCTCTGCAGCCTTCATCTGACTCTTCCTCTTCCACAGCATCCAGTCATGTCCACCATGGATCGTAACAAAGTCCTTTTGGCAGCCACCAACCTTCTGCAACAGTGCGAAGCCATCTACAGGCTCTGTGAACTCTACTACGGGAAGAAAAGGAGGCGGCCAAGAAGCGTCTGGGTCTGAAGATGGATCGGGAGAAGAGCAGAGTACGGACTGTACAACAAGCTGATGGTGGAGCTCAGGAACGAAGACACTCGGGCATTCCAGAACTTCATGAGGATGCCTCCAGCCATGTTTGACGAAGTTGTGCAGCGGCTGACACCCACATTGACCAAGGCAAACACCAACTTCTGGCCCAGCCTGGAACCTGGGCTCAAGGTGGCACTCACTCTGCGCCAGCTGGCCTCAGGGATCACCTACAGGAGCATGCAGTATGGCTGGAGGGTGCCACACAACACCATCAGCATTGTGGTCAGAGAAGTGGTGCAGGCCATCATCGAAGAATACAAGGAGGAGCTCCTCCAGTGCCCCTCCACTGAAGAAGGATGGAAGAAAGTTGCAGAGCAGTGGTATCATAGGTGGAACTTCCCCCACACCGTTGGAGCCATCGATGGCAAGCTCGTGGCCTGCAAAGCTCCAGCCAAGTCAGGGTCCTCTTATCACAACTACAAGGGCTTCTTCAGCATCATCCTCTTCGCCATGGTCGATGCTGACTACAAGTTCATGTACATCGATGCTTCAGGCAATGGCTCATCTTCAGATGCCCAGGTATACAACACCAGTGACCTCAAGGAGGGGCTGGAACGCAACCTCATCGTGGGCTTCCCAGATCCAGACCCCCTGCCCAACGACATGCAAGATGTGCCCTACTTCATCGTGGGGGATGACGCCTTCTCCCTCACAACCTACCTCATGAAGCCCTACACCTCCAGATGCCTCACCCGTGAAGAGAGGATCTTCAACTACAGGCTGTCCAGGGCAAGGCGGGTGGTGGAGAACGCCTTTGGCATCCTGGCCAACAGGTTCCAGGTACTTCTCACCACCATGCAGCATCACCCAGAGACCGTGAGGAGGATCGTGGAAGCTTGCTGCATCCTGCACAATCTCATGCGCACCCGCTACCCAGTGTTGCAGAACAGGCTCGTGGACCTCCAACAAGGCAATGGGGACATGGAGCCTGGTGAATGGAGGCAAGGGTGAAACCTGATAGACACTGAGGATGTGCAAGGCCCCAACAGAGCCTCACGTGAAAGGAAGAAGCAGCGCAACCTCCTGAAACACTGGTGCAACTCCCCAGCTGGAGCAGTGGAGTGGCAAGACAGGATGATAGATGATTAATGGATGCTTCCTTCAGCCTGTCTCATCACACAGATGAGATTGGGCCATGTATGTTGGGTGGGCCTACAATGAACAGGGCATTTAATAAAGAGTTGTGTTTATGTTGACATGTGTGGATGATTGATTACATTGTTATTGATAATAAAGGGCCATAGCTGTGCCACCTGGGAGGGTGGATCATACAGTCCCACTATGCTTGCACTGGAGGTTTATCTATCCCACAGCTATTACCCATTCCAAAGGTATCCCTGCCCATCCCACTGCTATCTCAACCCATCCCACTGCTATCTTAACCCATCCCACAAGCATGCAAAGGCTTAAACCATTTCTAAAAGTTTCCAGCAAGACTTTATTAAAAAAAAGAAATGAAGCAAGTGTGTGAATCAAAAACAGACTTTATTAACAACAAGCTATAAAACAGAAATGAGTCTCTGGCACTCCTCTTGGTCGCTCAGTCTCAAGGGTGAAGGGTACAGGTGCTGTGGAGGTGGCTGGTGCTGGAGTGCTTGTCATCAGCTCCTCCAGAAGCAGAAGCAGCAGAAGCCCCAGCCCCAGAAGAGCGAGCCCGTGTTGCAGAAGCCCCAGCAGAACCAGAGTGAGGGCCAGGGGGCGGGATGGTAGCCCTGTCCCTCTTGCAAGGGCTGGCAGCAGATGGCTGAGGCTTGCTGTGCTTCCGCATGGTTGTGGGGTTGCTGGCTGGCAGGAAGGCTGGCAGGGAGGCAGGCACCAAGGCTGGCAGGAAGGCTGGCAGGCAGGCATGCACCAAGGCTTGCAGGAAGGCTTGCAGGAAGGCTGGCAGGCAGGCAGGCACCAAGGCTTGCAGGCAGACTGGCAGACAGCAAGGCTGGCAGGGAGGCTGGCAGCAAGGCTTGCAGTAAGGCTTGCAGGCAGGCATGCAGGTAGGGCAGGCAAGGCTGTCAATCCATCCGGCAGCAGGTCTTTCCTCTGAATGGTGACCTGCTTCCAAGCTGCTTCCCTTATATCCGCGGGGCTTACGCAATGCATCCTCCCCGCATGCGCAATTAACGCTAGCCATCCGTTAGGCTTCTGCTGTGCATCCGCTAGGCTTCCGCTCTGCATCCACTTCATCCGCTTGGCGTCTGCTGTGCATCCGCTGTATCCGTTCCGCGTCTGCTTTGCTGAGGTCCCCTGGAAGCCTAGCGGATGTGCCATCTGCTCCCATCTGCTTCCATCTGCTGGGCTTCCGTTCCGCATCTGCTTAACATCCTTGCTACGTCCTCCCCATGTCTGTTCCTTTCCGTGTTATCCGCTCCGGTTATGCAAATTTTCGCCCCTTCTGAGAGCGGATAACAACGGATGGAACATTTTTCTCGTCCGTTGTGTCCTTTTTACTAACGTTTTGCATCCGTTGGGCAGTGTGACAGGGCCTTTAATGAGTTTTGTGTTATGGTGGTTTACAGAAATAATATTGACAGACATAGCCAGTGAAAGGTGTGGTTGAGAGGCTTGTGGGTTCATGGTGTTGACTCTAGACAAGAGCCTTTTCTCTGTTTGACAGTTCTCAGTAACTTCAGACCTGGAAAAAGTTTTGAAAGACCTGGCATGGTCTTCCTCCTCCTCTTCTTTCTGATATCTGAATGGCAAGGACTAGTAGGGTTATCTCCACTATTAAGCAAAATAAAATATGACACATGGAAGAAAGAGAGAAGCTATGAATCTTGGGTACCTGCCTGAATTTTCCTGCTTTTTCAGGGATATAGATGGTCTGTGTCTTAAAGTTAAGGTCCACTTCAATATGTGCTGTGAGAAGTTTTATATCAAAATATATTTTATTCTTTATACTGTTTCCATCTTTCCTTAAAATGTTAACAGACACCACAACGAACTGAAAATCAGTGTCTCCACTAAATAATTGACAATCAAGCTGAAAATAAGTTAATCAACTTACATTAGCAAACTTCTTCAAACCGCCAAATAAATTACCCACATTTAACAAGCACACATATGAAAAGATAAGGCCTGCAAACACAGAGTTAATTAAATTAGGTCTCCCAGCAGAAATGCATCTTCACAAGAATAAATATCTTAGACATACCTACACACACACACACACACACACCTCAAGTGTTGCCCTAAAATCAGGACATAGACAGTTCCACACTCCAGACAAACTTCCCCTTAAGAATCTGCTTCTGTACCCCATTTTTCTACAGCTGCTCTATTATTTTTCCTAAAATTATTATTCATATTATTCCTAAAATTATTTTACTTTTAGGAATAAATATTTCTTTTTTCCTCACAGCTGTCTGGGTATCATTTTTATTCTTGTGCAGCCCCCGACTCGAACTGGAACCCGAAATTATTTTTCTGACAGTGCGTTAAGCCTGATTCCATTTTGTCTAACTCAGATACAGTAGCTAAAAGTCTTGAACCAGCCTTGGAATATAGGGAGATTATAAACAAGAATGGCTTTCCTTGAAATCTTGAGGTAACTTTTGCAAACTGGCTGAAATGACTATTTTTATCAATATTTTCATCTTTAACACATTTTGAGAACAGGGAAGCCAGAGGAATCTTCTGGTTTATTGATTTGAATAATTTTGTATTTAAGTAAGATCCTACCATGGCCTATGGACATGATTTGGCCTCATTCACTGACCTTCCCAGTTGCTAAATGTAAGCCCTTGGCTTTCAGGAGAGACTAATTATTTTTTGCTTCATAGCAAAACGGGAAGCACATCAACTGGACCCAAGCAGTGGCTAGCAGAAGGGCAAATTGTTATAATGGAACAATAAATTGGGCTACAAGACAGTTGTAAAGAGCTTGAGAAAGGGGAATGGAAAGGAAACTGGCCTAAAAGAAATGCAGTAAGATGTGAGAGGCAAGAGGCAATATCAGCCCTGGACACTGATACTTATGGATAGCAAGGGAAGTGGTCAGCCTAAGGATAATCAGAGCAAAAGTGAGAGAGCTGGGATTTTGATGCTGGCAGGCTGATAAACTCAAAGAAATGGGAAGCAGAAGAAGCTGAAGCCAAGAAAAAACTAGGGAGAGGAATTACTTAGCCCCTGTGATCAGGGCCAGAAAGCTATTGGAGAGAGTTCATTGATGGACCCTAAAAATGGTGAGAAAGAACTACTGGAAAAGGAGCTACTTTCTTTAATTCACAAAAAACTGCTAATCCAATTAGGTCAAAGGGTGTTCCTCATGAGGAAGTCTCAAGCTCTTGGTGTCTGAGCTGAGTTTTAAAATCCCAGGAAATGACAGTGAACCAATGAAGGAAAACCTTTGAACTAGAAAGCATGGTTCCGTTCTGTCTGCAGTGACTGTTGCTTTGAGGTCCCTCTTTCTAAGCAGAAAGTGCATGAGGGAGCCTCTCATGGGGGGAAATCATGCAAGGAGAGCTGGGATCTGAGCAGTATGAAGGCTGCAACTCAGTCACTAGCCAGATACTTTTTAAGTACATTCTAATCTCATTTTAGCCCCTGGTCAGGCACCAAGAGCCTTCTGTGCCATTTACCATTCTTGATCATGATTTAGCTGTTTGGAAGCTTTTACCTTTTAATTATTTATAACATATTTAACAATTTATGTCTTCAAACTTTAGAATTTCCCCAAGCTTGCATGTACTTGCCTCTTGCATGTCAGTGGTACCATATGGCTGCATAAAATGAAAATGAATTTGCTATTAGTAAATGGGATGTTTACTCATTCAGTGAGTGCAGAAAAGAGGTATGTCCTGCCATGTTTCCAGGGGTGGGATTCTACCAGTTCGCACCTATTCTCTGGCACTGGTTGTTAACATTCTAAGTGGTTCAGAGAACCGGTTGTTAGAAGAAATTACTGGCCTAATCCTGTAAGGAAGGCAGGAAGGAAACATTCTGGTGTTGCTTACAGAAACTGCCTCTCTGTTAACCCTCATTACGTTCTTGGCAGGAATTTTTTTCCCATCCTTTGCTGGTACTTTGCTTGTGTGGAGTGACCATTCAAAGTTGCAATGGCATTGAAAAAAATGACTTATGACCATTTTTCACACTTACGACTGTTGCAGCATCCCCACAGTCATGAGGCCAGGGGAAGAGATGCATGCCTCGATGTGAGTGATGTTGAGTTGGCCACGCTCAACCAATAACATGACCACCAAGCCACGCCCACCAACTTAGCCATGACTACAGAACTGGTTGTTAGAAAAGATGATTCCCACCCCGGCATGTTTCTCTCTTCAAACAGTGCCAATTTACTTTGAATACAGTAACTCTTTCCCATTATTTCTTTTCCAAAGGCCACACTACACACACCATCTTCATTACTTAATTCTAGCCTTGGGTACAGGAAGTTTCTCTCTTCAAAGAAAGTGATCTCCCTAGATCTGTGATGGTGAACCTATAGCACATGTGCTGGAAGTGGCACACAGAGCCATCTCTCTGGGAATGCCAGCTATTGCCCGTTGCTCTTCTGGGTTCATGCACCAGTCAGCTGACCTTAGCATGCACCGGAGTACCTGAACCTGAAAAGCAGCTCTCCTGTGTGCTTGTATGTGGCAGCCAGCTGGTCTTCATGTACACATGCGCATTAGAAACCGGAAGACCAGGTGCCCGGCACACATGCCCATGTCAGGAAACTGCTCTTCTGGTTTCTAGTGCACTTGTGCATGCATGCACTCCCATTACAGCACTCAGTGCCAAAAAGATTTTCCACCACTACCCTAGATGGAGGAGTTGGGAGTCCCTCTAATGTTATCTTCAGTCTTGCTTATCTGTTTTCTTGGCCTCTATTTATTCCTTGGTCCCCCCAAAAAATAGCCTCTAGAGACAAACCACCCCAGTTTGTGGGTATAGGACCCTGATCAGCCCGACAGTATAGCTGAGGGTAATCTCCCCCACTGGTGCTTTATATCTAAATCATATCCCCTAATAATGTCAAAAGTAAGCTGTTGCCCTTCCAATTTCAAACTTCAGCTCCCTTCAACCCAGCTAAGTTACTTGCCTCAGTTAGGAATCTTGAGCAGAACTCTTGATAGGGCAAGAAAAGAATCCACAGACATCGATGCTTGTCTACTATCTAAAGGGCTGCCACAAAGAAGAGGGGAACAATCTATTCTCCAAAAGACCTAAAGGCAGAACAAGAAGCAATGTTAGAACAATTAATCAGCCTTCAGAAGTTATGGGTGCTCCATCACTAGATATTTTAAAGAAGAATTTGGGCAACTGTCTGAAATAGTATGGGATCTCCTCCTTGTGAGGAAAAGGTTGGACTAGAAAACCTCCAAGGTCCCTTCCAACTCTATTCAACCAAATTGCTTCTTTGGACTTTTAAAAGATATTTTGCTTCTAGTTGTTGTTTTGTGGACAGAAATAATTGGTATCAAGCTTGAAAATACATGAAAATGTGGGGAAAGAATTACTTGGTAGTTCCAAAAGAGCTTTTTTTTCTCCAAAAGGCAACTGGACTTTGCCAATTGGACAACCATGACCTGGATGACTGAGAATCTCCATAGACACAGAGTTACTTAGTAGTGAGACGGGTGGCATATAAATTTGGTAAATATATAAACACAAAAATAAAATTAAGTTGATGAAAATTGGAACAAATGTACATAGTATGAAATACATTTATCCATATTCCCCATGTCCACAATTGTATTAATTTATTGTAAATTTACTTACATTTGGTAAGAAAATCATACTGTTTTCTTTTCATTCTGCTGACAGGTTTGGATAATGAAGAGGCCATTTCCTGCAATTTTTTTTGTTTTTATTTTGGTGATCTTTAATTCAAGCAGAAGCTTCCATCAGGTAAAAGTTGTCTATGCAGTTATCTATGTGGGGAGAGGGAGAGAAGAGGGTTGGGAAGGGCGATATTTATTAAAACTAAATGAAAACAAAACCCCAAGTTTAGTTTTGAATGGGCCTGATTCTCTCTTGGTACCTCTCAGTAGTTCTTTTCTCCCTTGGTGTATTGTACATGTATTTCACTGTTATGACAGAAGGTGACATGAAAGCATCTCCTGATTTAAAGCAGCAGATAAAGGGTTGATGACTTTCTTTCCTCCCTATAAGAGAACTGACAGTGAGATGTTTTGGCCTGAATGAGGACCTTTAAGAATTAAATAGAGAGGTGATTTGAATTGTAGCTTGGATGTGATACTGGTGGGTTTTGTTTTTCTTTCATACTAGACAGTGCAACACTTTTGAAAATGTTAAAGTAGCTGCATCTTGCAGGGCTGTTCAAAGTGCTTCAAAAACTGTCTTGAGATATATGCATGTGCATTGCAAAGGTAGCATCCACTGGGACCATTAGTGCATTGATTCGATACCCATGAGGAAAGCAGTGTATGAGCTTTCAAAAGCCAGGACTGCTTAATGCACTGAAGAGAGGTGCTTTAATTTGGGTTTTGGGAAATACCTTTTTCTAATACTTGTGCAATCCTCTCTAGATTAGACTTGTATTAGGCTCCAGGCATTTATATCATTTCAATCATTGCTCATATATATTATGCATTATATTTTTGCAATTTGAATTCAGTGGCTTTTACATTTTCACAAAATAAATTTCCTAGTACATTTTCTGGCTAGTTTTTTTAAAATTCTGATTTCATACATGTATGTGTATATTGTGTGCATGTGTCTGTCTGCCTGTCTGCCTATATTGTTAAGTATCTGGAGAGAGTATACACGCCCTATATAGACATTTAGGAAGTATTTTGAGTATTTGACCACCTGAGGGCACTATAGCATAAGGTATTATAATCATCTGTTTTGTTGGCAGATTGTGTCATGGGCAATATGAGGCACTGAAGCAGTCTCCTAACACCCCCCCCCCCATTCCAGCCCCCCTTCTTCACCTGTGCTAATTCTTCTCTGTTTTGTTACTGTTGAGTGGAGATTGTTTGTAGTGATGGGGAAGATGTAGAATCAAGCCTAAGCAGCCCAGTTTTTTGACAGCGCAGCCCCAGAGGCTGTCATGCCAGAACATGTTGCTATGGAGAGAAGTCTGACGGGATATCTATATAAAGAAACATGAGCTCATCTATCCTCAGCAGAGCTCAGAAACTGAGATATTTCATTGCCTCTGTAGGGCACACAGATGCAGCAGTGAAACCTTCACACATTCAAGTGGAGAGTGAAGTAGTAGCCTGCAAGCCAAGTCATACAAGACTTTTCAGGCTGGATGAGTCTTTTGCAATTCTCCAAATCAGGATCTCAAGCTTTTAGTTTTAGCAGTTATTTTAGGAGCTCCTTGTACTGAAGGAGCACCTTATATACAAGAAGATCCCATATTAAAATTGACTTATTCCTGAAACATTTTTTTGTAAAGTCACTTTGTTTGCAAGACTAGAAGTTTTTTTCAATGGGCATGACTCTATTACTTCTTTTAATAGATCAAGTGTCTCTCGGTTGTTATGGATTTTTCCCCCCATTTCTCTCAATAAGTTTGAAGGTATGAGGTGTACTCTAGAGCTGTGATTCTAAACCTGTGGTCTGCAAACCCCTGGGGGACCATGATGTCATCACAAGGGATCCGTGAAGGCTTGAAATGTTATGAGTTAATCTTTGGGGTCTGTGGCCATGGTGTGTGGTCACAAAAGATATTTAAATGAGGTCCATGGTGAAGAAAAGGTTGAGAACCACTGCTCTGGAGCAATTTAATGGTCAACTATTACAGAGGTTCTATTTTCCTGAAATAGATTCTAGGAATCATAAACTTTTATAATTATGTATTAAGAAATAGGGCCATTATCCCCCTAAAACTTAAAACATTTATCTAATACTTAGCATAAGCTAGCTGATACCGTATATATTGCTGAAATGTATTAATTGCTTTAAGATCACTCCATGACACTTAAAAGATATATTTTTAAAAGAAACAGCTTTTTATTTATATCAAGCTTTTAAATATTTGAATATCTGAATATCAGCATAGACGTCAAGTGAAAGTAAAGACACTTTTTTCTAAAGTTTGCACTGTTCTGAAGCAATGGGCTGATGAAAATGTGTTGTGCAAACAAGTCATCCATGAAACTTGATCCTGTGAGCCATAACAGCGTCCTTGACAACATGTAGCTTGATAGTGGTTTGTGAACAAGTTGCTCAAATGACCAACACCTAAGAGTCTTCAGAGTAACGCAGTCACAAGAATCACTACAGCTGCAGAATATTACATTGGAACTGGCCTTGAGTTCATTTCATTAATAAAACTGAATGTGGTTCAATGAAGTTGTGCTGAATGTGGCAGATGATCTCCAGTTTGATATGCAAGTCAACTAAACTAATTACACTCAACTTGGATGAATCCAATGAATTTTGACCTCATTAAATGAGGACACTAAATATATCCAGTGGAGCAGAATTGTATTGTGGGTATTCAGAGGGACAATAAAAGTGTTCAGTGAAAAGTGTGGTTTAAGGCAGCTTGCACTTGAATTTGGACCCACAGATTATAAAAACCTCTTTTATTCATTCCAATACATTCAGACCCCCCTTCATTCAGTTTGCTTCAAATGGAGCTTCACATATTCATTCATCTAACAATATAAACAGAACATTTTGAGGATAGATTTGTGGTTAACACTTTTCTTGCTATGTGTGCAGAACCCTTGAATCAACATCAAACAAAATTGAAATTAATTCTGTGTAAAACATAACTTGGCTAAATATCTGGAAATAGGGTAGAATTTTGCAACAATGTAAGTAGTGCAATGTCATGTACTGGACATGGGATCAGAATTGATGGTTTAAATATCAGTAGGTATTTTGCAGGTGCATTTTGATTTGATATTGCAATGGATGAGATAGTAGGAGACAAAATAAATGGAAGAAAATTGCATTGTTAAGGTTAAGAAGAAAATAAGAAGGACACTCAGATTAATATTAGGCCTCATGGAGTCATAAAAAGACTTGTATATCCATATCTTATTCCATATGGACATATTCATGAAGGTTTCAGTTTTACTGTTCTTTATTTACTTTTTCAAACTGAGTGAAACTCATGGTTTACTATCAGATAGTTGCTCTTTTAAATTAGACACATCAACCAAGATATTGTATAAAATAGGAGAATAGAAGTGATATGTCTTTATATTTGAACTTTTATTTATTTATTTGTTAAATTTATTCACTGCCCATTTCACAGTGCAGCTCCTCTGGGCAGCTTAGAACAATTTTGGAAAAAATATGTGTTTTTCATCTTCACTGTCAATTATCAGTTGAAACAACAATGGCAGAGGATCACATCAAGGTTAATGTATATTTAAATCAATTTCATTATTTATTTAATTGCTAGTTGTTTGTATATTGGTATAAAAGACCGAAGTTTGTAGAAAGTTCTCATTCAGCACAAAACTTTCCATAGTGATCAGCATGAATTGTTGTCATGTGTATGCTTGCTTTTGTGGCTTAAGTATTGGAGATAATTCTACTTGGAAGTTGGTTTGCACTATTTCAAGCTTATATCTCCGTACGTCTGGTTAGATCAAGAGACTTTGATTAGATGGGTATCAGATGTTCCACTGGATTCACCACAACAGACTTACTAGAGAACATTTATGTTTCAATAAAAGCTATTAACCTGATAAGTTGGATGGGGGTTATTTTTCCTGTCAGCAACTTGTACTAACATTTTTGCGCTCCTTTCCCCAAACCCCAAGGAACTACCTTTTGTGTTATGAAATGGCATTAACATTATTTGTAACATAATTATTTTAATTCTTCTCTGAGGAAGAGGTTGCCCTCTGAGAAACATTGCTGTTATATGTCCCCAAATCTCTAGACACCTAAATGTGGAACAAGTTAATAGTAGATAGTGAGACTCTTGTGTGAAAGAGATTGCCTTACAGTCTTCCTAGTTTATGGATAATAGTAATTATTGAGGTCTTCTGAATCCTCTGTTGAGTGCAATTGTAATTCTCTAAGATCTTCCATGTAAAAGAAATCAGAATAGATGTTTACACTAGTAGATGATGATGATATGTGCAGAATTGCCACATACATATTCATGTCTAAAGTGCTTGATAGTAGAGACACTAAATAAAATACCACACAGTTTGATCAACAGACAGCATGCAAATGCAATATCATTGACTGAGATGGTCGGCCATAGAAATTGAGCAAACAAAGAAACAAGGAAATGTAGCATTCATCATGTTTGCAACAATTGTATGAGATAAATTCTAAAAACATGCTCACTATTAAGTAACAAGGAGAAGCTTTCATCATGGGAAAAGTAGTTATAAAATTCTGGGTCGGCAAGTAGTCGAATTTCTGACAGCCATCGGAAATGGAAAGTTGCACACTCATGCTAAAGATGATAATGTCTTCCCTAATATTTTATAGCAATAACAGTAGCACTTATATACCACTTCTTAGTGTTTACAGCATTTTCTAAGTGGTTTACATAGTCAGCATGTTGCCCCCAACAATTTGGTTCTCATTTACCACCTTGGAAGGATGAAATGTTGAGTCAACTTTCAGCTGGTCAGGATCAAACTTGTGACTGAGGGCAAAGTCAGCCTGCAATACTGCATTCCAACCACTGCGCCCTCATGGACATATCCATCTACTTTTCTTATCATTGTTATAATTCTTGCTATTTAATATTATCAACATTACAATTAATTTTATGATTGGGATTCGCCTATCACACCAAACCATAAACAAATCATAAAATTCTAGTGTTGTGGTTCGCTGGCAGCAGGTGCAGACGACTGAGGTCTTAGAGAACAAGGACTCAGATGAGGGACTTGCATGTGAGGCAGGGATGGGGCCAGGACTATCGGAGAGTGGGGTGCTGCCTTTGGAGATTGTGGAGACTGGCAGCAGTGATGAAGAGGTTCCCAAGGAGCCTGTGCCCAGTGTGCGTGCGTGCGGGGCTGCTCAAAGGAAAGAGCAGCTGCAGCAGCACAGGCGACTCGGGAGTAAGGCTGCAAGGTAATGGCCCCTCCCTCAAGAAATAAAAGCCAACTGAGAAACCATAGTTCTTTGCAGAAAGCAAAGAAGTTGTTGCACTGAAGCCTTGTGGATGTTCAGAATATCTTGGTTGGTGTTTGGAGACTCTTGAAATCTTTCTTAGTAACTTTATCTGGTGTTCTTGATAGCCTTGCACCACCTTGTTCTTGTGAGAGATAATTAATTTGAGACAGGCTTTTAACCATGAAGGAACTGAATTTGTAAAGAATCATTAAAAGGTTTTTCTGTTACCTCTGTCCCGTGTTTGTTTCCTTGGAACAAGGTTTGGGTCAGAATATCTAGTTATACATAACACTAAAATATAAAGCTGTGATTGACATGTTGCACTAAGCAAAATATGCTATACTGTAATCTATAATGGGATATGTGAGCTTCACAGTATTTAGTTGTATCAAGAGTGGAGTGATACGGTCTCCCCCAGATTTTACACTTCATTTGTATGCAGCAGATTGGATAACTCCTGTCAAATATGCTTCGGTGGGAAGAGAGATTCTCCTGTCTTCTCAGATTTTGCTGCTAGAATTGTTCAACAGTAGTAACAGCATGGCATTTCCCTTCTTCGCCCCCCTCCGCTCCGCCCCATTTCCTCTATTTTTCTGCTGCAGCAGTAGCCAACAATCTGTTGGCTGCCTGAAAGACATTTGTTTCCCTTACAGTGACCCATCAATCTGGAGCACCGTACAGAAGCTGTTCTAAAAGAACAACAACAAAAAAAAAAACACTTCCCACTGACATTATTCTGATAAGAGGAAAAAACATGGCCTTTTATAAGGGTTGGTATCAAAGGTGTACTGGAAAAAAATTTTTGTTGAATCCTTTCTATGTATCTTCTCTCCTGATGATGAACATGATTGCAAATTCAGAATTTCTGCCATAATACAATATGTAATGGGTTAGTGGTTTAGGGCAGTCAATTATGAATGATTGAAATGGTTAATTTTGCATTTTTCCTTTCATGACAAGAGAGAGCAAACTAATCTGGTTAGTTTTGTAAGCTGTATACCATGATTTGACAGTATGTGGTAGACTACCATCCCAGGGGACAAAACCTCCAAGTCCTCCTTGGCTGAATAATTGTCTGAGTGTAAAAGGATACGATCATGAACTTCATACCAACTGAAAATAGAACTTCAAAACATGTAGAAGGTATGAGAATAAATCAATTTTATGTATTGAACAATATCTACTATCATGATCCAACAGAATACTGTCATGATCCAGCAGAATAATTTGGCCAAGAAAAAAAATCCATATATGTTTGAATGTTAAAATATATAAATACTAGAAGAAAGATTAAAACTCATTTCTTTAATTTGATGAGTACAGTATTTGAATATTAAATGTTAGTTCCCCTCCAAGTGACAATTTAGGAAGGTGCACATCTTAAAACTTTATTGGATGGCACTTGACTTTTGGTTATAGCAATGCAAGTCTTGGCTTCCTTTGAACACAACTTCAGAGGCGTTCAAGCTTTTCAGAGGTATAATATAACTTGCAAAAATCCCAGATTGAATTTGCGGAAGAAAATGAAAGCTTTAATGTGATAATGACATCTAGGGCCTGGCAAGCAGAAAGATGATGCAAAATTAGATTGAATGCTAAAGCATGGAAACCGTATTCATGTCTGCCTCTTGGGGGCACAGCAAGGACAGACTTCATCAGCATGTTGTCTATAAATACTGTCTTTTCTCCCAGATGGAGATAAACTGACCAGTTTTTCAGACATAAGCAATTTAATAAGATGCTTACTTTTTGATACAAAAGTAAGCCCACAACATACTGTCTAATATGATTGGAACCTCTCTGAGGGTAATACAAACATTTGTCAGGCAAGGGTGATTGTTAAATTGGCCATTTGTGATTCTTGTAAGATTTTACTTTGTTGATTGTTACTCCATTTTTCTACAAATAGTGGAAAAAAGATTTTCCACTTATCCGGACAATTGTAGAACTACAGAATAGTTCCCTGGGACTCTTGGGTGGAGCTGGGTGGAATGCATATTCTTTTGTTCTGTATCTTTTCCCTGCTGAACACATGCATGCATGTGCTAGCACATATACTTCTTCTTTTAATAAAACCACAGATATGAAACAGTTCTTGAACTCTTCTGAAAGAATATCCTGTTCTAATTCTAATTCAACCATTCATCTTGTGTCTCATTAAATTCTGCTTATGTTGATTTTCATACTTGTATATTTTCCTGGGAATTGTTTTTTCTAGA
The DNA here is from genome assembly GCA_015471245.1 of Laticauda colubrina. NCBI lineage: Eukaryota > Metazoa > Chordata > Lepidosauria > Squamata > Elapidae > Laticauda > Laticauda colubrina. The sequence goes on from BLBF01000020.1 coordinate 45,738,322, forward strand.
TAATCTGATGAGAAACTGCTCCTTACTAGCACTGTTGATATTACCTATAGTAATGAAACATCTGCAAGAAAGCAAGTAAGCTCAGAACACCAAGGACCCTTCATTTCAACTCTAAGCTGCAAATATTCTCCTTTATTGGTTCTTTTATATGTACTATCCATATTGGTGGGTATAATATAATTGAAGTAAGAATTGGCAATTTGGAATATTCCGTTTCTTCTTCAGTCAAATGTTAAGCTCAATTGCTATTTTTCAATGAACAACTATTGAATAATAGAAATTTCATAACTTAAAAATCAGACTAAAAGTGTTTAACATTAATGAAAACACTAACAGAAAAGTGAAATGAATAGGAAAGTGATTACTGAAGCATGTTTTAATTGATTACTTGTTTTAAATCATCCAAAAGTCACTCATAGTTGTTGGTACAAGAACCCTTGGAAATTGAAAATTTAACCATATTTAGCATTCATTTGAACCCATTTAAAAATTTTATCAAAACATTTTAAATTTCTGTTCTATTTCTGTACTACACAAATATTTCAATATATTTTAATATAGCTGCAGAGAAAAAATATTTTAGTAGACATTTTAGCACAAATTAAAATGTAGGTTTTTAAAAATGAACAATTAATCATCATAGATGAACAGTGCCTACACCAAGTATCCATACAACACTGTGGACTTCAATGGTGCCTCTTTAAAATTGAAGGAATAATTATTTTTAAATGATATCATTTAAGAACACCTCTTAAAAATCCAGAATTCTGTTAGGATAATATTTTTATTAGGGAAACTCAAGGTTGTAAAGTAGTTGTTTTAATATTTTTTTGTTCACTAAGTTTTCATAAGTTTGAAAAATTCTTTTAGCAATTAGAAACTAACAAATAGAAAATTAGGAGAACCAGTAAACGTGATTGTTCAGGAATGTCTGCATCAGTTATAATCTTAGAATGAGAGCTCCCCGCAGGAGTGCAAATTATTTTCTAGAATTTATTGATTTTACACCTAGGTTTCATCTAAAGATTGCATTGTTTCCCATGGTTTTTGAATGTATAAAATTTAGTTGTGAAGTAAAAACTTTTTCATCTTGAGGCATATCACAAGTGAAAAATAGCCAGAGGTCATTTTAAATGTCAAATGATTGAAGTATGATTGATCTTGGGTGGAAGTATGGAAACAAATAGGCCTTTCTAAGTATTATGTAATTGACTTAACATGATTAAAACAGTTGATAGAATGCTAAAAACTGGTCAATATTCATCTTTATTTTTTTAAGGATTGTGGACCAATAAGCAAATTAAGAGATACTTCAAAGAATCATTGCATCTTTGCAGGATTTATTTTTCACTTTGATACTGATTTGTGCTAGCAGTGAAATGGAGAAATAACTAAGTTTGGTGATGTTTCTTTGGAAAATGTCTGCTGGAAAAACTATTAACACAAAGAATGATTTTGTATTTGTTAACTTATTACATTACTATAGAACTCAAAATTGTGTTAGCACCTTGAGAGTCACTTGCTAGGGGGTAAGCACTTGGAATTAAAATTTTTCTTGTTTCAATTTTTTCCTTTTTTGGTTGCTTAATTTCAACTTCTTTAGCATCTGGCAGCTAAATTAATCTATTTTAGTTAATCTTTTCTCTATCTTGAAACACAATCCCTAAATAGATTTGATTTAGCAATATGAGAGAAAACTATATATACGTTGTTTGCTTTGCGATTCTATTTTGTCTTTGCTGGTCCCTTTGGAGCCTCATCAGGGACTTGCCTCTGTATCTATCCTCAGAAAATATGTCCTCATCATGCTGCCTTGGTTATTTTATTTTATTATTTTATTTAAAAGATTTATATTGCCACCTATTCGCACATGGTGACTCAAGATGGCTTACAAAAATATAAAAATATCATATAGAAAACAAGAAAGCTAATAAAAGAATAATAAAATTATAACATAAAAAAATAAAATAATCCCACCCCCCGCCCTGGCGACAACACATCATACGATCCATTTAATGGGTTCCATCCCTCTCTGCGTTCCCTAGGCCCACTGACAGAACCAGGTCTTCAGCACCTTCTGGAAGAGTGTTAGAGTGGGGGCCATTCCAATATCTGGGAGAATGATATTCCAGAAAGAGAGAGCCACCACGGAGAAGGCCCTTCTTCTGGGTCCCACCAAGTTATCTCCCTCGGGGATGGGACCCGAAGCATTCCTTGCTTCTGGTGGGTTGGATAGATGTGATCGGCAAGAGATGGTCCTTCAGATAACCTGGTCCCAAGCCATGAAGGGCTTTAAAGGTAACAACCAGCACCTTGAATTGCACCCAGAAGCAAATCGGCAACCAATGCAGCTCCCGCAGGAGAGGTGATACATGTGCATACCAAGATCTGCAGAAGACCATGCGGGCCACTATATTTTGTACCAACTGGAGCTTCTGTATCCTCTTCAAGGGCAGCCTCATGTTGAGCATGTTGCAATAGTCAAGACAGGAAGTGACTAGGGCATGAGTAGGGATTGTTGGTCCAGAAAAGGGTGCACAACCTGCAGTTGTGCAAAGGCCCTCCTGGCCATGAACGCCAAAGGCCCTCTTCAAGCAGGAGTTGCGAGTCCAGGAGAACCTCCAGATTATGCACAGAGTCTGTTTGGGTAGTGCCACCCAGTGGTGGGATTCAAATTTTTTTACTACCAGTTCTGTGGGCGTGGCTTGGTGGGCATGGCAGGCTAAGGATACTGTAAAATCTCCAGTCAAAGGTGGTATTTGCTGGTTCTCCGAACTACTCAAAATTTCTGCTACCAGTTCTCCAGAACTGGTCAGAATCTGCTGAATATCACCTCTGGTGCCACTCCATCCAAGACCAACTGTGACAATTCTCCCTGGGCCAAAGAACCCCAAACCAAGAGCCACTTGTTTTTGCCAGGGTTTCAACCCGTTGCTCCCCATCCAGCCCCTAACAGCCTCCAGGCACTGCGAGTGGGACGACATGGTTTCTTCACAGAACAATGTTGAGATAGATTACATTCATGGTGAGTTGTCCCAGTGTAAGATAATTTTTTTTCTGACATACATTTTGTCATATGAATGCTTCATAATGTTTCATTGATAGTATTGCATTCAGAGGTTAGATTTTCCACTATAAACTAGTGCAGGTGTGTCCTGCCTGCTCCAGTTGCTTGGGCACTACCCTCAACAACCCTTTTGGCTTGGACTAAGCAGAGGAATAAATACAGGAAGAGCAATAGCAGTAAATAAACTGGATTTAAGATAAATAGCTGTTCTGTGCATCTCCTTGGAAACACAAAATATGTATATACTCGCTTATAAGCCGATCTCGCATATAAGCCAACCCTTAAAAAACCCAAAATGAGGCATTTTGCAAAAACTCACATATAGAGGGAAAAATACAGAGGGAAAAGTCAGCAGGGCAAAAGTTGCGGCTCATCGTCCATCCAGGGAGAAAGGCTGCAAAGGGCCAGGCGAGGGCTGCAAAGGGCCAGGTGAGGGCTGCAAAGGGCCAGGCGAGGGCTGCAGCAGCGACTTAGCATGGCGACTTGCTCCAGCGACTTGCTGGAGCAGCGACTTAGCGTGGCGGCTTCACGCGATGAGAGTCTTGGCTCTCATCGCACGAAGTCGGGCAGCAACTTCACGCGATGAGAGCCAAGACTCTCATCGCGCGAAGCCGCCACACTAAGTCACTGCTCCAGCAAATCAGATTTATGCGTGTATAAGCCGACCCCCAAATTTGGGGGGGAAAAAAAGTGTTCTAAAGTCGGTTTATATGCGAGTATATACGGTACCTTAGTGGGAAAGAAAGGATGTATACCTTTTTTGTTTCAAATAAAAAGAAATTATATTGAAGAACTGAAGAGCAAAAGAGAGATTCTATGTATGCATGTTAGGTAGAGGTAGGGAAATGTGAAGAAATCCTCGTGCAGGCTTTAAAAGGATTTAAAGAGGTGTTTCATCATCTCCAATCCTATATTTCCCCTTTTACATCAAGGCAGCACTCCTTTCAGTCTTAGGAAGTCCAGGTTTAATTAAAAATTAACATTTTAATTTGGACACAATTAAAAGAATGGAGCAAAGGGGTAGGCAGGATTGGGCATTTTATGTAGATAGGGTGAGGCAGCTCTTCCAGGTGTTTGGGGAAGCCAGTGCTTGTCCAATTACAAACACAACATACAAACAAAATGGTTTGCACATTAGAAGGAAAATCCACAAAATGCCTTTCCCAGTCTGGTTGTGCACAAATGTGTGACCTTCAACTACCAGAAGTTTCCACTCTGCATGTTCATATCTAAGAATTCACAAGAATGTCTAATTAAAGAATATTCTTGAAGCGGTGGCTTGCCTCTCCTGAGAATCTGTACATGGCATCTCCACATAGTTTTCTCATGTCCATAGTAATTCAATATTGCTGACCATGCTCATCCATTATTCTTGGTTGTAGAGAATTATAAAGCTGGAAGATACTAGATAATCAGGTTATCTAAGCTAACTCACACTAAGAATTTATCATGGCCAATAGGAGAAGGAAGGATTATTTTATGCATTCATTGCCTTGATTTATTTATAAGGTAACAGAGGCAGAATAAAAGCTAAAGCTAAAACTAAAGATAATTTAATGGAATATAAAAGGTTTCCTTAAAATCCTATGTAATATTTTAATGATTTAATATTTATGTTGATATCTTTAACCTGAAAGAAGGATAGTTAATAAATTCAAATCAGTCTACCGACAGGTGAAATTCGAAAAATTAGAATATCGTGCAAAAATTCATTTATTTCAGTAATGCAACTTAAAAGGTGAAACTAATATATGAGATAGACTCATTACATGCAAAGCAAGATAGTTCAAGCCATGATTTGTCATAATTGTGATTATTATGGCTTACAGCTCATGAAAACCCCAAATCCACAATCTCAGAAAATTAGAATATCGTGAAAAGGTTCAATATTCCAGGCTCAAAGTGTCCCACTCTAATCAGCTAATTAAGCCATAACACCTGCAAAGGGCTCTCAGTCTGGTTCAGTAGAAAGCACAATCATGGGAAAAACTGCTGACCTGACAGTTGTGCAGAAAACTATCATTGACACCCTCCATAAGGAGGGAAAGCCTCAAAAGGTAATTGCAGAAGAAGTTGGATGTTCCCAAAGTGCTGGATCAAAGCACATTAAGAGAAAGTTATGTGGAAGGGAAAAGTGTGGAAGAAAAAGGTGCATAATGAGCAGGGATGACTGCAGCCTAGAGAGGATTGTCAGGAAAAGGCCATTCAAGAGTGTTGGGGACTTTCACAAGGAGTGGACTGAGGCTGGAGTCAGTGCATCAAGAGCTACCACACACAAACAGATCCTGGACATGGGCTTCAAATGTCGTATTCCTCTTGTCAAGCTGCTCCTGAACAACCAACAACATCAGAAGCGTCTTACCTGGGTTAAAGAAAAACAGAACTAGTTTGTTGCTCAGTGCTCTTTTCTGATGAGAGCAACTTTTGCATCTCATTTGGCAACCAAGGACCCAGAGTCTGGAGGAAAAATGGAGAGGCACACACTGCAAGATGCTTGAAGTCCAATGTGAAGTTTCCACAGTCTGTGTTGATTTGGGGAGCCATGTCATCTGCTGGTGTTGGTCCACTGTGCTTCATGAAGTCCAGGGTCAACACGGCCATCTACCAGGAGATTTTGGAGCACTTCATGTTTCCTTCTGCAGACGAGCTTTATGGGGATGCTGACTTCATCTTCCAGCAGGACTTGGCACCTGCCCACACTGCCAAAAGCACCAAAACCTGGTTCAATGACCATGGGATTCCTGTGCTTGATTGGCCAGCAAACTCGCCTGACTTGAACCCCAAAGAGAATCTATGGGGCATTGCCAAGAGAAAAATGAGAGACATGAGACCGAACAACACAGAAGAGCTGAAGGCTGCTATTGAAGCATCCTGGTCTCACCTCAGCAGTGCCACAGGCTGATAGTTTCCATGCCACGCTGCATTGAGGCAGTAATTGCTGCAAAAGAGGCCTAAACCAAGTTCTGAGTACATATGCATGCTTATACTTTTCAGAGGTCTGATATTGTTCTATGTACAATCCTTTTTTTATTGATTGCATGTAATATTCTAATTTTCTGAGATTGTGGGTTTGGGGTTTTCATGAGCTGTAAGCCATAATAATCACAATTATGACAAATCATGGCTTGAACTATCTTGCTTTGCATGTAATGAGTCTATCTCATATAATAGTTTCACCTTTTAAGTTGCATTACTGAAATAAATGAACTTTTGCACGATATTCTTATTTTTTGAGTTTCACCTGTAGATTATGTGTTCTCCCCCAAAAATCTGTTACATGCAAAAAATGGCAGTAAAGAGTCCATATACAAAGTATAAAGGCAACAATCCAGTAGAACAGGGTTGTCAAATTCAAGAGTAAAGGCCATATCTGGTCTGCAGGGCCGTCCTGGTCTACTAAATGTGAAGAGGAAAGATCAGGCCAGCCTGGCTTTACCCGGTCTATTCAATGCAAAGAGGAAACATGCCAGCAGTATGGGGAGTGATGTCAAACTAGCCACAGCCACCCAGTTGGCCACGTCCATGCCCACCCAGTCAGCCATGCCCACCCAGCCCCCAAAATCAACCACGGCCCTGATGCGGCCCTCAATAAAATTTAGTTTGATATCCATACAATAGAGTAAATGCTGACTAAAAACAAAACAAAAATTACTTACTTTAAAAAAAATTAAAGTGATTGGCATCACATTTCAGTGGAAGGAAATTCTACTGTATAGAATAGATCAGATTTTCTGGTAATTGTTACATCTGAGGGTAGGATTATGAGGCAAAAACCTTTCCTGGTACAGTTTCTGGTACTGGTACTAATATTATTTTCAAGTTCATTATATCTTTTGATTAATATTGCCAAATTATACTGCATCTTGCCATTTTAATACATTTTTTCCTCTGAAATAGAGACTTTTGTTTTCTTACCTTATACTCATATTATAGAAGTCATAGAATCATAGAGCTGAAATGACCTTGGTGATTTTCTAGTCCAACTTCCCACTCAAGGCAAGAGATTATATCATCCCAGATAAATGGTTATCCAGTCTTTTCTTGAAAAACTCCAGTAATTGAGCACCCACAACTCTAGAAAGCTTGTAATGTTGCTTCAGAATTTCTTTTAACCCTTTCTTGGGGAAGTTTTAAGCTTCTTATTGGAAGTGGCAGAAAAGTACTACTGTTGGCAATGTTTTCTGTTACATATCTTTCAGGCACTTGGAAGCCTCCTTAGAAGTCTATACCTCACAATCTAAAAAAACATCCAACAAAAGGGATTCCCAACTTCTCAGTAGTGTTTAGGTGAAGTCTGAGAAGACAGAATTGCAACTACACAATGCTGGGAGCTATTGTATAATGAACAGTGAATGCCTACTGTATATTGGAGGCATTCACAAATGTTTTTTGTCTACTTCAAACCTATGTAAGTTCAAAAGTGCCCCAATCATATTTCATCTATGAGAAATTCACTTTTATTTTGAAAGCTAGAGTCCCCATCAAATTGAATGAGAACTGTAGTAAAAATCCAAAGGATCATTTTCCTTCATGGAAACAGTTAACATTAAAATTAACACCTTGACTTGTATTCAAAAGCTATATCAGCAGGCAAGATGGATTCTCATTTGATAAAGTGATGATTTCCCAAATAATAAAGCCCTTGAATAAAGCTGCATTACTTTTGCAGTTCCAGTGGAAAAAAAGATTGCACTAATACACCCCAATTCAGAAGTGGATTGTGATTCCATAATTCATATATCTTTTTTAAAAAAAGCTTAAGACACTCTTGAGAAGTGGTATACCTGACAGCCTAAAAACCAGACTGGTTATGACGTAAGAGATTCATGATAAAATCACCTCTGGAGCTTTTGGTAGTGGTTCTTGAAAGAAGCTCCTAGCACTTTAATTTAATTTGGGACACAGCTCCGGGAAAAGAAAGAAGTTTAAGCCGTCCCAGTGTGCAATTTATGCTGTATAACTGCACACTTGGAATAGAGTTTATTTATGAATCTGGAATTGCTTCAAGGGCTGGTGAAGTACTAAAGGCCTATTTGACCCTATTCTTGACTCCTTTTGACCTTTTCACTAAATAATCATATACCACTGTGAATGGTTACTGGTAGGATTATATGACACCCTTCCACTGCAGTTCCTAATTGTGCTACTGTATCCCTTTTTCTACAAAGAACAAGAACAATAGGAGTAAAGTTTATGGTAAGCATTTTTTTCTTAATATTTCCATATCCTTTGTGTCGCACTTTCCATCTTATGAACATCCGTTTAACATCCCCGCTACATACTACCCACGTCTGTTCTTTTCCGTTCTTTTCCGTTTCGTTTATGCAAATTTTCACCACTTTTTGGAGCGGATGACAACGGATGGAGCCAACCCCAAAATTTTGATCATCCGCTGTGTCCTTTATGCATACGTTTTGTGTCCGTCGGCCAGTGGGACCGGGCCTTTATATTCCATCTGGAGGCCACAGTTAGTCCTGGAAAAATTGTGCTAGAGGTTTGTGCTTTTCTGTATGATACTTCCAATTCCCATTGTTAAAGAAATATTAAGCAAATAAACCAAATCCAATTCAGGTAAAGCAGAGAGGTTAGCAAGCATGAACAAAGTTTCTGTAGCATATTGATATCTATAATCTATTGATGCCATAAGAAGTATTAATCCATAATACATCACAACCCTGCAATATATTTACAAATTTACTTGTTTCGTTTTGGAAGAGATAAATTAAGCTAAAGTTTGTGCATGGTACACCCAAGCTGCTACAATGCATAGCTTGAATTCTACCCTGACGTTTCCTTCATGTGTACATTTCTGCAAAACTTAAAGCTTTGTATCCTCTAGCCACCAAGTACTAAACAAGTAGGAAGATGTGAAAATTAAATAAAAGAAACAGTCAAGAATTAAAGCAAGGAATAATAAAAGATAAAGTAATAAATGGATAAAGATGCTTTTCTTATCTGCAGTTTCAATCAGTACCCTGGCAATTCTGATGTTTCCCCTTGGGCATATCAATGTTTGTTGTAACTTGTTCCCAATTCAGAACTTCTATTGTCACTTTTTGTTCCAGATTAAAAATATTTTAAAGAGCACCTTTTCAACAAAAAGTGAAATTTAGTGTGCTTAAGTTGGCGAATCCTTCTGATTTTTCAGTAATTCTACATGCATACTGAATGACATAAAAAGTGATCAGTTCTCCACACAGTTTCTAAAACTAGATAAAGAGAACCCAAACAAACCATAAAACTTGTTCATTTATTCCTTGAAGGAAATTTTCTAAAGCCAGAGGTGGATTTCTACCAGTTCGCACCTATTCGATAGAACCTGTTGTTAACATTCTAAGCAGTTTGGAGAACCGGTTATTAGAAGAAATTATTATTCCTTAATCCTGTAAGGAAGGCAGGAAGGAAACATTCTGGTGTTGCTTACAGAAACTGCCTCTCCGTTAACCCTTATTACATTCTTGGCAGGACTAGGCTTCCTGTCTCAGAAACTTCTCTGGAAGTTTTTTTTCCATCCTTTGCTGGTACTTTGCTTGTGTAGAGTGACCGTTCAAAGTTACAATGGCACTGGAAAAAAGTGACTTATGACCATTTTTCACACTTATGACTGTTGCAGCATCCCCATAGTCGTGAGAGGCCAGGCGAGGAGATGCGTGCCTCAATGTGAGTGATATTGAGTTGGCCAATAACAACCAAGCTATGTCCACCTGGTCACATGACCACCAAGCCACGCCTACCAACTAAGCCACACCCACAGAACTGGTTGTTAAAAATTTTGAATCCCACCCCTGTCTAAAGCCTAACTATTTGTAGCAAAAGCTTATGAATTCTTTGCTTTCAGTAACTGCTCATTACTTGGTCATAATATCCTACTATGCAGCCTTTCTTTTCCCAGAGCAGCTAGATCAGAGTAACTGCTTCTGAGTATAATTATGTCTATCCAGAATTGTAGTCATATCAGTTTCTTTCTTGGTTATTCTCCAGCATAAGCTGCTATTATTTATCCTGAAGTGTTTACTTTCCAATGATTCCATCTTGTCCACCTACCCATTTTTACAACCAAACTGTAGGCTGCTTAGCTGTATATAATTCCTATCCTTTTTACAACCTACATATGTGTTTGTGTTTTTTACTTCTCCCAGTCCACCTCCTGTTGCTCACCATCATAACACTCTAAAAATAGGGATGGTTTTACAAAATAATGAAAAGCCAAGTTGAAAAATCCAGACTGGAGAGATAAATCTTTGAAATGTCCAAAACCTCCTTGCTGATTCCAATAACTTGCCTTAATGCAACCTAAACAATATCATTTTTCACTCTCACACCAAACCCTAAATCCCCCCCTTTGGAAGGTTTCAAAACCTGGCTTTTCCTCCAGGGATTGGGGCTAAGATGTTAGGAGAGCAAAGATGTATGTCTATAGTATGTTTGGGATAAGTTTTACTTAAGAGTTTTCATTGCATTACATTGCAATCATTTTATTTTGCTTTATGTACTCATTTGTTGTAAGTCTCAAAGTTACAAGCGTTGCAGCATTTCCATGGTCATGTGATCAAAAATTGGCATTGGGCAAGTGGCATGTGCTTACAACAGTTGGAGCATCCCAGGTTCATGTGGCTCCTATTTGTGACCTTTCCAGCCAACAAGCAAAGTCAATGGGGCAAGCCAAATTCACATAGACTGAATGACTTGCTTAACAACTATAGTGATTCACTTAGCAATTATGGCAAAGAAGATGATGAAATTTGGAAAAACTCAGTTCTGGTCCTAGTTGCGGTGGTAAGATAAGGACTACCTGTAAGGAGCTAAAATATGCTCACCTGGGCAACAACCTTTCTGATGCCATTGTTCCTTAAGGTCCTGTCACACTGCCCAATGAATGCAAAACGGACACAACGGACAAGAAAAATGTTCCATCCGTTGTTATCCTCTCTCAGAAGGGGGAAAAATTTGCATAACCGGAGCAGATAACACGGACGGGGGCAGGACACAGGGCGGATGGAAAGCAGATGTGGAACGGAAGCCCAGCGGATGGAAGCGGATGGGAGCGGATGGCACATCCGCTAGGCTTCCGGGGGACCTCAGCAAAGCGGATGCGGAACAGATACAGCGGATGCAGAGTGGATGCACAGCGGATGAAGCGGATGCACAGCGGATGCACAGCGGATGCACAGCGGATGCACAGCGGATGCACAGCGGAAGCCGAACGGATGCCGAGCGTTAATTGCGCATGCGGGGAGGATGCATTGCGTCAGCCCCGCAGATATAACGGAAGCAGCTTGGAAGCAGGTCGCCATTCAGAGGAAAGACCTGCTTCCAGACACATCGACTGCCTTGCCTGTCCTGCCTGCATGTCTGCCTGCAAGCCTTGCTGCCAGCTTTGCTGCCAGCCTTGCTGCCAGCCTCCCTGCCAGCCTTGCTGTCTGCCTGCCAGCCAGCCTTGCTGCCAGCCAGCCTGCCTGCCAGCCAGTCTGCCTGCCTGCCTGCCTGCCAGTCTTGGTTCATGCCTGCCTGCCAGCCTTGGTGCCTGCCTGTCTGCCAGCCTTCCTGCCAGCCTTGGTGCCAGCCTTCCTGCCAGCCTTGGTGCCTGCCTGCCTGCCAGCCTTCCTGCCAGCCTTCCTGCCAGCCTTGGTTCCTGCCAGCCTTCCTGCCAGCCAGCAACCCCACAACCATGCGGAAGCACAGCAAGCTTCAGCCATCTGCTGCCAGCCCTTGCAAGAGGGACAGGGCTACCATCCTGCCCCCTGGCCCTCACCCTGGTTCTGCTGGGGCTTCTGCAGCACGGGCTCGCTCTTCTGGGGCTGGGGCTTCTGCTGCTTCTGCTTTTGGAGAGCTGATGACAAGCACTCCAGCACCAGCCACCTCCACAGCACCTGGATCCTTCACCCCTGAGACTGAGCGACCAAGAGGAGTACCAGAGACTCATTTTTGTTTTATAGCTTCTTGTTAGTAAAGTCTATTTTTGATTCATACACTTGCTTCATTTCTTTTTTTTAATAAAGTCTTGGTGGAAACTTTTAGAAATGGTTTAAGCCTTTGCATGCTTGTGGGATGGGTTAAGATAGCAGTGGGATGGGCAGGGATACCTTTGGGATGGGTAATAGCTGTGGGATAGATAAACCTCCAGTGCAAGCATAGTGGGACTGTATGGTCCACCCTCCCAGGTGCCACACCTTTGGCCCTTTATTATCAATAACAATGTAAGCATGATCCACACATTTGAACATAAACACAACTCTTTATTAAATGCCCTGGTCATTGTAGGCCCACCCAACATACATGGCCCAATCTCATCAGTGTGATGAGACAGGCTGAAGGAAGCATCCATTAAGCATCTATCATCCTGTCTTGCCACTCCACTGCTCCAGCTGGGGAGTTGCACCAGTGTTTCAGGAGGTTGCGCTGCTTCTTCCCTTCACGTGAGGCTCTGTTGGGGCCTTGCACATCCTCAGTGTCTATCAGGTTTCGCCCTTGCCTCCATTCCCCAGGCTCCATGTCTCCATTGCCTTGTTGGAGGTCCATGAGCCTGTTCTGTAAGACTGGGTAGCGGGTGCGCATGAGATTGTTCAGGATGCAGCAAGCTTCCATGATCCTCCTCTCGGTCTCTGGGCGATGCTGCATGGTGGTGACAAGTACCTGGAACCTGTTGGCCAGGATGCCAAAGGCGTTCTCCACCACCTGCCTTGCCCTGGACAGCCTGTAGTTGAAGATCCTCTCTTCACGGGTGAGGTATTTGGAGGTGTAGGGTTTCATGAGGTAGGTTGTGAGGGAGAAGGCGTCATCCCCCACGATGAAGTAGGGCACATCTTGTGTGTCGTTGGGCAGGGGTTCTGGATCTGGGAAGCCCACGATGAGGTTGCGTTCCAGCTCCTCCTTGAGGTGACTGGCGTTGTATACCTGGGCATCTGAACATGAGCCGTTGCCTGAAGCATTGATATACATGAACATGTAGTCAGCATCGACCATGGAGAAGAGGATGATGCTGAAGAAGCCCTTGTAATTGAAATAAGTGGACCCCGACTTGGCTGGAGCTTTGCAGGCCACATGCTTGCCATCAATGGCTCCAATGGTGTGGGGGAAGTTCCACTTCTGATACCACTGCTCTGCAACTTTCTTCCATCCTTCTTCAGTGGAGGGGCACTGGAGGAGCTCCTCCTTGTATTCTTCGATGAAGGCCTGCACCATTTCTCTGGCCACAATGCTGATGGTGTTGAGTGGCACCCTCCAGCCATACTGCATGCTCCTGTAGGTGGTCCCTGAGGCCAGGTGGCGCAGAGTGAATGCCACCTTGAGCCCAGGTTCCAGGCTGGGCCGGAAGTTGGTGTTTGCCTTGGTCAACCTGGACAGCCGCTGCACAACTTCGTCAAACATGGCTGGAGGCATCCTCATGAAGTTCTGGAATGCCCGAGTGTCTTTGTTCCTGATCTCCACCATCAGCTTGTTGTACAGTCCGTCCTCTGATTTTCTGGCGAACCATCTTCGTACCCAGACGCTTCTTGGCCGCCCCTTTTTCTTCCCATAGTAGAGTTCACAGAGCCTGTAGATGGCTTCGCACTGTTGCAGAAGGATGGTGGCTGCCAAAAGGACTGTGTTATGATCCACGGTGGACATGACTGGATGCTGTGGAAGAGCAAGAGTCAGATGAAGGTTGCAGAGGTCTGCACCACAGGGCTGCTGTTCTGAAAGTGAGATCCAGATGAGTTGCTCCCCCTTTTTATAGGCAGTATAGGTGTCCCTTTGCATCCTCTAGGCATCCTCTAGGCATCCTCTAGACATCCTTAATATCCGAGATAGGTCCCCTCTGTGGACGTTTTTTCCGTTTTACATGCTTTGTTTATGTGCTGCATCCGCTAGGCATCCGTTCTGCATCCGTTTCACTTCCTCCCTGCGTCCGAGCGGATGCGAGTTGCGCGGATGCACAGCGGATGCCTAGCGGATATAGCGGATGCGTAGCGGATGCAGAACGGACGAATTGGATACATTTTCTGCGCAAAAGTTTTGAGCAGCTCAAAACTTTCTGAGCGGATGAAACGTCCATAAATGGATGCTGGACGGATAGAGAAGAAGCAAAACGGAGGCAGTGAGTACATCGCGTTAACCAACGGATGGCAAGCTTTTTTGTCCATTTTACATCTTCTTTGCATCCGTTGGTGCAGTGTGACAGGGGCTTTACTAACAGATGAGAGAAAGTGAGGAGGAAAGCTTTAAATTAGGAGAATGGCCAAAGAGAAAGCTGACAGAGATGTATCTTTCAGAGGTGGAGACAGCAGTAGACCACACTGCATAGCATAGAAAAAAGTGTTCTTAAGTTTTCTTAAGAGCTTTATTTTTTATTCCTTTGTCCTGGCATCACCCTTAGAAAAAGGCAGAAATGAATTGGCTTAAAATGTGACTTCTACCTTACTTCAAGAAAAGAAAACATCCATCCCTTCATGTTGTCTAGCAGCCCAGCCCAGGACAAGCACTACAACATCGCCTGCACATGTAGCAAAGCTCATACGTAACCATCAAATAAGTGAGGACTTTCGATCTAGAGATGCTCAGGGTGTGTCCAGGATATCCTTCTTCCTCTTTTATTTCTAAAAGGAAAAAAAAACACAACCAAAAAGAGAATATATGTAGAATGGTTAGTACATCCTATGAGCAGCTGGGTGCAATGTCTAAGCTGGATACACAAGCCTGAAAAAATTGTCCTCTGTTTCTGTGACCCATATCAGAATGGCTAGTGTGGAAAAATCCCCCTTGACTTCACTGAGAACAAATTCCAAAATTCTCCTGGGCCCTGAATAAGCCAGAGAACCTAATTCAAGCAGCCCTCCCCACTTTTTCTTGCTTTATCTTGACTACTTGAGGAAAAACAAAAATTCGCTTTCTAAGAGCCCCTCCTGCCTGCCACCCCCACTGCAGCACTGATCTTAGACCCATACATGATTTGGGCAAAGCCACTCAGCTTCTTTCTCTCTTTTTTTACTGATTTCATTTGCATGAGAGACTTTGGTTGGCTGGTGATGATGTCACCACACCAAAGAGTCAATAAGCAATTAACACTATGGATTTTGCGGTAAAAGGAGTTGAACCGTACACTGCTACTTAAGCCGTTTTCTATTACAGTAATTTACTCTTCAGCTCCCTTTCAACAGGCAGACCTATTTATCAGTTTTTTGATTCTGCTTCTCAGTCAGAGCAAGGAGGAATCTCATAAGAGAGAGATCCTGATTCCTTTGCTGTGGCAGATCTTTCCTTTCCTCCCCAAGGAACACCACGATCCTGCATTCGATGCCACAAAGATCCTCAAGCAGAATACACACACACACACACACACACACACACACCAACATTTGATGACAAAACACAAAGGCTGTTTCTCCCCTACCCCCCCCCTTTTAAACTTTCTGCCTGCTAAAAAGAGATGAAATAAATGTTCTGACATTATGAAGCTAAACATCTTTAGGAAGGAAAGGATGAAAATCTTCCTTACTCTGTTAGCCTTTGAACATCTTTGTCTAAATCCACTGCCAAAGAAGTTGTAACTCATTGGTGAAATCATTGGAGAGAGCAATTTTGTTTTCAGTAATAATTTGTGTATGTGTGATTGCATATACAGGTAGTTCCTCGACTTACGACCACAATCGAGCCCAAAATTTCTTTTGTTAAGTGAGGCATTTGTTAAGTGAGTTTTGTCCCATTTTACAACCTTTTTAGCCACAGTTGTTAAGTGAATCACTGCAGCTGATAAGTTAGGAATTTGGGTTGTTAAGTGAATCCAGCTTCCCCCAATGACTTTGTCAGAAGATGATCACATGACCCCGGACAAAGCAACGGTCGTAAGTATGAACCAGTTGCCAATCATTTGAATTTTGATCACATGATCATAGGGATGCTACAAAGATTGCAACTGTGAAAAACGGTCATAAGTCACATTTTCCAGTGCTGTTCTAACTTTGCATGGTCACTAATCGAACTGTGGTAAGTTGAGGACTACCTGTATAAGCATACCTAAGCAAAAGACTGCTTGCATTTCTGCCTAGTCTGAAGCAGGTGTGTTCTTGTCCTTACGCAGTCTTGATTATGCATCGGATGAAAGGGTTTTCACTCAGCATTTCCTTTATGCTCTGTGCATAGATACTACAAACAAGCAACTATTATCTTGACTCTGCTGTCCTAGCTACTTTTCTTCCCTCTTGCATTTTCCACCAATAAAGTCCTTCTTCCCTCAGCCAATCAAAGCACTAGGCAACAGATGATATTTTGGGACGAGGGCTCAGAACTACCTAAACAGCCTCTCAGGGCTGTGTGCAGAGAATTCGGCAAATCATCTGAATGTCAAGCTGAGATTAAGATACAAAATAAAACTCTGCACAAGCTTTGTTTCCTTGTAACTAATCACATTACATTTGGTCTGCGTTAATATCTAAATGCTAGTGGATGCAGCAGCAAAGAAGGTTTGCTTTTCAGTGTGAGCCTGTTGATTTCCCCAAGATCAGTAAGAGGCTAGGTTGCTATTTTTTAATGTGCATTGATACTTTGTGGATTCACAACCTGCTTTGGAAGATTTCATTTGTTTTCACAAGACTTTTTACAAGGCTAATGAACCTTATCACATGTATAAGCTTTAGCTTGCAACTTTACTAAATTAAAGGCAGATTTCCCTTTTTTAACACGTAGGTTAAAACACCTGCAGCGTTCACATTACCTCATGAGAGAAGTCTCTCAACAAGTTGAAGTCAACATTGTAATATTTTCCTGAGTTGTATCCCTGAGAAAAGGGAGAAGTTTGTTGTTGTTGTTTTGAGAATTTCTCACAGCACTAGTTGAAATGGAGGAAGAAAACATATTCTCCTTTCCCCTGATTTAATGTAATTTATCAGTCTGGATGACAGCTAAAGGTTGGGCCCGATTCGCCATATTTTTTATCCTGCTTTTAAGACAGAATTTCCAAATAGTAACTTTCCACCAGGATCATATCAAGTTGACAGAAACCTTTGTGTTAACCATGGGCTAATTTTGTGTCAGAATTGCTACAATTTACTGCTTGAAGATTGAAGCTGCAAAATAAACTAAGACAATGGGAAGGCTGAGTCAGCATAATTGTCACTCATCCTAACAAATACTTGTTTGGAAGTTATTAAATGAAAAACTATCTGCATTCTGATCTTGAAGCTTCCCTGTGGCTTCATTTCGAGCTCTGTGGATTTGCTAAAGTTCTGACAAGTTTAACGTACAGACCCGAACATGAACTTGCCAAAAGTATCAGCCTGAGGCAGTTTGTCTCTCAGTTTGTCAATTGCCATCTTATAACTAGGAAGAAAAGACAATTCCAGATGGATTGCATCATTTGCTGCTATGTATCTTTAGATGCTCATTTGGCTTTGGATAATTTAGAAAACTTGCATCTAACAATTACCCATGTTCCAGATTTGTGTTGGTGGTATATGTATTTTGAGAAATTTTAGATGATATGTGAGTCTGCTTTCAAGCAGACTTCCCATGTAAGATGGAGGAAAATGTGTATAGTTTGAAAAATCCATCTATGTTTTGAGCCTGCATGAAGTTTAATATCAAAATTTTACAAATCTAAAATTAAAGATACTACTATGCAACTTTCACGTCCAGAGTTTAAGGAGCACTTTTGTTTGTAGGTGCAGGCAATCTATTTCATGGGTGTCAAACTCGATCACCTCACAGGCCGGATCGTGCCTTTGCAGAGCCAGAATGGGTAAGACTGTCACATAACGTATCCAGCCCATAGGCCAACAGTTTGACAGGCCTGACTAAAGGAAGTCTGTTTTACAGAGTATTTTGGTCATTAAATCAGCAATACACACATTTATTTGAGTTTCCAGAACAAAACAGATTTCTGAGAACCATAGGTTTTGATTCAGTAATAATAAGTAACAACACAATGTAAAAATGTCTTGTTCCTAGACATAGCAATGCATCCCAATGAAAATAAGGAAGCCTCTTGTTCCTGGTCTTGCAGTGATGGAGCAACTGAATCTCCTCCATTACTGGATCTTGTTGAATCAATGAAGGAAAAGTAGATGTCTATTTGGAACAGAGAATAAAAGGAGAGAATATGTCTAGATTTCCCTTTATCCTTTTCTTACAGTTGCAGAATCAATAAACATAGGTAGGAGCAATCATTTTTAAAACAGATGTTTCTCTCTTGGGAGAAGTAAATGGGGACTTTTCCTAATATTTCTGGTCATTTATCTATAAGAGCTATAAGTTGCATAATTAATGGCTTCGTGTGAGAGATGGGCAGAAAATTCTCAGAATTAGGCCTGGTATTGCAGTTGTGGGTCTTGTGTTTTAGGGCAGAGATTGCCCACTGCACAAATGGTTTGTTATACCTGAGATTCTTGGGCAAAGAGGAAGTGACCTTGTTTCATTTTCTGACAACCCAAATGGCAGCTGTTGTCTAGATTTCTTGCTTTGAGGAAAGCGTATAATTTCAAGGTAGAAAGTGATTTAGCTATGAATATCTTATTTGCAAGTTCAGCTTTGTTCAGGTATTTTCCCATGTCATTGTAGTTGTGCTTTTAAAGTTATAGCAACATTTTGGCAGAATCTCATCTGCCACCATCAGGCTTCAGTACTGAGTTCGTCTGTGAGTCAGACTTTCACAGCTGTTTCAGTTTTAAATTTGGGGCTAGCCTACTGCTGTGCCAGAATGGTTTTTTCTTCATCCTGATTAGTTGGGAGTCTTGGTCTGTGTTTATTGGTCTTGGAGTTTGCTGTGTTCTGCTTGATTGGTGTTTCTAATATCTTCTGTCTGTTTTGTGGCTTTTTTTGAGTCTTGATTGGCTGGCAACATTGTGTTCCTGTATTAGAGGCTTTTAGTGCAGCTTGGCTCCAAGTTAATGGACAGCTATCATTTGTTAGGAAGCTAGGTTTCATCTGGGTGCTTTGTTGGGGTGTGTTTGAGCTGGAGGTATCAGAGCGGATCTGTTTATGCTCAGGTGTTTGCCTGGCTTGTGGTGTGGAGATTTTTTTGTTTGAGAGTGCAGGCTTCCAAATGATTGACAGTCTGGTGGAATCATCTCTTCTATTCATGCTTTCAGGTCTTTTTTCAATCTCTTTGGCTTCTCTGATGATTCTGTGGCTGGGGTTTTCTATAGTGGCTAGGGTTTTAGTGCCATTGAAGTTGATGTTGTGACCTGTGGTTTTCATGTGTTGGACTAATGAGGAGGTATGTTCCAGCTTTTTTACTGCATTTTTGTGTTCATCTAGGCGGGTACTTATTCTTCTATTGGTCTGTCCAATGTATGTGGCAGGACATGAAGCACAGGGAACTTCGTATATGCCTTGGTTTTCCAGGTCAATTTTATCTTTGGGGTTTCTAAGGATGGCTGCTATTTTTCTGTCTGTTTTGAAGGCAGTCTTGATGTGATGCCTATGTCGTATCTTACTGATTTTGTCTGTAGTACCTCTTATGTAGGGCAGGACAGCTGTTCCATAAGTCTGTTCATCTTCTAGGTCTCCATTATGTCTTAGTGTGTTTTTGTGGATCAAGCCGGTGATTTTGCTTTTGTGGAAGCCGTTGGCTGTCAGTACTTTAGTTGGGGTGCATAGTTCAGTCTTTATATGTGTCTTGTCTGCCAGGCATTATCTGCCAAGTGATTAGTGTCTTGGTCACGGAGTTTATCTGTGCTGGGTGATGGTGGGATTGGGCGTTGAGGTAGTGGTTGATGTGTGTTTTCTTCTTGTATACGGTGTGTCCTAGTGTGCCATCTGTTTTTTTGTAGATTAGTACATCTAGGAATGGTAGTTGTTTGTTTGTTTCCGTTTCCTGATGATGGCAGATGAGATTCTGCCAAAATGTTGCTACAACTTTAAAAGCACAACTACAATGACGTGGGATAATACCCGAAGGAAGCTGAACAGCACATATATATATATATATATATATATATATATATATATATATATAT
>BLBF01000020.1:45758419-45802206 GCA_015471245.1 Laticauda colubrina
ATATATATATATATATATATATATATATATACATACACATATATACAATGTATGTATGTATATATATATTCATAGATTTTCACGGGTACAGGTATGTAGGTCTAGGTGTGTTTGGGTCTTTTCCCATGTAAGATTAAGAATATCTTGGTAACGTTTCAGCGAGGTCCACTTGCCATCCTCAGGTTGGTGTTTTTGGCTTCGTGCCATTGCAAGCAGTGTGTGATTGGAGCTGCCATCTCTCTATAAATACTGGTAGTGGGGCAGGTGTACTGGGCTGATTGGATGTGCTGCTGCCTCTTGATTGGTTGATGGAGTTGATGTTGGTATAATGGGCTGTGTGATGGCCTTGTGAGTTTTGTTGTGGAGATATCCCCAATCTTGTGCTGTAATCTCCTGGGTTGCTTGTTTTGTAGTGATCTTTTTTCCATTAACCTCTCGTATTTTAACGCCGAGGGTAATGGGTTGTATGATGGCCTTGCAAGTTCTTTTGTTGTGGTATTCTGGGTCCTGCGTTGTAATCTCCTGGATCATTTGTGTTTTGATCTCTTTTCCATTAGCCTCCTGTGTAGTAACGGCTTGGGTAATGGGTTGTGTGATGACCTTGTAAGATTTATTGCTGTAGTATCCTTGGTCTTGTGCTGTGATAACCTGGGTTATTTGCTGTGTTGCAACTTCTTGAGTTCTTGTGGTATAATTTCCTGAATTTTCTGATGTGATATCCTGAGCGGGTGGCTGTGATATAGCATTCTGGGTTTTAGTCTGGCTTTAAGTTTGGGGTCTGGGTCTGTGTTCTTGGCGTGTGTCAGCTTGTTTGGTTTTGGGGTTGGGGGTTGCAACATCTGGTGAAACAGCCGTGGTCTGTTTTCTGGACACCACTACCTCATCAGACCCAGGCCCAAGCCCATCCTATAAACCAGAGGTCCCCAACCACTGGGACCCAGACTGGTACCGGTCCGTGGATCATTTTGTCCTGGGCCGCAAAGAATGAATAATCGTGATTAAAATATATATAAAAATATGTTTTTGCTTCCGGGTGTCTTATTTTGAAAGACAACCACTTCCACCCTCGCCTAACTTCCATGCTAACTTCCGCACCTAACTTCGCGGACTGCATTGCTAAAGCTAAGAAGCCCTTTAGTATTGGGGAAGAATTGATTTTGCCGGTTCTTGAAAAAGTGTTTCTGCGTGAAACTGGTCCCTGGTACAAAAAAGGTTGGGGACCACTGCTATAAACAAAGGACAACCACCATCCAGAAAACAGACCACAGCTGCTTCGCCAGCTATCACAACCCTCAACCCCAAAACCAAACAAGCTAACACACACCAAGAACACAGACCCAGACCCCAAACTCGAAGCCAGACTAAAACCCAGAATGCTACATCACAGCCACCCGCTCAGTATATCACATTAGAATTCTGGGAATTGAAGTCCACAAGTCTTAAAGTTGCCTAGTTTGGAGACCTCTGGTCTACTATATTCAAAAAAAACTAGGTTGTTTATTCCTGATTAGGGGATATTTGGCACGCTACCGAAAATTACCCCTAGTTTTTCCCTACTATAAAAAAGTTCTGTCACATTTTCTGTGCGGGTCTCCAGGTAAGATGTGGGTCAAAGTTGACTTTGTTTTCAAAAGTTGTCACCCTTGAATATTTGTACAAAAGTCCTATTAGAAAATGTATTTAATTTAATCCTTTCTACATAGTTTTAAAAAGCTAAAATACAATGAAGGGGAAAACATACTGAAAGATTCACAGCAGGAAAAACCACCTGCATGATCCATTACCTCTATTATGCCATGAATGCAGTCAGAGCCAAAATAAGACCCCTGTTTCTTGTCAACAAGTCTTTTGAAGTGAAAATTGGTATTCAGAATGAAGCAGCCTGTTGGGCAACTGTCGGTGGATCTGATACAGCTTTGTGTTGACCTCTTTCTTGCAATACTTAGCAATCTGCCTAGAAACAGGCTTGTATTTGCAAGAAATAGGTCATGGCTCTTTAAGGATTAAGAAGAAATCTGGTAGGCCATTGTCTTTGAGCTGCAAGGGTACATTCCTATTGGCTCAGCTATGCGCTGTGGCCAGGCAGAGAAGTCTGTAATACAGCCATAGTGATAGGCTAAGAAAAGCCAGCCCACTCTGCAATAAAATGACTTTGTGTTAAGTTTGCATCAATTATACTGTGAAGGAAGTCTATGGCACATATAAAGCAAGGTCCCTCCCTATTGATTGTTACCCAATGTGTTGTGTAGCTGACAACTCAAAAAAGATACAAACATTTCTGTTAGATTATGCTTTGAAGATTTTAACATCAGCTATTTCACACCTGAGGACGCCAGAACATACTGTGAATAAAGCATGCTATGAAATAACTACATTTATTGCATTTTACCAAGAACAAATTATTTATTAGTTTTTGCATTCTCAGTTAGTACATTGGTAAAGAAAATAGACTTGAAAATCAGACTTGGAAGTTGTTCTAAAAAAACATTTCTGATGCTTCGTATTGCTAAATGTTAAGGCTGGGCATTAGCTTGCAACAGAGCT
Source organism: Laticauda colubrina (assembly GCA_015471245.1). Classification (NCBI taxonomy): domain Eukaryota; kingdom Metazoa; phylum Chordata; class Lepidosauria; order Squamata; family Elapidae; genus Laticauda; species Laticauda colubrina. Next base: position 45,760,964 of record BLBF01000020.1, read on the forward strand.
TCAGCTGTAGATTGTAATCTAGGCACATCTTGCTTAATGCTGGCAAGGAAGGAGCTAAATAAAAGATAATTAAGACACATTAAACCAGAGCTGCTAGTTTCCTTGTATGCCTTTTTTTTTTTTTTTTTTGGCAAGATCTTAGCATAAACTGAAAGGAATTATTGAGTGAGATGTTTAAACTGCAAACTTAAAAGCCACACCTTAAATTAAACTTTGTCACTGACTGGAATTAACTTTGCTTTTTCCATGCTTAAGTCCCTTATAGTGGATTACAATGGATGACAATATAATGTTTCCATCAAAAAATGACAAGTCTTACAGAATTTTGTATGGGACCTTTAGTTATTTAACTGAAAGCAAGTTGCAAATCTTCATAGCTGTAGCAGAGTTATTATTGCTATTCATCAAGATTATTTAAATGGAGAAGAGTTCAACTTGGAAAATCAAAAGAAAAAAGAAGCCCGCAAAAAAGAAAACCTGTGGAAAATTACTTTCATTTAATTGCTAGGATTGCTACTTGTAGTTCCAAAGACTTAGAATTGACCTGAAGGAATCCATAGTCATTTTATCCATAGTCATCTTACAAATCATGATGACATAATTATGGTTATTTTTGCAATCATGTCATGATAATTGTGTAATAAGCCAATAAAGTAAAACTCTTTAAATGAGTGAACTACATATTGGGCAACAGTATACCTCTTATTGGGCAAAACTTTTAGTTGAACAGAATGTGTCCTAATGCTCTGTGCTTAACAAAGCAAAGAGAAGGCTAAGATGTATAATATTGCACGGAAATTCTCATTCAATTTATTGTTACATTTTTCCCAGAGTAGAGTACATATATATTTTTAATAGTCAACTGCAGTTAGTATACAGATTGCTGTTCTTACTTTCCTATATCTGCATTTTTGTGCGCATTCCTACTGGAAACTGTCAAAAAATTATGAAAAATACATTTCAGCTATATGCATGTCTCAAATTCTCCTCTATAGTTAGAAAACTGAAAAATATTTATTCATATAGAACTCATAAAGCAAATTTTTCAATTGTCCTGAGTCTCTATGGATTTTCTCCTTCAACAACACTATATATACCTCCATCAGATCAAAATTGTGACATAGTGTGGAAAGTAATGCTACTGTAGTTCTATGGAGGCGATTGCTATAATTTCTCCAAAGTTACAATACCTCCCACAAGATTTCCTTGCATAAAAGCATGAACCCAGATTACCTGACAGAAATTTAGCTTTGAAAAAATTGAATGTGTCCTACCTCTTTTTCTGCATTTCCAGTTTTATATTTTTGTATTAAGAAAATTATTGCCCAGAGCGTTGGTTGTAAGATGCATAATGGTAATAGGGCAAAAACATAGTTTCACTTAAAAGTGTTTCAGCGAATTATGCTTGCTTTTATGAAGAGCTCTAAGTGAAAATTACATCATTTTCAAGCAACAAATCATGCACAAAGCCAAGATATGTCTGGATGCAGCTGCCAATCTGTATTAGTAGATTCACCTTTGCTCCTGGTAATGGAAACTCTCTGTAGAGGCTGGTAGATTTTTTTTGTACCTGTTGTTGTTTATACACTCCACAGTTTTGTCCATTGGGGTTAGCTCACTCTGAAATGCATGGTGTCTGTGTGTCTAACTGCCAGCTTTTTATTTATGCCTTCCGTGTAAATAAAGCTTGAGACCATCACAGCCATGAGCTCATCTGTTATATTTGGTGATGGTGAGTGAAGGGTAAATACATGGATACGCCTTGGATTCATCTCTCAGACACAATGGGGCCAAGCACCACATATGACTCATGCTTTCTCCTTTTCATTCTTGGAAGCAATTTCAGTCAGGTCCATGAGATCCTTGGGGTGGACCTGGCATTGGAGAATTTTGCTTTCTCTCAATTTAAGTAGCATTATGTCAGCTTGAATGGCAGGAGGTGCCATGAATGTTACATGGCAAGCTCTCCTATGTATCGGTCTGTAGGTCATGAAAGTTGGCTCTCCCAAGAATGGTTTCAGATTCCCCCACTCTCTTTATTTTAATCCAAAGTAAAATCAGGACAAGATCTCCAGTTTCTGATTCCATAGTTAAAAATGGCAATAACTCATTTTAGCTATTGCAGGCACAGTAATTCCTGCCTTGGAAAGGTGACCATTTTTTGCAGTTAACCTTCTGTTCCTACAGTTTGTAATCCTATTGCTTAATTTAGGCACTTAACAGGATAATACATCTATTCCTCAGGACCTGAATGTAGTTTGAAGCAGGTTTGTCAGTTGTCTTTGCTTCTGCCAACTTTGGAGACCAAGCTGACCATAGGCATGTAGTGTATTTCTATTGACCAGTTTTGAAATCTTGTCCTCCATTTTTACTTGTTTTTTATTTATCTGGGCTATTCCCTGTCTTTTTAAAAATCTTATGCTGCCTGCCAAATTATGAGTTGCTCAGAGTAATTCTGGAGTTAGGCAGCACTTACATAAATAAATGTGCCAGGATTTTAAAATTCAATCAAACAATTACCTGCCATATTAACCCCACCTTTAACAAATTTTGATGAGAAAAACAAAAATATGTGGATAATGAAAACAGCAGAACAGAAGAGAAAATCACAAAATAGAAACATCTGCAAATAGAACTAGAATGACTGTGGCAAAAAAAAGCAAAAATAGTACCAATACTAATAGGCAAACAAGAAGGAAAATGTGAATATTAATAACAAAGTGGAGCTGCCTGTTTATTAAGCAGTTATTCCTTCCATATTACAAGGACTGAGGATGTTGAGGATACTACATCAACTCATCAATTTTACACCAGGTGTATTTCCCAAAGTTGTAAACTGCCCACACTGCTATTTTTACTAAGTTAAGCTAGTTTTCCCTTTAGAAAAATCCTAAGTAGTGGAAATTCTGAAGTGTGAAGGGGGTGATGAAAATGATTGTTTCAGTAGGAAATGCCCACAAGATCTACAGGACTTCATTTCACTCTTGCCTTTGTGGAAGTGTGAGAGAGATTTAGGTTTGACTATAAGTAACCCCAAATGATTGTCTCAGCTGCCAAATTCACCCAACATTGTGGGATCACGGTGATTTTGAAGTTCAGTATCCCTGTTTAATTATAATTTTTATTTACATTTTAAAAAGGTAGAGATAATATTAAATGCAACCGATTTCAAACCATTCAATAAAAATCTATATAGCTAATAAAAATCTATTAATACTAAATAATACAAACTAAAAATAAAAGAAAGTAGCAAAGAGAAAAATTAAAACGATATACAGTAACATGAAAAATGAAAAAATACACTCCATTGAAATATTTTCAACAAATTGAAACATTTAAAATTTGATCTAAAGGGCCTGTCACATAGGCCGACAGATGCAAAACGTATGTAAAAAGGACACAGCGGACGAGAAAATGTTCCATCCGTTGTTATCCACTCTCAAAAGTGCCCCGAATTTACATAAGCAGAGCAGACAACAACGGAAAGGAACGGACAGGGGGAGGACGTAGCCAGGATGTAAAGCGGATGCTCCAAGGAAGCCTAGCAGATGGAAGCGGATGGCACATCCGCGGGGCTTCCAGGGGAGCACAGTGAAGCGGACGTGCAATGGAAGGAACGGATGCAGAGTGGATGCCGAGCGGATACAGCAGATGCATCACGGAAGCCTAGCGGATGCCTAGCGGATGCCTAGCCAATGCAAAGCGTTCACTGCGCATGCGGGGAGGATGCATTGCATCAGCCCCGCAGATATAAAAGGATGCAGCTCACAAGCAGGTCACCATTCAGAGGAAAGACCTGCTGCCAAACACAGCTCCAGCCAGCCAACAACCATGGGGAAGAAGAGGAAGCCTGTGCCTACTCCTGCCAGCCCTGGCAAAAAGGACAGGGCCACCATCCCACCCCCTGGCCCTGACTCTGCTTCTGCTGGGGCTTCTGCTGCTCGGGCTGACTCTTCTGGTGCTGGAGCTTCTGCTGGCGCTGCTCCTAGTGCTGGGGCTTCTGCTGGTGCTTACTCTGCTGGCACTGCTCCTGGTGCTGGTGCTTCTGCTGGTGCTTACTCTGCTAGTGCTGCTCTTGGTGCTGGTGCTTCTGCTGGTGCTTACTCTGCTGGCGCTGCTCCTGGTGCTGGTGCTTCTGCTGGTGCTTACTCTGCTGGCACTGCTCCTGCTGCTGGGGCTTCTGCTGGGGCTTACTCTGCTGGTGCTGCTCCTGCTGCTGGGGCTTCTGCTGGGGCTTACTCTGCTGGCACTGCTCCTGGTCCTGCTGGTCCTGCTGATGCTCCTGGTGCTCCTGGTCCTGCTGGTGCTGCTGGTGCTCCTGGTGCTGCTGGTGCTGCTGGTGCTTACTCTGCTGCTGCTGATCCTGGTGCTGCTGGTGCTGCTGGTGCTGCTGGTGCTGCTGGTCCTGCTTTTGCTGCGATTGTTTTTGTTCCTGCTGGTGGTGGTGGTGGTGTGGTGAAGCAGCCCCTACAACCTCAAAGCCCCTCTGATGAGGGCCCAGATGGCCCTGCCAGAGGGAGGAAGAGGCATACGCGTGAACGGGAGAGGAGGCAATACTCCATCGAAGAGGAACATGAGGATGAGGTGCTGGAATGGCTGAGGGAGAACGAGTATCTATAGCAGAAGGGACACAGGCTCTAATCGTGACACCAAAAGGAAGCAGGCTGCTTGGAGAGAGAAGGCGGAGAGCCTGGGCTACACTTCGGAGGTCCTCCTCAGCTGGTGGAAGCACATGCACACCTGGTACGGGAAGCTGCACCTCAAGAAATCTGGCCAGGTCACGGTCAAGCTGACGGACTGGGAGACCTACGTGATAGCCAAGTGCAGCTTTTTGAGGGTGAGATCCGCCACCGAGGAGCAGCCCCTCTGACAACCTCTCTCTCAGGCAGCCCGCAGAGAGCCAGTCCTCTTCTGGCCAAGAGTCAGCTCCTGTGTCCAGGCAGGTATCTGTGGAGCGTCCCACGATGGAGACCCCCCCGACAGCTGCACCCCCATGGCGGAATGCATGGAGGACCCCCGACGCAGTGGGAGCAAGAAGAGGGCACTTCCAACAGAGACCAACCCACATCCACCCCCAGCTCCACCTCCACAGAAAGCAGGCAGAGAGCCAGACCAGAGGGGCAGAGCCACACTGTCCTGCTGGAGATCAGGGACACCATCAAAAGCAGCGTAGATCTCCTCTCTCAGCTGGTACACACCAACATACCATCCTCAAACCACAAGCCCTTCCTCACCTACGTCAACCAGACCCTCCTGGATATGTCCGAATCACAGTACCAGGTGATCAAGGACAGGATCACCGGTCTTCTTCACAACCCTCCAGACCCAGCTGAACCTGCTCCCACCTAGTCCAGGTCTGCTCCTCCACCCCAGGTGATGTCACAGCCCTTCCAAGGCTTTCCACAGGCCCTCACCTACCAAGGCTATGGCTACCAGGAGCTCCAGCAGCACAGGCAGCCCTTCCCAGTCCAGGCACAGGTACATCGTACGCCACCGGTGCCACCGATGCCACTGATGCCACCGATGCCACCGACGCCACAGATGCCACCCATGCCACAGATGCCACCCATGCCACAGATGCCACCCACACTACAGATGCCACCCACGCCTCACCTTGCTCACCTGCAGACCAGACATCCCCAATACACTCCTCCTTCCTCCACCCCACAGCCAAGCCCGGCCTCAGAACATCTGTCATCGGTCTTGGGACTGACACCCCATGTCCTGGAGGAAGGGGCTCTCAACATCACAGGACTGAGCCAGCTCTCTGAGAGCTTCCTCTACACACCATCCCCTGTTGTCCTCTCGGGGCCAGGCACCCCAGTGGTGACTCAGACCAGCACTCCAGCAGCAGCCACCTCCACAGCACCTCAACCCTTCACCCCTGAGACTATGGGCACGCCTCAGAGTGACTGAGAAGAGAGTGGGTGGCTACCTGATGACTTTATCTTTGCTTGGGACACTTGGGTCATTTTCTTTTACAGTTTGTTATTAATAAAGATTATCTTTGCTTCACACACTTGCTTCAGTTCTTTTAGTCAATAAAGTCTTGGTGGAAACTTTTAGAAATGGTTCAAGCCTTTGCATGCTTGTGGGATGGGTTAAGATAGCAGTGGGATGGGCAGGGATACCTTTGGGATGGGCAGGGATACCTGTTGGATGGGTAATAGCTGTGGGATGGGTTAGGATACCTGTGGGATGGGTAATAGCTGTAGGATAGATAAACCTCCAGTGCAAGCATAGTGGGACTCTATGGTCCACCCTCCCAGGTGCCACACCTTTGGCCCTTTATTATCAATAACAATGTAATCATTGATCCACACATTTCAACATAAACACAACTCTTTCTTAAATGCCCTGTTCATTGTAGGCCCACCCAACATACATGGCCCAATCTCATCAGTGTGATGAGACAGGCTGAAGGAAGCATCCATTAAGCATCTATCATCCTGTCTTGCCACTCCACCGCTCCAGCTGGGGAGTTGCACCAGTGTTTCAGGAGGTTGCGCTGCTTCTTCCCTTCACGTGAGGCTCTGTTGGGGCCTTGCACATCCACAGTGTCTATCAGGTTTCGCCCTTGCCTCCATTCTCCAGGCTCCATGTCCCCATTGCCTTGTTGGAGGTCCACGAGCCTGTTCTGCAAGACTGGATAGTGGGTGCACATGAGATTGTGCAGGTTGCAGCAAGCTTCCACGATCCTCCTTACGGTCTGTGGGCAATGCTGTATGGTGGTGAGAAGTACCTGGAACCTGTTGGCCAGGATGCCAAAGGCATTCTCCCCCACCTGCCTTGCCCTGGACAGCCTGTAGTTGAAGATCCTCTCTTCACGGGTGAGGCATCTGGAAGTGTAGGGCTTCATGAGGTAGGTTGTGAAGGAGAAGGCGTCATCCCCCACAATGAAGTAGGGCACATCTTGTGTGTCGTTGGGCAGGGGGTCTGGATCTGGGAAGTCCATGATGGGGTTGCGTTTCAGCCCCTCCTTGAGGTCACTGGCGTTGTATACCTGGGCATCTGAAGCTGACCCGTTGCCTGAAGCATCGATGTACATGAACTTGAAGTCAGCATCGACCATGGCGAAGAGGATGATGCTGAAGAAGACCTTATAGTTGAAATAAGTGGAACCTGACTTGGCTGGAGCTTTGCAGGCCACGTGCTTCCCATCTATGGCTCCAACGGTGTGGGGGAAGTTCCACTTCTGATACCACTGCTCTGCAACTTTCTTCCATCCTTCTTCAGTGGAGGGGCACTGGAGGAGCTCCTCCAGGTGTTCTTCAATGTTGGCCTGCACCACTTCTCTGACCACAATGCTGATGGTGTTGTGTGGCACCCTCCAGCCGTACTGCATGCTCCTGTAGGAGGTCCCAGAGGCCAGGTGGCTCAGAGTCAGTGCCACCTTGAGCCCAGGGTCCAGGCTAGACCAGAAGTTGGTGCTCTGCTTGGTCAACCTGGGTCTCAGCCGTTCCGCAACTTCTTCAAACTTGGCTGGCAGCATCCTCATGAAGTTCTGGAATGCACAAGGGTCTTCGTTACTCAGCTCCACCATCAGCTTGTTATACAGTCCGTACTCTGGTCTTCTCGCGATCCATCTTCGGACCCAGACACTTCTTGGATGCCTCCTTTTCTTCGCTTAGAACAGGTGAAAGAGCCTGTAGATGGCTTCGCACTGTTGTAGAACAATGGTGGCTACCAAAGGAGTGTGTGATGATCCATGGTGGAGATGACTGGATGCTGTGGAAGAGCAAGAGCCAGATGAAGGCTGAAGAGGTCTGCACAGCAGGGCTGCTGGTCTGAAAGTGAGATCCAGGTGAGTTCCTCCCCCTTTTTATAGGAAATATAGGTTTTCCGCTCGGTGTCCTTTTGCATCCTCTAGACATCCTGCAGACATCCTAAATATCCAAGATACGTCCCCTATGTGAACGTTTTTTCCATTTTAATGCTTTCTATGCAAGCTGCATCCACTTTCATCCTTTCTCCATCCATGCTACTAATTCTGCATGTCCGTTCCGCATCTGTTTCGCTTCCTCCCTGTGTCCGTTTTCTGCTGCGAGTTGCGCGAATGCGCAGCGGATGCCTAGCGGATATAGCAGACGTGTAACAGATGGCGACGGATGTCTAACGGATGTTCCCCGTATGCATAGCGGATGTCTAACAGACGCGTTGGATACATTTTCCGCTCAAAAAGTTTTGTACAGCTCAAAACTTTTTGAGCGGATGAAATGTCAGTAGACGGATGCTGGACAGATAGAGAGTATGAAAAACAGACGCAGTGAGTACAGAACGGAAGCATCGCGTTAACCAACGGATGGCAAGTGTTTCTCTCCATTTTACATCCTCTTTGCATCCGTTGGTGCTATGTGACAGGGGCTTTAATTTCATCAATATTGATAAATAAAAGGGATATAACAAAAATCACACACCATTTACAATTTGTGGTCAATAGTGTAATTTAAATTAATGAAAATATTCTGGGTGGAAAAACTGTACCCCTCCATTTTTCACTGCCTCAAATGCCTAAAATTAGAATCAGGTGGATCAGATCAGGTGCAAATGATTAATAATAACTTATCAAATGTATATGCCACCTGACTCCCAACAATTAGAACATTGTTAGAGTGGATCTGGGAAGAACATATCATTTAACCCTCAGAGACTGAATTTGATTTTCTCCTTGCTATTGAAGTATGTGGTGACATCATGCTTAGATTGAAAGAATTCCTGTAGTCTCCAGAAAGAAAGTTATAAATGTCTATGAGTTTGGGAAGGGATTTTAAAAGATTGCTAAACTATTGGACACCAATCATTCTATTATATGGAAGATCATCTACGAGTTGAGAAAATTTCAAATGACCACCAACTTGCCCAGGCCAGGCTGTCTCAGCAACTTAAGCCTAAAAACAGAATCCAAGATACCCCAAAAAAATACTTTAAAACCCCAGAATTGAATCACACATTCTATAGGTAGCTCTCACTATTTATGTCAATATGCATGAGACTATTGGGAAAAAACTGTCCAAATTAGATCTACATGGGTGATGTACTCGGAAGAAATCTTTGCTGTCAAAGAAAAACATCAAGGTAAGACTAAAGTTTGTTTATAAACCCTTAGACAAACACCAGGCCTTCTGGAACAATGTGCTCTGGACAGACAAGGAAAATATAGAGTTATTTGACCACAGTATCAGAAGATATGTTAGGCAAAACCAAATACAGCATTTCACCAGAACCGATACCAGCTGTAAAGTATGGTGCCAGAAATGTTAAAGTTTGAGACTGCTGAAGCTCATGATTATAGAGCCCACTACAAATTCTTCATTGTATAAGAGCATGCTTGAGGAGAAAGTGGAACCATCTGTAAGAAGATTGAAAGTCAACCAAAAGTGGATATTGTACAATGACAATGACCCTAACACTTCCTGGAAATCCATCAAGAATGGCTAAAATAAGAAGGGGTAGGGGTAGGATGACCAAGTCAGAGCCTGGCTCTAGATCCCATTGAGATGCTGCCAGCACATTCCAGAGAGATGCCCAGATTAAGATACTGTGCAATTTTAAAGTGAAGAAGTGAGAGGGGAAGAGGTTCAGAAGTAATCTCGCCCTAGAATCTCTCATAGTTTATCTATTAGGTTAGAATGTTATAGCATTAGTCTGGCAAGGTTCCCATTAAATTTAAGAAATCAAACATTGAACTTGATTGATCTCACTGTGTCATCTTTGGGTTTAAGCCAACACCTTAATCTTAACTATTTGTTGTAAAAAAAAAAATTCTTTAAATAATGAAATCAAAAAAATGACATTGGGTTTGGGCACAGGGCCTGGAGTGACAAAGAGATATTGCACCATATAGTGAAGACTTCACTTTGCACATGTTGTTATTTTGGTTCCATTGTGTTTGCTAGAGGCAGGGCTTCATTATCACTTATCCTATCCTGAAATATACTTTTTTGAGGTTGGAATAATCATGGAGCATATGAAGTATATTATGATGTATGTCCAAATACATCTTAAGTAATATGTACATGAGCCGTGGTGGCACAATGGTTAGAGTGCAGTACTGCGGGCTACTTCTGCTGACTGCAATTTGGCAGATTGACTCTCACCAGGCTCAAGGTTGACTCAGCCTTCCATCCTTCTAAGGTGGGTAAAATGAGGATCCAGATTGTTGGGGACAATATGCTGACTCTGTAAACAGCTTAGAGAGGGCTATAAAGCACTGTGAAGCGGTGTACAAGTTTAAGTGCTATTGCTATATGCTAGGCTCTGGTAAAGGTTTTGTTAAGTCGTGGGAATGAGACTCAGGACACCAGCATGATTTTCTATTGTTTTATTTCCTTCTAGGACTGAGCACCGAAGAAACCACGTCAGCCCTTTTTATAGTCAGGCTGCTAGCAACTGTGGCCAGTGATAGCTCTTCAAATTTCCCGCTGCCACAGACTGACCAATTGCAGGTAAGTATGCTAATACATAATATCCCTCCCCATCTGGTCCAGTCCAATCAATCTGAGCTTCGCCTACTGTATGTAATCACGTAGGTAGGTGGGGCTTTTATGGGTTCTACTGGATCTGCACAACTCAGTCGTGGGTTGGCCTCTGGACTGTTCAGACAGATCTGTTGTTCCTCCCATCCATCTTCTTGGAACCTCCTGGAAGGTTGAGTCGCTCCCACCAGGAATTTCCTGGCTGGTTGAGTTGGCTCAGCTGCTCCCACGAGGGGCTGCTTTCTGTATATCCTTCTGGGCCTATTCCTGTCTCCCCAACCTGCCTTCTTCCCTGGTCTCAGGTACGTCTTTGCGTTTCCAGACTGGGGCTAGTGTTAGTAATGGTTGTTGCGTAGTTGTCAGGGTTTGTTCTGTTATTTCTCTCATTAATGGGGGGTTTCCCCCTCCCTTTCTACTTGTGTTTTGTCTGTTTGAGGGGTCTCCCCCCTCTTCTCTGGTTGTGTTTTGTTTGCTTGAGGGGTCTTCCCCCTCCTCTATGGTCATTTTTGAGGGGTCTCCCCCTTCTTCCCTGGTTTTGTTTTGTTTGTTTGAGGGGTCTCCCCCCTCTTCTGTGTGTCTGAGTCTCCCTTCTTGGCTTTAGATCTGAGCTGGTCTATGTGCCTCCTCCAGGTCCTCAGGATCTACCCTGTATGAACGGGGCCTGGTTATCTGGATCACTTTTGCTGGTATCCACAATGGTTCCCACGTGATATTTTTTGCGTATACTGGGTCCCCTGTTTGAAATGTGTGGCAACTACTGGAGGAGTTTCTTGGTTTTTCTGGGCTATATGTGGGGTGTAGTCTGTCTAGGTGTGATCTTAGTTTCCTCCCCGTTAATAACTCTGCTGGACTTTTATTTGTTGTGGCACTGGGTGTCATATGCTGAATGCTTAGTAGCTCACCTATCTTTTCTTGTGTGACCCCAGGCCTCAGCTTTTGTAATGTTTCCTTCATGTAACGTACCATGTGCTCCACCAATCCATTCGTGGCTGGGTGTTCCGGTGCTGTCAGTGCATGCCTTATCTCATGTTATGCTAGAAACCCCTCAAATATTGTTGTCATGAATTGTGGCCCGTTGTCGGATACAATTAGATCCAGTGAGTCATGTATTGCAAAAAGTTTCCTGAGCTGTCTAATGACAGCTTCTGTTGTGGTGGAGTGCATGATGCTTACCTGTAGCCATTTGGAGTAAGCTTCTACGACTATTAAAAATGTGTGTCCTTTGGTTGGGCCTGCAAAATCAATGTGTAGTCTTGACCATGGTCCCCTTGGTGTTTCCCATTCATGTTTTGGTGCTGTGGGGGGTGTTGGCCTAAATTCTCTGTTGTGACTAAAAGGGTAGGAGAGATGGATGTGTTGATTTCCATGGGAGTGTTTTCACTTACACCAGCACTGTGTAGGTATAATACGATGATGTCATAAGGATCAAACTGACTCCTCAGCCAGTAGAGAATGTTGATATCTGATTTCCTCTTCTACACCATACTCCGAAGTTCACTCAGCTATCCCTATTTCATAAATAGCTTTCTCTAGTCCAAAGTTATTTATATAGCAGCAGGTGTATACATTCAACTCACTCACTCTGGCTACACATATACACTATTTCATAGAGGCTTAACTGAATTAAATAGATTGTTCTATTGGAACCATAAGGAGTGCTGTACTAATAGGTACAGGAAAGAGTTAAATATTTGGGGGAGGGGGAAAGGATTTGAAGGGGAGGTTGTGAAAGACCGAATTTGTCTTTCAGCAGATTTCTGTTTTAAATTGGAAAGGAAATAGGGGTATATTTACGAATGGTGAATAGAATTGGAAAGCTTCAAATCCAAATGTGGGTGTCACATCACGCTGCCTGCATTTTAAGAGATTTTTCCTGAAGCTGTTTCTTCTCTTTTGCCGCCTTTTTCCAGCTAAACATCTTCCCAAGTTACCAAAAAGTAACATGGAGCTCCTAGAACCACCCTGCTTTTGTATGAGTCATGCCACAGCTTCTTTGCTCCAATCCCTGTTTTATTTCTAATGGATGGCAAAGATTTAATATCATTTCCTGCCTGGCTTGAGTCAGTTGAATTCCATGGCTCACAGCCTCCATGCATCCCTGAGGCAAAGGAAATACACCAGAGATGCCTGTTTTCCTGTTCTACTTCTTGGACTTTACCCAGCAGAAGTCCGGCAGATTGATCCTCCCTCTTTGGAAGAGCCATGCAGAAATACCAACTAATATTAGGAAAGAGATTAATTTGTCCTCCCCCCCTAAAAAAAATGAATGTCTCTCTTACTTTCACAGGGGCCTAATATATGTATAAAATACTACAGTTCCTTGCTAGCTAATTACCTTTTTCTATTTAAGGCCCTCTCCCACTGCACTTACGGATGCAAAGAGGATGTAAAACGTTAAAAAAAGCTTGCCATCCATTGGAAAATGCTATGCATCCATTGTGTACTCATTGCATATGTGTTTCATACGCTCTATCCGTCAAGCATCTGTCCACTGCAATTTCATCCGCACAAGAAGTTTTGAGCTGCACAAAACTTTGTAACGGATGAACTTTCCGCCATGTACGATGTAAATCCACGACATACGAGCAACAAACATTCTATGTCCATTTATCATCCGTTAAACGTCCACTGTATCCTCTCTGCATCCTCTGGGCATCTTCGCACCCGCTGCAGCTGAAAACGGAAAGAGGGAGGAAAGAAAGGGTACATGGAATGTCTATACATCGTTAGTAGCACGGAAATAGAAAGGATGCGTTTGCATCCGATATACATCCGCGCGGCATCCCCTTTCTTTCCTTTAGGTGTACGTGATGCATTCGCTTCAACCGCTATGCGTCCGCTTCAAAAATTTTCCCCCGAACCCCTTTGGAGGTGTCATCCGCTTCCATCCGCTTTCATCTGCTAGGCTTCCTATGAACATCCGTTTAACATCCCCGCTACATACTACCCACATCCGTTCTTTTCCATTCTGTTTATGCAAATTTTCACCACTTTTTGGAGCGGATGACAATGGATGGAGCCACCCTCGAAATTTTGCTCATCCGCTGTGTCCTTTATGCATACGTTTTGCATCTGTCGGCCAGTGGGACCTAGCCTTTACTTTTTCTTCTGGCCTGGCTAAAAGATTCTGCTGCTTTGGTGACTCTGAAGTTTTCTGTCTTTTTAAATAGATTTTTCCAATCCAACAATGTGGGAAAAAGATCGTGTAACAGGGTTATGGGCTCTATGAGAATGGGACTAAATTTGGTATGATGGGAGAAGTTGCCAAAGAAAAGGTGGTGTTAAAAATGGGTTAGAGTTGGCTACTGTTTGCAGAGGGAACACATTTCCAGAACAGGATTCCCTTTGTATAGCCCAAGGGTGGGATTCAAATTTTTAACAACCGGTTCTGTGGGCGTGGCTTAGGTGGTGGGTTTGGCTTGGTGGTCATGTGACTGAGTGGTCATGTTATTGGCTGGGTTTGGTCAACTCAATATCACTCACATCGAAGCACATATCTCCTCCCCTGGCCTCTCATGACTGTGGGGATGTTGCAACAGTCGTAAGTGTGAAAAATGGTTATAAGTCATTTTTTTCAATGCCATTGTAACTTTGAATGGTCACTCCACACAAGCAAAGTACCAGCAAAAGAGGGAAAGAAAACTCCAGAGAGGTTCCTGAGACAGGAACCTGCCAAGAACGTAATAAGAGTTAATGGAGAGGCAGTTTCTGTAAGCAACACCAGAATGTTTCCTTCCTGCCTTCCTTATAGGATTAGGCTAGTAATTTCCTCTAACAACCAGTTCTCCGAATTGCTTAGAATGTTAACAACTGGTTCTAGTGAATAGGTGCAAACTGATAGAATCCCACCCCTGGAATAGCCCTATAGAAAAGCAACTGAATGGCAGCTTGGAATGTTGTCTTCTTCACCATTCTAAGCCCTTTTCCTTCCTGGTCATGTGACCCAGAGTGGCACATATGAAGCTTGTCTGCAAGACATATATGTGCACAAATGTTGATGCAACACTGGCTCCTTATTTCTCCACTTAGAATTAGTCCTATGGATTTAAAACACCCACTGATCCCCCAACATCTCTACAATCTACATATCTTAACTTAGGTTTAAATTTAGGACTTTCACATCCAGGTATAATTTAAAGTGAATTAAATTCTGCATTCTCTTTCAGTGAAAGACACTCAATCTTTCTGCCAGTTCTCTGATTCACCTCTTTTGTGAGCTTGTAAAATGCAGTATTTCAAAACTTTTCTAGTATTCAGTGTGGCTTGTGTAACACAATCACATTTCAGCTTTCTATATCATGTGAGAGCCTGGAATTATGGTCATGGGTCAGTTGAGATCATAAGTGGAGGCATCACATGATCAGATTCAAAGTTACAATTGTTTTTTACAATGGTTGTTAAGTGAGCCATTGTCATTAAATGAATCCATATTCCTCAATGGTTTTTTGTTTGTTTGTTTGTTTTTGCCAAAAACTGAAAATAAATGCTGGAAACTGGCAAAAAAAGCCACTGGGGAAATTATGAGTGTCCTAAAAATTCTTTCTCATCTATAGTGGGCAAAGAATGTCAAATGATTCCTATCATCCCTGCCCTTTTCAAGGTAAAAGCACATAGTCATCTATGCAACTTAAAATGCTTCTATGAACTTCTCTTAGCTGATGCCTTCTTACCATTAAATATGTAGCAAGGTGTGAACTCCTTGGCTCAAACCTCAATCTTTCCCAAGCTTGATTGTGCTGTTTGGAAATTCTGGATGTTATAATACAGCAAACATATCTCGTGGAAACTGGGTTATATTTGATGGACATGGGACCTAGGCCAGTTACAGCAGTGCTTTAGTCTGCTATGCTTGGAAGTCATAGCAAGGGAAAAAGAGCTATCGTATACCCTTGTCCAAAGATCGATGAACTTCTTCTATCTGAGATCCTTGTCTTCTTCTACTGAGCGTGTAACTTCAAGAGGGATGCACACAGAGCCAGATCAACTGAATCAATCCTGAATCAATGAAGCAACAGACGTTGCAGCCAGATTACTCTCACCTCTACAGTTTGGATGATGTAATTATTGTGCAGACCTCTTGTAAAGACTACTGAGGTAATGGACCCGAAATCCTTTCTAAGTACAATCTTACTAATGCTGTATGGGAATGTTGGCACTCAGCATAATGGAACGTGTTCCAGTGATGCTACCAACTATGGGAGGGGGCAGTTTAGCTAATTTCCCAAGTAAAATCACATCTGAAAATGCCCTGCATCTATGTCAAATTGTTTATAGATGGTTAAAAAAATGGATATAAACCTGTCCAGTACAATGATTAAGTAGAAGATATCAACAGCACAAGTAGAGATCAAAGATATTGTAACTATGTTTCTGACCCCATAAATTAGATCCATGTGGCTATCCTCTGAATGTACATTGAGAAAGAAGGAAGGAGTTATCCACAACCAGCAGTGGAATTCAAATTTTTTAACAACTGGTTCTGTGGGCGTGGCTTAGTTGGTGGTTGTGGCTTGGTAGTCATGTGACTGGGTGGACGTGACTTGGTGGTCATATTATTGGCTGGATGTGGCCACTCAATATCACTCACATCGAGGCACGCATCTCCTCGCCTTGCCTCTCATGACTGTGGGGATGCTGCAGTAGTTTTAAGTGTGAAAAATGGTCATAAGTCACTTTTTTCAGTGCCATTGTAACTTTGAATGGTCACTCCACACAAACAAAGTACCAGCAAAGGAGGGGAAAAAAACTCCAGAGAAGTTCCTCAGACAGGAAGTCTAGTCCTGCCAAGAATGTAATAAGGGTTAATGGAGAGGCAGTTTCTGTTTCCTTCCCGCCTTCCTTACAGGATTAGGCCAGTAATTTCTTCTAACAACCAGTTCTCTGAACTGCTTAGACTGTTAACAACTGGTTCTAGTGAATAGGTGCGAACTGGAAGAATCCCACCTCTGTCCACAACTATATTCAAGTTCAGCATGCTAGTTTTTTTAAAAAAAATCAAGGGTTCATACCACGTGCACTTTTAAAGCATGCTATTTTTTCAAAATAAAGGGTTCATAGCATGCCCATTTTTATTTATGAATGAACAATTGAAAATAGCTTTGCTTAAAGATCAACTTTAAAAACTCAATTTTTGATATTTTTGGGAAGCCAAGCATGTTTAAGACTCTGAAACAAAGTCCATTTATCTTTTCCATGGTCTGAATGGTAGAAGATAGTGCAGATTTTTCTTTTTGAAGGTCCTGAAATGTTTCTGGAAGAAAGACTGCTGCAGTTTGATTTGATTTTAGCTACTGTAGGTTATGGCCAAAGAGCTGCTCAGCTTTAACAAAGCTGTCCCTTAAATCCTAAACAAGGCAGCTCAGCCAGTTCCCTGGAATCCATAGCACAGAGGGAGTAATCAAATCAAATTCTTCTGTGCTTAGGGCTTATCTCTTCCCACTCTATGCAGTTATTTTAAGCTACTCAGGAAGCAGTACTGCCTTTTCATCTCTTTTTATTGTGCGTGGGATTTTTGTCTCTCGCTTGACTCACTTCTTCCAAGTTTCATGATGTAAGTAAGATACTGCTTTTCTTCTGAAACTGGACAATCAGCCGTGTTTGGTACTTGCTGAAAGAGGAAATATGACATGCCAATTGTGCTTATTCTGTCTATCCTCTGACACTTCAAAACCATAGATGTTAATCTATTACCCTGCAGCCCAAAAAACAGAATAGGAGTGAGCAGGATCAGCACAAGCAGCAGAATTGTATATGGCAAATCACACCAGAGGGCCCATTCCCCCCCCCCCCCCCGCTATTCTCCATGCTCACTCCTGCTTTCCACACACACAGTTTAGATTTAGCGCTATAGGTCAAGTCAGTCTTATGGAAAGTTATGCTGTGAAAATATACTGTATATCCTGAGCAGATTCATTTTGTAGAACATTCCGGTGGCTATTTCAGCCTTTCCCCCCACCCCTCACCCCAATTTAGCACCTGCCAGATTGTCAGGAATGTAGTTCATATGCTGGAAGTAAATTCTGAAAGTTCAGTCCAAACATCTGGAGGGTCCAGCTTGGAAAAGGTTAGTCTCCTGTATCACATTTCCAAAAGAAAGCCTGCTTAATTTCAACACATCACCACTGTAATATGGGCATAATTCCTTCGGCAAATTTATTGGGTTGTAAATATGAGTTGAATACTTCAAACTGTATTATTATGTACTAAAGTGGCCGTGGAATTGTCCTGACAGATATCCAAATGACTATTTGGCCGAAATATAACATAGGGTTGCCATGCATTCAGCTGTGTAGGAGATTTGCAATGGCACAGCAAATACAGTATGTATTGATTGGGCAT
Organism: Laticauda colubrina; assembly: GCA_015471245.1. Lineage (NCBI taxonomy): Eukaryota > Metazoa > Chordata > Lepidosauria > Squamata > Elapidae > Laticauda > Laticauda colubrina. The sequence goes on from BLBF01000020.1 coordinate 45,778,777, forward strand.
ATGCTTGAGCAACAGAAGCAGATAAGCCTTTCTAATCACTCGTTATATTTTCAAGGGTTGCTTTTATTATCCTCCAAAAAGCTATATCGAGTAATGCTCAGGTCTGTTCTGCCCAGGGAGCTCATTGGATGATTTTGAGCCAATCACAGTCTTAGAGGCACACTGTTGTGAGGAGAACATTGGAAGAGGGAATACATTACTTTGAGCTAGCTCTATTCATAGTTTATTTAATCTAAAAGGATTTGAATCTGACATTTCTTTTACAATTTTTCAGGTGAATTCAGAGATGGAAAGAATATGTCATGACTCATAGATATTAGTGTTATTTTTCTAAATCCTCATATTTTCACTTGTCTATTTACTTTTATCATCCATGGAGCTGTAAGGGTCTCACAAGCTGCTCCATTTTGGTTTATTTAGAAAAGAAAATGACAGGTTGCCAATTCAGAAAGGCTTTCCCTCTTTGTGTCATCTGATTCAGAGAGACTTCTAACTTCTGCTCTTTAAACTTAGCAGCAAAAATATTGGCACTTAGCTATATCTCCCAAGGGTGGGTGTGTATTTCTGGACAGAGATAGAAAGAGCTCTTGCACGAAAGCATGAATGATGGGATATCTGGGCTATTTGAACAGTCCAGAGTGTATTTTATTTCCATTTTATAAATTTTTATTGTCATCTAAAACAGCCTTTTAAGGAAACCTTGCCAATAACCTTTTTTTTCCCTCACTGTCATTTTCAGAATAGATAGTGCCTCTTAAAAAAAAAAGACTGTAGTATGGACTGTCTTCTTGAGACATCTGGAGAGCTACGGGGGGATGTGATTCAGCTAAAGCATCATTAACTTATGATAGATAACTATAATCTCAGTCTGGTACCTAAAGGAGAATCATGGAGAAGCTGGAAAAGTAATTGGAGAGTGGAACCCTCCAATGTCAACTCTTCTATTCCAGTTGGAATATAGTAATGTAGAGCTGTACTAGCAGGGACTACATATTGAAATCTTTTTTCATGAAGATCACTCCATAGCAATTTTATAAATTTGAAACTTAAATGTGTTAAAACTGTCAAATTTTAATCCAGGGAATAGCCGAATTCACCAGTACTACACTCTGCCAATGACAGGATGTGTATCATATGATGAGTAGTGCTATGAGTTGTTCCTGGTGCACTCCATTGCATGAAGTTATAACCAAATGGATTTTTCATGAAAGCAGATCAAGTTTCACTCTGTCGTTAATTGGATTCAGACAGACGTAAAGAACTCATCTTGAACCCAAGCACACAGATTCCTCTAAGCACTTCCAGAGAACCACATTTTTTCCTCCCTACCCTTTAAAACAACAAATTTCCTCACCAGTGACTGCTGAGGAGCTTCATATTTGGACCAACACTCAATCTAGCTGTCAAAAAAAGCTGTCACTGTTCTAGCCAGCATACATACCCATCATTTTGGCCATGAATGGAATACAGCAAGGGAAGGAGGGGGAGGCCATTATGTAGAGAAGAAGTTGTTCACAGAAAAATGGCAGTGTGGCACCATTTCCTCTTTGACCTCAAGAGGAAAGAGATTCAGGGGACACAGGTTGAAACAGAAGTTCCCAGTAATGGGAAAGTGTCTGGCCTATAGCTCCAAAGGAATACTGAGGTACTGCCTTCACAATATTTGTTTCTAGAGCAGTAGCTCAGCTAGAAGTTAATCGGTTGAACTGCAGATCTTCCCAAGACCAATGGCATTATGGGAACACAAATGTAACACCAAGCCCAGAACTGTTCCATCCATCTTCTTTGCATTTGTATGATGTCAAAATTTCAAATTCTGGACTTCAGGACAATGTTTTTCTTGGTTAAATGTTGTTGCTGGAAACTGCAGTTCACTGGCAGTTAATGCAAAATATGAATGTTAATCATCAGCATATTATGGAAAATATAGTTCCTTTTTCCAGAGCTAAACAGATAAAAGCCAATGTTATTCATATATAGGGTATAACAGAGCAAATTCTTCCGCCTTTATCCTGAGGACAAATCCAAATGACATCACTGATACCTCTGTCATACAACTGGGACACAAGGAAACTTGATGTTCCAGTCACATGGAGTCCCTCTGGGGAAGTTTTTGTTGGAGCCCTACTTAGAGTACAGATATCAGAAAACCCAGGTAATACAACTATCTGTTGCTGAGACCTAGTCTTCTTCACCGCCAACTATTCTAATATTCACAAAATTAGTTTTAAATAAATATGGGTAGCTAAGGCCGTTACATAAATAAGGGCAGGAATGGGCTATTCTTAACTCATGAGAGTATGGCCCTAAAATCTGAAGGCTGATTATTAAGACATAGTTCCACGGTTTTCTTACTATCCAAAATCAAGTAATTATTTATAGTTAGTTCAATCTAATGGCTTTCAACTTTCATATACATTGGGAGGCACTTGAACATTTTGCATTAGTAGCTGAGATGAGATGATGAGTAGACTGCAATAAAACGTACAGAATGATGAAGTTATAAGAGCTTCTTCACCTTGGCTTAGCTGGCAGAAAACTGTTGCTCCTGTGATCACGTCTCAATAATGGAGGATCTCAAGGCAGCTTCAGTACATGGAAAGCATTGTGCATTCTCCAGAGGTCAGGTTACTGCAAGGCTTGGCTAATCATGAAAAGATTCAGGATCTAAGTGACTGTAAAATGAGTGATTACAGCTACATGGGGGAAATTATGTCAGTCAGGACAGATTAAAGGATCATGCAAACAAGAGGTGATGGGCAGAACTAGAACTTTGTCCTCTTAGTAAATACTCTGTATTCCCACATTTGGTCTAGATTTTATTTCGAGTTTATTCACTGAAATTGTTCTTTTATTACTGGAAATATTAACTATTCTTCAACATGATTGATATATACTATCTGCATGAAAAGTTTGAAATGTTTCTTATTTAGCAGGGTTCCCCCCCCCCCAAAAAAAAAATGCTTTTAATACTATATGCAAAATGTTCTGGCTTAATGGAAGTGAATGGACTTTGCTGAGCTATATAAGAACTCCAGCCAGCCTCAAATCCTTCTTTTTATCAAAAAATCTATTGGACCGTGTTTGTTTCTTTGAGAAGCAGAAAGTATTTGCTGGAGTTAGAGAGGAAGATGGCTGCAGGTCTGTTTTGCCCTCCTTGTGAGCCAGACAGCAACAATAACACTTTTTGAACTGATGCTTACTGATCTTTGTGCCAAGGGTGAGGAAGTCAATCACTACCCTTGAGTGTTGCCTAATTTTGATAATGAACTCTATGAAGGAGAACAAACAAAAATTGAATGAAGACAGAAAAAGAGGTACGTTGATTAAGAGAAAGGTAGACTCTGAAACTGAAATGTAGTCCTTTTGGATGCAGCTCCACTCCACCAGAAACAGCAGTTTGCAGTTTGGGAATCATCTTTGGTCCTCAGTTGACCCTGGAATTGCAGATGTTAGCAGTGGCTGGGGACACACTTGATCCAAACAAATTTAACAATACATATCCATAACTTGCTTTGAATGCAGATCAATGGTTTGCATTTTTGTTATGTTTCATATTTTGTATTTCCAATACTTGAGTGTTGGAATAAACAGAAGGCAGGATATACATTCAGTAATTTATGACATAATCCATATGGAAGAATGCAACTAAAAGCTCTCTATGAATCTTCCTTTTTTCAGGTGCAGCTTTTGTACTAATAGTTTAAAATGCCATGGCTGCAGTCCTATAATCTATTCCTGAGGATAAACCCTATTGTCAGTGGGTCTTGTTTTTAAGTCAACTTGCATTCGATTGCACTGTTAAACATCAAATGGTGTAAAAAAAAGTGCTTACTAAAGAGCAAAATTTACTAAATCTAACTATATCATCCAGATTATTATTTTTTGCCTGTAAAAAGGCAAACATAGTCAGAAAAGTACACATATATCTGTATCATAGATGTAAGCCATACACAAAAATGTGCTTGGCCATACATGACAATGCTATGAAATAAGTGCATGACTCTTAGATGTTGCAAGCATAATATTTGAAGGAGCCCTAAATGGTAGATTCATGGGTAACACCTTAAAATGTGGTTAAGTCATAATTATGAATACGCTTGTAATTCCTGACTCTGACTACTTTTTCAGTGGCAATGTTATTTGTGCTGAGAGGAGCTTTCCTTTAGACGGAAAAGGAAATGATATACATATTTTTTATTTTCCTTTAAAATCCTTCCCCTAAAGCCTTATTATGAAAAAAAAATATGCAAATGTTCCAATTAGTTAAGGGAGGGGAATCCCCAGGGCGAATAGCCTGAGGGCTGAACCAATTAGAAGCAGCTTTCCTTACTTCACAAGCAGACTTCTGTTGCTTCTTCTCTCTCATCCAGTCAGCTTGCTAAACCAGGACCCGGTGCTGAACTCTTGCTTGTCATTCTGGATAAAGAGCCATCTTGCTCTTCTTCCCATCTTTCTGGCTGCTTAAGGATTAGCTTGCTATTTAGGGATAGCACAAGCTAAGCTTTGACTCCTGAAGAACATTTCCCTGAAATAGAATGGAAATTCAGATTCATTTTGTTGCCCACACACACCCTGGAATTGTCCACCCACATCATGGATTAACTGGACCTGGGAGGCATTTACTGTCATATTAGCCTTGGCATTTCTCAGAGTGATGAGGAATGCTCTTGTATCTGTTTCTGAAGATCCCAGCAGATGCATTGCCCTTCTCCTTTGAATACCTTTTGGGCTGTGTGCCCTTATTAAAGTAAAAGGACCTAAGAGGAGTCACAAATGGAGTTAAAGTCCTTTTCAAAATAAGTGACCTCCTTTGCCTTTTTTTGTTATTGTTGGTTTCTTTTTTTGAATGGCTAATATTCAAAAGAGGCAGATGTCTTTGAAGAAACATTCACTTTCAAGGAAGAAATCCTTTTTTTTTCCCCATGGGAGAAGCCCTTCATCCCTTCAGTTGCTAATGGCTAATAATCACAGAGAATTCTCTTCAAATTAATTCAGATGGACACAGAAAGCTGTCTTGTACCCATTGCTTGTCCCTTTAAGCTCCAATGCTGTATATTCTGACTACCAGTGGCTTCGCAGCATCAGAAGTGATATCTTTTCAATTGTCTACCACTTCAGTGTTTAAGAACAGAATAGAATAACAGAGTTGGAAGGGACTTTGGAGGTCTTCAAGTCCAACCCCTGTACAAACAGAAAACCTTATACTATTCTGGACAAATGGTTGTTCAGTCTCTTCTTCAAAGCCTCCAGTGATGGAGCATCCACAACTTCTGAAAGCAAGATATTCCACTGCTTAATTGTTCTCACAATCAGAAAATTTTTCCTTAGTTCTAGGTTGCTTCTCTTCTTGGTTAGTTTCTATTCTTTGCTTTTTGTCCCACCTTCTGATTCATAGAATCCTTGCAAAGCTCTTTCTAAAATTATTGCAGTTAGCTGCTTCAAAGTCTAAAACACTGTTTGGTAATATTCTATTGCCTGTGTCTGCAATAGAACATAATGTGCATCCAATTATATTCCAATATAACATGGACATGGTCATTCTGGCCCAAAGTTCCTGCAATTGCAACCCCCTCTATTATTTCTTCTCTGTTAGTAAGAATTAGGTCCAGTATAGCTGTCCCTCTAATTCCCTCCTCTACCTTTTGGATAATAAAGTTGTCAGCTAGGTTAGTCAGGAACCTGTTTTATCTCTCACTTGATGCAGTTGATATCAGGGTGGTTAAAATTCCCCATTACTATTGTCATGTGTTTCCTACATACATTTCTTAATTGACTAGCAGAAAGTTCATCAGTTTCTTCTGCTTGGTTGCGTGATCTGTATTATATACCTATGTGGCAATGTTATTCTTTTTTTCCTTTTATAGTAACCCATATGCATTCTACTGTAGGAGGCTTTCATCCTTGATTTTATGCATTTCTGAAGAGATGTAGTGGTCTCTTACATAAAAAAGCAACCACCATCTCTTTTTTGCCATCTCTATTTCTTCTGAATAGTTATATCCTTCCATCAATACATTCCAGTCATAAGTTTCATCTCATCAAGTTTCAGCAACTATATCATACCTGCCTATGTGTACTAGTACTTCAAATTTACCCTTGTTTGTTCCCCAAACTTGGAGCATTAGTGTATAGGCATCTGAGTCCTTTATGGCTGACCCTGGATATGCTTCCTACATTTCCTACTTTGTATCTAAGTTTTTTTTTTTATCTTCCCATCATTCTCTATCTCCTTGTTTGATTGGTTATTTTGGAGTTTATGCTTGGGAGCAGGTTCTAAAGATCCTGTACATTGGGCTTCCTCCCTTCCCAGTTTTAGTTTAAAGCTCTTTGGATAAGTTTCATCCGAAGAAGCTAGTGATTAATCCCTTCGCATGACAGCCCATCGGTTATTATATCTGCTGCTAGACATCCACATTGTGTCTCACAACAATCAGCAACAGATGTATTTGTTCAAGGAGAGATAGCTTCAACATTTCCAACAAATGCAGCAGATTGCAGTGTGCTGACGGGCAGGCTCTTAGTGTGTGAATAAGCAAACTTAACCATAAGATCCCTGTTGACTGAAATAATGCAATCATGCAACTTAATGTGATTTGATGAAATGAGAACAGAAAACAACTCTCAAAGGCATTTTACACAGCAAGATATCATGAGGCTTTTCTTTATACTGACTTCTGAGCCTGCTGTCATTGATTCAGAAATGCATTGTTTGTCTCTTTATGTCTGACTCAAACAACTCTCAGCCTGGGCACCATCAAGTCACCCAAACTCGGAATCGCACCAATGCATGAGCTAGCAGAACAAAACACTTTCTGTACCAATATGACTTCATTGGTCATCCTTACTGGCAGAGCATAAATACTGTCCTTTGTCTTCGGGTTGCTACATAGTGGTGATAGCTGCCAATCACAACCTAAAGGTCAGGGACTGGATCAAAATCTCCAGGGAGGGGAAGATGATCCATGCAATCCATTTACCCATCTGGTTTGGACTAACTTTGGTCAGTATGACTTAAAACTGAAACGAATTCATTCCAAACCACAGAAACATAATTCTTTTTTTCTGGCCAGGGACAAGCCACATACAATAAAACTGTAAAATTGGCAGGTCAAAAGAAATCTAATTTGTTTCCCATAATTCTCAGTCAGTGTTCAAGATGAGTTCTGGTAATTGATGGTAAATTTAAATTGTTGCTTGACCTGTCCTTTCCCCTGCTCAATTATTGTGCCTTTGTCTCATGTTTTCTGAACGGATAACTTTATGTTCTTCACATAAAGATATTATTAAAATAATATCTTTTGTTCCGTCATTTCTGTGGGATTTTCAGTATTTCATGATTTAATCTCCCATGACCTTAAGAGCATATCCTGTCTACCAAGTCACTTTCTTTTTTTCAGGTTCAAAAAAGAAATATTATACTTAAAAAGACCTAATCATCCCTATATAACCACTAAAATTCCATTTAAAAATTCCTATTCTGGTTTCTTGATATGAAATACTGGTAGCCTTGACAGATCTTTAAAAGGTATTCATTTAGAGATGTTCAAAACCTAGATTTAACACAGCCTTTCCCATCCATCTCTTGGACTTCAATTTCCACAATCCCTGTCCATGAGTCCAGCCGTAGCCATGAAAGCCAGCTGGGTGTCTTTAACCCCGGACTTCTCTCTCACTCCCAACCTACATCACAGGGTTGTTGTTGTGAGAAAATAGGAGGAGGAAGGTGTATGGAATGTTCACCACCTTGAGTAATTTATAAAAATAATGAAGGTAGGATATAAATACATACATGGATGCATACATACATACATACATACATACATACATACATACTGTAAGAGACAAAGAACCCATAGAATATAAGGCCATGAATTCTGAAGCAAGGTCTAGAATTTTGCAAGGTTGATCCACTTATGCTGGAACTCTGGATAAGAATGTAACCATCCAAGGAGGAAAAGAAATATGTCCAGCTTGCAATCTTTCAAACATCTTTCCTTCCATCTTATTCATTTTAGTATTTGTTTGATTTGTCAATCGCTTACAAGATACAGGTATAAGAATAAATATAATTTTGAATACATGAGATAGATGCTTATAAGAAAAATAAAAAACAATAGGACAGGGACGGTAAGCATGATTGGTACGCTTATACACGCCCCCTACAGGCCTCTTAGGAAAGGGGTGAGTAGACAGTCTAAGGTTAAAGTTTTTGGGGTTTGGGGAAGAAACCACAGAGTCAGGTAGAATATTCCAAACATTGACCACTCTGTTGCTGAAGTCGTATTTTCTGCAGACAAACTTGGTGTGATTAATCTTGAGTTTGTATCTATTGTGTTATCTTGTATTGTTATGATTGAAGCTGAAGTATTCATTTGCAGGTAGGACATTGCAATGTATGATTTTATACACTATATTTAGAGCGGACCGGAGGCGGTGTAGTTCTAGGTTTTCTAGGTCTAGAGTTTCAAGTCTGGTGGCATAAGGTATTCTGCAATGAGTACAGGAAGGGAGAACTCTTCTTGTGAAATATTTCTGGACTTTTTCAATTGTGTTAAAACCAGATACATGATATGGGTTCCAGACTGATGAGCTGTATTCGAGCATTGGTCTAGCAAATGTTTTGTATGCTCTAGTTAGTAGTGTGATATTACCAGAGAAGAAGCTATGTAGGATTAGATTAACAACTCTTAATGCCTTTTTGGCTATGTAGTTACAGTGGGCTCAAGCACTTAGGTCGTTTGAGATAAGTATTCCAAGGTCCTTGACAAAGTTTGGATCCTCAACAAGGTCTTGACTATTTAGCTTGTATTTTATTTTCTGATTTTTTCTGCCAATATGTAAGACAGAACATTTATTTGTTGAGATTTGAAGTTGCCATTTGATTGACTGTTCTGATACATAGTCAAGGTCTTTTTGGAGGGTAGTAGAATTTCTGTGGTGTTGAATAGCTTTACATCATCAGCAAAGAGAACACAGTTGCTCTTAATATGATCACAGAGGTAATTTATGTAGAGTATGAAGAGAGTTGGTCCTAAAACACTGCCTTGGGGGACAATACTGTTGACAGGTACAGAACTTGATAGGATGCTCCCAATTTTGACCATTTGTTTTCTGTTTGACAGGAACGCTTCTATCCAGTCATGTGGTAGATATATTGTTAAGCCTGGGTTCCCCAACCAGGGTTAGGTAGACAAGCTAAACAGAATGTGCAGCGTTAGTCAGATAGGCACACAGATAAATGAGTGAGCTAAGCTTGTATGTGTATTAACATACAGTAAGAATAACAGATACGCTTGTGTTATCAAGAATATAGTTTATTCCATTATAAGTTAATAGCATAGTCAAATAACAGTCCAATAGTCATATACCATGTCGTCAGTCCATTCAGGGATATTCAGTTAGCAAAGTCCTTGTAGAATATCCTATGTCAGTTCACTTTACAAATCAGTCCTTTGTTGTCTCTCCCGTTCGAGTTATGCAGTCTTGATTCCAAGCAGTAATCAGGGATCATCAAAGCCAGAGAGAGAGAGAGCAAGCTGTAGCCTTGCTACTTTTAAATGGTTTTCATAACCACTCCCACAATTGCTATTTCACAGTTAAAGCTGCATACACTAACTATGATTCATAGTTATTATTTCACCTAAACCAGTTAGGGTGAACAATGTTATCCCTAACAATCTCCCCTTTTAGGTTACATAATAACTATGAATCATTTACATCTTTAGAAAATATTTTTCGCAACTTTCTTTAAACTTAGTTGCTCCTTGAGCTTTTGTAAATTGGTCTGCAATGTTTTCTTCTGACATGCAGTATTCCAATTTTATCAGTTCATTCTTCACTGATTCTCTCACATTCAAATATCTTAAGTCAGTATGTTTTGATCTAGTTTTTACAGCAATACTAGTAGCTAACTTTATAGCTGCTTGGTTATCCTCATACACCATAATGGAATCTTTTACAGTTATACCCATGTCCAACAATAACTGTTTGTAGTAAATTAAGTCAGTGCATAATAATGATAGACATGAAAATTCAGCTTCCATCGTGGATAAACTAATATGCTGTTGTCTGATTGACCTCCATCCTATTAGTGTCTTACCAAATAATATAGCCATCCCAGATGTTGATTTTCTAGTGTTTATATCAGTTGCAAAACTTGCATCTGCATAAGCACTAAGACTCAAATCACCCTTTGGTTCTATATATAATGCATGGTTTATTGTTCCCTTAAGATATCTCAATATTCTTTTTAAGGATTTCCAATGACATTCTTTTGGATCTGAATTAAAACGTGCCAGCTGATTTACACGATAAGCTATATCTGGCCTTGACCAATTGCTTATATATGATAAGCTACCAATCAAAGATTGATATATGGACTTATCAAATTTGGGACTTTGATCATTAGTTTGGCAAACTTCTTGACTCATTGGAGTCTTTGCTGGTTTACAAAGTTCCATCTTATAAGTTTTAATTAATTGGCAAATTTTATCTTCTTGAGATATCTTAAAACCATTATTTGTTTTATTTATTGTCAATCCTAGATACCTTTTAATTTCACCTAAATGCTTTATTTTTATCTTTTTGGCTAATAATGATATAATCTCATTAGCTTCATAATTAGTCTTAGTTATTAAAGCAATATCATCAGTAAATAATAATAATAATGACACCGTTCCATTATTTTCTCTTTTAAACACACACGGATCTGCTAAACCAGATTTAAAACCTATATTGTTTAACTCTTTCACAATATATTAGTTCCACTCAAACCCAGATTGTTTCAACCCGTAAAGACTCTTTTTGAGTTTCCAACAATCATCACTATTTAATTTATTGTCATTTATACCAATTGGTTTTCTTAAATATGTAGTGTGCTGCAATGGTGCATGTAGATAAGCAGTTTCTACATCCAAATGGTTAATGACATAGTTTTTCTTAGCTGCCCACACTAATGCTGCTCTTAAAGATGTAGCTTTAAGGCTTGGCGCAAAAACTTCATCGTAATCAGATGCAGTTTGATTAAATCCTTGAGCTACTAATCTAGCTTTATGGGTAACAGTCCCATCATTTCCAGTTTTTACTTTAAATATCCATTTGCACCCAATGGATTTTTCTCCTAGAGGTAATCTGGCATCTTCATACACTTTCATTACCTTTAATGAATTTAGTTCTTTTTCCATTGCCTTTTGCCAATTCTCCTGATCCTTAGCAGGATACATCCTAAGTTCATCTACACTAGTTGGAACTTTAGTTACTTGGCAAACTATACTTGCTTGATACCTATCAGGTGGTCTAGTTACACGTGTAGTACGTCTAGGTATTATAGGACTTACAGGTGGACTTTCATTTATTAATTGTTCTTGATCATGTAACTCTTCCTGATCAACTATTTCCTCTTGTTCTGGTCCTATTTGCTCTTCGTGGACTTCTTCTTTAATTGGACTCTTCTTATAGCTAATCTCATCTTTCTGGCCTTTTGTAGGGTTCAATAAATACTTCATTATTTAAATCTTGCTCTAATCTATTCCATCCTACATGTTCTAGGAATTTAGCACTAGCACTGGTGTAAACTCTAGATGTACCTGGTTCCCAGAATCTATAAGATCTATGATTAGATGTGTATCCTACAAAGATCAATCTTTTAGCTCTATGCTGTCCTTTGTATCTAAGTTGTGTAGGGATATGCACCCATGCTGGTGCTCCAAATGTGTGCATGTAACTTAAATCAGGTTTTGTACCATGCCACAGTGTGAATGGTAATTCACCTGTTGTTGAATTAACATTATTTAATATATGATTACCACACATTATTGCTTCTCCCCATAAATTGTCAGGTAATCCTGAATCAGACATCATAGTGGGATATTACCATTGATTGTAATGTTTGGCCTCTTCTCTCTATAAAGGCATTATGTTGTGGCCTATATGGTGTAGACATTTTATGTTGAATACCTAACTGTCTTAGTCTGTTTTTAAATTTATTATTTTTAAATTCTGTACCATTATCTGTGATGAGAGTTACTGATTTCTTTTTAGTTTTTCTTTCTGAGAATTTTAACCAATTAAATAGATTTTGATATGTTTCAGTTTTGCTCTTCATTAAATAGCAAAACCCATATCTTGAATAGTGATCCATTATACTTAGTATGTAGCGAGCTCCTCCTACACTTGGTTTTTTCGGACCTATTAAATCAGCAAATACTATTTCTAAAGGCTCTTTAGTAGTAAATCCATCAATTCTATTAGCCGGTATAACCCTGCTCTTATTTTGATTACAGGCATTACATTGCAAATACTTATTACAAGATTTCAAACTTATTCCCTTAGACAATTCAACAGTTTTCTTAAGCATTTTAAAATTCAAATGCCCTAGCCTTCGATGTAACAAGTGAATACATTCGTCATGAGGTTTCTTATTGTTATAAATTGTGTTTGCCACCTTTAAACCATCATCATTTAACACATATAATTCACCTCTTAAAGATGCAGTAATTCTCTTATCTTCTTTTTCAAGTATGCAGTTATCTCCCTTAAATGTAATTCCATATCCTAGTTTAACCAAAATTCTAACTGAAATTAAATTAAACTTAAGTTGTGGTACATATAACATTTTTACATTCTCTTTTATAAAAGAACAATATGCTATACCTTCACCTTTAGCTTTCAGTTTCCAGCCATTGGCTAACGATATCTGCTGTTTACTCTGGGACATTTTAATAAAATTTTTGTTATCATTTGTTATACAATGGGATGCCCCACTGTCAACCACCCATAAATTATTTTTTACAGCTCCGTTAGTATACATGGCTAACTCTAAATTTTTATGTAGTCTTTGATGATTTTTAGTATTCTGGCCAGCGTTCTGGCGCTTTGCCTTTTTACAAAATCTTGCCAAGTGTCCTCTTCCTCCACAATTAAAACACTTTTTAATTGCGTATGCAGTAGGAGATTCATTATCTTCTTTTTGAGGTTGCTTCCTCCTTAATTCATCTCTTTCATGCCTTCTTCTGGCCTCTTCGATCAATCTGCCAGTTATATCAGTTAAAGTTAAATTGTCCTTTGGCAAAATTTCAAGTGAAGTTACGTAGTTATCATAACTTTCATCAAGGGAAGATAGAATTATGTAAACTTGATGTTGTTCAGAGAAAATAAGTTCTTTCTCGTGTAATTCTTGGAAAATGCTTTGCATAGTTTTTAAATGACTCTGCATATCACCATTTGTTTGGAGGTGTGTCCTGAAAAGCTTCCGTGTTAGATTTATGTGAGCACCAATATTATCTCGAACATAAATTATCTTCAGCTTCTGCCAACACCCAAAAGCCGTTTTCTCTCCGTGGATATAAACAAGCTGTTGATCAGTTAAGGTTAACCCAATTATGCAAATGGCTTGTTGATTTTTATGCATAAATTCTTCTATCTTTAGTCTGTCTTTCTCATCCTCTGGATCCCATTCTTCTACGTTTGGTGGATTTTCAATTATGTTCCACAGACCTTCTCCTCGTAGAAGTAGACTACATTTTGTAGACCATGATACATAGTTTGTTCCATCCAGCTTGGATATAAGGGACAAACTTTGTAGATTGACTTGTGCCATGTTTTCTTATATGGATATAAAAATATAATTAATAAAACACAGCTGTCTGTTTACTGTAATGTATAACAACACAAACTCTCACTTTTTACATAAATCTGTTTTATCCTATTTAAACTGACTTTGCAGCCTCTGGGCCCATAACCAGTGTTAAGCCTGGGTTCCCCAACCAGGGTTAGGTAGACAAGCTAAACAGAATGTGCAGCGTTAGTCAGATAGGCACACAGATAAATGAGTGAGCTAAGCTTGTATGTGTATTAACATACAGTAAGAATAACAGATACGCTTGTGTTATCAAGAATATAGTTTATTCCATTATAAGTTAATAGCATAGTCAAATAACAGTCCAGTAGTCATTTACCATGTAGTCAGTCCATTCAGGGATATTCAGTTAGCAAAGTCCTTGTAGAATATCCTATGTCAGTTCACTTTACAAATCAGTCCTTTGTTGTCTCTCCCGTTCGAGCTATGCAGTCTTGATTCCAAGCAGTAATCAGGGATCATCAAAGCCAGAGAGAGTGAGAGCAAGCTGTAGCCTTGCTACTTTTAAATGGTTTTCATAACCACTCCCACAATTGCTATTTCACAGTTAAAGCTGCATACACTAACTATGATTCATAGTTATTATTTCACCTAAACCAGTTAGGGTGAACAATGTTATCCCTAACATATATCATCAGAGATATCATAAGATTTTAGTTTTAGGCGTAGTTTGTCGTGTACTACTGAATCAAAGGCTTTACAGAAGTTTATGTAGATTGCATCTATTGCTTTGCCCTGATTGAGTTGTGTAGTCTATATGTTTTTGCAGTGTAAGAGTTGCAGATTACAGGATAGTTTTTTTCTGAAACCAAATTGTTTATTAGAAAGTAGGTTGTTTGTCTCTAAGTGGAGGATGATGGATTGGTTAATAATTGAGTCTATGACTTTACAGGTGACGCAGCATAAGGAGATTGGTCTGTAATTTTCAACTAGGCTGGGGTCTCCCTTTTTGAAGATGGGGATGACTGTGGCTTGTGACCATAGTTTTGGTAAGGAGCTGGTCCTGAGAGATTTTTCAAAGATTATGCTTAGAGGTTCGGCTATGGCAGTGGATAGCTTTTTTTTTTTTTTCATCTAATAGGATAGTGAATAGTGTTACCATTTGCCTATCCTTTAAAAGAATAAAATAAATAGAATATTGAGAAAGTTGAGAAAGAATATTGAGAAAGTTGATCGACTTGTTTCAGTTTGTTCCACCTAATTCTACAAACTAGAATAAATTATGCAAATTTAGTAAGAACGAAAGTATATTCTCAAGAGATGCAGGATTTTTTTCAGTTGAAAATCAGTTAACTATCTGTATAAAGCGATGAGTGAATCAAGATTATCATGCCAAGTTTAGTTAATAATGCCAAGAAATATAAAAATTAGAAATGCACCTACTCGGATAGAAAAAAGAATGGAGTCCAAGGACAAATGTAATACATCCAGCTACTTTGTCCTAATTTCATATATCTAATCATACCGTTAAGTTGAATAGAATATAACAGATATAAAGTAGAAAATAAAATAAATCTCCTATTCCTTGTTATATGAAGATCACTGATCCATAGTTGTTTCAGACAATCTGTGGTAATTATTTTAAGTGCAAATTCAGATGAGAAAATGTGAAATTATGCACGAAATGACTACCCAATGGAGGAAGATAAATAATTGCCATCCATTATTTCCACCTCAGGAGACCTGGTCAAAATTACTGTGTAGAGCAAAGAAAGCAACATTCTTTTTCCTCCCACTCTTGTCCAGAAACAAAGAAAAATAGATATCCCATAATTAAAGCTCCCCCCACCCCAAACTCCCACAAGAGAGATGGGCAAAAAAGAGTATTATCAAAACAACAACAAAAACCAGAAAAATCTTGGGGTTTTTTCTCTCTCTCCCTCTTTCTCTTTGACTAGAGGAAAACTAAGCCAAGTACTCTAAATTAAACATTTAAATCAGAAAATGGTTGTTTAGACAAAGAAAGACATCATTCTGAATACAGGAAAGAAGACCTTAAGGAGAGTCACAAAAGCAAAAAAAAAAAAAATCGTATATAAAAGATGCTCGAGGTTGCTTCTCCAGAGTTTTATACAGCATAAAGTATTTTGAAATAAGTGGCAGTGCTCGTAGATGATGGTTGACCATTTATCCTGCAACTAGATCCCCAAGGAAATAATGTCTGCATGCAGTAAATTTGAGTTTTCAGCGAAGTGTATATTATAACGGTTTATATATCAAGCAGCTAAGATTGGCTATGGCTATTGTAAACTTCATCAGTCTTCTGCTTTTCAGCTTTATTAAACTTCAACTCCCATAATCATCTAGTTAGCATGGACTGTTGCAATTGAAGCCTAACATAACTGGAGGGCAGAATATCTGAATTTACTGTCTCATAACGTGTACTATTTATTTATTTACAATAATTTGTATAGTGCCTACTCATCAGTCTTTAGATCTGCATAACCTGGGGGCAAAAGGTTATTAAACAGCTCAGATTCTTGCTAATGTAAAGAATCTTTAAGACTCATTTGTGTTAATGGAAGAGCATTAACCACATATTTAATTCCAAATGGAATTTAAGATCTTTGGCTTATTGTACTGAACACTTTTTCCCTGAGAATAGCAAGCCAAATATATACCAATAGGTTAGAAAATATAAAAATCTACTTTGCCATGTTTTAATTAATCAGCTTTAGTATTCATTTATAATTCTTCATTTTCTGTACAGTAACTATTATTATCCATTCTGAGCAGTTGCTTGAATAGATATGATGAAATCAACATAATAGTAATTTAGTGCAAGATTGGCATTTTTTCACCTTAATCCTATAGTAAATTGATATGTGTATTTTGAACTGCAACATTCACCAATTTAAAGGTCATGAATTCACAATTATGAATTACAATTATGTCCTTTCCAAATCAATCAGCTAGCAGCTAAACACCCTGACTCACATAGTCATAAAAACTTAAGATAACAAGCAATATTTCAAAAGGTGGGGGGGGGGGTTATTTCCTTCATCCCACATTGTGTGAAATACACTGCTCAAAAAAATAAAGGGAACACAAAAATAAGACATCCTAGATCTGAATGAATGAAATATTCTGTATGAAATACTTTGTTCATTACATAGTTGAATTTGCTGACAACAAAATCACACAAAAATTATCAATGGAAATCAAATTTAGTAACCCATGGAGGTCTGGATTTGGAGTTACACTCAATATTAAAGTGGAAAAAAACACTACAGGCTGATCCAACTTTGATGTAATGTCCTTAAAACAAGTCAAAATGAGGCTCAGTAGTGTGCATGGCCTCCACGTCCTGTATGACCTCCCTACAATGCCTGGGCATGCTCCTGATGAGTTGGCGGATGGTCTCCTGAGCGATCTCCTCCCACACCTGGACTAAAGTATCTCCCAACTCCTGGACAGTCTGTGGTGCAAGGTGGCGTTGGTGGATGGAGAGAGACATGATGGCCCAGATGTGCTCAATTGGATTCACATCTGGGGAACGGGTGGGGCTAGTCCATAGCATCAATGCCTTCATCTTGCATGAACTGCTGACACACTCCAGCCACATGAGGTCTAGCATTGTCGTGCATTAGGAGGAACCCAGGGCCAACCGCACCAGCATATGGTCTCACAAGGGGTCTGAGGATCTCATCTCAGTACCTTATGGCAGTCAGGCTACCTCTGGCAAGCCCATAGCTGTGCAGCCTCCTAAAGAAATGCCACCTCACACCATTACTGACCCACTGCCAAACCGGTCATGCTGGAGGATGTTGCAGGCAGCAGAACATTCTCCACGGCATCTCCAGACCCTGTCACATCTGTCACATGTGCTCAGTGTGAACCTGCTTTCATCTGTGAAGAGCACAGGGGCCAGTGGCGAATTTGCCAATCTTGGTGTTCTTTGCCAAATGCCAAACGTCCTGCACGGTGTTGGGCTGTGAGTGGATGTTGGGCCCTCATACCACCCTCATGGAGTCTATTTCTGACCATTTGAGCAGCCACATGCACATTTGTGGCCCACTAGTGGTCATTTTGCAGGGCTCTGGCAGTGTTCCTCCTATCCCTCCTTGCACAAAGGTGGAGGTAGCTGTCCTGATGCTGGGTGGTTGCCCTCCTATGACCTCCTCCACATCTCCTGATATACTGGCCTGTCTCCTGGTAGCGCTTCCATGCTCTGGACACTACGCTGACAGACACAGCAAACCTTGCCACAGCTCGCATTGATGTGCCATCCTGGATGAGCTGCATTACCTGAGCCACTTGTGTGGGTTGTAGACTCCGTCTCATGCTACCACTAGAGTGAAAGGACCAGCAGTATTCAGAAGTGACCAAACCATCAGCCAGAAAGCATAGGAACTGAGAAGTGGTCTGTGGTCACCACCTGCAGAACCACTCCTTTATTGGGGATGTCTTGCTAACTGCCTATGCTTTCCACTTGTCTATTCCAGTTTCACAACAGTATATGAAATTGATTGTCAATCCATGTTGCTACCTAAGTGGACAGTTTGATTTCACAGAAATGTGATTGACTTGGAGTTACATTGTGTTGTTTAATGTTCCCTTTATTTTTTTGAGCAGTGTATATTGATGTTCTGGAACCTATAGGTGCCATTTTGCCATTGCTCAGGATACTGCTTTGTATCAGACTGACATTAGGTACAGTATGAAATTACAAGTCTTTGTCTTGTCTAGAAATTGTTTTCTAAGAATAAAACAGGAAACTATGGTTGCCATCTTGATTACTGCTGACCAGATAATTGTCAGACTGAAAAAATTCACATATCTTGCCCAGATCAGATCCAACTTCTATTTGCCCGAAATGGATTTAAGGCATTAAGGGAACGTTTAGAGAACTTCACAATTGCTCAAGGTGTCTCATGCTTCATTCTTCCACATCCTCTGTAATTTCCAGTGGATTAGTCCCCATATGGCTTATCATTAACCTACAGGTTCTCAGAGGGATTAATAATCATCTTCTGTACTAAGGACCCAAACTCACATTCATTTTGGGAAATGTTTGTATGATTTCATATTTCAAAAAACTAGCACAGAAAGTTCTATCTGAACTGTATTTAGAGTGCCAGGATTGTTTGTTGTTACTATAGGAAGAACTGTGAAAGTTAACATCACTGGGAAAGTGCAAGAACTTTGAAGCATATAGCAGTCTGCAAAACAGAATGCAAAACTTGCATTTGAAAGTGAGGTTTATAGGAAGAGATGAAAACCAGAAATGAAAGCCACTCAAATTGTGGCAGGTAGATGATGCCTTAGTAAAATAAGTTTTTTGGCATAATTGCTTGATTTAAGAGTTGTTTGCCCTAATGAATTCAATCTATTTTCATGCAGTTGTGATTTCTAGTTATAGTTTTTTTAGATACTTAAAAAAACCTTTAATAGTTAAATATCATTTTGAGTTTTATATATTTTATTAAATCATATTCTATTTAGCCAACATTTTTTGAATACTGCGTGCACAAAAATAGAGATGATGATGATGATGGTGATGATGATGAACTGATGGTGGTGGTGATGATGATGATGATTTTCTGAGTAAATGTTATGATACAGTGAAATGAAGGGATCCAGTCCAACTTTTGACTAGGTATTACAGTTGGTTGGGTTGACCAACATAACAAATTCTAAACCATGGTATGTTGGACTGATTTATCTATATGGAAAGTCCTGAGAAATACAATGGTCAAAAGACGACGGTAATTAATCTGAGTAAAAAAAAGTGGACTCTTCTGCCAGTGGAAACCATTTGTTCATGTCCCTAGGGCACTGCCAAGGTATAATTTGGGAAGAAAAGTGTTACTTTTCTAAAGGTAACTAGTGAGAAATAAAGTGCAAACAGGATGTTTATTTCTAAGTGCCTATGCAAATTTTCTCCCCTTTCTCCCTACTATCCCACTTCAGTTTGGTCTATACAGTGCACAGTTGGTGAACCCAAAACAGGGGGAGCAGAGAAACACCCACACCAAATCTCCAAAACCAAAACCACTAACCCAGCAGCTGAAAACACTGTCTTATAGTCAGCATATACCACAAGAGTGACCACAAACCTCACTGCAGTGCCCTTGGGAAAATGGCAATTCTTGGCAGGTTTGACACGCTTGATGGCCCATGAGAAAACTAGCGGCAGAGTCACGTCAGGGAGACTGCCTGCTTTGGCCAAGAATGGCATGGATTAAAATGATGCGGCTTTATTCGCAGTTCTTTTCCCAGAAGCAGCAGCAGCATATAGAAGTCTGGAAGTGGGTGTAACACAACAAAGCAAGAAGGAAAGTTTGTACATGCTGCACTTGGCAGGAAAATCAGTACAGTAGCTTGACAAGAAATGCTGTGTGTGCACGAGGTAAATCTTTGCCTCTCTTGTTTTAAAGCCACCCTTGTTTCCTTCAGAGCTTATCAAAGGTGAATATCCTGTTTTCAGTTTAATTTCACTTATTATTGCTATAACTACTGCTAACTGGCATATATTTATTGACCAACGAGGCAATTTTTCTTATTCACTGTAGCTTATATTATATTCAGAGTATTATTATTATTACTTGGTTAATCCTCAATTCAATTCACAGTCTGGAACTGGGTAGTAGTAGTAGTAGTAGTAGTAGTAGTAGTAGTAGTAGTCCTCTAAGACAGGACTAGAACTAGACTAGACCTTCTGATTTGTAATCTGATGTTTTAACCACTTCACCAAACTAACTCTATAAAATCCAATAAATCATATCAGTAGTAATCATCAGCATAGTAATGAAACAAAATTAAGAATTGCAATATTTTATATCCAAGCAATTAGAAAGTTTGTGTTTTTATTTTAACACAGTAAGCAGCTTTTGAATTGAATGTGTTCATAGTCTTAGCTAAAACAATTCCAAGAGGCTGGGTGGCCAAGTTGTCCTTCCTTTTACATAATAAAATGGGATTATGTGATGTAGGAAACTCTATCAGGAAGAGTAAGAAGGTACGCATATGTAGCTTCCTAGCAAGGAACAAAATTTGTAATTGATCTCTGAATATAGAAATACATTGCATTGGGTGGCTGAATTCAATTGAAGAAGCAATATTATTCCTATAAGTCTCTACCATTAAATGGTGCATCTCCATTTGAAATACATGCAGCTCACAATTCTTCCTTCAAAATAATTCTTCTCTTGTTATAGGGATTCCTCATTTTGAAACTCCCAAGTGTACTTCCTTGTATTTGGAAAATGCCATTCTTCCACACAATAATATGTTCATTGATATTGTGCTTACTGTACAAAATGTTGCACTGTGTAAGAGTTTCATAAGCACCTGTTGTTGGTGACATAGAT
This sequence comes from Laticauda colubrina, assembly GCA_015471245.1. Classification (NCBI taxonomy): domain Eukaryota; kingdom Metazoa; phylum Chordata; class Lepidosauria; order Squamata; family Elapidae; genus Laticauda; species Laticauda colubrina. The sequence continues at coordinate 45,799,729 of BLBF01000020.1, forward strand.
GATTAGTAACTGCAATACTAGTCTAAGTGATTGTTATATCAAAACCCCTCATCTCATTTCATGATAATTTATTTTGAAGTTATTACTTTGTAGATAACTGCTAGTCTGATTGTAGATAACAGATAAGTCTGATTGACTCTATAAACTTTGCCCAATATACAATCAATAAGATATTATTCCTTTGAGGAGTGACTGTCTTTGAGAAATGAGGAAGACCAAAGAAAGGAAAGGAAATAGAGGGAATACAAAGAAGAGCCTGAAATAAACCAAAAGCAGACAGAAGAGAGAAAGAGTAAAGGATGATGAGTGGAGGAATGATGGGAATTAGGATGGGAATGATGGGAATTAGGCTAGAAGTGATTGAATTTTAGACAAATATAGCTTCAAATATAGGACTTCGTTGAAGACTTAAGTGGAAAATTCTATCCCACTTTGATGGGATGTTTTCCAATGGATGGAAAATTGTTTATGACCCATGAATCTCTTCATTACAATCTCCAGATCCCTCAGAAATAACTGTGAAAAGTCTGTTTCAATAGCCAAACCATCATTAGTTATTTCTTGCAATTTTCAAATACTGTATAAAACAGGATATCCTAACTATTAAACCAATTCCAGAAAAAAACCCAATGAAAATTCTTACTCTACCAATTTACATAATATCATTGTACCATGGATGTGTTTGACTACAGATAGTCCTCAACTTACAACCTTTCATTTAGTGAGTATTTGAAGTTACAATGGCACTGAAAAAGTGACATAACCAGTTTTCATAGTCATGACCATTGCAATATCCCCATGCACACATGATCAAAATTTTGCCGCTTGGCACCTGGCATGTGTATGCACTGTCTGGGATGGGGGGAGGGTTTGTGTGAGCACCATTTATAACCTTCCCAGTTGGCTTCCAACAAGGCAAGTCAATGGGGGAAGCCAGATTTGCTTAATAACTGAACAATTAAAGTGAGTCATTTAACAATTAAAGCAACAAAGGTTATAAAATGAAGTGCTCACTTAATAACTGTCTTGCTTAGCAAGAGAAATTTTGGGCTCAATTGTGGTTGTAAGTTGAGGACTACCTGTATTGAGAACATTTTTAATGTTACCAAAAATCTTCTAATCCTGCCCTTAGGAAAACCTGAACCATAGAAATGTCACATGAAATAATTGTGGATACATACAAAATTGTATTTCAACCTTTTCTTCCATTCAATCATGCCTGGTTAGCTTTCATAATTTTCTGAACATGTTTTTGAGTCTGGTGCTGGCATTAAAAAATGTTAAAAGAGATGTATTATTTGGAATTGTAGAACCAAAAATAATTGGTTAAATGAAGATGTGCAACAAGTGGTCTAGGTAACAAAGACTGACAACTGTGTTTTAAAACATGTTTGGGAGAGACAATGATAATTAACCAAAATAAAATGGAGAAAAATTAAATGTTTATGGTAAAATAAACAGTGAAGGAAGAATATTTGTATGTTTAGACTATATCTGAAGTAAAATTTTAGAACTGTTTCAAAAATATGAAACCATTTTCACATATTTCACACAAGAATAGTATGGCTTAAGTTGTTCTACTGATTTTTATTTTATTTTGGGTGTTGCGCCATGGTATCAGAAAAAATGGACGTTGCCCATATGTGCTATATGTAACTGCTTTGACACATAAACTGTTCCAAGCAACTAGTGGCCTTGAGGCTCAGTTTTGTGTCACACCCAAAGGGTGACATATAGGACACAGGCAATATAATTAGGTGTCCCCATACTTTGTGGCTGCTTGCTGTTTCTAATTGTCAGTTCTTATTTTTAGGCAAATTATAGGTTGCTTTCTAAGGAAAACAGTCTTTTGTTGATGTAATACTTTTTAAAAATATAGGTCCCCAAAATTTCTTTTCGTAATTTTTTAAAATTACAAATGTGTCCACTCTCATTTCAATAATATATATTGTAGAGATATTAGTGAATTGTGGTATATGAGTGGGCGGAGGCTTCCTCCATTTTACATAGATGATAGTTAATTATAAACAACCATTTAAAGCTAATTAACAACTTAAAATGATATGAACAAATTATTCATATCATTCTAGTGGGGTACATTATATAAATCAGAAACAAGTACAATTATTTGCCTCTTGTAATTCTATGTGCTTCTGCAATTCATTCAGTAGAGTTAGAAAAATATCATATAATCTGGGACTATGAGCCAATAACCTAAAGAAAAATACTTTCCCATTTTTCAATAAGGTGCATTTTCAGACATCATGCTGACAAAAATAATATCTTATATTTTAAAAATAAAATGTAATATATTCTAATCAAATAAATCAACATCTTCTAAAGATTTTAGGGAATAGTACTTACACACAGAACCATATATTGTGTCTTGTTCTCTGTTCATCACTGCCAAAGTATATTTCTATCCTTATACATTATTATTATTATTATTATTATTATTATTATTATTATTATTATTAT
>BLBF01000020.1:45802216-45821864 GCA_015471245.1 Laticauda colubrina
ATTATTATTATTATTATTATTATTATTATTATTATTATTATTATTATTTTCTGATTTTTTTACTATTACTTCCCACCCTTGTCAAAGAACATTCCATGTATGGTCAAGGCAAAGACCACTTGTTCTATTGATCTTGATAAGAAACACTTAAGCACTTCTTTAACTCACCCACTAATATGACATCACTTTTACTGGGCTAAGTTAACAAGGTATTGAGTGTGATTTGAAATGTTGCAGCTTTCAGCATTCCCTGAAAGAAAGGAAAAAGAAAGCAAAGGGCAGAGTTGCTTTTGATTAGCATTCATCAAGCCTACACAACCTTGTACTCTTTGGGTGTTTGATAGCTCTTACCAAAGGTGGCCTTCAAAAATTTTAGCAAGTGGTTCTCTGGCCAGTTGCTAGGTGGGCGGAGCCATGGTGGGGGTGACCTAGTCGGCCTCCTGCACCACAGCAGTGGGGGATATTTTTGCCCTTTCCAGGCTCCAGAGGCTTTTCTCGAGCCTCCGGGAGGGCGAAAACAGCCTCTCCGGGCTCCGGGGGCTCTCTGGAAGCCAGAAATAGGCCTGTTTTTCTCCCTCATCGAGCCTCCGCGCAGACTCTTCACTTACCTGCATCCAAGACAGGCCGCGTGGGGACTCCTGGAAGGGGAGGAGTGGGCGGGGCCAGCGAGGAGTGGAATTTGGGGTTTTCCGAACTGTGCAGAATCTTACCTAGAGGATCTCCCAAACCCCTACAAACCCCTAGCCGCCCACCCCTGGCTCTTACAATACGAGGTCTAACTGGAGATAAAGCCCAAACCTTTGGAGGACACCATGTTGCTTAAGCCTGGAGCTAGTGGTTGATATTTCACTCATTCACCAACGTTAGCCATCTTACAGATGCTAAGATTACTTCTCAAGATGCATTCCCAGACTTTTCTTACTGCAATACATTTCGAGGCATTACTATCTACCAGTGTGTTTGTTGTTGTTTGTTTCTGTTGTTTGTTTCTGTAACAGAGAATAATTGAGAGATGCTAGGCTTGCTGTCCTAAGTAGGGTACATGATCTATTATATTCTGCAAAATTCAGACAGCAACAGAGACATAGGAAAGTGTAACTTTCTGCTACCACCTACTGGTGAGCCAGAGTTTTACAGCCCTGAACCAAGAGCCCTACTGATAAATTTGTTCAAATTCTCAAAAAATATACAAGGCAGTTCTTGACTTACAGCAATTGTGATAGGCATCACATGTATGGTTGTTGGTTTTTTTACTTGAAGAAATAAACAAGGCTAGGATGCTATCAGTCTAAAAGAAAAGTCTGCTTCCTTTTTTCTGATTGGAATTGCTCACAGTCCAGATAGTGTTTTTCAACCTTGATTGCTTGGAGATGAGTGGACTTCAACTCCCAGAATTCCACAGCCAGCCAAATTCTGGCTCACACCAAATCCTTCAAAAAGCAAATAAAAAACCTCAAGATACCCTTGCAGCAGGAAGGATTCAGGATTATCTTACCTTTCCTTGCCCCCCATGAATAATTTGCCAATTCATTGGGGGGAATGCTGTTAAGCAGTTGTGTTCAAAGGTACCAAATATTGTTATTTTTCATTCAGGTAAAGATGAAATGATTTTTATGTTCATTCTTAAAACCATAAAGGTGATCTTGTCAAACTGTATTTAATATAGATTTATCACAGACCTTTTGTTGATAAAGTAGTTTATTATATCTGTGCCTTTTAAAATTGAATGACCAAAGAAAAAATTGAGGTAAGATACTTATCCAGTTCTATATCTGTTAAGGATACTTAGAATTCTTGGAGGGAAAAAAATAGACAAAATAAAAATGGCCAATTTAGTGCATTTATGCTGGACAATATGTAGATATTGTCTCCAGTCTGGTGCTGCACTTCTTTCTGAATGAGAATTTGGATATAAATGTTCAACTGGTGTGGAATAATTACCCTCTTAATTAGGAAGTTCTTAAGCAGTTGGTGAGACCAGCAAAGAAGATTTCAGCAGAGGATTCCTCAGGGAAATGAGACCACCGGAAAAACCCATGTCTTGCCCTTACCAATTGTGTCTCAGCCTTGCTGTCTTGGGAATGCCAGGAGCTGAAGTCCACACATCTTAAAGTTGCCATTAAACATTAGTCTGCACAATTTAGAGTAGAATGTATAGTTCCAGAACCTATAGGGAGACTAGCAAGTAATGATTAACAAAGTGAAATATGCCAGAAATCTAGTCTAACCTTCACAGAACGATGACATCTGAACAAAATTCATACCTAGCCTTACCAGCTACCAAGAGAGCCAATTATGTGACATATAATTTCAAACGATATGCTCTTCCATGCTGCAGGCTACAAGCCAAGCAGTGAAGGAGATCAAACCCAGGGCAACATAGGTATAAACCATAAAGGGCTGTAGACACTTCTAATTAATCGTCCATTCACTCTGGAAACTTAGTGCATAACTGTATACTTATGTCAGAGAGATTCCTGCTGCTGTAATCTTTTTTCATCAAGGCAATGGAATAATCCCAAACTGTATTTCTAAAGCACCATCATGGAAGCCAGCACATGGATATGGACCCTTTCCCCTCTGACACATAAATACAGAACAAAGTAATGCAAAAGACAGAAGTATTCATATTTGTATCAATAAGGAAAATTAGGATCAAAAAAATCTTATCACCAATATTTTTAGAAAGCCCGTGCCACTATCCCTTTGATATGTACTAACACAGAAAAAGCACGTTCAAATTAGGATTTGTCAACCCATTTGCTGCCTGTCTCCCATTATTTGCACTTTTACAATTTATGTATGTTTGTTTTGCCAGCTTGCATTTTTGTGTCTGGTAAAAAACTTTATCAGATGCATTTTTCTTTTGCAAAAAAAGTGCAAGAGCAGGAACAGCACTTTGCTTGCCAGCAATAGCATTTGATGCCATCATTCAGTTTATTCTATCTGTTTTTTCTGTAAAAAATTTTAACTAAAGATTTCTGGAAAAAAATTTTCAATCTTTTAACTTTAAAAATGCAATTCCTATTTAAAAGCCTTTATGTGCACCTAAACTAACTAGCTAGCCAACCATCCAACCAGTCTGTCCATTCATCCATCCTATAAAGGTAAATATGCTTTTATATTATCTTTGAAGAAAAAAATATAACTGTATATAAAATAAAATTGAACTATTTTAACCAACTGACATGGGAGCAATCTAACTGACAAATGATTCTGAAACATTTGGGATTACAAAATGATTTATTTGATAATCAGTTTATTTGGCTTCTGGTAGATTATTTTTTTTAATTGAAAGGGATATTATGGTTGAGAGAAAAAATTAATATTCATATTCATTCATTCATATTTCACAAACATACATATCCATAAAGTCCTGTGGATTGTCTTTATAAGCCATGTATATCAACTCTTTATAACTTTGAGGTATTTATTTTTTGCATTTTTGATTCCAGTAACATTGGGCTATGAAAATATTTACAGATCCCTGACATCCTGGACATAAACTGTTTCAAGTTTATGAGCACCTGAGTCCCCCCTCAAAATGACGCTATAGAGCCCTGCACACCAGAACAACTAGACACAAGAACAGTTTTTTCCCGAAAGCCATCACTCTGCTAAACAAATAATTCCCTCAACATTGTGCAATTATTTACAAAGTGTGTACTACTATTACTGTTAATCTTCTGATCCCTCCTTATCACCCATTCCCCTCCCACTTGTGATTGTAGGACTGTAACTTTGTCGCTTATATTTCTATTATTTATATTGACTGTTTCCTAGTATGATTTGACTGTTGATTGTACCCTATAACTATCTTTGAGTGTTGTAGGCTATGATACTTTATTCTTAATGAATGTATCTTTTCTTTATGTATACTGAGAGTATTTACACCAAGACAAATTCCTTGTTTGTCCAATCACACTTGGCCAAGAAAGTATTCTATTCTATTCTATTTGAAATTTCAACTTGAATACTGTGAGATTTTGCAGACAGCTCAAAGTATTGCTTTTAATGTATTTCTCTTTCAGAACTTCAGATAGCTAGAAAGAAATGGCTTCCAAATTTGTTTTGAAATATTATTATTAATAATATGGGAAGTGTTCGACTAGTGATTTATGATATGAAACCCAGCATAGTTATCTCCTTTGCTATGTGCACTGTCATTTTTTGTGTATAATAATAATAGCAGTAGTTGTAGTCTTATTTTTCTGGTTCTGCTTTGTAGTAGTATTTCATTACAGTGTGGTTCTCTGACATAGTGTATTTCTGCCGCTTCTCAGGTGGTTCAGTTTCCAGTAGCCCTGTAGGCTCATGGCCTGGTTGCTCAGCTCTGGGACATGTGGCCTGTAGCCCACTGGTCAATGGATGCCCAGATTCCCCAACACCTGACGTGGTCCTTGTTAACCCAGGCGATGACCGAGCCGGTATAGGCTTTGTTTGGTTGTGTTTCACCATGATTTATTGCATGGGTTATTGGGTACACTCAGTCTTGCTCCTTGGCCAAGACCTCTCTGGCATGGTTGGACTTGCTGGTGGTTTGCACTACTGCCAGCACAGCTCTCAGCTTCATTGGAGCAGTTAAGCCTCCCACCATGTCAAGGCCAGCACCCTGAAAAAATGGTCGAAAATGAGCATGCAAAACTACTGTGGGACTTGCGAATACAGACTGACAAAGTTTTGGAACACAATACCCTAGATATCACAATTGTGGAGATGAATAAAGTGTGGATTGTCAACATTGCCATACCTGGTGACAGCAGAATCATCAAGAAACAACTTGAAAAAAATCACCAGATATCAAGACTTGAGAATCAAACTAAATCACCAGATATCAAGACTTGAGAATCAAACTGCAGAGACTCTGGCATAAACTAGTGCAGGTGGTTCCAGTGGTACTCGGCACACTGGGTGCTATGCCTAAAAACCCAGGCAAGCACTTGAAAACAACTGGTGCTGACAAAATCACCATTGGTCAGCTGCAGAAGGCCACTTTGCTGGGATCTGCTCGCATAATCCACCGATACATCACACAGTCCAAAACTCTCGGGAAGTGTTCAACTAGTAATTTGTGATATGAAACCCAGCATAGTCATCTCATTTGCTGGGTATATTGTCATTTTTTGTGGTGTAGTAGTAGTAGTAGTAGTAAAGTGAATGCTCTGTGAATCATTTTCCATGGGTTGGCTCCTTTATTTCTTAAAAACTGGAAAATAGCAGCGTTTTAGTGATTGTAGATTGCATATATGTCTTAGCTAACACTCATAACATGTTTGAATGTTTAGTACCTAACAAAACTATGAATTGTGAATCTATTATAGGAAAACAGGAGCCATAGCTGGAGTCTGCATCTGCCAGTCTTGGGCGGGTATCAGAATTCTGCAAAGATCTGCTATTTTTTAGACACTGGCTAAAAAAAATCCACTCACACTCTGCACAATGCTAGAAATTTATAATTTGCCACCATATTAATTCTTCCAAATGTTCCAACATAATATAGTATGTGGGAAATTGCATTGGCCATTAGATTCCGCCACCCAATGATGCTTAACAGAGGGATACAATCAAGATCATGTGTGGTACTAATACCACTCTATCAAGCCTGAGTCCACATCCAGTTTTGGTAACCACATTATAAAAAAGATGTTGAGACTTCTAGAAAAAGTACAGAGAAGAGCAGCCAGGATGATTAGGAGACTGGAGACTAAAACATACTATGAACAGTTACAGGAACTGGGCATGGCTAGTCTAGTAAAGAGAAGGACCAGGGGAGACATGATAGCAGTCTTCCAATACTTGAGGGGCTGCCACAGAGAGGAAAGGGTCAAGCTATTTTCTCAAGCGCCTGTAGGCCAGACAAGGAATAATGGATGGAAACTGAACAAGGAGAGATTTAACCTGGAAATAAGGAGAAACTTTCTGACAGTGAGAACAATCAACCAGTGGAACAGCTTGCCCTCAGAAGTTGAGGAAGCACCATCACTTGAGACTTTCAAGAAGAGATTGGACTGCCATTTGTCAGAAATGGTGTAGGGTCTCCTGCTTGGGTGGGGGGTTGGACTAAATAACCCATAAGGTTCCTTCCAACTCTGATTATCTGTTATCTGCTCATTGTACTAGGTTCAGCTGTCTATGGAGATTCTCAGTCATCCAGGTCATAGTTGTCCCAAAAGTTCTTTTCAAAAAGCTTCTTGGATGAGAAGCAAAACGTCTTCAAGCAAAACAAAGAAAGTCCAGTTGCCTTTTGAAAAAACACCTTTGGGATTGGGTGCAGCTGCTTATTCACCAGGTAAGACCGAAGGAGACTACCAACTAAGCACACTTTGCCCACAACACTTTCAACTCTGGAGCCAGCCACTCTTTCTTCAGCCATCATTGTGTCCTTTTGCAAGGCAGGGGCTGGGGAACTGTATGAATTACCTGCACAAAAGGGATCCATATTTTTGTTGATTTTGCTCATAAATGACACATGCTCTGCTTTGCAGACTGGCAGCGATGAAATTTCAACAGAACTAGGGGAATTTTCCCTTGATTTTTTTCTTCTTCTGAATATTAGGAATTCAATGCCACGACATATCTAAAGTGAAGCTTTCACAATGGGAATGTAAGAGACCAGAATCCAAATAGTCTTGGGACTTCCCTCCTTCCTTGCTTCTGCAGCTCAGCCAATTTGGGTAACTCAAGAAGTGTAAACAAGGCAGGGTTTTTCCCTTCTACTTCAAGAGTTGGCATCATCTGCTCCTGCTTTACCCTTTGGTCAAATGCTCAGCTCAACCTCTGTGGTCTGGAAAATTAAACATTCTAGCTACTCAACCAAAACCTCTTTCCTAGGAGTGGAGATTGTTTATGACAGGGTGATCCCAGCTCTCCCATGAGAATTCCTAGTGATCCATCTTCTTAGAGCCAAACTAGGCATGAGGGCAACAGTGACATGTGGCTAAAACATAGAATTATCCCATCACCTAAAAGAAAGGCTTGGATATATGATTCAAATCCTGAAGAGTATTGGGTGGGAAAGACTGAACCCTCTCTTCACTGCTACTTGATTCTTTTCCATTTTTTTAATCCCTTCAACTATTTTTCACACAGAAAAAGTAACTCTTGGTATCAGAATTTAGCTTGAGTGAAAATCATCTAGGAAAACTAAGCCAGGAGGTAGGGTGAGGTTTCTGCATTTCTCATTCAAATTCAGCTATAGTTTCTGATGTGGCCCTCGTTTTTTGTAAGTAGTTTTTTTTCCCTGTCTCACACACAATGCGCACATTCTATGTTCCACAGCCCTGAGGATTTGAGGAGTCCTTTTATAATATATGCAGTTCAGCATTTCTGCCCTATGCACAGTGCTTCTCTGTTTAAGTTGTCCTTAATTCAGGCTTTTTTTTTTTTTTTTGGTCCCTGTATTTAAAATCCCATGTCTGCTTATACACCAACTGCCCTCATCACATGGCTGGGTCTTTATCTTTTCTCTCCACCATAAAAAAAAACCCCATTTGTTTTCTTTCCTGCCCCAAACTTTCCCACACTTGATGTAATTGCTCAGGGTCGGGTGGTTTTTTTTTAGATCTCATTCTGAAGTTGCCCTTGAAGGAAATGTAGCTCTGAGACTGTGTAATTTGTCCTGTACTCCCACATTACTTACGCCAGTGGAAATCAAAGAGTGCCTTTCCCCAAGAAAAAAAAAGTAATAATTAAAAAGTAATTAGTTGGAGTTGCTAATTAAAATATTTCAAAGCAAAGGCAGTTTCCCTTCCCATTTTACTTTCCCAACACCTCTCGGCCAAGGCATTCCAGAAATTCCACAGTGGATCTGTGATCTATGTTCATTTTGGAATGCAAAGAGGGTGCCAATGACTAGGGCATAAAAGGAAGGTTACTAACAGAGGCATTTACAAATTATCCTTTGCAAGAGAACTAAAAATTAAGCATATCCTTTCAGTCTTCTTTCACAGAGCTCATTTATTCCTGAAGTTAAGGATCTGATTACAATACTTTCCTAGCCTATAATGAATCACCTGGTAAGTGAACAGCGATAAAATAATAAATGTATGAGGGATCATACAGGAGCATGCAATACCAATTGAGGACTAATTGATTCCAGTTGCTTTTATGTGCTTTCAAGTTATTGATTGCTGTCAACTGCCTGGACATCTCAATCCAGTTTTCTTGACAACATTTTCAGAAGGGTTTTTGTTTTTCGTGTTCCCAGGGCAGATGGAAAAACTGATTCAAAATCACCAGGCTGGCTTTCCACCTAAAGCAGGAGTAGAACTCACATTCACTTTGTTCCTAGCCTGGTGCCTTTACCATGTGCACCAACCAGATCTCACCAAGCCAATATAGTCTGGCATATTTTCATTAAAACATCAAGGTGCTGACTTCAAATCTAGGATCAGAGGAAGTTCGTTTAGACCAGTGTTCTATCTATACTAATTGACAGGTTCATTCTGGAATTACAAATAGGAGTTTCACTATAGGGATTCAGGGTCTAAGTTTGAAACTCACAGAGTCATAAAGTCAAAAGGGAGTTTAGGAGTCTTCTAATCCAACTCCTTGCTCAGTGCAGAAATCTTCACCATCCCAAACAAATGGCTGTCCAGTATAGTTATAAAGCATCCATGAATCCAGGAGACAAGATTTTACACTGCTCAGCAGCTTTTATAGCCAGGAAATTACTCCTGATTTGTAGTTTGGATCCTACAAAGCTTCCACCCATTAGTTGTTGTCCTGCTTCCCTCTTACTCTCCTTCAAATATTGGGAAACTAACATCCTGTGTCCCCATAGCCTTATTTTCTTTAAGCTAAATATGTCCAGTTCTTTTAATCGTTTTTATAGGATTTAGCTTCCTATGCATTAACTTTCTCCAGCCTTCTGGCTCTTCTTCTATACTTCAGGAATTCTCAAAAATTACAAATAATATTCTGAAATCACATCTACCAATTCCTTTATTACTTCTAATCCATCTGCCCTTCCCCACCCCACGCCCATTTGAACTCATTCACTGCAGCTAATTGATCTGCCCCCAATCCTTGTTGGGTTGGATAAAATTTTCCTTTTGCTAAAAGATAGGTGACAAATAGGAATTAAGCAATTTAGCCAGCTGCCTGACCATGTAACTCTTATGGCTTTGGCCTAGGATTCCATTTGCTTTTTTTGCAACTGCATCACTCTGTCAGCTCATGTCACCAAGATACCCACCCTATTCATTTTTCTACATGCTGCTTCCCAGTTTGGACCCAAACTTCTGTACTGTATTGTCTTTAATGCTTGCTATCCAGATGAAGGCTTTTGCATTTGTTTCTGTATGAAATTTATTTTATTGGTTTATTCTAGTTCCTTATGTCAAAATCCTCTTGAATCTTGATACTGTCCTCTAAGGTGTTTGCTATTTCCCTCCTGTCCATCCTTGGTCATCCACAAATGTAATAATATAATATTCCATCCAGGTAATGCTTAAATATATTGAATAGAAAGAAGCCCTGTGCTTGTTACTTTCTGCTGCCTTGATAGGGAGCTACTGATGTACGTGCTGATTTCCACAGTGACCTCATTTTATTGTCTCCTGAACTAAGATCTTATGGCAGCCTTTGTCAAATGCTTTGCTTAATTCAAGGTTTGTTGTGTCTACACATCCCATGGTTAGTTGCTGAAAGAAAGGAATCATATCGGCTGAGCATGATTTATTCTTGATAAACTCATGCTGCCAAGAAATGAATTATTTCCTAAATGCTAATAAACCAGGATCTGCCTGGTCTGTAGCTGAATAGTCTGTAGTTACTAAACTGACTGATCTCTAATTACTAAAGCCCTTTTTAATGGTGGGAACATTTGTTTTTCTCGATAATAATTTCACCATATTAGCCATGCAAGAAAAATATATTTTGACAGTAATATCCAATTTTTTCCCTTATTTATATGTGTAAAATTGTATTTGAAACAATAATTATAATTTAAATGAAAATAGAATTAAATATCCCATGGCATGGGAGAATATAGCCAATGTGGCCAAGTAGTCAGCTACCAGTTATTTGTTGATGGGCAGCTTTGAGAATTGTGCCACCCCCCCCACACACACAGAGTTATCTCTCAATTTGTAAGTTCTTTACTTTAAGCTGAAATTTCACTAGAGGGGCCTCCAAACAGCAGACTTGCATGCAAGGCCACCCTGCTTAACGTGAATAGTCCTTTTATATTCCAGATACAGAAAACTTTTTCTATATACAGTAAATGCACTTTGTCTCTCTGACCTTGAAATAGTCCCTGATTCAGATGTTTAGTCTAAGTTTCCTGATAAGTTAAGCCCATCTTGACTTTTCTGTACTGTTTTTAGCCTTTTGTTTCCTGCATTGCCGTTCTAACTCTATTCTCTGAAGATGGGCCTTTCTTTACGATTTTTTTTTACAGACATCTCATTCTAAAAAGGATCTTTTTGGTAATAGAAATTACTTTGAAAGAGCCTGGAAATCAGAAGTAGAGCACATGGTTTGCACATAGGACATTTTAAAAAAATCAATTCTCAGCAGTCACAGCTAAAAATCAGGGGTTGATCAAGAAAGACTCCAGCCTAAATGCTGGATAGCTCTTGCCAAGCATAGCTATTACCATGATCTTTGTGAGCCTAAAAATACAGCCTTCTCTGGTGCAAGGAAAGTCGCAAGGGGAAATGTTTCACACACCAAGTGCTTGACCTGTTCCAGGTGTAGAGTTTAGAATTAAAAAGTATTCATCATATTTTTATTGCTCTAAGTATCCTTCTGCCTTGTTATACCAAGTGTAGTCCTTTGTCACTTTTTCAAAGAATTACAAAAGAGTCAATCAAATTCCTACTCCCTATCAGTGTAGAGAACAAATAAAAATGTGCAGAATTTTGATAAGAGACTATACAAAAGCCTTGTTAAGTCTGGTTTGGAGAGGATATCATTGGTCAAGGGACCTGACACTGGTGTAAATCTTTCTTCCAAATTTCCAGAGGATCCCTTATCATCCCCTCCTCCTGTGTTCTATGAATCTCAGCTCTCCTCTCATAACTCTTCATTTTTAAAAGCCGGAACAAAAGAAAACAATAAAGAACATTGTGCAAGTCACCCATATTGCTTAGCAGAAAAAAAGGAGCATAAATCTCAAAGAATCTATTTAGACACTATCTCTGTATTGTTATTTATATGATTGTCAAATGAAAGCTTTTATAGAAGCAGAATTTGGGATCTGTTTTTTTTCTTCTTGTTTGTTTCTGTAGGGGGGACTAGGTTATTAGAGGTATTTGCAAGCTGGCTCCATAGAAAATAATTCCAGTTCCTGTCTCCACCCCTCCTATCCCCAAGCTTGTGTTCCATGAAACTGGGCAGTTTACGGTAGGAGAGCTGGAAACTAGCAACACATCTGACCACAACAGTGACTGCTGAATCTTAAAGGTGTTGCTTGTTGCTTGTTGCTAGGGCTTCTTTTTCTTGGGTCCTTTAAATCAAATGAGTTCCTTGAATCCTTTGCCAGAGGAAAGGTCAGGCATACAGAGTGTTGTTAATGCTCTAATGAAGAGCTGAGAGGTGGGGGTAGCAGCAAGACATCAAAGGACACTTTGCCAGAATTAGAAGGAGGGTGCAGAGGACGGCAAGGAGCAACAGCAGAAGTCCAGCCAACCCAGAGGCTTTGCTTTCTCCCCTGCTAAGTGGCTTTGCCCAGATCCTATTTGCTGAGGAAATATGCCTGAGCAGATTTCAGCTTTTCCTGTCATTGAGGAGAGCTGCCTGCAAGCACTGCTGGAATTTATTTATTTCATTGAAACAGCTTGGCTGAGTTTAATTACTACGCAGCATGGTATAGATCACGGACTGGTGGCAACATGGCAGGGGTGGCAAGGCCATTCTTGTCCCACTCACGACATGCTTCCACACCCAATAACTTTAGCTTAACAAAGCTTTCTCTGCTTTGTCTTTTTGGTGAGAGAAAGAAGGTCCATAATTATTAAGGAAGGAGCAGGTAAATATTTTGTTTAAATAATACTTAATGTGCTTGATCTGGTTCACAAGAATTTTGCCACGTTTGGGCTCTTCTTTCCTTGTCTAAAATGCATCTGTTATTAACCATGTGTGATGACTCGGGGCGTGGCACAAAGGCGGCACAGATAATCAGTAGGAGTCCCTTTATTAGCTCTAACTTTGCCCCCAATGTCCTGGTTACCTTCTGGCTAGAGAAAACCTCTCCCAGGAACAGCCTTTGGCTGCAGAGAATCAAGTCCAAAATATGGTTAACAAAAACTGTAACTATAAATCTAATCAAGGCAAAATGAGGTAATTAGTTTGGCAGGGCAGGAGCAAAAATTCCAGATGTGAAGGCACGGCAGTAACTCAACACGGTTGGGACATAGATAAGCCACAACAACACAAGTTAAATTTACATTTGCTCCCAGCAGCTGCCACACTCAGAATGCATTTCTTTTAAACTGTCTTCCCAGCAGTGGCTAATGAAGGGAATCAGGGCCCTTTCCTCTCCGTAAACCATGAAACCCACATTGCTCTCTTCTCCGTTCCTCCCTGCGTGTCCTAGGATGAAGAGGTGGTGGGCCTGGGTCTTTTTCTGAACTCCCTCTCCCTTGTTCTACCTCTTCCCTGCTCTATCCAGCTGGACTTTGCCCTTCCTCATTTTCCTCCATGGCCAACAGAGCCACACTTCCACTCCCTGTCATCTTCTTCCTCGGATTCAGACTCTGACAGGGGCATGACACCATGTCTCCATTTGTAGCAAACATACCGTGGCAATATATATATATATATATATATATATATATATATATATATATATATATATATATATATATATATATCAGTATCCCATGATATTGTCTGCATCTTGTCCCCAGCCTATGAACAAGACAATCTTAAGTTGTCCACAGTTTTATCAGCATAAAGGTGATTTCTCTTTAATACAATGGTATAAATAATGGATGGGTTGAAATGGACCTACAGCCCCTCTGGTTGCAAATCAACTTCAGTTTCAACCATTCTGCTGTTGTCTAAAATTGTTCTGCTAGCCCAGGGCTGTCAAACTCCTGGCCTCCTATGGGCTGGATGTGCCATGTGCAGTTTAGCAAAGGGGGGAAAAAGGCCAAATACGTCACGTGACGCCACCTTGATGACATGAATTTGATACCCCTGTGCTAGCCTAAAGAGCTATGTACAATAACACAGAGCTGGTAAACTTTGGGACTTTGACAAGAGTAGTGAAACTACATTTTCAACCATAGGAATTCCCATTGCATCTGTCCCTCTAACAAGCCACATATAGCTGCATGTTGGGGATGTCTTATCAGAAGGCCAGGTTGATACATATAACATGGGGATGTCACCATTTCAAATCCTTTACAGCAGGGGTGCCAAACTCAGATCGTCACGGTGATGTCACGTGACATATCAGTTCCCCTTTGCTAAACCGGGCATGGAGATGGCCAGTGCACGACACATCCAGTCCATGGACTGAGAGTTTGATAGCCCTGCTCCACAGAACAGTGAAAGTGTTTGTTAAATTAAGATGTGATTTACCAAAATAAAGGGCTCAATGGTACTAGGGTATTCAACCTGCATTACTATACAGGTTGCAGTGCTGGCCTGGGGGATACTTTCTCTGGCTATTGATATACTAGGAGGGGGAAAGCAGCAAAGCCGAGAACTCAACAGATCCAGGCCTGTCAAACTGGCAGCTCGGGGGCTGGATGCGTCACGCGAAGGCAAAAACATTGCAATACACCACGTGACATGATCGAGTTTGACATCCATGAATTAGTCCATCACTTATGGCACAATCATCAGGACAGCATCATTCAGTAGTGATTCAGAACAGAGGCAAAGAAGCAAGAGAAAGATCAGCAACAAGACCTTATGAGTTATCCTTACATTTCCTCTAATTGTAGCACAAATTTGGCCTGCTAACTGTTTTATATGCACCCTCATGACATTACCCTCATCCCATTTCTACTCCACCGCTAAGGCAGCTTCATGTCATTACTAGTGATACCAGTTTAAAAATAATGATTTTCCTCTTCTACGAAAACATATTACACTGCTGCCATGAACCAGCAGGCAAGATGGAAGCTTATGTCTCTGTTTTCACAAAAAAAAAAAAAAACATTGTGAAAAAGGAAGGCAAAAGAAAAATGACATTTCTATTAAATCACTTGCAGACTATTCCATTAATCTTACATGCATATTCATATGTAAGTTGATTTGTTTACATTAAAGTGAAAGCTTTAGGGGAAAAAACCATGAACATAGTTATCTGCATTTTAACAGTTCCACCTGTTATTTAGGGAGTTGATTTGTGATATCAAAAAAGGGAAGCTGCTAGTCTAAATCTGGACTTGGAGACCCTTTTATCACGGGGGTTGGGCAGGAGATCTTTTGGTTCTTTTTCTATTATGGCTCCAAGTGCTGAGCTAACATCCCATTACAAATATCCTTCATTCTCCTCCAGAGGCCTTCAGGGAACTATAGTAATCAAGATTTTCTTAGGTCAGAGCCAGTACATTGCCGAGCCCCCTAACCACCTTCACCTTTCATTTGATTCTCTCTTTGTCTGCCTGCTCTTAATTGCAGTTCTATTTCCTGTACTTCTGCTGCCTTCCATCCTCTCCCCACAGTCTTACTTGTTAGCCCCGTGGGTCAGAAGTCTTTCTCTACGTCTCTTTAATGATGCATAGCCCAGCCCATTCTATCTCCCAACAGCCTCGTTAACAGGTTCCAGTGCCACACTGCTCAATCTTGCTCACTAATTATAATAATCAACCATTCATGTTCCAGATGTGGTTGAGCCAGTTGTTGCTGAGTAAACTTTATCAAAATGAGGTTTTTTTTTCCCTTTTAGAACAGGTGCCAGCAATGGTATAGTAACCCAGTGATACATTCAGTGGATTGGAATATATTCTCTTAAATTAATGCTGTCGGGAGAGAACTCTGCAAAGATTTCCTCTTCCCAGAGAACTTCAGTTTTTAAGAGCCATTCATGCCAGTAATATGTAAGATGGTTGTACATTTTGGACTAGGATGCTTCTATTGGATGTTTTATATACTGCTCTTAGGATAGGCCTCTCTGTGTGTGTGTGTGTGTGTGTGTGTGTGTGTGTGTGTGTGTTTGTGTCCATGTTCATAGCATACGCTAAGAGAGAATTAGTAGGGAGCAAAAGTGCACCAATTGCCCCGTTTAACCCTCATAGGTTATATTTTATTCAGATTCAGTTTTTTATTCATACTCAGAATTGAACCTCTTTACCTACAAAATTCCAGCTTGAGTTCAAATTGAGGCAATCTGAGGCATTAGCTAAATAGGGCAGGCAGGGAAATTAAAACAATGTAGTATATGCATGAAGGCTTCTGGTAAGTCGTTGTGTACAAACATATGTTTTATATGACCAACTGACACGCTGGCACACAAGGCATTTATAAGCTAAAGGGGAATAGGACAAGAACATCCTGCTGATGATGTTACCTATTCTGGTAACAAAACATTCAGAAACTAAATTGAACCAAGCATGAATAGCAAACCACTGCCAAAATCTCAAACCTGGACTAAAATTATTTTCTATTATTTCAAAATATAATATGTGTGTCCATGCATCAAAGAAATCAAGCTTGTTATGGAAGGATCATCCCATGTCTATTGTCATACAGCAGTCGCAACTAATAATAAGTTGTTTCACCTAACTTGTGAGGCATGATGAAATTAGAATAAAAATAACTTTCTCAGGCTAAGCAGAAAGTAGATTTCCAAGAGTTAAAACAAGGCAGGGCAACTAGAGGTTCAGAATGTGTTCCAATTTGAAAATTCCTAAGCAATACTAAAATCCCTAAGCAATTTTACCAGATTTTATTGAAATTGTTTTGTCCATAATTTTACTTAGATAATAAATGCATTTATCTTCTCTTCCAGTCCTCTGGATGTTTTATATACTGTTAGATTTATCAAGCCCACTTTAATGCTCCTACTCTATCTGCTACTTTTGTTACACAGCACGATAACTGGTAACAATGTTTACAGCAAAATTGGTTTCCAGCGTTTTTTTGCTGGAAATCTGTATCACAATTAACAAAAGTCTGGTTACAGTGAAAACATCTCGGCTGCAAAATAACGCTCTAGAATGAAGGCAAAAAGAAGAAATTAAAAAAAGTATAGTTGAGGAATATTCTTTTTAAATATCTTGCATTAGTAGATTTTAAAGATGTGATATTCAGTGTTGTTAACCCAAGTTTATATGAGTATGCTGTGCTGTCTTTTTGCCAAATACTCCTTTTAGAAATATATGCATCCTAAAATATGCAATATGTGTAGTATACAGCTCTCATTACACTTAAGAAAATTACTATGGATATGTATCTGTGTGTTTACAATGTAATAAAGAAAAGGACACTTATTTTCATAAGTGATGAATGTTAACTGGGAAAGACATTTGAGAAAAGTCTTAACATACAAATTGAAAAGATAGCATATAAAACATTTTAATTTCTTTATCGTTTTTCATTGACCTTCACACAAATTTATTGCCAACACAATGATAGTTAATAGGCAATGTATATTATAAAGGTAATAGAAATTGCAAACAATGGCCAACTGGGAAAATATCTTGTGTGAAAATGTGGTAGCAATAAAATTAAAAAGGTATATATAGTACTGTAATTAAAAAAAAAGTATGTAGGCAGAACTGTTTTATTCAAAATTAGGGGGAGGAAAGACATGTTTAAAAATTATGATTCATTATTTTGAAATATAATGTATTTTGTACTACAAAGATTTAAGAATATGACTTTTTAAAAAGAAACATAATACTGAGTAATGCTAAAAAGTTTGGGGATTTGTCTTGGTTTTCTAATGCACATTTCTCTTCTATATATAATATACATTCATTGATGTATATCATTTACTGTGAGATGAAACATAAATGTGTACTTTCTATGGCTATTTATTTATTCAATTTTTATACCATGACAATGTGACTCTCAGCAGTGTATGCATAAAAATATTATAATAAAATATCTAGAATTAAAAACAAGTCAAAATATATAAAAAGGAACAATACATAATTATATAAAATGTCACTAGCATTATCCATCTAATTAAAAGCCTTATTTTAGCCAGTTTTTGGAATTCTAACAAGGTCAGGAGAACTTTAAATGTCACATTTCAAGAGCCAATACAAAGAACTTAACTTTGTCACTTAATATTCAGATCATTGGAGATTATGAGCAACTTCTCTCAGGATATTTATATTGAAAGAAGATAAGTGTAGTTTGAAAATTAGAGGAAGAAATGTTAGTAATCTGTGCTATGTTGAAGGCATTCTTTTGATAGCCAAAAATGTAAAGGATGTGCAAGTTCTAATAATAAAAATCAAGAAGCACAGTAAAACAAAAGTAACTAAAATTGAATATAAAGAAACCAAACTAATGGTACAGCAGCCAACCTTGGAATTGACAGTAAAGCTATTGAAGTGACCAATAACTTTTAGAACCAACCATCATCATTAAAAAAAAACAAAAAACAAGCAATCAGAAAATTTGCAACAGACCAACACTTGATAGAACAGTCATGAAGGCCCTAGAAAATATATTCAAATGTATACAGGTAGTTCTTAAGACCAGCCAATTAGCCACCATTCAAAGTTACAACAGATCCTACAAAACGTATTTACAACCTGATTTCAACCTGATTTCAGCTTCATTTTTATTGCCATTTGTAGACCCTGGTTTTTGATGTTTTGCCAGCTTCTGGTGTTCACTTCCAGTTTCCAGCAAAAAAATGCCAATTGGATAAAATGGATTCATTTAACAATTGCCACATTTACTTAACAACTGCAGCATTTGCTTACTCCTGCTATTCCTGAGAATACCATAGACAGCCCTAGCAAACAAACAAATGGAAACAATTGTTTAATTCTTGCAGGATTCCCAAGCTTTAGAACTGTTCCTTCAAGGGAAGTCTGATCCATCCAGAGCCACAACTGGCGCCAGTGTCCCAGAAAGGAAAGACATACATAGAAAAACAGTAGTTCTGCTTTAGTCGGGACTGGTTTTAGCCATCCAAATTTTGGTAGCCTTCAGAGATATTTTCAGGACTTCCACAGAGATATACAATTGAGTATCATTGGTATATTTCATCCTGACATAATCTCTTCCAATACTTTCATGTACAATATGAGAGAGAGGGCAAAGCCCCTTGGTAAATTCATCTTCCCCTATGAATATCAGCTGGAGATTTCCATTCATATATGAAAGGACTGACAATAAAATATACTTCTAATTCCCACGCTCTACAGGAGGCCCAGTTAAGATGCCACTGTAAATACTATTGAAAGCTATTAATAGGCCCAAGAATAGGTCATTTTTCATACAAAGACACAAGGTAAGTCACCTACCACAGTGCCCAAAGTTATTTCTGTTTCTTACCTGGGTCAGAATCATGACTGAAAAGGATCCAGATTATTTTTTTCTCTGTGGCGTCCATAGTTGCTAAACAGTAGGGTGGGCAGGATATTATTTTAATAAATAAGATAAATTTTAATTTAATAACCAGTACTCTGACTGCCAGATTAATCAGCTTCATCTGAATATAATACTAAATCTTCTGTTAAACCAGAGTTTAGCATTTCCTCCTGATTCCAAACCGTGGTCAGTTGAAATTACTGGAATAGTTTTGTATCCCTTAATCTGAAGATAACTTCTTTCAGATAAATTAAAGTTAAGAACAACAGAGATTTATTAAGTCTGTTATTAGAGCTGCATGCCATGTATGGGCTTTATCAGTGGTGGGATTCAGTGGTGGGAATTTTTTTACTACCGGTTCTGTGGGCATGGCTTGGTGAGCGTGGCAGGGGAAGGTTACTGTAAAATCTCCAGTCAGAGGTGGTATTTGCCAGTTCTCTGAACTACTCAAAATTTCTACTACTGGTTCTCTGGAACTGGTCAGAATTTGCTAAATTCCGCCTCTGGGCTTTATGCGGTATTTTCCAAAAAAACACTATTGGCAGCAAAGAGAGCTTTCTATTTCTCTTTGCTCCTTTTCTAGTGGATGATCCAGTTTTTGCAATCCAGGTATAGACGTCCTAATATGCAGTAATGAATTTTTTAAAAAGAGTTTCCTTACTGTTTCTTTTTTTTTCTTTGTTGTAGACATGCAGTCTGGGAAACAGATGTGGCTGCTTTGATGAGTTGGAAACAGATGCTGCATTTACAGTTCAACATGTATTCTGAAGTACCTCTTCAGAACCAAATCTGAAGCATTCTACAACTATCCTATCATTCCAGTGGGACTTTTGTAACACCTAAGGACACTCTAGCACATAAATATGCTACTGGAGTATGACAGATTCCTATTTAATTTTTTTGAAAATAGGCAGTTGTGAGCAGAACGGAAGTCATGTTGGATAGCCCATTGAATTGAATAAGGAAGTGTGTCTCAAACTCAGTAGCTCTGCTAAATAAGAAAGTGTTCCAGTTTGTGCACAAGAGAAAAAACAAGATAAGGCTAGAACAATGGGGAATTGTAATAAAGTGCTGCGATGTCAGAAACCGTGTAACTGCTTTTGCTAGATAAGGAGCTAGTATGAGCCTTTGAAATATATGTATCAATTTGAAAACAGAAAGAATGTGAGCCAAGCCCTCGTACGAGGGG
>BLBF01000020.1:45836394-45856699 GCA_015471245.1 Laticauda colubrina
TTTCAGTAAAAGATGTCTTTTCTCTAAACTAAAGAGTCTAAGTATTTCTTTCCTGGATTTTGAATGGAGCTCCGCCTAACACACACAATCATATTTCTGGAAGGACAGTCCCTAGTCCCTTCCGTTTCGACTCAGCATTCGGTAGTGACTGAGCACACAGGTTCTCCAGCACCAGTTTAGCACTTAATGTGTTGAAGTAGCACCAATGAGACTCAGGTTCTAGTTTATCTTCAAGCACAGAAGGTCATTTGGTGACTTCAGACTGATTATTCTCTCAGCCCAAGCTTCCTTACAGGTTGATTGTTGAAAGTAGGTGGGAGGAGGACGTGCTATGTATGTGACTTTGAGCTCCTGAATTTAAAAAAAAAAGGGTAAATAAGTTTTGCTATTTTCCTGACTTGTGAAATGATTGGAATATATAGATCAGGGGTGTCAAACTCACAGCCCACTGGCCAGATACGTCATGTGCTGGCCATGCCCACCCCCATTTTAGCAAAGGGGGAAACGTCATGGTACGTCACTTAATGACAACATGATGCCACAAGTTTGACACCCCGATATAGATTCACTTATGTGTTTGATACATAACATGTAGGAACTAGGATTACAGTAATCTAATCAATAAATATCAGTAAATAATAGAACAATATGGTATTATCCATGTCCCCCATTCCAATTCTCAAGCTGGAAGGAGACGGAATCCCTCTAGATTTATGGACTGGGTGAGCCAGTTTACCACTAACTCACATTATAACTTTATTTTGTCTCTAACTTTTTGTATGGTCAGTCTATTCTTATTTCTGACACATCTGTGTTGTAGGAGACTTCGCTCAATATTTGTAAAGATCTTTAGAGACCACATAAGGTCACAGAGTTTCTATATAAAACTTGTGGCATTAATATTTGTATGAAAACTGGTTGCTGTAACCACTTTACCATATCCTGCTCTATTCCCCACATGTACCATCCATCCTTATTCCATATTAAACTGTGTCTTGTAATTATACTGATGTTAAAAAAAACCTTGAATACCTTACAATAACACAGAACCACTGTGCAAATACCATATAAATAGGAGTCAGTTGTTGATGCCAGGGGAAAGGAAACCATGATCTTACTTTGACACAGGAGTAAAATAGGCTTCTTGCTCAGATATTTTCATTCTCTTTTGGAGAACAGAAAAGGGGGCATTTTCCTGGGTCAGTTAATGCTGATTTCTTTCTTACTTTTACCCATTTGCGACAGATCAAAAACAGGGGTGGGATTCTAATTTCTCAACAAGCGGTTCTATGGCCATGGCCTAATTTGTGGGTGTGTCTTGGTGGTCATGTGACTGAGTGGGCATGGCTTGCTGAGTGGGCATGGGTAGGTGATCATGTGACAGGGGTGGGTGTGGCTAGGTGGTCATGTGACTGGGATGGGTGTAGCTAGGTGGCCATGTGACTGGCAAACCAAATATAAGTGGTCCTCGCTTAATGGCCAGTTGTTTAGCAAGTGTTCTAATTTATGACTGATCTCCCCAGAGCTACTTGACCTATTTTTGTGTTTTGACAGCTATACATAGACACACGTATGACCAGTTACAACATACCACACAGTCTTGTGACTGAGGTTTTCTATGTTTTTTGCCAGTTTCTAACAATTCCTTCTGGTTTCCGGTTAAAAATGCCCATTGGGGAAAATGGACTTGTTTAACAACCAATGTGTTGTAATGATGAGGCAGTCGAGGTGTTTGATCATGATCAACTGAATCATGATGAACTTTATTGGAGTCTAGTCATGTATTTATACACATTTTTAGTTATCCTCCATCATTGGTTAACTTTGGTTACTGCTTAACTTTCGTTACTATTTAGCATAATAGTAATTGTTCCGTCCGGAAAAACGCGAGGTAGACCGGGTTCCAACAGCAATGTCTTTATTTCAACTATATACAGCAATGGAACGGTTTGGCTCAAGCCGTGGCAGCCTTTATATACAGCTTGCCTGCCGGCTTGTAGCCAATGGCAGTTACTTGATTTTGCCACCTTTTGGCGGTTCTCCTGGATTGGTTCTTAGTGAACCAATCCCATGCAGGCCTTTCTGGCCAATCACATTTGAGACATTTGGAGTATACCATTTTATACAGAACACCCCTCCCCCCTTAGTTTAGTCCTACGTGGGTGACATAGTCGCGCAGGTAGGTGGGGCTTCTTCTGACTCTACTGGACTTGCGTGGTTCATTTTCGCTGGAGACTTCAACCGCTTCGGATGGGGTTGCTGTCTCTCTGGCTATTCTCCATGGAACCGCCTGGAAGGGTGAGTCAGCCATTTTGCTATCGCTTGAGTTGCTTAGGCCGGTGGTTTTGCTGCTCCCTCCTGGCTTTCCCAGGCAGGTCGAGCTGGCTTGGCCGGCCCCTTCCAGGATGGGTTTCTCTTCGTCTGGATTTTTTCTGCAAGTCTCATCGAACCGTAAGTGTTCTTTTTGCTCTTTTTTATTGGTTAGATGTTCTGGATTTATTTTAAAAAGTTCTTCATTATTATTTTGTTGTATTTCTCCCCCCCCCCCCTTTGGTTTTGTTTTCATCGATTTTTATTATTTGGGGTTGTGTATTTGTATTTCGTTCAATATTTTGGGAACGAAGCTGGTCTATGTACCGCTTCCATTCCCTGCCATTGTCTACGGTTAGGCAGTAGGACCGGGGGCCTGTTATTTGTGTGATTGTGGCTGGAAGCCATAGAGGGTCCCCGGTGAAATTTTTTGCATAGACTAGGTCGCCGATTTCAAACGTGCGGAAACGGCTGGAGGACTCAGGGGGTCTTTCCAAAGTGTAGTTTGGATGTAACCTATCTAAATGTGACCTAAGTTTTCTCCCCATTAACAATTCTGCTGGGCTCTTGTTAGTTACAGTGCTTGGAGGGTGAGTAGATGGTTAATTTTATCCTGGACATCCCTGAGGTCCATTTTTTCTAAACCCCCTTTAGTAAACCTGACCATTCTCTCGGCCCTACCATTTGCTGCCAGGTGGGCCGGCGCGGTTAGTGCATGGCGTATACCTAGGGAGGCTAGGTACTGCTCAAATTGTATAGCGGTTAGTTGAGGCCCGTTGTTGGACACTAGGACGTCCGGCAATCCATGGGTTGAGAATAGTTTGTTGAGTTGTTTAATAACTGCATCGGTTGTCGTAGATGACATTACTACAACTTCCAACCAATTTGAGTATGCATCTACGACAATCAAAAAGGTATGCCCTCTAGTAGGACCCACAAAATCAACATGGATCCGAGACCAGGGGCCTCGTGGGATCTCCCAGTCCCTTATGGGTGCTTGCGGTGGGGAAGGTCTGGTTTTCTGGCATTTAGTGCAAGTAGCAACCCAGTATTCAATATCCTTATCTAAACCAGGCCACCAGACATAGCTCCTAGCTAGGCTTTTCATTTTTACAATACCAGGGTGGCCCTCATGAAGCATGCCCAACAATCTAGTTTGTAATCTAGCAGGAATTACCACCCGATCACCCCACAATAAACAGCCTTTTTGAATTGAAAGTTCAGTCTGTCTGGTCCAGAAAGGTTTAAAGTTTTCAGTTTTTTGGTTTTCCGGCCAGCCTTTACCTACCCAATTTAAAATGCGGGCAGTCACTGGGTCCTTGGCGGTAGCTCTGGCGACATCGTTTGCAGATATTGGCAGTTTGGGGCATGTTTCTATTTGCAGGGTGGTCATTGTTGATGCCGGGTCTTCCTCTGTCATTGGCAGCGGTGTTAAACTTAATGCGTCTGCATGGGAGATTTGTTTCCCGGGTTGATGTGTCAATGTGTAAGAGTATGCTGCTAGGAATTCTGACCATCTAGTCATTCACGGGGACAAAATGTTCGGTGTAGGTTTGTTTCCCGCCAGAATTCCAAGTAACGGTTTATGGTCAGTTACAATGGAAAATGTTCTTCCATAGAGGTACTTGTGAAAACGTTTCACTCCGGCGACAATTGCCAGGGCTTCTCTGTCTAGTTGACTATAGTTGCGTTCTGCTTTAGAAAGAATTTTTAAGTAATAGGCGATGGGTGCCTCTCTCCCATCAGGCAATTGGTGGCTCAGGATGGCACCGACTCCAAACGATGAGGCGTCGCAGGTGACCGTCAATGGAAGTGTGTTACTAAACTGGATAAGAATGGTGTCTGAGGTTAATACATTTTTTATTCTCTGGAATGCCTTTTGTTCTCTATGACCCCAAGTTCAATTAGTTTTCTTATCCAGCAAGCGGTGTAATGGTTCTGCTATCGTTGCTTTGTGGGGGAGGAATACATTATAGAAGTTTATTAGACCCAAAAATGCCTGCAATTCCGTTTTGTTTTTTGGTTGTGGTGCGTCTCGAATAGCCTTGACCTTTTTTTCTGTAGGGTGTATACCCTCTCCGCCAATTAAGTAGCCCAGAAATTTGACGCGATCAGTCATTAAGCAGCATTTTTCCTTTTTAACTTTCAGGCCGGATTCTCTAAATATTGTTAGCACTTCTCTTAGTCTTTTTTCTAGTTGGGTCGTATCTTTAGCCAAAATTAGGATGTCGTCAAAATATGGTAGGACCCCTTTTATTCCATTTAATAGGCGTTCCAGGAGGCTTTGGAAAACGCCTGGGGCAATGCTTACTCCAAATTGAAGTCTGTTACATTTGAATGCCCCTCTGTGAGTTACTATTGTCTGTGCCTCGGCCGTTAATGGGTCTACTGGAAGCTGTTCGTTTGCTTGTGCTAAATCAAGCTTGGCAAAAAATTTTCCTCCCCCGAGTGAGTGTAATAAATGTTGTATGACTGGCACAGGGTATGCGCTTTGTTGTAGCGCATGGTTCAGGGTAGCCTTGTAGTCTCCACAGATGCGTACCGACCCGTCAGGTTTAACCGGTGTTAATATTGGCGTTTCCCACCTAGCATGGTCAATAGGTTCTAAGGCCCCTTAGTCAATTAATTTATTCAATTGTTCATCTATTTTTGCTTTTAACGCAAAGGGAACTCGTCTGGCTTTTAACCTTCTAGGGGCCACCAAGGGGTCTAAACTAAAGGAAATTGGGGTCGTGAATCAGGCTTTCTTCCCAGTCGGTTGCGGCTACTCGGCTCACTCCGGTCATTCCGATGCCCAATGGTGCGAACCATTCGATGCCCAGGAGGCTGGGTCAGTCTCTGTCGACTATTGTTAGAGGCAGGACTTCGACGTGCTGCTTGTAGGCAACTCGGAAATGTCCTAGACCTACCACAGGGATTCGATTCCCTTGGTAGTCCTTTAGAATTAATTTTTGTTTCTGCAGTTCTTTTAATTTGATATTTGGGACCAGTCGTCTGATTGTGTCCCATGACACCATTGACAGGAAAGACCCTGAATCGACTTCCATCTCACAGGGGCTTCCTTTAATTTTTACAATGATTTTGACTTTTCTCCTGCTTTCTGTCTGAGCGCTTCCGATAGTGACAGTTTGATGGGTCTTTTCTCGGTGACTGGCTCGTTTGTTGCGCTCCCACTTTCTCTCAGCTTGCTTTGGTTCAGTTTGTGGTGGAGAGTTACTGTGTCTATTAGGGCTGTTATTTTTGCGATTCCTACAGACTTTCTCGATGTTTCCCCTCTTTCTGCAAGCTCGGAAGATGGCATCAAGGAATCTGCAATCGGCTCGAGGGTGGTTTCCTCCACAGCCAGTGCATTCCCGCCAGTTTCTTTTTTCACGCCTTTTTTTGTTGGCGTACAAGTGGTAGACCTCATCGTCATCATCTTCTGATTCTGATGATTCGTCAAAATATTCGTGATGTGTGCTGGCAGGAACTTGCTTCTTTCCTCTGGCTAGGATCATTTCGTCGTTATTCGCATTCATTTGCTTCATCGTGGCTGCTGACTTTTTCGCGGCTTCTGCAGCTGTGGCTTCTGCAATTGCTTCAGCCACTGTTATATTGGGTTTATTTAGAAATTTACTTTGTAAATTAGAGTCTTTTAGGCCTAGGACCACTCGATCTCGCATGGCTTCATCTAAGTTCAGGAACTCGCATGCTCCCCCCAGTTGTCAGAGGGCTGCCACAGAGTCAGCGATGGTCTCGCCTTCTTTTTGGTCCCTTCGGTAGAACTCGTGTCGTTTGATGAGATTTGACACTACGGGTGCGTAGTGGGCCTTTAGCATTCGCTGGAGTCCAAGCCAGGTCATTTGTTTTACGTCTCTGGGTTTGGCCATCTTGAACACAGTTGGTCCACAATGCATTGGGAAAACAGCCCTCTTATGCTGGTCTGAGATCTCTTCCATCTCGTTGCTTTCTAAATACATTTGAAAATGGTCTACGTAGGATTCCCAATCCTCTTCATTGGGATTGAAGGGTGCGGGGGGTGCATTATTTCCGGCCATCGCTTCTAGCCTGGATTTCAATTCGCCGCGTGCACGGTCTCACGTTTTAGGACGATCCCACCCTCGTCACCAGTGTTCCATCCGGAAAAACGCAAGGTAGACCGGGTTCCAACAGCAATGTCTTTATTTCAACTATATACAGCAACGGAACGGTTTGGCTCAAGCCGTGGCAGCCTTTATATACAGCTTGCCTGCCAGCTTGTAGCCAATGGTAGTTACTTGATTTTGCCGCCTTTTGGCAGTTTTCCTGGATTGGTTCTTAGTGAACCAATCCCATGCAGGCCTTTCTGGCCAATCACATTTGAGACATTTGGAGTATACCATTTTATACAGAACAGTAATTAACACAATTAATTATCTCTGGCTAAAGTCTAACATATGTTTACTTCCTCTCTCTAATCCTCCTTTAGATTAGTGACTTTGTTTGCCTGAGTTGTAATTGCTTGTAAACATTCTTTATCTGAGGTTTGCCATCCGAGATAAGAACATTCCTGCAATTACAACTCTACACCAATGTTTGCTTAATGACCACAAGGTTCACTTAATGACCATGGTGTTTGCCTAACCCAGGGGTCTGCAATCTTAAACACTCAAAGCACCATTTTTTTATTTCCTTTTAAACAAGTATCTCTGTCTCTGTCTTTAGTTCTTTCTCCCTCTCTCTTTCTCATTTCTCTTTCTCTCTCTCATCTATAACTGCTAAGTTTGGAAGTTGTTTTTTTTATAATCCTATTTCTTTGCAATTTTTTTCAGACACATTTGTATCCCCAATACTTTTTCTTCCTTTCCACTATGTATTTAAAATGGACAATGGTTTTGTATGTGTGTGTGTTTGTGTGTGTATAGTGTGTATATGTGTGTTATGTATGTGTATAGATATGTATACATATTTCACTTTTAATATGTGCCAGTATACTTACAGTAAAAAAAATGACAATAAAAGTTATCTTATCCTATCTTCCTTCTTTCCTTCCCAACCCCATTCCTCCCCACACCCTATTTTCTGTTGGCTTCCCAGCTAGGTACTTACCAGGTCTGATCCTGTTTATCTTTCTAAAATCAGCCTACTGAAATAAATACCAAACTAAACTGCCCAATAATTTACCTACCATCACTGTCTTGCACCTGATTTCAGTGTAAACAGCCAATCTGCAGTATTATTAAATTTTGCTAGGCATCTGCTACATGTTATTCTCTCTTCCTCAATAATCTTATCCAGAGGTCCCCAAACTTGGCAACTTTAAGACTTGTGGACTTCAATTCACAGAATTCCTCAGGAATTTTGTAAATTGAAGTCCACAAGTCTCAATGCTCACCATAGCTGAAGGGGGTGAGGGATGCAGCAGCAGCAAGGTGGCAATGGCGATTCTGGTGGCTTCGGGGTTTCCAAGACCACTCCCCCCTGCCATCCATGCAGCCACACACGTGGTGCATCAGGGCTTCCAGGCTCTGCTCCCTGCAGCCACTGTCAGCTATCCCAAACTCATCAAGGGGCGCTTTGCTGACATGAGCCTCTCTACATGTTCTTTCTTGCTGCTGTTTTTGGAAAAGCAAGAGTTTCCCAGTACAGCGGAAAGCTTCCAAGTCTCCCTTCCACCACAAATGGCTCCTGGGCAAGCAGAGAGAAGCAGGTTTCAACCTGGCTTGCTTCTCTGCTTGCTCAGGAGCCATTTCTCAGGAGCCATTGCGCACGCATGATAAGGACTGACAGGCAGGCACTGGAGAAGTGGGCAGAGAGGGGCAGGGCCAGCCAGAGGCCCAATTTACCAGTTCTCCAAACTACGGAGAATCATAACAACCGGTTCTACCAGGTAATCCGAACTGGTAGAAATTCACCCCTGGATAAAACCAGGAGAACATTGCAACCTTGAACTCAAGTTTGTGACTTTCAGCATGTCCCTATTCTTTTCTGTAATCCTTGTTATGGAATTACACTGACAATGAATTATTCCACAAAACAAGAGGGTTAGAGGAATGGGTGAAAATGAGAAGTGCAAAAGAAGATAGACACCATGCTTGAGTAATGAAACACATACCTTATGTGAATCAGATTTCATATTCAATCAGCTGAATCAGTAGAAAGGAGCAGGGGAGTTTTGCTAATAGGCACTACAGATAGTACTGGACTGTCAGATAGTACTATACTGCAAATCTGGACTGCCATAGGGCGGTTTTCTATGGTATTTAGAAGCATTAGTAATGAACAGTGTTTTGTAACATTTTAAAGCATTTTAGCTCATTGATACATTCAAATGACGCTCCACCAAATTGAGTGTGACAGCAATGTGCAATTTCTTTGGATTCAAGAATAATTAAAGGTATAATGATCAATGGTGCCTCTGCATAGCCTACACCTAGCAGCTCTCACAAAAGGTTGAGTTGCACTTCTAGGAAGTGCAGGAAAGGTGTGTGGGCATCTTGGTCTAGGATGGTCAGTTTTCCAGTTGAAATTATATATAAGTATATCCAAGTGTTGTGAAATTAAGGCCTTTTCATCATGTCTTCTGATTGCTGGTTGGTGTTCAATGAATGTTAGTCTGCTAGTCTTCTGCTTGCTTGTCCTACATGGTGGCTATTACAGTAATTATACTCTATGTTCTGGAAAACTTGTGTTTTTTCCTTGTTGGACTACTGGATCCTTTTATTTATATAACAAAAAGTCCAGAATGGCTCCTCACCAGCAATCAACACTCATATAAACAGGGATTAACACTAGGATTAATACCAAACAATCAAGCAGTAAAAAAAATTCCTGTAATTAAGACATTACTAGTTCAGACAAATCAATAAATAACAGCCTAATGAAGAAATTACCAAGGAGATAACAATACCTCATCCAGTACTGGCAGGGGAATCAACTATATATAAACAGAAAGAAATCCCACTCCCTTCTAACATAAATGATGTTACCTACTTTGGTAAAGAAACATCTGCAAGCCAATAACCAAGCTCAGAGAATACCAAGGACTCTACGATTCAACCCTGAGCTACAGATACTCTCTTCTACTGCCACCGTCACATGTCTGCCTTCCCACTTGTTGAACCCTACTTGGAAATGCTCAGCTCATACTTGTAACCTATTTGTCAGTTTTCATGAATTTGATATAAGAGACTCATGAGCCTGCCTATAGGCTCAGCGTGGTTCTATTCTGAAGGACAGGCCAGTGCTAATCTGAATAATTTCTAAAGTGAGGCAATGGGGGGGGGGGGGAGTCTGTGTGGAAGAATGGATAGAAATACCAGCTTATGTAAATGTCAATGACATCATCCTTTCTCCTTACTCCTTGTGCTATTTATAGAGACTTTAATTTACTCCCCTTTGCTTTATTATCTTTCCAGAAGCTCTTTATCCCCAGCATTTAGCGTCTCAATTGGCAAGCGGCAGCCAGCTGCTTAGCTGGTAGGAAACTTTTTCTCTTCATGCAGTCAAAACAACCAGGGTACAAATAGAGAGGAAAATGAAGGGAGAAAGAAGAAAAGGTTGTACGTGACAAGTCTAGTTGTAAAGATGCCTTGTGGGATCCTTAGATGAGGTAGACTTCCAGATCTTAGACAAGATCTGGAAACAAGAAAAGGTCTTCTACATTAACACATATTAGATATCGCTGTAGAATTTAGAAACAGCCTCATATATCGGGGTCCACATTTTTTTTGAACAAGTGCCATACTTGGAATGGTGAGAATGAGTTATAACCTTCTTAGAAAATGGCTGCTGCTGTTGGTGTAGTCATTTATCAAACATGCTTTCCAGAAGGCAAACAGAAAAAACAGGAAAAAATGCCCCTTAGTGCTCACTTTTGCTTGCCTCCCAAGGTGCCCTGTGCAATCTCTACTTTAAAAAAAATTATGTTTTCTGACTAGGAAAAGGTGCATGCTTCAGAACAAAGCTGCAGTAATCCACCATTTTATTCCATAACAATGCTTATGGATTCTCTGTAGCCCTTTGTAAATACAATTTATGTTTGAATCTGGCTTTTGCTGTGCATTTTGCTAGGGTTCCAGTTAGTTATGCTTTAATTAAAATATATTTTAAAATATCATGACCATGATTCCTGGCAAGTAAGGCACTAAGGGAAATATCTTTAGGCCCCTTTTCCAGTTTCTTTCTCTTGCTTCTGAAGGCTAATCCCCATCACTGGCATGCTAAGGTCCAGGACATGATGGGGCTCAGCCGAACTACTGTATATCAGATATACTTCTAAAACTATACTGCCTCCTTTGTAGCATTATGGGAGAAAAGGGAAACACAACACAAACATAGGCAACCAGTCACACATATGTACACATAAGGGAGAGAACATTAAAAGTAAGTAATGCAAAATTGTGTTATTTGATGGAGATGTAAACAATTAAAATAAATATTATTTTTCTCAAGGGAAAAAATGACCTCTGAGAAGTTTCAGTTCAGTTCCAGGGTGATGAAAAAGGACAGCAAAAGATGGTAGCCAGCCAGGAAATCAATGACTTGATTGCTTTGCATTTATTCTGCAATGATTGGGAAGGTCTATTATAGTTTCCAGGGAATTCCTATTGTATTATTGGGTAATGTAAAAGTATGTTGTATAAATACAGAAAAAAAATAGAGAGGGAAAACAAGGTTCTCTGTAAGAAGACAATATTGTTATGCTAGCAATATTTTAGCTAGGAATGAAGTCTTATAGTCATGATGTCACAATCTGCATATAAATACATTATTTTACATCTAACTAAAACTGAATTTGAAACAACATGATTTTATTCCAATACCCAGTCAGGATATGGAAAACCATCCTGGACAAGCCTTCAACTATAGACACTAATAAGATAACAGCTGGTTGAATTGTGTTCACATGATTCATGGGCACATGCGCACACATACTACTTCCCAGAATATATCCAATGAAGTAATGGGTACTAGCTTCCAGTTAATTTTAAACACACAACAGCTGTTGTGAGGCATTAATTGTAATTCAGTAAAATGAGAAAATAAGGCTGTGTTGTGGTGGGGAGCAGGGACTGTGACAGATGTGAAGTCCTACTCTTTGAACAGACAGTTTAGTCAGTAAGGATTACACCACTTTAATTGCTGTGAGAAAATGCTGTGGTTTAGTTTCTTTGCTGGTGCTTTCCCACTGCCTTCTGAATGAGAATTGAAGCTCTTTTGCAGGCCCTCTCACGGCTTTTTATATCATACCATGAGTTTGGGATAATTGAAATATATGATTTAATGTTCCTAACTCTCACCACTATATTCTTTAGATATATGTTTTTTTCTGGATCTACTGTATGGGCCCAACTGTTTCTCTGTTAGGTAAAGCAGATCCTCCAAACTTCCAGTTATCAATAGCTAGGTTAGGTAACCACTGTCTGTGTACAGAGATCAATCTCGAACATATGCAACTTCCCTTTTTCTGAGTCAGGGTTTATGTATAGTTCAGAGCATATCATATGGATAGCTAGTATTGTCAGTACCAGGAAGAGGCAATCTGATGTCATGTGGATTAAAATTGCTGTAGTTTTTTGTTTTACCCATACAGATTTGGGTATATGGATATTGTACTGGAGAATAGATAGAAGATACTAGGTTGCCTGTTTCATTCTGACAGACAGCATCCACCTCTTCAGAATCGCAGGCAGAAATCTTGTCCAGCCATTTTCTCCAAAGATAAAAAGTTTGTATTCAGATATAATGGAATGTCTGAAAATTCCCAGTATAAAATATTTGTGGAAGAACTTAATTTTTGTATTTTCTAAATGTTTCTATGGAGATTTTTGTTAAAAACAAATAAATCCTGACCATAATTTTTTAAAAAAAATGTATTTAGAGTTAGACGAGTCAGAAATACATATTTTAAGAGATGCCATTAAAATACTCATTTCAATTGCAAACTTACACAATTTTTCAGGTAGGATTTTTTAAAATAAAAATTTGGTAGACAACATCTATATATGAATACCTGTAAAAATGTTGGAGCCAGAAATAATATTAACTCTTCCTTGAAGCTTTATTTCTTGGAGAAAATCTATGAGAGCATCAAGCGTCTTGGTGACTTAAGGGCACATAATGAATGAAACATTGTTAATTAAATCCATTTTGTAGAATCAGGTCTAAAAGAATGACCATATTATTTGAATTCTGGTTTGAATTTTGGAATTTCAGAATTATTGGTGGAATATGCTAATCAGAAGTATTATTTATTGGCAATTTAGCTGTAGGCTAATGAAAGGTAGCCTAAATCAGAAAACAACAATACTTTGATCAGTAGAACACTCAGTCAGGGATAGAGGTGCACGTTTTCATCTTCCTTGAAAAAGCTACTGTAATTTATAATTTGGGAGAGTATCTAAACTCCACTTTGGTCCGACAGGACTTGTCATCCTTTCTTGGGTTGTATATATGTAGGCATTAGCTGTTTTAACTTTTTAGATCAAAATTGAATGCTGCTATGTAATCTATGTGGGGCTATGGTACAAAATCTCAGCTAAGAAGTTTCTGATGTTTGAAAAATAATTATTTACTTTCACTAACTTTTAATAAATTTGGAACACATTGTGCTAGTTGTTGGTTACAAAGTCCTAAATAGCTTGGGACTAAGTTTGTTGAAGATTGCTTCTTTATACAGTACTTCAAGCTGTTACAGGATCAAAAGCCACTATTTATCAGTTTCAGCTTGCAATTCTCTGTTCTTAGTGGCTGCTGAATACTGTTGTAAATGAATCCCTATTGAGAGAACTTCCTTCTAGTCTCAACTTCCGGGTTTTTCCCTCCCTCTAAACAGAGCTTGTGTTTTCATTTTCATAATGGGAGGCACCCTTAAGTAAAGAGAGAACTCACTAGCATTTTGTCAGCTGTCCCTTATAGTGATAATTCATGCTTCTGAGCATGAGGAAGATGCCATTCTTTCTAGCCCTTCATGTAGGTGAGCTAAGATGGTATTCTTAAGAGTTCAAGAATGGTTTTAAAGAGTTTCTGAGAGTTGTGGAGGGGTGAGACACAATATTGGCTGCAGGGGAGGATTTTTGAAAGAGAAAAAGCAAGAGTTCAGAAAATAAAAAGAAACAGATAACTAAGATACAAACTTGATCCACCTTGAAATGCTTTATTGATTTTTTCCAGCCCTCCTTATTTTGCCATCCTTACATGGGCATATTTTTAATGCTGTACTTGAGTAATGATTAAACAAAGAAAAATGCAGTTTATTTATGCAACTTTTCAATATTTTTATGCTTCACCTTGTATGAACTTTTATATAACATTGACATTTCCTCGTAGATATCGTCATATTAGGGATATATTTGTCCAGTTTTGTGACTAGCTAAATGTGTGCATGAAAATATATACATATTGTGAACATGCAAGCTACAAATCAGACATGCTCAATCCACATCTTAAGAAAAGAGACGTGCTCTCAGTCACATACAAAAGAATAATTACATTAAAATATCTTGTAATGACTTTGAAATCTTCTATGGCATCTGCTTATGGAGGTTTCTGGCAGAAAAAATATCTGTAGCAGATCAGAACCATCTTGTGATTTGCCTGAACCATTGCATTTCCTTTACATTTTCTTTTTTAATCAATTATTTCTCTCCTGAATGTTTGAATTTTGAACATTTGAAAGTTAAATGGTTTTTTTAATTTTTGTTGTTGGTTTTTTTTCAAACAATATTTACTCTGAGGCTTTATCCCCAAAAGAGGGAAATGGCTGGGAGAAAGAATAGAAATCTTTAGCCACATGCCTCCATGCTAAAGGCCAAGGGGTTCTTTTTATTTTTTGTTCTATATGTAAAGTGGGTGACTCCAAATCTGCAAAACTGATTGGTCAAATAAACCAAGCATTGGATTGGTTCACTAGGAAATTTAAGCAACTGCCATTGGCTACAAGCAGGGAAGTCAGCCTGTATAAAAGGCTGGCCTCAGCTTCAGCCAAGTGTTCCTATTTACTGACTAGTTAAAAAATAAAGTATTTGTTGTTGGAACCCGGTCTACCTCGTGTGTTTTCCGAACAAAACACTGGCGACGAAGGTGGGATCGTCCTGAACGGAAAAACCTGCACGCGGTGATAAGAAGTCCAGATGACAACCAAGATGTCTGGAAACAACGCACCGCCCGCACCCTTCAATCCCAATGAAGAGGATTGGGATTCCTATGCTGATCGCTTCCAGATGTATTTGGAGAGCAATGAAATGGAAGACATTTCAGAGCAACGCAAGAGAGCTGTATTCCTGACGCACTGCGGGCCAACAGTTTTCAAGATGGCAAAGGCCCTTGCGAAGCCCCGAGATGTTAAACAACTAACGTGGACAGAATTGCAAAGAGTCCTCAAAGCACACTACGCTCCGATGGTGTCAAACTTAATAAAGCGACACGAATTTTACCGCAGAGACCAGAGAGAGGGAGAGACCGTCGCCGATTTCATCGTTGCCCTTAGACAATTAGGGGGTGAGTGTGAATTTTTGAACATTGACGAAGCAATGAGGGATCGCGTGGTGTTGGGCCTGAGAGACTCGACCACACAGAGTAAATTACTCAACAAGCCCAACATCACCGTTACCGAAGCCATCGCGGAAGCCACAGCCGCTGAAGCCGCGAAAAAATCTGCCATAGCCATGAAAAAGATGAACACACACAGCGAAGAAAAACCAACCAAAGACAGAAAGCAGCCTGCCACCACAACCCACTACGAAGAGTCAGGCGAAACAATTGAATCAAGCGAAGAAGACGACGAGGTCCACCGTTTGCTCACGAACAGAAAAGAGCGTGAAAGAAGAAATTGGCGGGAATGCGCTGGCTGCGGAGGAAACCATCCCCGAGCCGAATGCAGATTTCTCGATGCCATCTGCCGGCACTGAAAGAAACGAGGGCACATCGAGAAAGTCTGCAGGAACAAAAAATGCTACAGCCCAACGAGACGCAGAAATTCCCCAACACGAGCTGAGCCTAAACGAGCTGAGAGAAAGTGGCAACAAGAGAAGCGAGCCAATACACACCAAACTGTCATTATAAAGAGCTCTCAGACGGAAAGTGGGAAGAAAATTAAAGTCATTGTAAAAATCGAAGGAAAACACTGCAAGATGGAAGTGGACTCGGGGTCCTTCCTCTCCATGGTATCGTGGGACACAATAAGACAGCTAGTCCCAGGTATCAAACCCAAAGAATTGAAGAAGCAGCACCTAACCCTCAAGGACTATCAGGGAAACCAAACCCCTGTGGTAGGCATGGGACAATTCCGAGTCGCCTACAAACAACACGTCAAGGTGCTACCGCTGACCATAGTCGACCAAGACAGACCAAGCCTCCTGGGCATCGAATGGTTCGCACCATTGGGCATCGGGATGACCGGGATCGATCGAGTGACTACAACCGGCTGGGAAGAAGACCTCATCCGAGAATTCCAGGACGTTTTTGACGGCTCACTTGGCAAGTATCGGGGAAATCCCATTTCTTTCAATCTAAACCCCCAAATAGCCCCACAAAGAATAAAAGCCAGGCGAGTTCCTTTTGCACTAAAGGCAAAAATAGAGGAACAGCTGGACAAATTAATAGCCCAAGGGGTGTTAGAACCTGTGGACCATGCCAAGTGGGAAACGCCTATTGTCACACCCATAAAACCTGATGGGTCCATTAGAATCTGTGGCTACCCTGAACCACGCATTACAACCAAGCGCATACCCGGTGCCAGTAGTCCAGCATTTGCTTCACTCCCTGGGAAAGGGCAAAGTTTTTGCTAAACTCGACTTGGCACAAGCCTATCAACAACTCCCAGTGGACCCAGAAACAGCAGAAGCACAGACTATAGTCACCCATAAGGGCGCATTCAAATGTCACCGGCTCCAATTTGGAGTAAGCGTGGCCCCTGGCGTTTTCCAGAGTCTGATGGAACGCCTCCTAAATGGCATACAAGGAGTCATTCCCTATTTTGACGACGTCCTAATCTCGGGCAGAGATGAAACTCAATTAAGGAAAAGACTCAAAGAAGTATTAACTAAGTTTAGGGAA
Source organism: Laticauda colubrina (assembly GCA_015471245.1). Lineage (NCBI taxonomy): Eukaryota > Metazoa > Chordata > Lepidosauria > Squamata > Elapidae > Laticauda > Laticauda colubrina. Next base: position 45,852,721 of record BLBF01000020.1, read on the forward strand.
TCTGGCCTCAAGGTAAAAAGAGAAAAGTGCTGTTTAATTAAGAATAGCGTCGAATTCCTGGGCTACTCAATAGACGGAGAGGGTATCCACCCTACAGACAAAAAAGTTAAAGCAATCAAAGATGCACCTGAACCAAGAAATAAAACCGAACTACAAGCATTTTTAGGACTAATTAATTTCTATAATGTGTTCCTGCCAAACAAGGCCATTATAGCCTAACCATTACACCGTCTTTTAGACAAGAAGGCAACTTGGACTTGGGGTTACAAAGAAAAAAAAGCCTTCCAAAATATTAAAAGCTTGCTAACATCAACAAACGTTCTCATCCAATTTAGTAACACACTGCCATTAAGAGTGACCTGCGACGCCTCACCATACGGAGTAGGTGCCATCCTGAACCACCAACTACCTGATGGCAGAGAAGCACCCGTCGCATATTACTCTAGGACTCTATCCAAAACCGAGCGGAATTACAGCCAATTGGACAGGGAAGCTCTAGCAATTGTCGCTGGAGTAAAACGCTTCCACGAGTACTTATATGGGCAGACTTTTCAAATCATAACAGACCACAAACCGCTGATGGGGATTTTGGCGGGAAACAAGCCAACACCTAATATACTGTCCCCAAGAATGACTAGATGGTCAGAGTTCCTAGCAGCTTATTCCTACACTCTGACACATCGCCCAGGGAAACAAATTTCCCATGCAGACGCTTTGAGCAGAGCACCCTTACCAGCAACTGACAAAGACCCGGCACCAGCGATGACAACACTACAAATTGAGACTTGCCCCGATCTACCCATATCAGCTTATGATGTCGCCAGAGCCACCGCGAAAGACTCATTGACTGCCCGCGTTCTTAGCTGGGTAGGTAAAGGCTGGCCAGAGAATCAAAAAACTGAAAACTTTAAACCTTTCCAGTCCAGACAGACTGAACTTTCAATCCAAAAGGGGTGTTTGTTGTGGGGTGATCGGGTGGTAATTCCTGCCAAATTACAACCCAGGGTACTTAGGTTGTTACATGAAGGGCACCCAGGAATGGTTAGGATGAAAAGCCTTGCTAGAAGTTATGTTTGGTGGCCGGGTATTGATAAGGACATAGAGTATTGGGTAAGCTCATGCAACAAATGCCAGGCAATTAGACCGTCCCCACCAAAAGCACCCGTTAAGGACTGGGAAACCCCTCAGGGACCTTGGTCAAGAATACACATTGATTTCGTGGGTCCTACCAAGGGGCATACCTTTCTGATTGTCGTTGATGCCTATTCGAATTGGCTTGAAGTAAAAGTTATGCCATCAACGACAACAGAAACTGTAATTAAAAAGCTGGACAACCTTTTTGCCACCCATGGCATACCGGACGTTCTTTTCTCAGATAATGGGCCACAGCTAACCAGCATACAATTTGAGCAATACCTAGCCTCCCTAGGTACAAGACATGCCCTAACCGTGCCAGCTCACCCGGCTGCGAACGGCAGGGCTGAGAGGATGGTCCGGTTTACTAAAGAAGGTTTAGAAAGAATGGACGCCAGAGATGTCCAACAGAAAGTAAACCGTTTGCTCACACTCCAGCACATAACGCCCAGTACCATAACCAACAAGTCCCCAGCAGAATTACTTATGGGGCGAAAGTTAAGATCACACCTTGATAGGTTACACCCAAATTTTACTCCAGAAAACCCCCCTGACTCCTCTACACGGCTTAGACAATTCGAAATAGGCGGTTTAGTATACACTAAAAACTTCATCGGGGACCCGGTATGGCTACCAGGACAGATTACCCAAATCACAGGCCCCAAATCCTACCGATTAATAATAGAGGATGGCAGGGAATGAAAGCGGCACATAGACCAGCTTCGATCCCGAATTATAGAGAGAACCACAAACTTACAACCATTCACCGACAAAACCGACGAATTGCAAACCAAGGTGGGGGGGGAAAGGCGAGAAGTAAATAAAGAACTGTTTAAAACCAAAACCAATGAAACATATAATCAAAAAGAGAAAATAAAAGACTCACTGTTTGGAGAGACTTGCATGAAGAGCCCATCGGAAGGGGCCAGCCAGGCCAGCTCGACCTGCCCGGAGGAAACGGGAGGAAGCGGCAAAACCGCCAGCCTAAGAAACTCAGGCGGCAGTAAAATGGCTGACTCACCCTTCCAGACGGTTCCAGGGAGAAGAACGCACGACACGGCAGCCCCATCCGAACCAGTCGAAGACTTCACTAAGAATGAACCGCGCAAGTCAAGTCGAGTCCGGAAAAGCCCCGCCTACCTGCGAGACTACGTCACCACGTAGGACTGAACTAAGAGGGGAGGGGTGTTCTATATGTAAAGTGGGTGACTCCAAATCTGCAAACCTGATTGGTCAAATAAACCAAGCATTGGATTGGTTCGCTAGGAACCAATCCAAAGAGCTGCTAAAAGGCGGCAAATTAAGCAACTGCCATTGGCTACAAGCAGGCAAGCCAGCCTGTATAAAAGGCTGGCCTCAGCTTCAGCCAAGTGTTCCTATTTACTGACTAGTTAAAGAATAAAGTATTTGTTGTTGGAACCCGATCTACCTCGTGTGTTTTCCGAACAAAACATTTTTAGTGTGCTTTTATCTATTACCGTAATCACTAGAAATGTAGCATAGATATTAACAGCCTCCAAACTGTGTTAGGAGAGTCATCCAAAGGGCATTCCTTGGATGATAAGTAATAACAGTAGAACTGCCAAGCTACTATGCCAAAATAGGAGACAGGCCCAGGATGTGAAGACTTAGAAGACTTCAGAGAGAAGTCTGAAACTTCAAATTTATCACCCTATGTTCTGGACCATTTCACTAGAACAATCATAAATGTTCTTCTCTCAAAACTGTAGACAATATTCCAATTAGCTTTGAAAAGATCCAGATGTTTTAAACATATTTAAATAGATTTTGAAAAGTTGCCATAAAAATGTACAGAAAGGCTTATCTTGAATTCACCTGGATTCATTTTATTTATTCTTATAAAGTCATTTTATTATTCAAGACAAGTGATAGTTGTACTATGTGTTCTTGGAAGCTACTTCAATCTAAGGGCCAGAAATATGTTTTCATATATAACTGAAAAGATGCTGTAATATGAATTAAATAAACAAAATGTTAAAAGTTATATTTATGTACTTAACATCTAAATTATACTAAAGAAACCAAAATACCTTTACAATCCCCAAGCCATGTCACAACAGTTGAGCACTCCTAATGTTTGGAAATGGAATGTTGAAAAATTCAGCACACCCTACAAATAGGAATGGAAGTCAGAGATTAATGACACTACAGTATTAAAATTGGTGTTGGTCTTTTCTGTTTTTCTAGAAAAGGCAACACAATAGAAAACATATGAAAAGTCAGAATGTTAATATCATATGTATGTATGTATGTATGTATGTATGTATGTATGCATGTATATATATGAATGTTCAGCTTCCTTCAGGTATTATTCCACATCATTGTAGTGCTTTTAAAGTTGTAGCAACATTTCAGCAGAATCTCATCTGCCATCATCAGGCTTCTGTATTGAGTTTGTATGTGGGTCAGAGTCTCACAGCTGTTGGTTTTAAATTTGAGGCTAGCCTATTGTTGTGCCAGGATGTCTTTTTCTACATCCTGATTGGTTGGGAGTCTTGGTCTGTGTTTATTGGACTTGGAGTTTGTTTGATTGGTGTTTCTGGTTTCTTCTGTCTGTTTTGTGGCTTTGATTGGCTGGCAACACTCTGTTCCTGCATTGGAGGCTTTCAGTGCAGCTTGGCTTCAAGTGAAAGGACAGCTATTATCTATCAGGAAGCTAGGTTTCACCTGGGTGCCTGGTTGGGGTGTGTTTGAGCTGGAGGAATCAGAGGGAGTCTGTTTGTGCCCAGGTGTTTGCCTGGCTTGTGGTGTGGAGATCTTTCTATTTGAGAATGCAAGCTTCCAAATGATTGACAGTCTGGTGGAATCATCTCTTCTATTCATG
>BLBF01000020.1:45876699-45903208 GCA_015471245.1 Laticauda colubrina
ACTTCCTTATTCAATTCAATGGGCCATCCAACATGGCTTCGGTTCTGCTCACACTAAGGATTCAAACCGCTGAACTGCCAACCTGTCTGATTGACAAGCTCAGCATCTTAGTCACTGAGCCACCACGTCCCCTTTTTTATATGTACTTGGGGTTTATATGGAGTTTGTTTATTTACACAGCACCATCCTTCACATCATTCCATATCAGTTGGTGTGGGGTGGGTTGTATTTTTGAAAAATTTCCTTTTTTGGCATGAAGTGGAAGAAAGGGAATTTCCACAACCCACAGGGGGCAGGGCACTTCCTTTGATTGTAAGCCATGGACACAATGCCTAATATAATGGTAGGACAATCAGTCTCAAGGGTATCAAATTGGAGAAAGGTACTTTAAAATATTTGATTGAATGAAAGAAAAATAAAAGAGAAAATTCTGAATGCATAAAATAAAAGAAAATTGGGATGCAAATCTACTCAGATCTTTCTATTTTACATGTAATATGAAAACCTGCAATTTATTTTTAATATTTTGTATAGTAAGGAAAGCAAAGCCCAAGAACAGCTGGAGAGCTGCAGTGTAGTTGATAGAAAGTGATGGCTTTCTATGGATTCTTCAGTAAAACATTTTGGGAACTGAACTGGCAAAACAGACGATTACTGTAAATGATGCCTTATTACCCCCCTTTCTGTTTATGAGTAGCTGTGCAAACATATTACCAAAGTCTTAGTAAAATTGTTGTTGGCTGCAGCTCACTTGGAAATTACATTATATTGAAAGGACTCTAAGGGATTATCTATTCGCACATGGATGTTCAGAGCATGGAAATTTGCAGTCATGGAAAAACTAACCACAAGCGGATGCTTCTAAAAGATCAAGCAAATATAACTTCATAGACATTTGGTTTCCTTTTACATAATTTGCAAAAACAACTTCAGTGTTGTTCTGTCTACTCAGAGGGCTTATGTTACCTTTTGAAGAGAGATTTGTTAAAAAGGAACTGAAGACCTTTCCCCAAATTCATCTTATTCACAACATAAACATGACTTGACAGAATCTTCTTCTTCTGCCATTCCTGTATGTTTATCTTTCTAAGATTATCTATCTATCTTATCTCAGATACTATTAAAAAATAAAAACTAGTAAAAACTAAAAATTGAAAGTAAAAATAGAAAGCACAGAAGAGAAAAGGGTAGAAAGAAAAATAGAAGAAATAAGAATATAATTAAAAAAAAGAAAATAAAAATAAAAACAACTTCCCCTGTATAAACAACTTTAGTAACCTATTATTTTTTCTTACAATACAACAGATGATCACTTCTTCCCATATTCCATCTCTTATCTATAAATAAATCCTTAAAGACTTGTCATTCCCTCCTAATCTCACCCAGTGCTATAAAATGTATTGATCCAAACGTTCCAAATAGCTGAAAAAACAGTTAACAAGCAATTTCCAAAAGTGATCAGAAAAGGAAGTGTGTAAAGCCAGTATCCTTTTGAAGATGCCAACCATGGTTTCAGCAAGATATTTATTCCCTTGTCTCCCTAAGCCTTATCTTGCAGTCTTCTCATGAGAAGAAAACAGTGTGGAGCATTTGTGGGTAATCTCAACCCCTCTCCTTGTCTGGAGAGGAATTGTGAAGAGCCCATGTACTCACTGGCTCTTCATCTCACCACGGTCATCAACTCCTCTTTTAGCAAAGACCTCTTCAGTTTGCAATTTCTTCAACAGAAATCTGTTCTGCCATTTCTTTACAGTCTTCGACTTATGACCACAACTGAGCCCTAGATTTCTGCTGTTAATTGAGAAAATTGTTAAGTGAGTTTTGCCCCATTTTATGACTTTTCTTGCCACAATTGTTCAGTGAATCTGGCTTCCCTGTTAATTTTGCTTGTCAGAAGTTTGCAAAAGGTGATCGTATGACCTTGGGGCAGTACAGCCATCAGAAATATGATCCAGTTGCCAAGCATCCAAATTTTGATCATGTGATTATGGGGATGCTGCAACTGTCATAAGTATGAATATAAGCCACTTTTTTTACTGCTGTTGAAATTTCTAATGGTCACTAAATAAACTGTTGTAAGTCAGGCACCACCTGTATAAGATTTCTTTCATTTAATTCCTAGTCAAGAATGAGCCAAACTTAAGTTGGTTTTAGATACACTAGTATTAAAGTCACATTTCCTCCTTTAAGTTAAGAATGTCCAAGTGCAGTCATGAAATATGTCAACTCTATTACACTTTGTAACCCACTACCAGGCCATATGATCAATAAAATGAGAAATTAAAGTACTGCTTATTGGCCATTTCAGCTGAATATAGGCAAACCTTTCCCATTTTGTCTCCAGTCTTATCTGTAGAAATGTGGTTTCGTTAAAAAAACTGGAGACAATATTGTGTAATAAATGCTAGACTGCCATGCAATTAATACTGTAAGTATCTTACTTTGTGGACCTCACCTGAGTAACAGGCAACAGAGAGAAAGCAGAACTGCTTAACTCATTCTTTGCATCCATCTTCACGCAAAAAGAAACTATAGCTCAACCTGTTGTGTATAGAACTTGGTAGACTCCAAATATCTTAAACTGATTGGCCGAATAGGCCGTTCTCGGATTGGTCAGTTAAGCGCCATTCCGATTGGCCCGCCTAATGGAGAGAACACTTGAACAACTGTCATTGGCCACAAGCTGCGAGCAAGCCGCTATAAGAAGGGCTGCCACGGCTTGGGTAAATGTTCCGTTACAAGTCACTATACCGTTTTAATAAAGAGCTGTTTGTTGGAACTCGGTCTCGTGCACCTTATTTCCAAATGGAACACTGGCGATGAGGATGGGATTGTCCTAGAAGAGCAAGACTGAAGCACGCGGCAACCAGAACCGAACAATCGAGATGGCCAGTAACAATGCGCCACCCGCACCGTTCAACCCAGACAAAGAAGATTGGGAGTCATACATTGACCACTTTCTGATGTTCTAAGAAAGCAACAAGCTACAGGAGATAACTGACCAGAGGAAGAGAGTTGTATTCCTCACGCATTGTGGGCCAGCCATTTTCAAAATGGCCAAGGCACTAGCTAAACCGAGAAACGTTAAACAGATGGCATGGCCTGAACTGAACAGAATGCTACAAGCCCATTACATGCCTGTGGTCTCCAACCTGATCAAAAGGCACGAATTTTATAAACGAGACCAACAGGAAGATGAGAGCATTGGGGATTTCGTAGCAGCCCTAAGACACATCGGAGGAGCCTGCGAGTTCCAGAACATGGACGAGGCCATGAGAGACTGCATGGTCCTCAGATTGAAGGATGCTACACTCCAAAGCAAGCTGCTAAACAGACCGAATATCACAGTGGCCAAGGCCATCGCAGAAGCCACCGCCTCTGAAGCAGCCAAGAAATCCGCAGCCACTATGTGCCAGATGAACTCCATTCCAGATCCGCTGAATCAACCCAGAGAAAAGAGGGCAGAAGGAAGCAAGAAACAGCCCACAGCGACTGCCCACCATGAAGATCTCGACTCCCCGAGTGACACTGATGACGACAATGAAGACATACATAGGCTTCAGTCAGAAAGAAAATGGCGGGAAAAAGGAAGAAGCAGGTGATAATTCCAGTGTGCTGGATGCAAAGGAAATCACCCGCATTCAGAATGCAGGTTCTTAGATGCCATTTGCAGATGTTGTGAAAAACGGGGGCACATTGCAAGGATCTGCCGGAACAAAAAGAGCTATAGTCCAAAAAGACGTGGTGGCACCCCCCCCAGAAACGAAGAGAAACAAGCCGGAAGCAGATGGAGCCGAGAGAGCAGAAACTGGCGAATGAACGACAGAGAAGAAACACACCAAACAATAACCATCGGAAATGCCAGGGCAGCAAACGCAAAAAAGGATAAATGTGAAAATCGAAGGAAAGCCCTGTGAGAAATAGAATCCGGATCATACCTATCAATGGTATCTTGGAACACTATCAGAAACCAAGCAAAGAGAACTGGAACAGCAAAAATTGATATTAAAAGACTACCAGGGAAACCAAATCCCGATAGTGGGCCTTGGACATTTCCTAGTAGAATTTAAAAACTATGCTGAAGTGCTGCCTCTGACAATCGTTGACCATGATCACCCTAGCCTGCTGGGAATCAAATGGTTCACGCCTCTGGGAATTAGAGTGACCAGGATCAACAGCATCGTTGTGGCCAACTGGGAAGAGAGCCTGCTGGAAGAGTTCTGGGATGTATTCAATGGGACCCTAGGCAAGTACAAGGGGACCCCAATATCATTCAGCCTAGACCCAAAGGTAGCTCCCATCAGGCTCAAAGCCAGACATGTTCCCTTTGCCTTAAAGTCAAAAATAGATGAGAAGCTTAACAAACTCATTGCACAAGGGGTGTCAGAGCCAATTGACCTTGCCAGGTGGGAAACACCCATCGTGACTTCTGTCAAACCAGATGGGTCAGTGCACATCTGTGGAGATTATAAGGCAACCCTAAATCATGCACTCCAACAAAGCGCGTACCCAGTACCGGTAGTGCAACACCTATTGCACTCATTAGGGGGAGGAAAAAAAATTGTGGAACTTGATCTTGCACAAGCGTATCAACAGCTATCAGTTGACCCCAAGACTGCAGAGGCACAGACTATAGTCATGCACAGAGGGGCATTCAAGTAAAACCGACTTCAATTTGACATTAGCGTTGCCCCGGGCTTCCAAAGCCTCATGGAGCACCTTCTAAATGGAATCAAAGGAGTCATCCCCTATTTTGATGATGTATTAGTATCAGCAAAAATGTACAACAATTAGAAAATAGACTAAAAGAAGTTTTGCGAAGATTCAGAGAAGCCGGGTTAAAGTCAAAAGAGAAAAATGTGAACTAGCCACCTATCAGGTGGAATTTTTAGGCTACCTTATAGATGAGCAAGGGATACACCCCACTGAAAAGAAGATAAAGGCAATCAAAGATGCACCCAGACCTAAGAACAAAATTGACTTACAAGCATTCTTAGGTCTCATTTAATTTCTACAATGTCTTCCTGCCCAAAAAAGCAACCATAGCAAAATCTTTGCATCGACTGTTAGACAAAAAAAACTGTCTGGAAATGGGGCCACCGGGAACAAGCAGCATTCCAGAACATTAAGGACTTATTAACTTCTAACACCGTTTTGATTCAGTACAGCAACACTTTGCCATTGACAGTCAACTGTGATGCATCGCCTTTTGGAATCGGCACCATCCTGGGTCACAAGCTACCAGATGGCAGAGAGGCACCAATCGCCTTCTATTCCAAAACACTGTCAAAATCTGAAAGGAACTACAGCCAACTTGACCGAGAAGCCCTCGCAATCATTGCAGGCGTCAAAAGATTCCACAAATACCTATATGGTAGGACATTTTCAATTATCACTGACCAGAAACCCCTGCTAGGGGTCCTAGCAGGAAACAAACCAACCCCGAACATTCTGTCGCCAAGAATGACAAGGTGGTCAGAATTCCTCACTGCATACAATTACACACTCATTCATCGGCCAGGAAAAACTATCACCCATGCGGATGCCTTGAGCTGTTCCCCACTGCCCAACATAGAAGGTGACCCAGCTCCCACCGTCTCCACTTTCCAAATCAAGTCATGGCCGAATCTGCCACTAACTGCAGCAGACACTGCTAAAGCTACCGCGAAAGACCCGCTGACAGCTCGAATCCTACATTGGGTAGGTAAGGGTTGGCCGGACGAGAATAGAGGTGAGACTTTTAAACCTTTTCGCAACCGACAGACTGAACTGTCTATTGAAAAAGGCTGTATACTGTGAGGGGACAGGGTGGTAATCCCAAAAAAGTTACAGGAAGAAGTGTTGTGCATGTTGCATGAGGGACACCTGGGCATAGTGAAAATGAAAGTCCTGGCCAGGAATTATGTCTGGTGGCCAGGGCTGGACAAAGACATTGAACGATGGGTGGCAACATGCCATGACTGCCAAAAATCAAAGCCTACCCCCCCACTGGCACCAGTCATGGAAAGGGAAACTTCCAGAGGCCCATGGTCGAGACTGCATATTGACTTTGCTGGGCCAATGAAAGGGAACACCTATTTTGTAATCGTTGACGCCTACTCGAACTGGTTAGAGGTTATCCTTATGGCGTCCATTTCTACAGAAGCAGTCAAAAAACAGTTAGACAAACTTTTTGCCACACATGGACTGCCAGATGTACTAGTCTCGGACAATGGGCCCCAGTTTACCGCTTTAGTTTTTGAGCAATACTTGGCTGCACAGGGCATCCGATATGCCCTGACAGCGCTGGCTCATCTGGCTTCGAATGGACAGGCCGAACGCATGGTTCGTTATACTAAGGAGGCCCTAGAAAAAATGGACATGGGAGACTTAAGATAAACTTAACGAACCATTAACTATTCAACATATCATCCCGAGTACAACCACTAACAAAAGCCCAGCAGAACTCCATATGGGTAGAAAATTGCGTTCCTACCTTGATAGACTGCACCCTACCTATACGTATGACAAACCCCCTGACTCCTCCAGTAAATATCGCTCTTTTGATATCGGCGAATTAGTCTACTCTAAGAACTTTACTGGGGACCCATTATGGCTTCCAGCCACAGTTACCCAAATCACAGGGCCCCAGTCATACTGACTTGCACTAGACGATGGCAGAACATGGAAGCGGCACATCGACCAGTTTCGCTCTCGAACATTGGAACGCAACACTACACCACCGCCGCAGACACCAATAAATGAGACAAAAACAACCGTGGAGGGGGGACACAAAAAATGATAAAAAAGGGAGAGACAAACCTCCAATAACATGACAACAATCACTACACAAACCCAAACTAGAATCCCAAATGAAACAAAAAGAGTGCTTACCCATAGACGACCTCCAGAGAAGAAGTCCGGGAGCAGGAGAGCGAGGCGAGGCCTTTCTGGAAGGAGACAGCCAGGTCAGCTCAACCAGCCCGGACAAAACAGGAGGGAGCGGTGGTGCCACCTCACCCAGCCTGAGAAACTCAGGCGGAAGTGGCAAGGCTGACTCACCCTTCCAGGAGGTTCCATGGAGAAGACACAGAGAGAAAGTGATCCTGTCTGAACCGTTTGAGGACCACGCTGAGACTGAGCTGCACAGATCAACTAGGACCCACAAAAGCCCTACCTACCTGCGTGACTATGTTCTCGGATTGGTCAGTTAAGTGCCATTCCGATTGGCCCGCCTGATGGTGGGAACACTTGAACAACTGTCATTGGCCACAAGCCACGAGCAAGCCGCTATAGGAAGGGCTGCCGCGGCTTGGGTAAATGTTCCATTACAAGTCACTATACTGTTTTAATAAAGAGCTGTTTTTTGGAACCCGGTCTCACGCACCTTATTTCCAAATGGAACACAACTCACCAAAAACATAACTGTAAAAGACAGACCAGAAATAAAAGTTAAAATAAGCAATAATCCTGGAGAACTGGGGAACTACCAGAGGACTGGAAAAGAGCTGATGTGGTTCCCATCTTCAAAAAAGGAAAAAAAACAGACCCAGGAAACTATAGACCAATCAGCCTAACATCAATACCCAAGAACATACTGGAAAAGATAATAAAAAAATAGAGCTGCCAACATCTAGAAACAAGTAAAGTAATAACTAGCAGACAGTACGGGTTTGTTGAGAACAGATCATGCCAAACCAATCTTATTTCATTCTTCAACACTAAATTAATAGAACAGCAAAATACTGTGGACATAATATATTTAGATTTCAGCAAGGCATTCGACAAAGTAGATCACAACCTACTTCTTCTTTTTTTAAAATAATTTTTATTAATTTTCCTTTTTTTTTACATCGTAAAACATCATGGTATCAACAACGTTCTTGGCATCTATACAAAATTTTGATTTAAATATCATTATACATTATATTGCATTTATCTACTATTAAATAATATCTTTAGCTATAATTACTATTCTTATGTCTTTATATAGTTTACAAAATTTTATTTTACTTTCTTAAGGGTTGTTTCAATTAACATTTTTGTCTCCCTTCTTGGTTATGTTTTTTAGCTATTTATACCAATTATTCCAAATTGTAAAGAATTCAGAGTCATCTTTTTCTTTAATTTCATTGTTAGCATATTCATCTCAGCACTTTCTGTTACTTTGTATATTATTAGTTCTTCATTAGGGGTATTTGGTGTTTTCCATATCTGCACAAAGGCTATTCTGGCGGCTGTTATAATATGTGACTTTAGATATTTTACTTCTTTCGGTAGTCTTTCTTTAATAATTCCTAATAGGAAGGATTCCAATCTGAGCTCAATCTGATAGCCAGTAATCTCTTTTAACCAATTTTTAATTTGGATCCAGTATGTCCTGGCCTCGGGGCACATCCACCACGTATGATAAAATGTACCATCAACTTTTTTGCACTTCCAAAATTTAGGACTCATATTGGAGTAGATTTTTGCCAATCTTGTTGGGGCTAAATACCATCTATAAAACATTTTATATATGTTTTCTTTATATGCAGCAGACACTGTTAATTTATAATTTATATTCCATATTTTTTCCCATTCTTCTAATTCTATAGTGTATCCAAAATTCTGTGCCCATGCAATCATTGTACTTTTGACTATTTCCTCTTCCATTTTAAAATCTAATGAATATTTATATATTTTAGTTAAAAGTTTTTGTTCCGGTCCCATGAATATTTTATCTAGTTGGTTCTGCCCTTTGTCAAATCCAAAATCTTTTGAGTCTTTTTTATATTTGTTTTGAATTTGCAAATATGGCCAGCAATCAATTATAATTCCATTTTCTTTCAATTCTTGGTTTGATTTTAATTTCCCTTGGCTATCTAATAGTTCTTCATAGCTTACCATTTTCCATAGATCGAATCTATTTGGATGTATTATGGATTCCATGGTTGACAGCCATCGTTAATCCATGGGATTTCTATATCATGTTTACCTTTTATTTTTTTCCAAATTGTAATCAATGAATCTCTTATTAGGTGTTGATTGAAATAGGTATGTATATTGCTTTTTTTTCCCCACAAAAATGCATGCTAATCTATCAAGAGGTCATGTCTTCTAATGTTAAGATTCTCTTGTCTCTTAATTTAATCTAATCCTTAATCCAACTCAACACCGCTGCCTGATAATAAAGCTCCCATTCTGGTAGTCCTCGACCGCCTCTGCTCCTATTATCTTGTAATAGTTTCATTTTAATATGTGGCCGCTTGCCCAACCAGACAAACCTGGATGTCATTTTATTTAGTTCTACAAAAAAAGATTTCCCTAATTTAATTGGAATCATTTGGAATAGATATATTAATTTTGGTAAGGTATTCATTTTCAACGTTGCTATTCTTCCTAATATAGACAGTTTCCATTTGGCCCATAATTCCAATTCTTTTCTGATTTGCTTAATCAGTTTGACATAATTGTCCTCTTTTAATGATGAACATCTGGGTGATATCCAAGTTCCCAGGTATTTCACCTTTTTTACTATTTGCAGTCCTATTGTATTTTCTAATTCTACTTTCTGCTTTGTTGTACAGTTTTTGACTATCATTTTAGTTTTATTTATTTTAAATCCTGCTACTTCCCCAAATTTTTCTATTTTTTGTTGCAACAATATTGGTCCCAAATTCATTGGATCTTCCACTATAAATACCAAATCATCAGCAAATGCCTGAACTTTATATTCCTCATTTCTAATCTTAGTTCCATAAATCTCTGGGTTTTGTCCGGTTGCAGCTAGCAATACTTCTAAAGACAAGATAAATAACAGAGGTGATAATGGATATCCTTGTCTCACTCCTTTTGCAATTTCAGAATCTTCAGTACAGTCTCCATTTAATAATACACTTGCTTTTTGATTTGAGTATATTTCTTGTAGTGTTTTTTCTTATATTAGTGCCAAAATTCAGCTTTTTAATTTGATAAAGCATGAATTTCCAATTAAGATTGTCGAATGCTTTTTGTGCATCTAAAAAAATTAAAGCTGCCTGTTTTTCTGGATGAGCTTCATAGTATTCAATCGAATTTAGTACTGTCCTAATATTGTTTTTCATTTGTCTATTTGGCAGGAAACCATTCTGGTCTGTGTGTATAAGTTCACTCAAAATTCTTTCTGCTAATATTGTCATAAATATCTTATAATCCGTATTTAGTAACGAGATTGGCCTATAGTTCGCAATTAATTGTTGATCAGTGCCATCTTTTGCAATTAAGGAGATGTATGCCTCGGACCAGGACCTCGGAAGTCTAGCTTGCGTTAATGCCTCATTATATAGTTCCAGTAATATTGGTTCAAATATTTCAGATAAATTTTTATATAGTTTGCCTGGTAGACCATCTGGGCCTGGTGTTTTATTATTTTTTTGTTTTTGTATCACCTTTTGTAACTCTGTTAATGTTATTTCTTTATTAAGTACTTCTCTGTTTTCTTCTGAGATTGGGCTCAGACTGTTTCCCTCCAAGTAGTATCTAATGTTTTCTTCCCTAACATCTTCTTGCTTATAAAGCTCACCAAAATACCTTTGCACAATTCTCTTTTTCTTCCTCCTCTTATATTCTGATAATACACCATCCCTTCCTCATCCTTGAGTTGCTGAATTAGTCTTTTCTCTTTCTCTATTTTTAATTTATGAGACAACCACCTTCCTGGTTTATTTGCTGATTCAAAGAAATTATGTTTAAGAGTTTTTAAGTTTCGTGCATTTTCCTCAATATCTATCAAATTTAGTTCGTGTCTAATCATCCCTATTTATTTCTTAATTTCCATATTCTTTGGGTCATTTTGGAGCTCATATTCAATTTTTTAAATCCTTTCTTGTAATTCCTTCTGTTTCTTCCATTTTTCTTTATTTTTCTTAGCTATATAGGCTATTGATATGACTCTCACAAAGGCCTTTGTAGTGTCCCATAAATTTTGTAAACTAGTATGTTGCTTTAGATTAACCTTAAAAAATGTTTCTAACTCATTTTTCATTCTTGAGATATATTCTTTTTCCTTTGTTATTTGTGAATTTAATATCCATCTCCTTTTACTATGTCCTTTCCATGTAATTTTAAATGGGCTATGGTCAGCCCATATATTAGGCATTATGTCTACTTCACTAATGTCTTTCTTGACTGCCCCATTAACCCATACTATATTGATTCTGGACCATGATTTTTGTGAACAAGAATAAAATGTATATTTCTTCTCATTTGGATTCCTCTTCCGCCATATAACTTCCAAATTGGTCTCATGTGTTAAATAAAAAAAAAAAATTTTTTGTAAAATTCTTTTTTTCTTCCTAGTCCCTTCCATACTAATATAGTCTTTTTTAACATCAACAATACATTAAAGTCCCCTATCAAGCAAATATTTTCTTCACCTACACTAATCATTTTATCATACAGTCCCTTATAAAACATCTTCTGGTTATCATTAGGGGTATATATCCCCACTAATAATAATTGTTTTTGATGTAAATTAATTTGTATCATTAAAATTCTGCCTTGTTCATCTGCGTAGATTTTTTTTTGCATTTATCCCTTTTTTTAAGTAAATTGCTAACCCCCTTTTCTTTTGATCTGCCAATGCTGTAAATAATATACCCAACTTGGGACATTCAATATATTTTTATGCTGTTTTTGGATATGTATCTCCTGTAGGCATATAACATCAATATTTTGTTTAGTTAGTTTGGTTAATATTTGTTTCCTCTTGATCTGGGAGTTTAATCCATTGATTTTCATTGAGAGTAATTTTAACTCTTCTTCCATTGTTAATTCTGAGTCTGCCTAAATCTTCTGTTTATTCCTGCTTCTCTTTAGGGTCTTGTTCTTAGTCCTTTCCTTGGGTATTCTCTTTTCTTTGCCTCTCTCTTCTTAGTCTGTTTTCTGTATTCCCTGTTGCTGATCTTCTTGCTGGTCCTCCTGACTCTTGCTTTCTGACTCTTCTTTACTGCTCCCCTCTTCCTCTGTTTCCATCAACTGATCATAAAGTTCTTGCGCCTTTTCAATATTATCAATTTTTACTCTTCTTTCTTGCCATGTCACCAGCATTCCTTCAGGGATCAGCCATCGGAACCAGATGTTTCATTTATTCAGTAGTATTGCCAGAGATCTGTCATCCTTCCTCAACTCTTTTACCTTCCTCGGAATTTTTTCAAGGTCATGATCTCTTTTCCTTTATACACCATTGGCTCGTCCTTTGTGATGCTATATACAATGTCTCTTACATTTTTTCTGGCGAACCTGATGTGGACCTCTCTAGGCATCTTGTTTCATCTGGAGTAGTTAATATGGATTTGGTAGACCTCATCTAATTCTTTCACTATTTCCTGCTGATCCCTTTGCAATGCCTGTGCTATTAAGTGGGACATTATATCTCCCAGGTCTTCATCTTTGGATTCCATTACATTTTGGAACCTCAAATAAAATGCTGCACGTTCCATTTCGAGATGTATAATCGAATCTTCTAAGTCTCTGTTCATCTCTATTACTTTCCTGTCCATCCTTTCCAATGTCTTATCTGTTTGTTCAGCTTTAGTTTCTATATTCTTTATTCTTTGTTCATTCTTCTCCAGTGTCTGCTGGATCGTTCCCATCTTCTCCTCAAAATTTTGAATCTTACCCTTCATTTCTCCCATTTCCATCTTTATATCTGTATGGTTATTAACCATTGTCTCCTGCATTTTAAGCATCATTTCCTGAATATCTGTTAATGTTGCTTGCACCGTCTGCATGTTGACCGTGTTGCTCATCTTTTTCATATTCAACATTCCTTCTATTGTTTTTTGGCCTGCTGGAGATGTAATAGACATTGATGAACCAGACATCGCTTTTTTCCCTTTCAGGTTCACTGCTGTAGAACTGGTCATATTCCTAACTTTATTGTAGATATCTTCCCATTTTACCATTCACTATTTAATTTTTCTTTTGTTATTAGTTCTATTCAGTAGTTTCCCTTAGAATATAAATATCTTTTCCCACTTATGATATTTTAAATTATTCAGATTTGATTCAATCTTTTATAGAATCTGAAACTAACTGAATCACCAAAATTAAAGAAGATAGAGGAGGAAAACAGCTAAAAGGATGACAGGAAGGGTAATATCAAAATGAGAGAAAGAAGAGAGAAAGAGTGTCATATAATATCCTAAAATATACTTGTTGTAAATTGTTACAACTATTTACAACTAGACAACTATTTTATATTACTATATTATGGTATATCAACTGTATTCTTTATCTTTAACTGTAAAGTTCAGTTTCCTTTTAAAAATTCCATATTCCACTTCTAAAATATATGACCTTACTTATTTCATTAGTTGTTAGTAATCAATCAGTCAATAATCATCAAAATAGTATTTCACCAGTTTTCACAGTTTCTATCATTTAAACTTTTAAATTCTTAATAAATTCAATCAAACCTTAATCAAAATGTTATTTCATTAATTATATTCTATGACAAGAAGTCCAGTAATATTCAATCACTTTCCTTCCTTGTCCGTTCATATTTTGTTTAGTCACAGTCTGTTACATCAGCTTCTCTTCTCTCTGTATAATCTCAAAATGTCACTTCAGTTCTCAAGTTATTCCTGTCTCTTACTTTTTCCCACTGTTCTTCTTCTTTTACAAGTCACAGATCCATCAGGTTAAACTCCAAATTCCTGGATAATCAGTCTAAATCAACTCCAAATTTTTCAGAACAAGTCCAAAACACCAGTAAATCTTTAATCAACTAAATCGGCTTTGATCTCTGTCTTAAGAGTTCCTTGCTTTCACCACCAGATCGCCATTTCCCTTCAGACTTCCATCCTCTTATTTAAGACTCACAGTTCTGCCGTCTCTCTCTCTCTCTCTCTCTCTGCCGTTTCTCTCACTTTCACTTTCCACTTCCTTCACTCCAAGTTCAATCCATCTATTGATGCAAAAAATGCTGTTCCTGCCCTGGTATCTTCCTCATTGGGCTAAAGCGCTGTGACTTTGGTCTGCCATCAAGATGGCTGATCACTCACACGTCGGAGCAAATGAGATCTCCCTCGAAGCTGTCAACAGCTGCCACTGTCAAACTTCTCCTCGGGCTTCCTCACGCCTTCATCTTTCCCTCCAGGGTCTACGTGCCCCTCACCAGAGCCTCCATACGCGCAGATTGGGGATGAGAGAGTAGAGCTTTGATTATCTATTATCTTATCCTGATTCGTGCAAGACAAAAATAATAAAGCAATGAGATTATGGAACCAACCTCAAATGGGTTCCCAAACAGCAAAGAGGAATCTGGAAGTGTGCACTTATGCCTGTGTATATAAAAAAAAAGGATGGCAGAAAGAAACACTGAGTAAAGTGCTGCTTTCTGACTTTGAGCCGTTTCATTAATTTTAGTCATCAGCCTATGTGCAGAATGCAGAGAAGGGGCACAAACGTTATGAACAGCTCTACAATTGTTCCTGCCCCATTCCTGCTGCAGCCCATGATGGCTATATGTTTGTCCTGCTGGCTGAGAAGGCACAGAAGGTTGAACAGCACAACCAGAGGAAGCAACCAATCCCTTAGTTTATCACCCACCTTATATACACAAAAATCAGGACAAAGTCAGAGCAGAAATAGAAGTAGGGTAGGGATTGGCAGTGGGGACAGAGAATTTCATGGTAGTATAATTTGCTTCCAGCTGAAAGATTGGTAAATTGGACTAATTCAGTCCAAAGAAAAGGCTCTGTGTCCTTTTAGAAGGCAGGCTGAATTAAGACTGAACCCAGGAAAATACAGAAAAGTTTAGATCTTACTTAGAAAATGTTACTGACTTTGTGTTAGCAATTATTAATTAGGCTGCTTTATGAATTTCTTGCCAAGTTAATTGTTATCTTAAATAAAAAATGAGTCAGAGAAAAAGAAAGAGATCTGAGTAAAGGTCACTTTTTTTCTTTTTAAAGAGAAACTGTGGGACAGCAGATGTGGGATGTATCAACACCGAACAGATTTGTATATTCCCTTCCCTTCTAAACTTCCATGGTTTTTATCATGCTTTTTATTCAGCTGCCCTTTGCTGATCTCCTGGGACAGAGGCCAAAACCTTGGCCTGACATCATACAAGAAATATACATGCACCTCACCCACTGTCCTACCTCTGATCTCAGGAAGTGCTTAGTTGGCTTTGGGAAAGAGATGGAAATATAAACGTTTTTTAATTCCCAAAGTAGTAGAGTTGCCAATGCGTGAAACATTTACTTTTTGCTTTCCCAGAGACTGAGAGCAAGAGAGAAAGGGGGGGGAGGAGAGAAAGGGAGGGGGAGAGAGAATCAGAGGGAAGTAGGGGATATACATATTGCTTTAAACCATCTGGAAAGCCTCCCTGAGGTTGCAAAAATACTTTCAATGAAATCTGAAAGACGTTAGTGGCACATATGTGTGTATTCATGTTTTACTTTTTCCATCCTCCAGAAATACCTTTTTTTAAACCAAACGAATGGTCAACTAAATAAGTCTATAGTACATAGTTCAAAATAAGTGTAAAGTGATACACACTGGGGCATTCTGTAATAGCTTCACATATACTTTGTTGGGTTTGAACTATCAGCAGCTAGGCATGGCTCTTGGGGTCAGAATGGCTAGCAAAATTTAAAAATTGCAACTTTGGGGGGAAAGGCACATTCCATGCTAGACATCATTATAAAACAGACTGAAAATATACCTTACAATATTGCAAACCATGTATAGTTTGGAATATCATGTATAGTTCTGGTTGTCACACTGAAAAACCATGTTATAGAGCACAAAATGTCAGGCATAAGCAACTAGAATCATTTGTAGATTGGCCCGAATAGAAACTTTATTGTTGATCACTTATGTTGCAAGAATCTAACCAAATGTAGACCTAAGGATCTGATTTCCAATGTTTCTTCCCCTAACAGACTCAAACCTGATTGGAGGTCTCTCCCTTAAGCCCATGTCACACTGCACCAATGGATGCAAAGAGGATATAAAACGGACAAAAAAGCTTGCCATCCGTTGGTTAACGCGATGTATCCGTTCTGTACTCACTGCCTCCGTTTTGCTTCCTCTCTATCCATCCAGCATCCATTTATAGACGTTTCATCCACTCAGAAAGTTTTGAGCTGCCCAAAACTTTTCCACGGAAAATGTATCCAATTCGTCCGTTCTGCATCCGCTACGCATCCGCTACGCATCCGTTCTGCATCCGTTACGCATCCGCTATATCCACTAGGCATCCGTTCCGCATCCATGCAACTCGCATCCGCTCGGACGCAGGGAGGAAGCAGAACGGCCGCAGAACGGATGCAGAATGGATGCCTAGCGGATGCAGCACGGAAACAAAGCATGTAAAATGAAAAAAAAGTTCGCAGAGGGGACCTATCTCGGATATTAAGGATGTCTACAGGATGCCTAGAGGATGCCTAGAGGATGCAAAGGGACACCTATATTGCCTATAAAAAGGGGGAGCAACTCATCTGGATCTTACTTTCAGAACAGCAGCCCTGCGGTGCAGACCTCTGCAGCCTTCATCTGACTCTTGCTCTTCCACAGCATCCAGTCATGTCCACTGTGGATCGTAACAAAATCCTTTTGGCAGCCACCATCCTTCTGCAACAGTGCGAAGCCATCTACAGGCTCTGTGAACTCTACTACGGGAAGAAAAAGAGGCGGCCAAGAAGTGTCTGGGTACGAAGATGGTTCACCAGAAGAGCAGAGGACGGACTGTACAACAAGCTGATGGTGGAGCTCAGGAATGAAGACACTCGGGCATTCCAGAACTTCATGAGGATGCCTCCAGCCATGTTTGATGAAGTTGTGCAGCGGCTGACACCCAGGTTGACCAAGGCAAACACCAACTTCCGGCCCAGCCTGGAAACTGGGCTGAAGGTGGCACTCATTCTGCGCCACCTGGCCTCAGGGACCACCTACAGGAGCATGCAGTACGGCTGAAGGGTGCCACACAACACCATCAGCATTGTGGTCAGAGAAGTGGTGCAGGCCATCATCGAAGAATACAAGGAGGAGCTCCTCCAGTGCCCCTCCACTGAAGAAGGATGGAAGAAAGTTGCAGTGGTATCAGAGGTGGAACTTCCCACACACCGTTGGAGCCATCGATGGCAAGCACGTGGCCTGCAAAGCGCCAACCAACTCAGGGTCCTCTTATCACAACTACAAGGGCTTCTTCAGCATCATCCTCTTCGCAATGGTCGATGCTGACTACAAGTTCATGTACATCTATGCTTCAGGCAATGGCTCATCTTCAGATGCCCAGGTATACAGCGCAAGTGACCTCAAGGGTAGGCTGGAACGCAACCTCATCGTGGGCTTCCCAGATCCAGACCCCCTGCCCAATGACACACAAGATGTGCCCCACTTCATCGTGGGGGATGACGCCTTCTCCCTCACAACCTACCTCATGAAGCCCTACACCTCCAAATACCTCACCTGTGAAGAGAGGATCTTCAACTACAGGCTGTCCAGGGCAAGGCGGGTGGTGGAGAACGCCTTTGGCATCCTGGCCAACAGGTCCCTCTTGCAAGGGCTGGCAGCAGATGGCTGAGTCTTGCTGTGCTTCCGCATGGTTGTGGGGTTGCTGGCTGGCAGGGAGGCTGGCAGGAACCAAGGCTGGCAGGAAGGCTGGCAGGGAGGCAGGCACCAAGGCTGGCAGGCAGGCATGAACCAAGGCTGGCAGGCAGGCAGGCAGCAAGGCTGGCAGGCAGACTGGCTGGCAGCAAGGCTGGCAGGCAGGCAGGCAGGCAGCAAGGCTGGCAGGGAGCCTGGCAGGCAGGCTGGCAGGCAGGCAGGCACCAAGGCTGGCAGGAAGGCTGGCACCAAGGCTGGCAGGAAGGCTGGCAGGAAGGCTGGCAGGGAGGCAGGCACCAAGGCTTGCAGGAAGGCTGGCAGGCAGGCACCAAGGCTGGCAGGCAGGCATGAACCAAGGCTTGCAGGCAAGCAGACAGCAAGGCTGGCAGGGAGGCTGGCAGCAAGGCTGGCAGCAAGGCTTGCAGGCAGACATGCAGGCAGGGCAGGCAAGGCAGTCAATCTGTCCGGCAGCAGGTCTTTCCTCTGAATGGCGACCTGCTTCCGAGCTGCTCCGTTATATCCGCGGGGCTGACGCAATGCATCCTCCCTGCATGTGCAATTAACTCTTGGCATCCGCTAGGTTTCCACTGTGCATCCGCTTCATCCGTTCGCCATCTGTTCTGCATCCGCTGTATCCGTTCCATGTCTGCTTTGCTGAGGTCCCCCAGAAGCCTAGCGGATGCGCCATCTGCTCTCATCCACTTCCCTCTGCTGGGCTTCCGTTCCGCATCCGTTTTCCATCCGCCCTGCGTCCTCCCCGTGTCCATTCCTTTCCGTGTTATCCACTCTGGTTATGCAAATTTTTGCCCCTTCTGAGAGCAGATAACAACGGATGGAACATTTTTCTCGTCCGTTGTTAACCTTTTGCATCCGTTGGGCAGTGTGACAGGGCCTTTACAACCAATGGTTTCACCACAGGAAATAATACATATTACTTGACTGCATTTTAGTTGGCAACTGGCTCAAATTTACAACTGGCTGCAGTGTCCCATAGAGACATAACTACAATTTGTAATTGTTTTGCTGATTTTCAACAATTATTGCCAAGTTATGTGAGGAAAATGCCTATTTGGGTGAATGGTTTCATATTTATAATCATGCGATTCACTTAATGACTTCCATAAAAAGGTTATAAAATTGGGCCTGGTCACATAGGTGCTTCTACTTATGACTACCATGACTTTCAACCAAAATTTTAGTATGACTCTAGTTGGAGTCATAAATCAAGGATTACCTACAATTGTATTTGTGAATTAAATTATTTCAATACCTATTTACTTCCTCTAGCATGAATATATCCATATTTTAATGTTCTTTCAACATTGTAAAAAGTGCTTTGCTTCCTGAGATATCCAGGTAGCTCCTACCCTGATGGCTTTCTGGAAGGTTTAAAGACCTACCAGTTCTCCCATATCTTGGGATTGGGAGAATGGATCCTGCCTGTTAAGAGGTTGACATATGTTGTTATGTTTAACTCTGACTTTTCTGGCTGCCATTTTGTTAATTCCTCATTGTTATTTCCCTTACTGCATTTTATTATTTTAGTATACTTTGTTTTTATACTGTAAACTACCCAAAACTGTTTTAGAATTGGGCAAGTGTTATTACTGAATTAAATGAATACATTTAAAATATTAGCTTTGTATTTTGTAAATTGTTAGGGATAACATTGTTCACCCTAACTGTTTTAGGTGAAATAATAACTATGAATCATAGTTAGTGTATGCAGCTTTAAATGTAAAATAGCAATTGTGGGTGTGGTTATGAAAACCATATAAAAGTAGCAAGGCTACAGCTTGCTCTCTCTCTCTCTGGCTTTGATGATCCCTGATTACTGCTTGGAAGCAAGACTGCATTGCTCGAACGGGAGAGACAACAACGGACTGATTTATGTGAACTGACATAAGATATTCTACATGGACTTTGCTAACTGAATATCCCTGAATGGACTGACTACATGGTAAATGAATATTGGACTGTTATTTGACTATGCCATAAACTTATACTGGAATAAAATATGTTCTTGATAGCACAAGCGTATCTGTTATTTTTACTGTATGTTAATAAACATACAAGCTTAGCTCACTCATTTATCTGTGTGCCTATCTGACTAACGCTGCACATTCTGTTTAGCTTGTCTACCTAACCCTGGTTGGGGAACCCAGGCTTAACAAAATGTAATTTTAAACTGGCAGTTATTTTCATTGGCATACATTTTAATAATCCAGATTATTAAAAATGCAACTATCCTGTATACCAGTGGTAGTCCACCTGGTCCCTACCACACACGAGTGGGCATTCCAGCTTTCATGGTGGGTGGTAGGGGTTTTGTCCCCTACTTTATAAATCACCATTACTGTGGAACCGGTGGGTGGTTAGAGAAAATTTTACTACTAACAGAGATACAAAAGTGGGCGTATAAAAAGTATAAAAAGATTGACTATCCCTACTGTATACTATTTAAATATTATTTGAATATCTTATTTTGTACTTTAATTGCCTTGACATACCGGTGTCAAAAGTTCAAATGTAAGTTTAAATATTTTTTCAACATTTTTCAAAGCCTTAATCTGAATACACATAAATTAATCTGAACTAACTTTAAATCCCTAGAGCCTGGCAGCTTTTTACCATAGACCCGATTTGAAACATTAACTCTAAAGCAGGAAAAATTACTAATATAGAGAGTTTTTAAGCTTATACAGATGATTACACACAGAACAGTTTATTTCAACAAACCTGGGATTAGCAAAGAAAAGATTCCAAAATCAAAAATAATACCTTGTTAACAGGATTGATCTTCAGTATCTTTTAAAGAAAAGGATTCTTTGATGAACAACATCTTTCCAATAAACTTGAAAGACTTAAGAATCTAAAGCTGGAATCATGGTAAATTCTCTTTTTCGTTACATGGCCATCTGGGTGGCTATTTGTAGCATATCAGGATTCATGAAGTCATTAAGTCAGGTCATTTCCACACAGCCCGTGGCCTTACCTCTCTTTCCACTTTGCAGTAACTTCACTGTATCAGAGAAGTATTCCCACTCCTGAGCTTATTTAAGCCCCTTGGCTTGGCTTGGCTTGATTACCAAAGGGCTTAATCCAGAATCAGAAGTGGACTTTCACCTATTTAAGCCATCCACTCTTACTATTCCATGAATGAGATTTCAAGTAACCAACCAGCAATTCTGTTCTTCTATCACTCCACTAATTTATCTTCTGTTTTTTGAATACCTGGGGGAGCCCATGCGATAGAAGACTATGACCGCAGACCTATTTGGTGTCCTGGAGCCAATGTAACATCAACACCCAAAGTGGTTCAGAACCAAAATGGAAAAAGTGGAGACTGAAAGATCCAAACAGCCAAGGGAACATCAAGCTAATCATTTGTGTTGATTTATCTTTTATTATTTTTAAAATGTTTCATCTTTTGAGAGCCATCAAGGTGTTTTGGGCACAGCCTGCATTTGTATCTGGTTGAAATTCTCAGTATGGAACATCTGATGCAATGATGTCATCCAAATCTCAGATCATATCCTCCTAACTCCAAGAGCCTTCTATTTCTCAGCAGCACCCACTCTTTCATCCAAACTAAACAACAGGTAGCAAAGTATAATTTCAAATCTGGTAGGCCCAGTCCTCCATCTTCTTTTGCATTTTGTAATACCTTATACACTGCTCAAAAAAATAAACACTTAAACAAATAAACACTTAAAATAAAAATAAAATAAAAATAATTATAAAATAAAAATAAATATTTAAACAACACAATGTAACTCCAAGTCAATCACACTTCTGTGAAATCAAACTGTCCACTTAGGTAGTAATACTGATTGACAATCAATTTCACATGCTGTTCTGAAAATGGAAGAGACAACAAGTGGAAAGCACAGGCAGTTAGCAAAACATCCCCAATAAAGGAGTGGTTTTGCAGGTGGTGACCATAGACCACTTCTCAGTTCCTATGCTTTCTGGCTGATGGTTTGGTTACTTTTGAATGCTGGCGGTGCTTTCAGTCTAGTGGTAGCATGAGATGGAGTCTACAACCCACACAAGTGGCTCAGGTAGTGCAGCTCATCCAGGATGGCATATCAATGCAAGCTGTGGCAAGAAGGTTTGCTGTGTCTGTCAGTGTAGTGTCCAGAGCATGGAGGTGCTACCACAAGATAGGCCAGTACATCAGCAGATGTGGAGGAGGTCGTAGGAGGGCAACAACCCAGCATCAGGACTGCTACCTCCGCCTTTGTGCAATGAGGAACAGAAGCAGCACTGCCAGAGCCCTGCAAAATGACCTCCAGTGGGCCACAAATGTACATGTAGCTGCTTAAACAGTCAAACAGACTCCATGAGGGTGGTATGAGGGCCCGATGTCCACAGGTGGTGGTTGTGCTTACAGCTCAACAACATGCAGGACATTTGACATTTGCCAGAGAACACCAAGATTGGCAAATTCGCCACTGGTTCAGATGAAAGCAGGTTCACACTGAGTACATATGACAGACATGACAGGGTCTGGAGACGCCGTGGAGAACGTTCTGCTGCCTGCAACATCCTCCAGCATGACCAGTTTGGCAGTGGGTCAGTAATGGTGTGGGGTGGCATTTATTTAGGGGGCCGCACAGCCCTTCATGGGCTCACCAGAGGTAGCCTGACTGCCATTAGGTACCGAGATGAGATCCTCAGACCCCTTGTGAAACCATATGCTGGGTTCCTCCTGATGCACGACAATGCTAGACCTCATGTGGCTGGAGTGTGTCAGCAGTTCCTGCAAGACGAAGGCACTGATGCTATGGATTGGCCCGCCCGCTCCCCAGACCTGAATCCAATTGAGTACATCTGGAACATCATGTCTCTCTCCATCCACCAATGCCACATTGCACCACAGACTGTCCAGGAGGTGAGGGATGTTTTAGTCCAGGTGTGGGAGCAGTTCCCTCAGGAGACCATCCGCCTCCTCATCAGGAGCATGCCCAGACATTGCAGGAAAGTCATAGAGGCATGTGGAGGCCACACACACTACTGAGCCTCATTTTGACTTGTTTTAAGGGCATTATATCAAAGTTGGATCAGCCTGTAGTGTTTTTTTCCACTTTAATTTTGAGTGTAACTCCAAATCCAGACCTCCAGGGATTGCTAAATTTGATTTCCATTTATAATTTTTGTGTGATTTTGTTGTCAGCACATTCAACTATGTAATGAACAAAGTATTTAATAAGAATATTTCATTCATTCAGATCTAGGATGTCTTATTTTTATGTTCCCTTTATTTTTTTGAGCAGTGCATTTCACTCAGGTTTCTTTTTTACCCAGCCACACAAATTTAGATACTCTTCTACTGCTGTTTAAATGGTATATCAGTTGTCAAAACAGGTATGGTCTGAAACAAAAACAATATTTAAGGTAAAACATTCATCTAAATCACAGAAATTTTCCCCAGGGTGACAACTGAATTTTCTCCCATCTTAACATATCTTTTATAATTTCATTCTATGTCTTAGCATAATTATTTTGAAATATCATATTTGTCATAATGATGTCCAAGTCATCTTCTCAATCTTAAAACACATTTTATTCATAAATTCTGTTTATTCATGCATTTTTATATTTTTTACAGAATACAGAGTAATAAAGTTGGAAGACACCTTGCCTCCAGGTCTTGGAGGCCTTCTACTCCAATCTTGGAGGTCTTCTAGTCCAATCCCTTTCTCAAGCAGAAGATACTGTATCATCCCAGAAAAATGGCAGTCCAATATCTTCTTTAAAATCTCTAGTTATAAAAGTATCTACAGACAAGCCATTCTCCTGATTAATTGTTCTCACTGTCAAGAAATTTCTCTTCAGTTCTAGATTCAAACTCTCTTTGGTATTTCCATTTCTTCTTGTCCTGCCCTCGGGTGCTTTGGAGAATCGGTCAACCTGCTCTTTTCTGTGACAGCCCCTCCAATATTGGAAAAATGCTATCATGTCACATCATTGTTAACATTTTTGTTGTCTGTTAATAAAGATGGTTAACTTATCATTAGATTAGAATTCTCTCAAGGAGAATATAAAATAAGATCATGAGAAGTTCTGATAACAGAGAAATATACTTGTCAATAGTTTTCTTGTGTATAATTATGAAAAAGGTTTAACATAGACAAACTAATTTTGGTTGTGAACACTATAAGACTGAATTTGAAATAAAGCTGTGTACAAATGATTTCCAAAATGTATACATCCTTATTGAAATTTGAAACAGAACATATGAAAAAGTATATGATAAAATGGACTAAATATTTTGATTACAATATACAATAGGACAATAGATATCAAAAGGATTGAAGTTTACATTATGTTATGACCTTAAAGAGAATTTTTATAAATTATGTATTGTTGGTATATGACACAGAGAAATTGTCTGGAATGTATAAAGATACCTATGTTGAAAACAACAGGAAGGGACATTTTATCATGCTTGATGGATGTGTAAAAACGCTGGAAACTTTTGAATACACTAATTCAGAAAATCTTAAAGATCAACATTCAACTGAAAGTTGAGAGTTTTTTGGGCGGTTGATGGACAAACAGTTGGAAAAAAATCATGGAACTTTTGTTTTTATATATGATAACTGCAACTATTTGCAAAAGTGGAAAGATTCAGTACTTCCTACAATGAGGAATGGTTGGTGAAAAAGCTAGAACTTGCAGAGATGGTAAAATTGACTTCCTTAATTAGGGAAAAGACAACTTGTAAGTTCATTGATTGATGGAAACCCTTATAGACTTTTTTTGTGAAATAAAAAAATGGACTTACGATTTATATTCACAAAATGTAAGTTTTTTCTCATAATCATAGAATAAAAGGTAATTTGTATTGGTATTTATAATTGTTGTAAAGAAAATCAGAAGTCACTTCATTTTATGTCTTTTGGTTCTTTCTGTGTTTTTGGCTTTTCTTTCTGTTCTTCTTTCTATTTTATTTATTTCTCTTGATATTAATTCTTGTTAATTTTTATCTTTGTCTCAAAACATTTAAGAACAAGTAAAATAAAATAAAACTGAGCAGCATGATATGAAATATGATATAATTTGAAGAAATGTCTCAAACATGATCCTCCCTAGTTCTTATGAAGATAAAATAAGGAAGCTGGGAACTGCATTCAGACATGAAAAATGCGATTACTCTAATCTTATAATAAAAGTAATATTAATATTTATAACTCTGTTTCCTAGTCTGGTCTGCCTCAATGGATTGACAGGAACAGGTGTGTTGTTGCTGTACAAACTTAAGAGTTGCTATTGAGATCTTGCTCAGTTTGGTTGATCTCAATTTTTTTTTTACTAAGGTTATTTCTGGTCAGTATTTGGATGAGAGACAATCAGGAAATGCTATTTCAGTGCTATTCCAGTGCTATAAGCTTGATTGGAAGCAGTAAGAATCATCTGTACTATTACCAAGGTCTATAGTGACTTACTGATTTCTGAGATGGATATGGAAGACATAGGAAATGACCTTGAAGGAAAGAAGAAAGAACTGCTAACAAGGCAATAGTCAGATACATGTGGCCTGAGTCCTTTTATAAAAGGGCTCAAAATGTAAATAAATTTCTCAGTCAAACTCCTCCCAAGCTCATATGAAAACAAAGGGAAGGAATAGGAATTTTCTTATTGTAGCTTTACAATAAGAGGGGTGCTGGGAGCTCCATCACTGGAGGCTTTCAAGAAGAGACTGGACCACCATCTATCAGAAATGGTGTAGGATCTTCTGCTTGGGCAGGGGGTTTGGAGTAGATGACCTACAAGGTCCTTTCCAATTCTGTTAATCTGTTAATCTGGTCTACACAGCATTGATTTCCTAGTCTGAGCTACATTGACGGAGTGACAACAAAGCAGTAGCCATTACTATCCAAAGAAGGACCTTCTTAAGAACAGTCAATTTGGAGTATAAAACTAGGTGGTTGTATCACTGCATTCAATATAAAACAAAGCTATCTTTGGATGCTTTCATGTATATAGTTTCATTGCTAAACCCATTTTTAAAAAAAACTACAAATAGAGGAAAGTATGCTGATAACAACTGGTCTGCTGAGATTGGCAGTAATTTTATGGGTAATAGAACCAATGATTATAAAGCAAAGCCCACATATTCACAGAATGGCAAGTTCTTTTTGTGCACCAGCCCCAGAGCTATATTTAGCATCCGGGTAAGTCATACTCAGCGGGTGAAGACCAAATAATCTTTAAAAAAAGAGAGCATAAAAGAAACAGAAGTTATCTCTGCATGTGTAATAAAGATTAATTATAAGGCATGTGCAGAAGACAAATCATTTGAAAATGTCTTTTTTCTCTCTCAGCAGTTCAGTAGTATTTACAAAGTTAAGAGCAAATTCCTAATAATAAAAGCACAATATGATATGGTGCAACAGTCATGCAAAGGTTGCCCATTTTTTCTTGGTAGTAGCTTCTTCAGGACCATGCCTGAGTTCCTGGGCAAGAACTGTTGCTACTTACTCCTTTTTAAGTTGCTGCCCATTCTAATTAGCTCTCCCCTGAAGTACTTGTCACTCTCTTCCCTTTCCTGGCTGGTGCTACATTTACTACTGGAAGCAGCTGTCTGGATGCAAACCAGTAATTGAGGAGGAGGAAAGTGAAGATATTTCAACAGGCAGGTCATCTCTTCCCACCATAGTGCAATGACAGGAAAAGCTGCAACTGCTGAAAAAATGTTCCTCCTACACAGCTATTAATGGCACAAAAGATTTTTAATTGAGTCTTATACTGTGTTGGCCAACCCTGGCAAAAAAAATGCAATTCAATCTACACAGAGTTGTCTTTTCTATCAGATCCTATTTTTCTCACAGTTCCAGCTGAGCCTCCAAGGATCAAATGGGAATGTAGATATAATAAGGGCTCACAAAGACATAGATAGATAGATAGATAGATAGATAGATAGATAGATAGATAGATA
>BLBF01000020.1:45903218-45952432 GCA_015471245.1 Laticauda colubrina
ATAGATAGATAGATAGATAGATAGATAGATAGATAGATAGATAGATAGATAGATAGATAGATAGATAGATAGACAGACCCACAGGTTGGATAATGTTGTAGCCAGAGGTTGCAAATGACAAATTTTTGATCTTCCTCCATTTTTCTGTCAATCTGGGAATAGAAGTTACGCTGTAGTGAATTATACCATTGCCCAGAAAACTTGTGTGCACTTGCTTGCACTTGAGTGGATGGCCTGTGTTCTCAGTGGAAAGTCCCAGTTCTTGTTGGCCTGCCATAGCAGCATGCTGAATCAGCAGGACGAAAGAGGCTACATCTAGTAATCCTCACAATCCTAGTAGTTTTGACGCATCGGTAGTCTGGAAGCATGTGATCATGGTGAACTGCACAAAGTTGTTTTTATTCTCTAAAGAGGAAGAAAAATCTTAGCCTGAAGGAGCAGACAGGACAAACTAGTCAGTTTCAGATGGGCAGCCAACCACTGATTGGTTGATAGTTCTACGTGCTCCACTATTAGTCAAAAAGGACTCAAGATGATTGGAAGGCAGTTTCTTCATTTAAATGTGTACATGCCCATAGCATCCTTATTTTCCAAAAAGTTTTGAAATGTGAGAAAAGTCTGGATTCAGAAGAAAATAGGAAGGGTTAGGGTTATTTGGAAGTTCTGCTGATCTTTACATGGATTTGAAGAAAAAAGAGAAAAAGGAACAGCAACTGGGATAGGCACTGTGTTTAATTAAGTAATCAACTAATTGGACCATTTATATGCTGCTTCCTTTCTTAAATTGTTGGACAGCCTATTTGAATACAATAAAATGTTTATTTAAAAAATGAAAGCACAAAAAACCAACAATAACATTAAAATACTAAAAAGCCTAAGCAAATAAAAATATTTTAAAATCTTCCTCTAAAAAGGACAGGGGCTTCCTGACTTCCACAGGTACATTATTCCTTATTAATAGCAGAATTTTCTGTCAATGGTAGATGTAGCCTTAGAGCAAGGGTGTCAAACTTGCATCATCACGGCAGCATCACATGACTTTTTCCCCCTTTACTAAACCAGGCGTGGGCATGGCCAGCATGTGACACATCTGGCCTATGAGCCATGAGTTTGACAGCCCTGCCTTAGATGAACTTGCCAAATCTCTCCTATCAAAGATCTGAACATGCAGAACAGGCCATATGTGGCAGAGGCTTCTGCAGGTAACTCTGAGTCCAAGTCAGTGGTGGGATTCAAATTTTTTTTTTACTACTGGTTCTGTGGGCATGGCTTGATGGGTATGGCAGGGGAAGGATACTGTAAAATCTCTAGTCAGATGTGGTCAGTTCTCCAAACTACTCAAGATTTCCACTACCGGTTCTCCAGAACTGGTCAGAACCTGCTGAATACCACCTCTGGTCCAAGTTACCAAAGGCTTTTACAAAGTGAGATTCTTAAATTTGTAAAACAATGGGGACATTAAGGTTAATAATTATAAAGGTGATTATGTAAATAAATACATCAACACAGGTGATGTGATATTTTCAAGAGGTGACATTCACCAACCATATTGTTACATTCTGGAGCAACCACAATTTTTGCCCTTCTTTGGACTTGAAATAAGCCTGCACACTAACAGGAAAATCCAAAAATCAAAGTTGTGGAACTTCTGGCCCACAAGCTAAATTCTTCTCTCTAAGTCTCCACTGGGATGCCACTGCTTTAAAGTACAGGCAGTGTTTTCCTGATATTTATCTATTTCACATTATTCCCAAAGAGAAAAGACATTTGTTGAAAA
Organism: Laticauda colubrina; assembly: GCA_015471245.1. Taxonomy (NCBI): domain Eukaryota; kingdom Metazoa; phylum Chordata; class Lepidosauria; order Squamata; family Elapidae; genus Laticauda; species Laticauda colubrina. Next base: position 45,904,996 of record BLBF01000020.1, read on the forward strand.
AAGTCCATTTCTTATGGATTACTCAAAAACATTTCCAGCTTCTGGAAAGCACTTTCAATACCAAATTCTCCAAGTATTCACTAACCCTCTGCTATTTCTTTTTGAAAAATAAGTGTATTGGGCAAACTAATTCTAGAAGAACTAGTATTTCAATAGTTTCCAGATGGGAACATCTTCATAAATGTGATTAAGGGGGTGTTGAAGTGACTCCTTCCTGAAATTAAAATAATTTCCATGAGAGGGATGAATCCTTGGCCTGAGTATTCTGACTTGCACTGAGTATTCACTTGAATCCAAAGATTCCATAACAATTTGATTCCAAATTTATGTATGCAAACTTATTAATGGATTTACTCTTTCAGAAATACATGTTTTCTGGTAGAAATCTAAATAATCACAGTGCATGTTTTGCATCAAAACAGATAACAAAGTAAATTATATACATGAGATAACTTGAAAAAATAAAAATAGCCATAAGGAAAGAAAAGGAAAGATTCAGAGGACAGTAGGTTCCCCCATTGCATTAAAGCATAATTTGAATTGCTTTCTTTGGATTTAAGTACCATTCACAAAACAATATTTTGCTATAAATAATCACAGTGGGTTGGATCCCCAGTCTGATGCCAAGGGAAGAATATGTGCCTGATGACATGGCTCTTGGCATCTACCAGGTAATCTGCATAGTTCATTTCATCTCTTGTAATGTTAACCATAATGGAAAACTAATATTGCAAAGCAACACCTCAAGGATAAATTGCATTTCCAATACTTCTGGATCCATTAAGAACCCCAGAAGCATTCTTAGTAAATAAACAGTTGGTGAATGTTTTCCAATGCGCTTGTTTTGTGCTACTTGGGTATTTTGTGGCTGGTATGGAAACCATTTTTTAAGTACTGTGAAGTACTGAGCAGGCACAGAGAATTTTTCTAAAGATTCCCTTCTATTTCTCTCATAGCTTAGTTAACATCAGTGCCATCTCTCCATTTTGTTTTCCACCAACAGAAGACTCTAATATCTCTATGTTTTGCATATGTGCATTCCTAGCATGCAGATACAAAATTATGTGGGGAATTTTAAACAGAAAACTACTAAAAGGGATTTTTTTTTCCATCTGTCTCTACTGCATTCAAATCAGCTTACTTGTGTTTGTTGAGAAAATAACATGGCATATTTTGAAGTAACAGTACCATAAAAAAAAAAAAGTCTTGAAATATTTAAAAATGTGAAGTGCCCAAACTGGAGGAAAAAGGAGGGAGTATACAAAAACAAGCCAGCAGAGTTTATGACAACCCCATTCTGTCCTATTCTCTTTCTTTACCCTGTCCTTTTTTCAATTTGGTAGACCTGAATATTGCAAAATTCATCAATTATAGCTGTTTCCTGTAATCTCTAGGATTAGCAGAAGATCCCAGAAGCAAGAAAGAGGAAGAAGTAGCTCTTCCTTTAACATCACCATGTACGTAAAGCCTTCCTGTTTGATTAGAGCAATCTTCTTCTACTTTGGCAACTTTAAAATGTGTGGACTTCAACTCCCTGAACTTCTGAGCCAGCTGGCTGGTGAATTTTGGGAGATGAAGTCCACACATCTCAAAGTTGCCAAAATTGGGGGGGGGGGGAGGAATCTTAGGGGGAGAGCAAATTTTCCCAACAAAAACCAGGACTTTCCCCCCAAAAAGAACTAATTTCTGTAACCAATAAAAGAAGCCATTGCATTATTTATTAATTTATTTCAAACTTCCAGTATTCCATCACATTTTATGGGCCTTTCATTCTGTTGCTTTGCTGCAGCACCCCATTTATACCCTGATGTAGGCAGGTAATAATCCTGTTACTAAAGCCCCTGTCACACTGCACCAACAGATGCAAAGAGGATGTAAAACGGACAAAAAAGCTTGCCATCCGTAGGTTAACGTGATGAACTCACTGCCTCCGTTTTGCTTCCTCTCTATCTGTCCAGCATCCGTCTATTGACGTTTCATCTGCTCAGAAAGTTTTGAGCTACCCAAAACTTTTGCGTGGAAAATGTATCCAATTCGTCCTTTCTGCATCCGCTACGCATCCGCTACGCATCCGTTCTGCATCTGTTACTCATCCGCTATATCCGCTAGGCATCCGCTGCACATCTGCGCAACTCGCATCCGCTCGGACGCAGGGAGGAAGCGGAACGGCCGCAGAACGGATGCAGAACGGATGCAGAACGGATGCAGCACAGAAACAAAGCGTTTAAAATGGAAAAAACGTTCGCAGAGGGGACCTATCTCGGATATTAAGGATGTCTACAGGATGCCTAGAGGATGCCTAGAGGATGCCTAGAGGATGCAAAGGGACACCTATACTGCCTATAAAAAGGGGGAGCAACTCGTCTACATCTCACTTTCAGACCAGCAGCCCAGCTGTGCAGACGTCTGCAGCCTTCATCTGACTCTTCCTCTTCCACAGCATCCAGTCATGTCAATCGTGGATCGTAACACAGTCCTTTTGGCAGCCACCATCCTTCTGCAACAGTGCGAAGCCATCTACAGGCTCTGTGAACTCTACTACGGGAAGAAAAGAAGGCAGCCAAGAAGCGTCTGGGTCCAAAGATGGATCGGGAGAAGAGCAGAGTACGGGCTGTACAACAAGCTGATGGTGGAGCTCAGGAAAGAAGACACTTGGGCATTCCAGAACTTCATGATGCCGCCAGCCATGTTTGACGAAGTTGTGCAGCGCATGACACCCAGGTTGACCAAGGCAAACACCAACTTCCGGCCCAGCCTGGAACCTGGGCTCAAGGTGGCACTCACTCTGCGCCACCTGGCCTCAGGGACCACCTACAGGAGCATGCAGTACGGCTGGAGGGTGCCATACAACACCATCAGCATTGTGGTCAGAGAAGTGGTGCAGGCCATCATCGAAGAATACCTGCAGGAGCTCCTCCAGTGCCCCTCCACTGAAGAAGGATGGAAGAAAGTTGCAGAGCAGTGGTACCAGAGGTGGAACTTCCCACACACCATTGGAGCCATAGATGGGAAGCACGTGGCCTGCAAAGCACCACCCAAGTCGGGCTCCACTTATTTCAACTACAAGGGCTAATTCAGCATCGTCCTCTTTGCCATGGTCGATGCTGATGACAAGTTCATGTACATCGATGCTTTAGGCAGCGGCTCATGTTCAGATGCCCAGGTATACAACGCCAGTGACCTCAAGGAGGGGCTGGAAAGCAACCTCATCATGGGCTTTCCAGATCCAGACCCCCTGCCCAACGACATGCAAGATGTGCCCTACTTCATCGTGGGGGATGATGCCTTCTCCCTGAGAACCTACCTCATGAAGCCCTACACTTCAAGACACCTCACCCGTGAAGAGAGGATCTTCAACTACAGGCTGTCCAGGGCAAGGCAGGTGGTGGAGAACGCCTTTGGCATCCTGGCCAACAGGTTCCAGGTACTTCTCACCACCATGCAGCATCGCCCAGTGACTGTGAGGAGGATTGTGGAAGCTTGGTGCATCCTGCACCATCTTATGCGCACCCACTACCCGGTCTTGCAGAACAGGCTCGTGGACCTCCAACAAGGCAATGGGGACATGGAGCCTGGGGAATGGAGGCAAGGGTGAAACCTGATAGACACTCAGGATGTGCAAAGCCCCAACAGAGCCTCACGTGAAGGGAAGAAGCAGCACAACCTCCTGAGACACTGGTACAACTCCCCAGCTGGAGCAGTAGAGTGGCAAGACAGGATGATAGATAATTAATGAGTGCTTCCTTCAGCCTGTCTCATCACACGGATGAGATTGGGCCATGTATGTTGGGTGGGCCTACAATGAACAGGGTGTTTAATAAAGAGTTGTGTTTGTGTTGACATGTGTGGATGATTATTACATTATTATTGATAATAAAGGGCCACAGGTGTGGCACCAGGGAGGGTGGACCATACAGTCCCACTATGCTTGCACTGGAGGCTTATCTATCCCACTGCTATCCTTACCCATCCCACAGCTATTACCCATCCCAAAGGTATCCCTGCCCATCCCACAGCTATTACCCATACACAGGTATCCCTGCCCATCCCACAGCTATTACCCATACCAAAGGTATCCCTGCCCATCCCACTGCTATCTTAACCCATCCCACAAGCATTCAAAGGCTTAAACCATTCTAAAAGTTTCCACCAAGACTTTATTAAAAAAAAGAAATGAAGCAAGTGTGTGAATCAAAGATAAACTTTATCGAACAACGAGCTGTAAAACAAAAATGACCCAAGTCAAGTGTCCAAATAAACTCTACAGGTAGCCAGCTACCCAGTCTCTGGCACTCTTATTGGTCACTCGGAGGTGTGCCCAGTCTCAGGGGTGAAGGGTCCAGGTGCTGTGGAGGTGGGTGGTGCTGGAGTGCTGGTCTGTATCATCATTGGGGTGCCTGGCCCCGAGAGGACAACGGGACGGTGTGTTGAGGAAGCTCTCAGACAGCTGGCTTAGACCCGTGATGCTGAGAGGTCCTTCCTCCATGCCATGGGGTGTCAGCCCCAGTACTGATGACAGATGTACTGAGGCCGGGCTTGGCTGTGGGGTGGAGGAAGGAGTAGTGTAGTGGGGCTGTTTGGTCTGCAGCTGGGTGAGGACTGGCATGGGTGGCATCGGTGGTGTGGGTGGCATCGCTGTCGTTGGTGGCATCATTGGCGTGGCTGGCATCGGTGGCATCAGTGAAACCGGTGGCAACGGTGTCACCCGATGACTCTGTGCCTGGGCTGGGAAGGGCTGCTGCCTGTGCTGCTGGACCTCCTGGTAGCCGTAGCCCTGGTAGGTGAGGGGCTGTGAGAAGCCTTGGTATGGGAGGGACATCACCTGGGGTGGAGGAGTAGACCTGGACTGGGTGGGAGCAGGTTCCTCTGGGTCTGGAGGGTTCTGAAGCAGCTCCGTGATCTGGTCCTTCACCACCTGGTACTGGGGTTCCTCCATGTTCTTGAGGGTCTGGTTGACATAGGTGAGGAAGGGATTGCAGTTGGAGGATGAGGAGTCGGTGTGGACCAGCTGAGAGAGGAGATCTATACTGGTGCGGATGGTGTCCCTGATCTCCAGCAGGACAGTGTGGCTCTGCCCCTCCTGCTGTCTGGCTCTCTGCCTTTCTGTGGAGGCGGAGCTGGGGGGGGTGGATGCGGCTACGACTGTGGTGGACTTAATGTCTCCTCTCTCCCACCGCACCAGGGAGTCCTCCACTCACTCCACCACGGTGACAACAGCTGTCTGCGGGTTCTCCGCTGTGGCACGCTCCACAGAAACCTGCCTGGAGACAGGGGCTGACTCTCAGCCAGAAGAGGACTGGCTCTCAGCAGGCTGCTGGAGAGAGAGGGTCGTGAGAGGGGCTGCTGCTGCTCCTCAGTGGCGGATCTCACCCTCAAGGAAGCTGCACCTGGCCATGACGTAGGTCTCTCTGTCCGTCAGCTTTACTGTGGCCTGGCCAGATTTCTTCAGGTGCAGCTTCCCATACCAGGTGTGCATATGTTTCCACCAGCCGAGGAGTACCTCCGAAGTGTAACCCATACTCTCCGCCCTCTCTCTCCAAGCAGCTTGCTTCCGCTTGGTGTCCCTGTACAGCCGGTGTCCCTTCCACCACAGATAGTCATTCTCTCTCAGCCACTCCAGCACCTCATCCTCGTGTTCCTCCTCAATGAAGTATTGCCTCCTCTCCTGTCCCCGCATACGCCTTTTCCTCCCTTTGCCAGGACCAGATGGGCCCTCATCAGAGGGGCTCCCAGGTGGTAGGGGCTGCTCCTCCACACCAGCAGCACCAGCAGCACCAGCAGGATCATCATCATCATCATCATCATCATCATCATCATCATCATCATCTTCACCAGCAGGATCATCATCATCATCAGCAGCAGCAGCAGAATCAGCAGGACCAGGATCAGCAGCAGCAGAGTAATCACCAGGAGCCCCAGCAGCACTAGCAGGACCAGGAGCACAAGCAGGACCAGTACCACGAGCAGGACCAGGAGCACGAGCAGGACGAACAGAACGAGCAAGTCCAGGAGCACGAGCAGTACGAGCAAGTCCAGGAGCACGAGCAGGACGAGCAAGTCCAGGAGCACAAGCAGGACGAGCAGGACCAGCAGGAGCTTCAGCAGAGTACGCAGCAGCAGAAGCACCACCGCCAGGAGCAGCTTCCGCAGAGTACGCAGCAGAAGCACCACCGCCAGGAGCAGCTTCAGCAGAAGCTCCAGCACCAGAAGAGCGAGCCCGAGCAGCAGAACCCCCAGCAGAAGCAGAGTCAGGGACAGGGAGCGGGAGGGTGGCCCTGTCCCTCTTGCCAGGGATGGCGGCAGGTTGCTGAGACTTTCACTTCTTCCCCATGGTTGTGGGGTTGCTGGCTGGCAGGGAGGCTGGCAGGGAGGCTGGCAGGGAGGCTGGCAGGGAGGCTGGCAGGCACCAAGGCTGGCAGGCACCAAGGCTGGCAGGCACCAAGGCTGGCAGGAAGCCTGGCACCAAGGCTGGCAGGAAGCCTGGCAGGAAGGCTGGCACGAAGCCTGGCAGGAAGGCAGGCAGGCAGGTAGACAGCAAGGCTGGCAAGCAGGCAGGCACCAAGGCTGGCAGGCAGACTGGCTGGCAGGGAGGCTGGAAGGCAGGCTGGCAGCAAGGCTGGCAGAGAGGCTTGGAGGCAGGCTGGCAGGAAGGCTGGCAGCAAGGCTTGCAGGCAGGCATGCAGGCAGGGCAGGCAAGAACTCGATGTATCCTGCAGCAGGTCTTTCCTCCGAATGCTGGCCACGTGCAAGCTGCTTCCCTTTATATCCGGCGGGCTTGCGCAATGCATCCCCCCTGCATGCGCAATTAATGCCAGGCATCCGCTAGGCTTCCGCTGTGCATCCACTAGGCTTCCGCTCTGCATCCGCTTCATCCGCTGTGCATCCGCTCTGCATCCGCTTCATCTGTTTCGCGTCCGCTTTGCTGAGGCCCCCCGGAAGCCCTGTGGATGTGCCATCCGCTCTCATCCGCTTCCATCCGCTAGGCTTCCGTTCCGCCTCCGTTTTCCATCCGCTCTGCATCCTCCCCGCGTCCGTGTTATCCGCTCTGTTTATGCAAATTTTTTCCCCTTTTGAGAGCGGATAACAACGGATAGAACATTTTGCTCGTCCGTTGTGTCTGTTTTGCATCCGTTGGGCAGTGTGACAGGGCCTTAACATAGAGTACTTGTGAAGTGCTTTTTAATTCTTCCAAACCTCCCCATCAGTAATGCCAAATGCTATGTTCAGAATTATAAGACTAGCTATACTCCTTCGCTTCCTGGTCCTTCTTTGAAAAAGAGGGGCCAGGAAGTGAAGGAAAGATCCTATGTTTCAGAAGACTTTTTCCCATCTTAATGCACTGAAATCCAGCAGAGATAAATCTTGAAGTACTAGCCATCAAGAGCCATTCTACGTTTTAGATGCGTTTAGATAGTACAAAGAACATAGGATGCACTTTTTAAAAAACATTCTAATCTTATGAGTCCTTAATGTATTTTATATACTTAAATATATTAATGCCTCAAATTGGAATAATTGGTTTAAAATAACTATACTGGCATTTCCAGGTAAATTATTTGACTTTGCATTGCTTCATCTTATGAAGCCAATACATCCTGCTCCAGCAAAGTTGCTGATATGATTGATAGCTAGACCTACCTTTGCCTGGGAAAATGCTGCGAGGAAGCCTAAGGAGATTAAATTATTGGGTGTTAGTTGTGATTAGCACACATATAACACTTTCATTTCTAAAATGCTTTATGAGTGCTCATGAATAAGAAAAAGACAGCTGGGTGTCACTGCCCAGGGTGTGGAAGTCTCTCTGGGAAAAGATTACAATCAAGCAGCTTCTCTGAGTCGCTCTTTGTTTCCTTCTAGGAGTGTACTGTATGTTTTATGGCAGTCGATTGCACTCAGTTTGTTGGCTCAAGAGGTCATTGTTTCCCCAAGATACTCAAAAGAGAAAAGAAGGTGAGAGAAGAAAGACATTCCAAAGTATGTGGGTGGATATTGCATTGCTGCTCCCAAGAAGGGAGAAATAAAGGGGAAATTACAGCAGAAATATCAGGAGTCCAACACTAGGAGGAACAAAGAAATGCAAAGTTAGAGGGCTGTAGAATATATGAAAATACTAGCTCTATATCTGTGCTTCGCTACGAAACTATGTGATCGGGCTTAGTTTTGGGGGAGGAAAATAAGGGGAAAAATTGCCTACCAGCATCTGCCTCTGCCTACCAACATCCATCGGTATTCATCTGGCTAGAGTCCTGTCAGTGTGTGAGAGATGAGGGCTGTTTGGAAACTGAAACAGTATTTGCTCTGTGAGTAAGAAGGAGACAGAAAGAAATGTGTGTGTGTGGCTTAGCTCAACTGTTCTGTACTAAAGGTGGTTCCTGCTGTGAAACTAAAACTAAAACTGAACCTTCTCTCCTCTGCTTATATTTTGCATGTAGAACAGATTTCTTTTCAGATGGGGAGGGGGAGTAGAGTTCCTTAGCATCAGAGCATGTTAAGCCCCTATCCCACTGCACTAACGGATGCAAAGAGGATGTAAAACATTAAAAAAAACTTGCCATCCATTGGAAAACGCTATGCATCCGTTGTGTACTCATTGCATACATGTTTCATACGCTCTATCCGTCAAGCATCCGTCCACTGCGATTTCATCCACGCAAGAAGTTTTGAGCTGCACAAAACTTTGTGAATGGATGAACTTTCCACTGCGTACAAAGTAAATCCGTGACATACAAGCAACAAATGTTCTATGTCCGTTTATCACCCATTAAACGTCCGCTGTATCCTCTCTGCATCCTCTGGGCATCCTCGCAACTCACATCCGCTGCAGCTGAAAACGGAAAGAGGGAGGAAACAAAAGGTACACGGAACGTCTACACAGCGTTAGTAGCACGGAAATAGAAAGGATGCGCAGTGAATGGTTTGCATCTGATATACATCCGCTAGGCTTCCTATGAACATCCGTTTAACATCCCCGCTACATACTACCCACGTCCATTCTTTTCCGTTCTGTTTATGCAAATTTTTGCCACTTTTTGGAGCGGATGACAACGAATGGAGCCACCCCAAAAATTTTGCTTATCCGCTGTGTCCTTTATGCATACGTTTTGCGTCCGTCGGCCAGTGGGACCTAGCCTTTAATAATATATGAAATACTAATGCTCTGATGGTCATTTCAAAAAATATTTTCTTAGTGAGCACCTAGAAGCCAAGAAGAACATATGTGCCAAATTTCAAGTTTATAGGCATTACGGTTCTGGAGATTTTGTGATGATGTGTGAGTAGTATTTAGCTTTTATACATATAGATGTATCTTGTGGAAAATATAAGTGAAGCCGCATAGGGTCGTGGTTAAAATCTAGGACTAGGAATGGAGAGGCCACATTCCAGTCTATATTCCAAAGCTCACTGGGGTGACTTTGTTCCCATCGCTTTTTGTTGGTCCATTGCATATCACAGAGTTGTCATTGTAGGGGAAAATAGGAGGAACCACCATGTACACCACCTGAGCTTCTGTTTACAAAAGGCAAGATATAATAATGGATGATTTTTTTAAAAAAACTGAATCCAGGATCAATCAATAAAAGGATTTGGTGAGCAGTTCTGAATAAAGAGTATTTCTTAATGGCTCAGCTTCACAAAGCTCATCACGGTTAATTACAGAATTCATCTCAACAGATGAATTCAACTTAGATGGCTTTAAATGGGGGATCAACTATTAATTATGTAAAAGATAGGCTAAAATCAGTTATCAGTCACTTAGCTATGTATTAATTCCAGTATCAATCCATTGTACCTGAAAGCAGCAGGTCAGGTTAGGAAATACGGTATTAAAACAGGATACATGATATTCCCAGCTATTTCCTTCAGCATCTTGGAATTCCTCCCTCCATGTTGCTTGGCACCTATCTGCTACCATTTTAAATTGCATATACATATACATCACCTATTGAAGTAGCATGCAGTGCCCATATACATAGGTGCAAAGACAGCTGCTTTCGTCTGTTGACCAGATCAGGAGTTTTGGCTCTTTTCCTTTTCTTCCATATTCAACTTCTCCCAAGATCCACCCTTGCCAAAAATAGCCTGTCCTACATTTCAGAAACTCTGATTCTTCTTGTATCTTTTACTAATTCTATTAATTTTTCTTCATAAACAACCAAATCTATCATGCTTTCAGATAATATTCATTGCTTTGCCATGTGTACTTATGAATAGACTTATGTTGAAATCACATATTGGAAAGAGATCTTTTCTAATTAGTTAGTCACCCAAGAGTCACCATTTTCATTCAGTTTGAATCTCCTCAAGGCCCAGTTGCTTTTTCTGTACTCATTTGTCACATTCCCCACCACCACCACCACAATTCCTTTCAAATCACTCAGCAGAATAAGCCCTCCTCTCTAGCCTCAAATCTTATTCATTCAGAATGTTGAACTTTTTTTCTGAAATCCATTCCTGGTTCTTCCATTATCATAACTATTGATTAAACATAAAATGCAACTATCACCAACCTATGAATACTCATTTACAAATACACCTAGAACAAATCAGATGATGCCATTTCATGCACCATTTTAGTCTTTTAATTATTAAGATTTCCTCTAATGTATTCAATTCCCTCAATTCCACAAAATTAGATAAACTTCCTTCATTCTATTACATCCTTCTTTCTTAAACACACAAGTTTTTTTCTTTCTCTGATTAATTCATACCCTTAACTATTTATTCCTTTTAAATTCCATGTTGTAATCTTTTATGTCCCGTGTTCCCTCATAAAAATTGATCCCTGCTGCCCATTATGGTTTTGGGTCAATCAAGGCTTTAACGTAACATGTTTCAGTAATATAGAAAAAAAGCAGAGAAGTTATCTGCCTCTGTCATAATTGTATCATTTGCAGTATACCTTTCTAATGTTAAGAATTGTATCAATCACCACTGGCACATTTTGGCCTTGATATGCCTCTGAGGATGTTCATGCTATTCTTTATAGTGACTGCTTTATAAACCAATCTATAACTACTTTATAAACCAACATCTGTTGCCCATATCCCATCTTGTAGAATTTATGTGCATTGTACTGATGCACACTCAGAATGGAAAAACTAAATTTCAGTTTAATGTGCAGATCTATTTTCTTAACATACACCCTAAATGTTGTACCAAATGTTCCATATTAACATACTTCAAATAGTCTATTCCTATTGGTTAACAAACACTGAAAGCTGATTGGTGCTCTACTCGACGCTGATTGGCCAATAATAGCTAGCCTATGATTGGCCAGCTCAGCGGTGGGAAAATCAAGGAGCTGTCATTGGCCACAAGCCGCAAACAGCCTTTCTATAAAAAGGGCTGCCGCGGCTCCTGGTTAAGACGGATTTTCAGAACCAAATAAAAGAGCTGAAGTTACGCTGGTCTCCGGTCTCATTCTTTGCGAACACTACACCAAATCTTAGGGGTCCTTTCATTAAAGGGACAGTCGTAACTTCAAAACTTCTTTACTACATTTGAAAAGTGACTCCGATCATGATCTTTTTTGTTCGGCATTATAAGAAATTTGAAAGTTCTTTAACTCATATGATCTAGTCTTGTCCAGCTGGAACACTGCTTTGTTTTAAAATCATTAGACGTGTCACTACAGTTTTGGAAGAAATATTATAATGAAGGATTTTAATATGATGTTGAAATATATTCCTTAAACATAAAATTTATTATCTCATGAAAAGTATTGGCAATTGTGAGCTTTGGGCATGGCATTGGTTATATTATCTAACTATTTACAAAGGAGATAGTGTTATAATTTTATTGGAGAACTAGATTTGCATGTAATCTATCTTTTTCATCATGAAGCAAATTTCCCCAGCTTGACTTTAGTATTTCCATTCTTCTTCCCTCCCACCCCAAGAAATTAAACGCATTTCGCTGTTCTGTATGGGTAATTCCTCCAAAAAGGACAAACTTTGGCTGAAATAATTTAAATATTTTATTTTAATACACTATTAGTACAATATTTGCTTCTTTACTTGAAAAAAAAATAACTAACTCGCAACTTCTTAACTTAAGGTCTGTTGACATCATACAAAATTTTATTCTTTCCTATTTGGAATTCTGGATATTAGAATGTGATAGGGTTTGTTTGTCCTGTACTCCAGATATCCATGCCTTTGTTGCCTGAAAACCAAGAGGCGATAAACCTTTTGTCATTGCAATATGCAGTCCATGTATGGACACCCTATAAGTGAGTGACCTCACAATTACTGCTGCCTGGCAGTATTGCTGCTATTTTTACCACTTGTTGTTTTGCTGATGTAAAAAATGAACATTCCCTTACTAATTTATATAACAATGTTTTATATGAAAACATAAAACATGAAAATATGTTAAACAATTGTTATGACTCCATAAAGGCTAAACAATTTTATGATGGTGTTACAACAGCATTTTTAAAGCATTGCACAACCAACTTTCCAGAAACATTTATAGTATTAAAAAAAAATTGCTGTGCCTTGTTTTTTGATGGCACTCATGAGTAGAGCCAATACTTATGATATACACCGAGCACTTGTAGGGAACATGAGCAGTCAATGAAGCATTTATCCATGGAGGAAATGAGGGTAATTCACCTAATTTGTTTACCTGGAGTTGGAAACTTTGATGGCCTCAGTCATACCATGCAGCCAAGATATTCCAACCAATATGACATGCTTTGCCATGCCAGATCAAATGGACCCCTTGCTGTTTTATATATAGTACCTATTTCCACAGTCTGCTGAAAAGCTGCCCCACCCTAGAGTCTGTTGCTGATACCCTTTCATGTCCTATTGAGAAGATGAGTGAAAGATATGCAGTGGGACTTCCTGAATCACGACTGGTAAAGAGCCTTTCAAGTCTATTCAAAGAAGATTGTGTGCCAACTCTGTGTGTCAGAGGTCATGAGATCATAAATATGCAGTGTACCAACTAACACCCCCCCTTAAAAATAGTAGACATCTGCATAGAGGGTTGGAAAACAGGGACAAAGAGAACAGCCGGCCCTTCTTCAACATTTGTTTTAAAAGCCAGTTAATCTGTCCAATATATACAAGAGAGTAGAATATTATGCAGATATTTTTCTGTCTTTTCACTAGAGGAAAAGCATGCCTATGAAAGGATGGGCCAATTCATTTCAAAACAACCACACTGAAGGTGGAAAATCAAAATGTTGCCACAATGGAAACTAAGCATGTGAATGCTCCAAAATAAATATTGATGCAAGCAATTGTAGCTTGACCATGCCAGATGTGTACTGGAAGTTTCCCAATGTGTTTTATGTTTATTTTATTTCCTAATCAACCAATAACCAATATTATTTATGCAATGAACAATTGTTATGCTCTCAGGATTTCTCAAAGCATCAATAAGGTTGCTTTGTACATTGATTAGCAGCAATTGCAATGGACTCCACATATCAAAATTGGCATACAGCATGCGGCATACCCCCAGGGCTGAAACAGATGGTAGTATGCTTGTGTAGAATAGATGCAGAAATATGACCCCAGAAATCCATAAAACATTTTGAAGGATGTTGAACTGCATTCCTTTGGTTGTTTACTGCTCTCTGTGAAAATGTCATTGGATTGAAAAGTGAGCACATCACAGAAGTTCTAAGGCACTTATTTCAGATCATGTATTTCTTTTGCTTCTGAAAGCAGCACCATAAAACATGTCTTTAAAATCATGAGCTGTGTTGAACATAGATTAGTTCTTTGAAGCCACTGCAAACCTGGGGTCCATCATTTCCTGAGATATTGTTGTCCCAGGAATGCTGGGGGTTCTAAGACTAGCCTTCGCTCCACCCAGTTGAGTTACACCAGACATAGCAAAGCATTATTCTGTACAGTATAATGATGGTTGGGAAGAGATTCCAATTCAGGCATGTTGTCCATTTCAAGGTGAGTTCCTTTTTTACAGGTTTTTCAAAGCATGTTCCCTTAGAGAAATACACAGTCATAAATCATTCAGTCTTAGGTCTTGTAGTGCTTTTCTGCTCCCAAGATTGCTGTTCCTCTGTTCTTGCTATAGGAGTCAATAGGAATCTGCAATTAGCTTGTTTTCAATCAATCAATCAATCAGAATAGAGCTGGAAAGGACCTTGGAGGTCTTCCAGTCCAATTCCCTGCGAAAGCACAAGTGACTGTCCAGTCTCTTCTTAAAAACTTTCAGTGATGAAGCATCCACAACTGCTGATGGTAAGCTGCTCCACTGGTTAATTGTCCTCCCTGTTAGGAAATTTCTCCTTAATTCCAGGTTGCTTTTGTCCTTTTCAACCATTGTTTCTTGTCCTGCCTTCTGAATGCTTTGGAAAATAAGTTAAATCAACTCCTCTTTGTGGCAGCCTCTTAAATACTGGAATACTGCTATCATGTTTTCTGTTTGCCTCTATCCCTTGGAAATTGCCCCATTGTTTTGAACATTTTCTCACATGATGTGGCCTGTTGTTTCAACAATTTCCTTGCAATCTCATTTTCACATATTTTTACCACCTAGCATGTTCTAACTAATCTACAATTTGTCATTACTTTCCTGAGATTGGTATGTGCTTTCTCTCTCTCTCGCCCTCCCTCCCTACCTCTCTCGTTGGTGGCATCAAGCTTGAAGAAATATCCTAAAGAGGCTTATCTTATCATCTTTTCAATATTGCAGACTCTTAATTCTTCTCTTCTTCCTTCAAACTCTGCATGAGGTTACATTAGGAGTTGTTAGTCCTTTTCCATGCAGCTATTCAAAAGTATTTTTCACTATTTGTACCAAAATAAACAGCTGTTGTCCAAAACACTGAACAAGTAAGCTGTGAGTTGGTATTCTGATTTGCCAAGTTTATATCCTGCAAACGAATTAGAATTATTCCTGGATAGTTGTTTATTTAGCATGGGTCAAAGTTCCCTGTAGTTGTAAAGACCAAACAAATATGGTGGGAATGATTATGAGTAATGCAGTTAAAGCCACAGCCAGTGGAAGGAAGTTTAATTAAGGGAGTGGGCATCCTATGACCATCTACAATAAAATAAAGAAGCTGAATTTGTCAGACAGGATGTTAGAACTGCCATTAAAGAATTCAACTAGTTATATGATCTGGACATAAATGAGTTAATAAACCTAGACTTCTCAATTACTATAATCGAAACAGAGCTCATATTTCTTTATTTTTATTACAGTATATCTATTTCTGTTTGACTCCAGGCATTATGAGGCTAGAGCTATTTTCATCATACCAGTGATGACATATTCCTGATCCCAAGGGCTGCTCGACAGAACGAATGAGTCTTTTTTGAACCAAAAGTGTCTCTTCCCATGTCAAATGAGGGCTCCTCCAAGAAACAGTACCTAAATCTATTAGCTGGCTTCTTTGCTAAGCAATAGTATGCTGTCTTGGTTGCTTAATAAGCTGTTTTATTAAATATGATACGAGTCGAAGACTTCGTCTAGTCACTATCTCATGAATGGCCTAGCTTTGTACTGTAGTTTTCCATATCCTGTGCCCTCAGAAGTTCTGTACGAGTTCTGCAAATTTTAAATGGGATGCTGTGTACTTTAAAGAAATATATTCACAATGTTACATAAAAGGTCCATTATGGCACTCACATGACAGCTCTGCCACTTCTATAGAATTTGTATGTCAACGATAGGTCCACAAACAAAAGATCATACAGGTAATAAGACAACATATAAGCCCCCCCCCCCTTTAATATTGAGGTAGCATCAGGCATAGATGACTTCTGCTTCTAACAAGCAAGAGAGGTGTACAAAGAATGATATATGTAAGTATGCTTTAATACAAAAAAATGGTTCTTGAATTGTAAGATAAGAGAAGAAACTGCTCCTAATCTAACCTTGATGTTTATTGCCCTACAACAGTAATAAAGCTGGGCTCCAAAGCAGAGGAGAATGGTACAACTTTCCATTTATTTAGCCATTCATGGTTAATGAAACATTTGGATATAGGAATTAATGGTGCAAGATTTGTCAGCAGCCAGATGAAAAATACTTGAGGCCAAATTAAATTTTACAGTTGTTACTGAAGAAATATCCTTATTTCTTCAGGGATCATAAGATAGATATTCCTGTATTCCTGCCATATTGGTACTTTATAGTCAACCAAGATGAGGGAGTGGTTTGGGGGGGACAATCTTTTCCCCATGAAATCCCCAAACTTACCCTGTCCTAAATTGAAAATACATTTAAAAAAATGAAATTTAGCAATATTTCAAAATTAAGATTTTTATCTTGATATATAGAGCTCAATTTTATTTTATAGCTTAAGGTCATTTTAAGATTCGTATATTCTAACTGGCTACATTATTTAATTTAATATAAATGAATAGAAGATTCATTATATCATATTGCAACACCCTTGACAGCTATTATAAAATGTTATGTCTCAGTTTCTGGATTTATATAATGTACAAAGTCATTACATGCATTGTTTCATTTAGATTTAGTACAGTTGTGCAAAACATGCGATCCAGTCATTTTTCTGAGCCCCCAGACCAAAGCTCTTCAAGTTTGTTAGGGGCAAATATTGGGCGAACCATTTTATTTGAGGAAGGCTTGGCAGTTTTAAGAGTTAATATTTATGGTTTGAATCTTGCAGAAACAAAAAGACACCCACTTTAGCTCTTATCACTACTGAAAAGAAAACTAAAACATTTTGTTCCTGTCGTCACCCATTTTTGAAGCATGATGTTCCGTATTTGGTGCAAAACCTAATATAACTTTCAATTGCACAAAAACCCTGCATCTCTGTCTTAGCATGTTGAGAGCCACATCTGTTGTTACATCCTTTATGCTCATTTCATCTTTACATTAACATGTGTTCTTATACTTTGAATATCTTATATCCCTCTATCCAAATACTAAAAAAAAAAGTCACTGTTGCTTAAAAGCTATCAAATTGTTGGCAATTACTTGCAAGATGAATGCAAAATTATACTATGTTTTAAACAGCCCATTTGTTGCAAATGATTTTGAAATATTGCCAGATATTGTTTCCCACTAGCTGTCTTAATCTTCTGACCTGTAGTGGGAATTAGGTATAGCATGCTGTCGAAAGGTTGTTACTAATTTCTGCAGCAAAATCTTTGAAATGTTAAACATAGTCCACACTACATGCACATGAAATATAAGTATGCAGTGCGTAAATGCATATGGAATATACTACATCTAGTAAATGTTTTGAAATAATTTTTGTAAGTATGTATGATTGTTTCAGTTCAATATAAACTCTTCAGTATGCAAAAGAAAATCCATTAGCTATGTGTGTATTTGTAGGAATTAAATATATATTAGGTATGCATCCAATCATTGTGAAGGCATTTACTTATATATACTGTTGGTGTTTTTCTAAAATCACCAGTGAACATGATATTCTATGCAGGGATATCCCAGATATTCTATGCAGGGATATCCCAATACAGCATTTTGTTTCCTGTAAAAGTAATGGGACTTTTTTTTACTAGAAACTCCAGACAAAAACATTCTACAAGCCCAGCAAATATTTCTGGAAACAATTTAGGACAGAAAGAAACTGAGAACTTGTGGAACTATCAAGGACTCTCAGAGGTGTTTATTACACCTGGGGAAGATGGGGAATTCACATTGAAAATGTATGGATCATTTCTTGGAAAATGCCAAAATCAGCTATTGAGTTTCTTGTTGTTAGAGTCATGAATTTCTTGTTCATCTGATATGCTCTTTAAATTGCAAATGAATTGTATCTTTATATTGGTCTTTTAACTATGGGGGCTCTAACTATTCATGCAAAATGCTCCGAATTCTTTACTTTTAAAAGGCAAAATAGCAACCAATAGAACAATATGAGCCTTTACAGAGCCACTTCAACCAGAATAACTGATTTTGCACTTAGCGTCCTTCAAGAGATGTTGGACTTCATAATCCTCAATTAGGAGATTTGAATTCCAATATTCTGAACAGCATCAAGTTGTATTAAATGGGAAAGACTACAAAGTTGGACCAATAATGCAGCCTATCCTGAGATAATGATCTTCAGGATCTTGTTTGGTTTCCTAGCTAACAGAGTACCTAGAAGTCTTTTGGATATAAGAACTCTAGCATCCTATGCAAAAGGCCCCAGATTTTTTTAATTTAAAAGATCAGATAGAAAATAATTTGATAAATTTGACCACATCCTCATGTTTTTTAAATACTAAATCTGAGGAACAATTATTTGCAATTGAAAGTTAGCACTGTTAATATACTTCACTTACAATCATAATCCATTACTAAGCAGTATCGTCATTGGATGAGTTGTGCCTAATTTATTACCTCTGTATCCGATTTCGTCCATTGAGTTTGCTTTTGGAAGCCCCATGTGAAGGTCATAAATGGCAATCCCAGGACCCTTCATAAATACATGCCAGTTGCCAAGCACCTGAATTTTTATCATGTGACTGCAGGGATGTTGAAACAGTGATAAGTTACTTTTTTAAGCATCATCATAACTTTGAATAGATGTTAAACAAAAGAGTCAAGGACTACCTGTGTTGCCTTTATTTGAAGATTGGCTTGATTTTACCCTCTCATGATTTATACCAATGTTTCTTCTGTTTTTATGAATATTATGGCTCTCTCATACTTGTCATAGCTAAGTAAGTTGTGTCTTTAGACTCTGTGATAACTAATTTTGGTTGGATAAATTTGGCTTTGGAGAGAAGTGTTGAGGATTCTTACCGCTACCATAAATTGAACTTTTTGCTTTAACAGAAAAGATGTTATCTTGTAAATGAGGTACAGATGTGGTTCCAGGTCTTTATGTTTTGTCTTATATTGTATTGACAAATTATTCCCTTTTATCTCAAAGCATTTATTATGAAGGAATGGATACAGCAGGGGTGTCAAACTCAACGCCCGGAGGTCAGTTCTGCCCTGTGGGGTATTTAGATCTGGCCTGCGGGGACACCCTAGAAACCACCCTAGAAAAGGACCGGCCTATGGTGCTTCTGCCAGTGAAAACAGGCTCCTGAGCTCCATTTTCAGATGCCACAGCCTCTTGCAACCCTCTGCCAGTGAAATGGAGCTCAGGCGCCATTTCCACTGGCAGAAGGTTGCAGGAGGACATAGCTTCTGAAAACAGAGCTTGGGAGCCTGTTTTCTCTGGCAGAGCGCTCAGGCCACCACAGTTGCTCCCAACAGAAATGACATTGAACTGGCCATGCCCACCCTAGCCATGCCCACCCCAGCCCCCCAAGGTCAAACACAAACCCTGGTGCGACCCTCAATGAAATCGAGTTGACACCCCTGGGATACAGTGCATTATTAATATAATTGTAAGGCATTTTGTATATTGTATAGGGCTACCCTTGAAGGATCTACAGCTACAGATGGCATGAGAAAGTATGAGTTCTCCATGATTGCCACGTTACACCTCTGTTCCATGAGCTGCATTGGTTGCCAGTTTGTTCTTGGGTTCAATTCAAGGTACTAATTATGACCTATACAGTCCTACATGGCATGGGAATAATATCTGGGGGACCACCACCTCAAATATATCTTCCTTTCCCCTCAGATCCAGTGGAAAGGACATATTAGGGGTCTTTTCTATGAAGGGGCTTCATCTGATAAAGACACAGGATGAGGTACTTTCTGCTGAGGCACCTGCCCTTCAGACAATCAGTTCTCTGAATCTTAAATGGGCCCTGACCTTTCCTGGCCTTTTAGAAAGCTCTGAAGATGCAGCTGTACCATCAGGCCTGGAGATCCTATGAAAGAATGGAAGGGAACCTATGAAATGGTTGTATTGTTTGTAAGCTGTTGGTTGACACTCATGTTTTAGTTTCTGGTATTTGTTTTAATTGTTTTAACTTTTTAATTGCTTTTTATTTATATGAGAGGGTTTTTTTGTTATCATTTTCACTTGTAAGCCATCCAGAATCCTGGACATCCACATAAATTGAATGAATGAATATTTA
Source organism: Laticauda colubrina (assembly GCA_015471245.1). Lineage (NCBI taxonomy): Eukaryota > Metazoa > Chordata > Lepidosauria > Squamata > Elapidae > Laticauda > Laticauda colubrina. The sequence goes on from BLBF01000020.1 coordinate 45,924,954, forward strand.
AAGAACCATAAACATTTTTATTTTCAGGATTACTATGAATTACTCATGGAATCTTATTTCACAACGCAAAATAATGCATTGTTTATTGTTGAGTGCTAACCTACAATTCAGAGGTCTGTAAATCCCCAAATAAACTAAATTCAGAATTAATTAATTAAGAATGGGAGCCTGGAGAGAGAGAAAATGATTTTCCTATATCTATGGAAGAAACAGTGAAAAGGGATTAATCTGTTCTTAGCATCTTAGGTAAGATGCTCCACCTCTTTCTCTTATAACTTGTTTTAAAACCACAGAATTTAAATTACAATTTAAATTTTCCCCCATATTTTCCCCTCTTTTTTATGACAAAAAAATAGAAGACTGTGCTTATGCCTTCCTGATAGCTTGAATTATTATCATCAAAAGTGATTTCCTAAACATTTCCAGCCAGTGAGTCAGTTCTGATAAGAGGAATAAAATGTAACTTATTTCCTCCAAGTTTCTCTTGCTTTATTAACCCATGTGGGTGCATGAAACCATTCAAAAACTCTTACTGTGACCAGAGCTCAAATAATGGTTAACTCAGATAAGCAGTACAAGGCACGTTCTAAGGCAGAGATCTCCAAACTTGGCAACAAGCATAGGTGGCTGGAGAATTTTAGGAGTTGAAGTCCATAAGTCTTCAAATTGCCCAGTTTGGGGACCACTGTTCTAAGGAATGAAGAACAATGAGTCAAGAATGGGAACTCCCTGGGTTGCACTCAGTAAGGGATTCAAAAGTATTTATGGGATGAGAAAAGAATGTAAAGCCCATGTCACACTGCACCAACGGATGGAAAGAGGATGTAAAACGGAGAGAAACACTTGCCATCCGTTGGTTAACACGATTCATCCGTTCTGTACTCACTGCGTACGTTTTTCATCCTCTCTATCCGTCCAGCATCCGTCGACTGAGGTTCCATCCGCTCAAAAAGTTTTGAGCTGCTCAAAACCTTTTGAGCGGAAAATGTATCCAACGCGTCCATTCTGCATCCGCAACGCATACGGGGAACATCCGTTCTGCATCCGTCGTCAACCGTTACGCATCCGCTACATCCGCTAGGCATCCACTGCGCATCCGCACAACTCAAATCCACTCCAGCGGAAAGCGGACACAGGGAGGAAGCGAAACAGACGTGGAACGGAAGCGCAGCGTTAGTAGCACGGACGGAGAAAGGATGAAAGCGGATGCAGCTCACATACAAAGCATTTAAAATGGAAAAAACGTTCGCAGAGGGGACCTATCTCGAATATTAAGGATGTCTAGAGGATGCCTAGAGGATGCAAAAGGACACATAGGGGAAAACCTATATTGCCCATAAAAAGGGGGAGCAACTCACCTGGATCTCACTTTCAGTCCAGCAGCCCTGCAGTGCAGACCTCTGCAGCCTTCATCTGGCTCTTGATCTTCCACAGCATCCATTGATGTCCACCATGGATCGTAACACATTCCTTTTGGTAGCCACCATCGTTTTGCAAAAGTGCGAAGCCATCTACAGGCTCTTTCAACTGTTCTACGGGAAGAAAAGGAGGCGGCCAAGAAGTGTCTGGGTCTGAAGATGGATCGGGAGAAGAGCAGAGTACGGACTGTACAACAAGCTGATGGTGGAGCTGAGGAACGAAGACACTCGTGCATTCCAGAACTTCATGAGGATGCCGCCAGCCATGTTTGACGAAGTTGTGGAGCGGCTGAGATCCAGGTTGACTAAGGCAAACACCAACCTCCGGCCCAGCCTGGAACCTGGGCTCAAGGTGGCACTGACTCTGCGCCATCTGGCCTCAGGGACCACTTACAGGAGCATGCAGTACGGCTGGAGGGTGCCACACAACACCATCAGCATTGTGGTCAGACAAGTGGTGCAGGCCATCATCGAAGAATACCTGGAGGAGCTCCTCCAGTGCCCCTCCACTGAAGAAGGCTGGAAGAAAGTTGCAGAGCAGTGGTATCAGAAGTGGAACTTCCCCCACACCGTTGGAGCCATAGATGGCAAGCACATGGCCTGCAAAGCTCCAGCCAAGTCGGGCTCCACTTATTTCAACTACAAGGGCTTCTTCAGCATCATCCTCTTCGCCATGGTCGATGCTGACTACAAGTTCATATACATCGATGCTTCAGGCAACAGGTCAGCTTCAGATGCCCAGGTATACAACGCCAGTGACCTCAAGGAGGGGATGGAACGCAACCTCATCATGGGCTTCCCAGATCCAGACCCCCTGCCCAATGACACACAAGATGTGCCCTACTTCATCATTGGTGATGACGCCTTCTCCCTCAGAACCTACCTCATGAAGCCCTACACTTCAAGACACCTCACCCGTGAAGAGAGGATCTTCAACTACAGGCTGTCCAGGGCAAGACGGGTGGTGGAGAACGCCTTTGGCATCCTGGCCAACAGGTTCCAGGTACTTCTCATCACCATGCAGCATCGCCCAGAGACCATGAGGAGGATCGTGGAAGCTTGCTGCATCCTGCACAATCTCATGCGCATCCGCTACCCAGTGTTGCAGAACAGGCTTGTGGACCTCCAACAAGGCAATGGGGACATGGAGCCTGGGGAATGGAGGCAAGGGCGAAACCTGATAGACACTGAGGATGTGCAAGGCCCCAACAGAGCTTCACGTGAAGGGAAGAAGCAGCGCAACCTCCTGAAACGCTGGTGCAACTCCCCAGCTGGAGCAGTGGAGTGGCAAGACAGGATGGTAGATGATTAATGGATGCTTCCTTCGGCTTGTCTCATCACACGGATGAGATTGGGCCATGTATGTTGGGTGGGCCTACAATGAACAGGGCATTTAATAAAGAGTTGTGTTTGTGTTGACATGTGTGGATGAATGATTACATTATTATTGATAATAAAGGGCCATAGGTGTGGCACCTGGGATGGTGGACCATACAATCCCACTATGCTTGCACTGGAGGCTTATCTATCCCACAGCTATCCTTACCTATCCCAAAAGTATCCCTGCCCATCCCACAGCTATTACCCATCCCAAAGGTATTCCTGCCCATCCCACAGCTATCCTTACCCATCCCACAAGCATGCAAAGGCTTAAACCATTTCTAAAAGTTTCCACCAAGACTTTATTTAATAAAATAAATGAAGCAAGTGTGTGAAGCAAAGATAATCTTTATTAATAACAAGTTGTAAAAGAAAAATGACCCAAGTCAAGTGTCCAAAGCAAAAATAAAGTCAACAGGTAGCCATCCAGTCTCTGGCACTCTTCTTGGTCACTCGGAGGTATGCCCAGTCTCAGGGGTGAAGGGTCCAGGTGCTGTGGAGGTGGGTGCTGCTGGAGTGCTGGTCTGAAGCGCCACTGGGGTGCCTGGCCCCGAGAGGACAACAGGGGACGGTGTGTTGAGGAAGCTCTCAGACAGCTGGCTCAGCCCCGTGATGTTGAGAACCCCTTCCTCCATGACATGGGGTGTCAGCCCCAATACCGACGACAGATGTCCTGAGTCTGGGCTTGGCTGTGGGGTGGAGGAAGGAGCAGTGTAGTGGGGCTGTCTGGTCTGCAGCTCGGTGAGGACTGGCGTCAGTGGCATCTGTGGCGTGGGTGGCATGGGTAGCATCAGTGGCACCGGTGGCGTCCGATGTACATGTGCCTGGACTGGGAAGGGCTGCTGCTGCCTGTGCTGCTGGATCTCCTGGTAGCCGTAGCCTTGGTAGGAGAGGGCCTGTGGAAAGCCTTGGAAGGGCAGTGACATCACCTGGGGTGGAGGAGCAGACCTAGACTGGGTGGGAGCAGGTTAATCTTGGTCTGGAGGGTTGTGAAGAAGATCGGTGATCCTGTCCTTCATCACCTGGTACTGGGGTTCCGCCATGTTCATGAGGGTCTGGTTCACATAGGTGAGGAAGGGCTTTCGGTTGGAGGATGGGGCATCGGTGTGTACCAGCTGAGAGAGGAGATCTACACTGCTCCTGATGGTGTCTCTTATCTCCAGCAGGACAGTGTAGCTCTGTCCCTCCAGTTTGCCTCTCTGCCTTTCTGTGGAAGTGGAGCTGGGGGTGGATGCGGGTTGGGCTGTGGTGGAAGTGCCGTCTCCTTTCTCCCACTGAGTCAGGGGGTCCTCCACGCGCTCCGCCACGGGTAGTACAGATGTCGGGGGGGTCTACGTCGTGGCACGCTCCACAGATACCTGCCTTGACACAGGAGCTGACTCTCTGCCAGAAGAGGACTGGCTCTCAGCAGGCTGCCTGAGAGAGAGGGTTGTCAGAGGGGCTGCTCCTTGGTGGCGGATCTCACCCTCCAGGAAGCTGCACTTGGCCATCACGTAGGTCTCTCTGTCCGTCAGCTTGACCGCGGCCTGGCCAGATTTCTTGAGGTGCAGCTTCCCATACCAGGTGTGCATGTGCTCCCACCAGCCGAGGAGCACCTCCGAAGTGTAGCCCAGGCTCTCCGCCTTCTCTCTCCAAGCAGCCTGCTTCCTTTTGGTGTCCCTATAGAGCCTATGTCCCTTCCACCATAGATACTCATTCTCCCTCAGCCACTCCAGCACCTCATCCTCATGTTCCTCTTCTTTGTTGTCTTGCCTCCTCTCCCATTCTCGCATCTGCCTTTTCCTCCCTTTGGCAGGACCGTATGGGCCCTCATCAGAGGGGCTTCAAAGTTGTAGGGGCTGCTCCTCCACACCACCACCACCAGCAGCAGCAGCAACAGTAGCAAAAGCAGCACCAGCAGGACCAGCAGCACCAGCAGCAGCACCAGCACCAGCAGGACCAGCAGGACCAGGAGCACCAGCAGGACCAGGAGCACCAGCAGGACCAGCAGGACGAGGAGCAGCATCAGTAGAGTAAGCACCAGCAGAAGCACCAGCACCAGGAGCAGCACCAGCAGAGTAAGCACCAGCAGAAGCACCAGCACCAGGAGCAGCGCCAGCAGAGTAAGCCCCAGCAGAAGCCCCAGCACAGGAGCAGTGCCAGCAGAGTAAGCACCAGCAGAAGCACCACCACCAGACGCAGCATCAGCAGAGAAAGCACCAGCAGAAGCACCACCGCCAGAAGCAGCATCAGCAGAGTAAGCACCAGCAGAAGCACCATCGCCATAAGCAGCATCAGCAGAAGCAGCTCCTCCAGAAGCAGCATCAGCAGAAGCCCCAGCCCCAGAAGAGCGAGCCCGGGCTGCAGAAGCCCCAGCAGAAGCAAAGTGAGGGCCAGGGGGTGGGAGGGTGGCCCTGTCCCTCTTGCCAGGGCTGGCAGCAGATGGCTGAGGCTTTCTCTTCTTCCCCATGGTTGTTGGGTTGTTGGCTTGCTGGCTGGCTGGCTGGCTGGCAAGCTGTGTCTGGAAGCAGGTCTTTCCTCTGAATGGTGACCTGCTTGGGAGCTGCTTCCCTTTATATCCACAGGGCTGAAGCAATGCATCCTCCCCACATGCGCAGTGAACGCTAGGCATCCGCTAGGCTTCCGCTAGGCATCCGCTAGACTTCCGCTCTGCATCCGCTTCATCCGCTCGGCATCCGCTCTGCATCCACTGTATCCGTTCCGCGTCCGCTTTGCTGTACTCCCCCGGAAGCCTTGCGGATGTGCCATCTGCTCTCATCCGCTTCCATCCGCTAGGCTTCCGTGGAGCATCCGCTTTCCATCCGCCCTACGTCCTCCCCCCGTCCGTTCCTTTCCATGTTGTCCACTCTGGTTATGCAAATTTTTGCCCCTTTTGAGAGCGGATAACAATGGATGGTACATTTTTCTCATCCGCTGTGTCCTTTTTACAAACGTTTTGCATTCGTCGGCCAGTGTGACAGGGCCTTAAGGTTGTCAGGAATAGTTTAAAAGCAGAGTCACTTGCCTGTAAATCCTTTCCTGCTACTCCAAGTAAAAGGGAACAGCAGTAAGATACAAGAGAGCATGTCAAAGCAGCTGCTCACTCAGGAAAGGAAGCTCCCATGCTGTGGGGGTGTTTCTATATTTATCTTTTAAAACTGAACATTCTAAATTGGAAGTGATTTTAACATGAGCTGAAAACACCTTGTGGCCTGTTTGGGCTCTTGGCCTTGCATTAAGGGATTTGACTGCATGAAGACAAACGAGTGAGCTCATCCATAGTTTTAGAATCATCTATTTTCATATTCTTCAGTAAATCTAAATGATCTATGCAATTTGCATGGGAGGATGGAGGGGTTGTTTTATTTATTTTTAATCATTTACTTTTTTAAAAGACTGGAAGACTGCTAACTAAATTATGGTTTAAAGATACACTCATCTGAAAGGATACAGAAGTTTGAAAAGGAAGGAAATGCTAACTGCTAAGAAACAGCAGATACATAATAAATGATCTCCATATCTGAAATAGCAACTGCCTCCATGGTTTTCTCCCAGGAGCATAAAAGGTTAGAAACCTGTTTTCTTTTAAAGGGAAAGCAAATAATTTTTAAGAATTTGAGAAGTAGGGTAGAAACTAGATTCTGTGAAGTATAACTAGAATATAACCAACTGAAGTGGCTCTTTATTAATATGGGATTATGGAAAAATTGGAGGGCCAGGATCTATGGAATACAGAAGGGGATATTACTTACAGTATTCTGAGTTTAATGAAGAACTAACAGCACGTTTCCTAATAGAGAGCATATTTTAAGGAGCATGTCATAATTTTGAAAAGTTTGGGGGAACATGTGTTCCGAATATCCTATTTCAGAAGCAAATAAGCTTGAGCGGGCGCTGTATTTTCCTTCCTGACATTTTAACATAATAGAGTCCTCCATTCTGCTATTCAATGGCTTCCATCAACAGAGGAAATGGGTAGGACTGAAACATAAGTGACAGATCCTTCTGCAGATAGCTATCCTTCCTTACTGCCATGGTTCATGAGATACCTCAACTATCCACTTCTTGTCTGCCATGCTACCTCTGTCAATAGGAGTTTGGGCCAGGTAAATAAGTGAAGACAGTGTGAAATATTTCCATAATATGTTTTTCTATTAGATTTATGTGCTGCCTGTTATGTTTGGAACTTGGTAGGCTCCAAGTTCCCTCTTCTGATTGGCCGAAAAGGCCGTTCTCGGATTGGCCATTAGAGAACCAATCCGATTGGCCCACCTGATGGCGGGAACAATTTAAAGTGATATCATTGGCCACAAGCCGCAAGCATATAAAAAGGGCTGCCACAGCTTCAGCTCTTGCTCCGTTACCATTGCTTTAGTGAGTTAAATAAAAGAGTTGTTGTTGGAACCTGTTCTCGCGCAACTTATTTCCGGATGGAACACTGGCAACGAGGGTGGGATCATCGTAGAAGAGTGAGACCGAAGCACGCGGCGATCTGAACTGAGTAAGAGAGATGGCCAGTAACAACGCGCCGCCTGCATCATTCAATCCTGATGAGGAGGATTGGGAGTCGTATATCGATCGCTTTCTTATGTTTTTAGAAAGCAACGAGCTACAGGAAATATCTGACCAAAAGAAGAGGGCTGTCTTAATTACACACTGCAGTCCAGCCGTCTTTAAAATGGCAAAGGCACTAGCCAAACCAAGAGATGTCAAACAGATGACTTGGCCCAAGCTGAACAGAATGCTCAGAGCACATGACGCACCTGTGGTCTCCAACTTGATAAAAAGACATGAGTTCTGCAAGAGAGACCAAAAGAAGATTAAACCATTGGAGATTTTGTAGCCGCCCTGAGACGCATCGGAAGAGCCTGCGAGTTTCAGAACAGGGACGAGGCCATGAGGGATCTAGTGGTCCTCGGGTTAAAGGACACTACACTTCAGAGTAAGCTGCTGAATAGACCAAACATAGCCGTAGCTGAGGCTATTGCGGAAGCCGCCGCCGCCGAAGCAGCAAAGAAATCCGCAGTCACCATGCGCCAGATGAATTCGAATCCAGATCCACCAAACCAAGCCAGAGAAAAGAAGGCAGAGGGAAGCAAGAAACAGCCCACAGCGACTGCTCACTACGAAGATCTCGAATCCCAGAGCGGCACTGAGGACGAAAATGAAGATGTCCATAGATTTCAATCAGACAAGAAATGGTGGGAAAAGAGAAGAAACAGGCAGGAATTTCAGTGTGTGGGATGCGGAGGCAACCACCCGCGATCTGAATGCAGGTTCCTAGACGCAATCTGTAGGGCTTGTAACAAAACGGGGGCACATCGAAAGGGTCTGCCGAAACAAAAAGAGCTATAGTCCTAAAAGACGCGGCAGCACCCTCCCCCCAGACATGAAGAGAGACAAGCCACAGCAGATGGAACCGAAGCAAAAGAACCAGCGAAAGAGAGGAAACGCACCAGACGGTTAACCATTGGAATTGCCAGGGCAGCAAACGGAAAAAAGGTCCGGATAGAGGTGAACATCAAGGGGAAGCCCTGTGAGATGGAAGTCGACTCCGGATCCTTTTTATCTATGGTATCCTGGAATACCATCCGGTGCCTGATACCGGACATCAAACAAAAAGAACTACAAAAACAAAGACTAATTTTAAAAGACTACCAAGGAAATTGAATTCTGGTATTGGGCCTTGGACATTTCCTCATCAAATTTAAAAATCATGCCGAAATGTTGCCTTTGACCATCATCGACTGTGATCGCCCTAGCCTGCTAGGAATCGAATGGTTTGCGCCCCTGGGAATCGGGATGACCGGGATAAACCTCATTGCTGCAGCCAACTGGGAAGAGAGCCTGTTACAAGAATTCCAAGATGTTTTCAACGGGACTCTAGGCAAATACAAGGGGACCCCAATTTCATTTAGCCTAGATCCAAAAATAGCCCCCATCCGGTTAAAAGCCAGACACGTCCCTTTTGCCTTAAAACCAAAAATTGACGAACAATTAAACAAATTAATAGCACAAGGGGTGTTAGAGCCAATCGACCATGCCAGGTGGGAAACACCCATCGTGACTCCCGTAAAACCAGATGGGTCAGTGCGCATCTGCGGAGACTATAAGGCAACCCTAAACCATGCGCTCCAACAAAGCGCATACCCAGTACCGATAGTGCAACACTTATTGCATTCCTTGGGGGAGGAAAATTTTTTGCGAAGCTTGATCTCACACAAGTGTACCAACAGCTACCCGTGGACTCCACTACCGCAGAAGCACAGACTATTGTGACACATAGAGGGGCATTAAAGTGTAACCGTCTCCAGTTCGGCATTAGCGTTGCCCCAGGCGTGTTCCAAAGCCTCATGGAGTGCCTGTTAAATGGAATCACGGGAGTCATTCCTTATTTTGATGACGTTCTGGTGTCAGCAAAAAACGCTAACCAACTAGAGAGCAGATTAAGAGAAGTCTTCAGATGATTTAGAGACACAGGCCTTAAGGTAAAGCGAGAGAAATGTAATTTAGCCACCAACCAAGTTGAGTTTCTGGGCTACCTAATAAATAAACAAGGGATACACCCCACCGAAAAAAAGACAAAGGCAATCAAAGACGCACCTAGACCTAGGAACAAAACTGACCTTCAAACATTCCTAGGTCTCATAAATTTTTACAATGTGTTCCTGCCCCATAAGGCAACCATAGCAGAACCCTAACATCGGTTGTTAGACAAAAAAACTATCTGGAAATGGGTCCACCGGGAACAAGCAGCATTTCAAGGTATCAAAGACCTATTAACGTCTAACACCGTTCTCATCCAGTATAGCAACACCCTGCCTTTGATGGTCACCTGTGATGCATTGCCTTTTGGAATCGGCGCCATCCTGAGCCACAAGCTACCAGACAGTAGAGAGGCACCAGTCGCTTTCTATTCAAAAACACTTTCCAAATCAGAACGAAATTATAGCCAACTCGACCGAGGAGCCCCGCAATCATCGCTGAAGTCAAAAGATTCCATGAGTACCTTTACGGCAGAACTTTTTCAATCATCACTGATCACAGACCCCTGCTAGGGATCCTAGCAGGAAACAAGCCAACCCCGAACATTCTGTCACCTAGAATGATGAGGTGGTCTGAATTCCTCGCTGCCTACACCTACACGCTGATCCACCACCCAGGAAAGACCATCACCAATGCCGATGCCCTGAGCCGTTCCCCGCTGCCCATCACAGAAGAGGACCCAGATCCCACTGTCTCCACACTCTAACTCGAGGCCTGGCCGAACCTACCACTATCCGCAGCGGACATCACGAGAGCCACCACGAAAGACCCTTTGACAGCTCGTATCCTCCATTGGGTAAGTAAGGGCTGGCCGGAAGAGCACAAAACTGAGATTTTTAAAACATTTCACACCCGACAGACTGAACTGTCGATCGAGAAGGGTTGTATTTTGTGGAGTGACAGGGTGGTGATACCACACAGACTCCAGGAAGATGTTTTGTGCATGTTGCATGAGGGGCACCCAGGCATAGTTAAGATGAAAGCCCTGGTCAGGAGTTACGTCTGGTGGCCAGGGCTGGACAAGGACATTGAACGTTGGGTGGCAACATGCCACGACTGTCAAAAATCGAGACCAACCCCCCCACACAGGCACCAGTTAGGGAATGGGAAACTCCCCGGGGCCCATGGTCTAGATTACATATTGACTTTGCTGGGCCGACGAAAGGTAACACCTTCTTAATAGTTGTGGATGCCTACTCAAACTGGTTAGAAGTAATACTCATGGCTTCTACAACCACCGAGGCAGTAATGAAACAATTAGACAAACTTTTCGCCACACATGGACTGCCTGATGTATTGGTGTCGGACAATGGGCCCCAGTTTACTGCGTTGGCATTCGAGCAGAACTTAGCTGCCCAGGGCATCCAACATGCTTTAACCGCGCCAGCCCACCCGGCTGCAAACAGTAGGGCTGAACGCATGGTTCGGTACACAAAGGAGGGCCTGGATAGAATGGACAAGGGGGACGTGCAAGAAAAGCTAAACCGCCTATTAACCCTACAGCATATTACCCCTAGCAGCACAACCAACAAAAGCCCAGCAGAACTCCTAATAGGTAGGAAATTGTGTTCCTACCTCGACAGACTACACCCCACTTATACCTGGGATAAACCCCCTGACTCCTCCAGCAAATACCGCGCATTTGAAATAGGTGACCTGGTCTATGCCAAAAACCTTACCGGGGACCCATTATGGCTTCCAGCCACGATCACCCAGATCACAGGCCCCCGGTCTTACCAACTACTCCTAGACGATGGAAGAGAATGGAAGCGGCACATCGACCAGCTTCATTTTCGCACCCTCGAACACAATAACACACCAGCAACAAAAATAAATTTTGACCAAAAAACAACCAAGGAGGGGGGGGAAATATAAAATAATAAAAAAGGGAGAGACGAACCTCCCATAACAAAGCAACAAACACTACACAAAGACTCAAATAAATCAAAAAAAGCACTCACGGTTAGAGGAATCCCAAAAGAGAAATCCAGGAGCAGGAGAACGAAGTGAGGCCTATCTGGAAGGAGACAGCCAAGCCAGCTCGACCAACCTGGACAAACCAGGAGGGAGCGGTGGAGCCATCTCTACCGGCCCGAGAGACTCAGGTGGGAGTGGCAAGGCTGACTCACCCTTCCAGAAGGTTCCAAGGAGAAAACACAGAGAAACAGCAATCCCGTCTGAACTGCTTGAGGACCACGCCGAGACTGAGCTGCGCAGGTCAACCAGGACTCGAAAAAGCCCCACCTACTTGCGTGACTACGTGACACATGTTGGACTGAACCAAGGGGGGAGGCGTGTTATGTATGGAACTTGGTGGGCTCCAAGTTCCCTATTCTGATTGGCCGAAAAGGCCGTACTCAGATTGGCCATTAGAGAACCAATCTGATTGGCCTGCCTGATGGCGGGAACATTTAAAGTGGTGTCATTGGCCACAAGCCGCAAGCAAGCCCCTATAAAAAGGGGTGCCGCGGCTTGGGCTCTTGTTCCATTACCATTGCTATCCTGAGTTAAATAAAAGAGTTGTTGTTGGAACCCAGTCTCGCGCAACTTATTTCCGGACGGAACACTGCCCATCTCTAGAAGCAGTTCTAGAAGTTATGAAGTTATTTGACTCCTAATCAAGGTCTTCCCTCATGGCCATGAGAATCCCATGCAGCTGACTCATAACAGCTGACCTAGACAGTATAGCCCACACTCAATCAACTATTATTCTCTCTACTGTTCACATATAGGAGACAATTGTCACATAAGCCAGGGCAGTGGAGTTGGTAGTAAGCACATCCATTGGATGCACACATCCAACTCATGGGAAAAGCTTGATGAAGCCATGCCTGGACCCTTCAGATTTCCTGTCGCAGATAAGAGAAATAATGGATTCATCTGACTGAGCAAGCCATTCTCCTGAGATGCCATACTCTCCTTGCTTTTAGGCGCAAGGACACAATTACTTTTTATGCAATGTTTTCTTAACAAAGTCACACTAATCTCCCCACTAATCCTTAATGCTCCCTGGAGAATGCTATGAAATAAAAACAGTATATTTGCTGTTGTTGAGGACCGAAGAATTTCCTGAGAACACAGTTATAGCTGAAAGATGCACAGCCGTGCTTTTAATAGAGAACCAGATAGTTTTCCTTCCTGCTAATTAAATGACTCTGGATCATTACAATTTAGCCTTGTAATTTACTTGTTTGGAGAGGCAGACTGGCACATCAAAGCAACACAGCCATGTTCTTGTAGTATGTTTTGCTTAGCAGTTTGTCTCTTTCTGGGTCAAAAATGGAGGCGTAATGGAGGGAAAAGAGACTCCAGTACCAACCTGCTTTTTCCTATTCTGTGAAAATTTAAAACTTAAGAGATGGCAAGTCAGAAAAAGTGACAATAAAGGAGCAAGCTCCGCAAATATGAAAATCTTTTGAATTAACGCTGATCCCTTGCTCTTTTACTGACATATTTTGATTACAAGAAATCACAAGTAGTTTAATTTGGATATACGGATGCTTGCAGCAAAGATCTAGACAAATGCAATCATGTGAAGGGCAGATTACAAAACAGGTTGGGCTGAGTAAGACTGAAAAGGCCAACTTTCAAAGATGTAATGAATTAAGTCTACTAATGATTGGGAATATATGGTGGCTCTTAAGATCCAGGTATGTAACACCAAATAAGTTACCCATGTTACCCATGTTACTCCTACTCATTCATATTAACTGAATGAGATTTGGCTTCCTTAATAAGAATACTATTATCCATAAAATTACTTCAAAACTTTTATGTAAAATGCCTGCTAACTTTCTGCAGTATAAAGGAAAGTTTATTGAATAATGATTGTTAATAATTAACATTGAATCTGAAGTGGAATTCAAAGGAATTATGAGCAAGTCCCAGCCCTGATTTTGATTGGATATGGGCACGTCACCTCATTTATTCCATAAATCACAAATGAAGTAATCTCTTACTTCATGAAGTAATCATCCTTCTTGATGGAAAAGGGGGGGGGGAATGATGTTTTTTTATGGGCCTGTCACATTAGCCGACAGATGCAAAACGCATGTAAAAAGGACACAGCGGACAAGAAAATGTTCCATCCATTGTTATCCGATCTCAAAAGTGTCCCGAATTTGCATAAGCAGAGCGGACAACAACGGAAAGGAACAGACGGGGGGAGGACATAGCCAGAATGTAAAGCGGATGCTCCACGGAAGCCTAGGGGATGGAAGCGGATGGAAGCGGATGGCACATCCGCAGGGCTTCCGGGGGAGCACAGTGAAGCGGACGCGCAGCAGAAAGAGCGGATGCAGAGCGGATGAACGGATGCAGAGCGTAAGCCTAGCAGATGCCTGGCGGATGCCTGGCGGATGCAGAGCGTTCACTGCGCATGCGGGTAGGATGCATTCCGTCAGCCCCGTGGATATAAAGGGAAGCAGCTCGCAAGCAGGTCACCATTCAGAGGAAAGACCTGCTGCCAGACAAAGCTCCAGCCAGCCAGCCAGCCAGCCAACAACCATTGGGAAGAAGAGAAAGCCTCTGCCATCTGCTGCCAGCCCTGGCAAGAAGGACAGGGCCACCATCCCACCCCCTGGCCCTGAGTCTGCTTTTGCTTCTGCTGGGGCTTCTGCTGCTCAGGCTGACTCTTCTGGTGCTGTAGCTTCTGCTGGCGCTTACTCTGCTGGCGCTGCTCCTGGTGCTGGGGCTTCTGCTGGGGCTTACTCTGCTGGCGTTGCTCCTGGTCCTGCTGGTCCTGCTGGAGCTCCTGGTGCTGCTGGTGCTCCTGGTGCTGCTGGTGCTCCTGGTCCTGCTGGTGCTTACTCTGCTGCTGCTGATCCTGGTCCTGCTGGCGCTGCTGGTGCTTACTCTGCTGCTGCTGATCCTGGTGCTGCTGGTGCTGCTGGTGCTGCTGGTGCTGCTGGTGCTGCTACTGTTGTTGCTGCTGGTGGTGGTGGTGTGGTGGAGCAGCCCCTACAACCTCGAAGCCCCTCTGATGAGGGCCCAGGTGGCCCTACCAGAGGGAGGAAGAGGCATACGCGTGAACGAGAACGGGAGAGGAGGCAATACTCCATCGAAGAGGAACATGAGGATGAGGTGCTTGGATGGTTGAGGGAGAACGAGTATATTTGGCGGAAGGGTCACAGGCTCTATCGAGACACCAAAAGGAAGCAGGCTGCTTGGAGAGAGAAGGCAGAGAGCCTGGGCTACACTTCGGAACTGCTCCTTGGCTAGTGGAAGCACATGCACACCTGGTACGGGAAGCTGCACCTCAAGAAACCTGGCCAGGCCACAGTCAAGCTCACCGACCGGGAGACCTACGTGATGGCCAAGTGCAGCTTCTTGGAGGGTGAGATCCGCCACTGAGGAGCAGCCCCTCTGACAACCCTCTCTCTCAGGCAGCCCGCAGAGAGCCAATCCTCTTCTGGCCAAGAGTCAGCTCCTGTGTCCAGGCAGGTATCTGTGGAGTGTGCCACGATGGAGACCCCCACGACAGCTGCACTCCCCGTGGCAGGGCACGTGGAGGACCCCCTGATGCAGTGGGAGCAAGGAGAGGGCACTTCCACCAGAGACCAACCCACATCCACCCCCAGCTCCACCTCCACAGAAAGCAGGCAGAGAGCCAGACTAGAAGGGCAGAGCCACACTGTCCTGCTGGAGATCAGGGACACCATCAGAAGCAGCATAGATCTCCTCTCTCAGCTGGTAGACACTGACGTCCCATCCTCCAGCCACAAGCCCTTCCTCACCTACATCAACCAGACCCTCATGAACATGTCCGAATCACAGTACCAGGTGATCAAGGACAGGATCACCGGTCTTCTTCAAAACCCTCCAGACCCAGCTGAACCTGCTCCCACCCAGTCCAGGTCTGCTCCTCCACCCCAGGTGATGTCACTGCCCTTCCAAGGCTTTCCACAGGCGCTCACTGTTAGGGATAACATTGTTCACCCTAACTGGTTTAGGTGAAATAATAACTATGAATCATAGTTAGTGTATGTTAGTGTGTATGCAGCTTTAACTGTGAAATAGCAATTAAAGGAGTGGTTAAGAAAACAATATAAAAGTAGCAAGACTACGGCTTGCTCTCACTCTCTCTTTCTGGCTTTGATGATCCCTGATTACTGCTTGGAATCAAGACTGCATAGCTCGAACGGGAGAGACAACAAAGGACTGATTTATAAGTGAACTGACATAGGATATTCTACATGGACTTTGCTAACTGAATATCCCTGAATGGACTGACTACATGGTAAATGACTATTGGACTGTTATTTGACTATGCCATAAACTTATACTGGAATAAACTATATTCTTGATAGCACAAGCATATCTGTCATTTTTACTGTATGTTAATAAACATACAAGCTTAGCTCACTCATTTATCTGTGTGCCTATCTGACTAACGCTGCACATTCTGTTTAGCTTGTCTCCCTAACCCTGGTTGGGGAACCCAGGCTTAACACTGGTTATGGGCCCAGAGGCTGCAAAGTCAGTTTAACTAGGTTAAACAGATTTATGTAAAGAGTGAGAGTTTGTGTTGTTATACATTACAGTAAACAGACAGCTGTGTTTTATTAATTATATTTTTATATCCATATAAGAAAACATGGCACAAGTCAATCTACAACGTTTGTCCCTTATATCCAAGCTGGATGGAACAAACTATGTATCATGGTCTACAAAATGTAGTCTACTTCTACGAAGAGAAGGTCTGTGGAACATAATTGAAAATCCACCAAACGTAGAAGAATGGGATCCAGAGGGTGAGGAAGACAGACTAAAGATAGAAGAATTTAAGCATAAAAATCAACAAGCCATTTGCATAATTGCGTTAACCTTAACTGATCAACAGCTTGTTTATATCCACGGAGAGAAAACGGCTTATGGGTGTTGGCAGAAGCTGAAGAGAATTTATGTTCGAGATAATATTGGTGCTCACATAAATCTAACACGGAAGCTTTTCAGGACGCATCTCCAAACAAATGGTGATATGCAGAGTCATTCAAAAACAATGCAAAACATTTTTAAAGAACTCCACGAGAAAGAACTTATTTTCTCTGAACAACATCAAGTTTATATAATTCTATCTTCCCTTGATGAAAGTTATGATAACTACGTAACTTCACTTGAAATTTTGCCAAAGGACAATTTAACTTTAACAGATATAACTGGCAGATTGATCGAAGAGGCCAGAAGAAGGCATGAAAGAGATGAATTAAGGAGGGAGCAACCTCAAAAAGAAGATAATGAATCTCCTACTGCATACGCAATTAAAAAGTGTTTTAATTGTGGAGGGAGAGGACACTTGGCAAGATTTTGTAAAAAGGCAAAGCGCCAGAATGCTGGCCAGTATACTAGAAAACATCAAAAGCTAAATAAAAATTTAGAGTTAGCCATGTATACTAACGGAGCTGTAAAAAATAATTTATGGGTGGTTGACAGTGGGGCATCCCATTGTATAACAAATGATAACAAAAATTTTATTAAAATGTCCCAGAGTACACAGCAGATATCGTTAGCCAATGGCTGGAAACTGAAAGCTAAAGGTCAAGGTATAGCATATTGTTCTTTTATAAAAGAGAATGTAAAAATGTTATATGTACCACAACTTAAGTTTAATTTAATTTCAGTTAGAATTTTGGTTAAACTAG
Organism: Laticauda colubrina; assembly: GCA_015471245.1. Taxonomy (NCBI): domain Eukaryota; kingdom Metazoa; phylum Chordata; class Lepidosauria; order Squamata; family Elapidae; genus Laticauda; species Laticauda colubrina. The sequence continues at coordinate 45,941,917 of BLBF01000020.1, forward strand.
GATATGTAGTTACATTTAGGGGAGATAACTGCATCATTGAAAAAGAAGATAAGAAAATTACTGCATCTTTAAGAGGTGGATTATATGTGTTAAATGATGATGGTTTAAAGGTGGCTAACACAATTTATGAAAATAAGAAACCTCATGACGAATGTATTCACTTGTTACATCGAAGGCTAGGGCATTTAAATTTTAAAATGCTTAAGAAAACTGTTGAATTGTCCAAGGGAATAAGTTTGAAATCTTGTAATAAGTATTTGCAATGTAATGCCTGTAATCAAAATAAGAGCAGGGTTATACCGGCTAATAGATTTGATGGATTTACAACTAAAGAGCCATTAGAAGTAGTATTTGCTGATTTAATAGGTCCGAAAAAAACCAAGTGTAGGAGGAGCTCGCTACATACTAAGTATAATGGACCACTATTCTAGATATGGGTTTTGTTATTTAATGAAGAGCAAAACTGAAACATATCAAAATCTATTTAATTGGTTAAAATTCTCAGAAAGAAAAACTAAAAAGAAATTAGTAACTCTCATCACAGATAATGGTACAGAATTTACAAATCATAAATTTAAAAACAGACTAAGACAGTTAGGTATTCAACATAAAATGTCTGCACCATATAGGCCACAACATAATGCCTTTATAGAGAGAAGAGGCCAAACATTACAATCAATGGCACGAACTATGATGTCTGATTCAGGATTACCTGACAATTTATGGGGAGAAGCAATAATGAGTGGTAATCATATATTAAATAATGTTGTTAATTCAACAACAGGTGAATTACCATTCACACTGTGGCATGGTACAAAACCTGATTTAAGTTACATGCACACATTTGGAGCACCAGCATGGGTGCATATCCCTACACAACTTAGACACAAAGGACAGCATAGAGCTAAAAGATTATTTTTATAGGATATACATCTAATCATAGATCTTATAGATTCTGGGAACCAGGTACATCTGGAGTTTACACCAGTGCTAGTGCAAAATTCCTAGAACATGTAGGATGTTATAGATTAGAGCAAGATTTAAATAATGAAGTAATTATTGAACCCTATAAAAGGCAGAAAGATCAGATTAGCTGTAAGAAGAGTCCAATTAAAGAAGAAGTCCACGAAGAGCAAATAGGACCAGAACAAGAGGAAATAGTTGATCAGGAAGAATTATATAATCAAGAACAATTAATAAATGAAAGTCCACCTGTAAGTCCTATAATACCTAGACGTACTACACATGTAACTAGACCACCTGATAGGTATCAAGCAAGTATAGTTTGCCAAGTAACTAAAGTTCCAACTAGTGTAGATGAACTTAGGATGTATCCTGCTAAGGATCAGGAGAATTGGCAAAAGGCTATGGAAAAAGAACTAAATTCATTAAAGGTAATGAAAGTGTATGAAGATGCCAAATTACCTCCAGGGGAAAAATCCATTGGATGCAAATGGATATTTAAAGTAAAAACTGGAAATGATGGGACTGTTACCCATAAAGCTAGGTTAGTAGCTCAAGGATTTAATCAAACTGCATCTGATTACGATGAAGTTTTTGCACCAAGCCTTAAAGCTACATCTTTAAGAGCAGCATTAGTGTGGGCAGCTAAGAAAAACTATATCATTAACCATTTAGATGTAGAAACTGCTTATCTACATGCACCATTGCAGCACACTATATATTTAAGAAAACCAATTGGCATAAAAGAAAATAAAGTAAATAGTGATGATTGTTGGAAACTCAAAAAGAGTCTTTACGGGTTGAAACAATCTGGGTTTGAGTGGAACCAATATATTGTGAAAGAGTTAAACAATATAGGTTTTAAATCTGGTTTAGCAGATCCGTGTGTGTTTAAAAGAGAAAATAATGGAACGGTGTCATTATTATTATTATTTACTGATGATATTGCTTTAATAACTAAGACTAATTATGAAGCTAATGAGATTATATCATTATTAGCCAAAAAGATAAAAATAAAGCATTTAGGTGAAATTAAAAGGTATCGAGGATTGACAATAAATAAAACAAATAATGGTTTTAAGATATCTCAGGAAGATAAAATTTGCCAATTAATTAAAACTTATAAGATGGAACTTTGTAAACCAGCAAAGACTCCAATGAGTCAGGAAGTTTGCCAAACTAATGATCAAAGTCTATGGCTACCAGGAGCTCCAGCAGCACAGGCAGCCCTTCCCAGTCCAGGCACAGGTATATTGAACGCCACCGATGCCACCAATGCCGCCGATGCCACCCACGCCACTGATGCCACCCATGCCACAGATGCCACCCATGCCACAGATGCCACCCATGCCACAGATACCACCCATGCCTCACCTTGCTTAGCTGCAGACCAGACAGCCCCATTACACTCCTCCTTCCTCCCCCCCACAGCCAAGCCCGGCCTCAGAACATCTGTCATCGGTATTGGGGCTGACACCACATGTCCTGGAGGAAGGGGCTCTCAACATCACAGGACTGAGCCAGCTCTCTGAGAGCTTTCTCCACACACCGTCCCCTGTTGTCCTCTTGGGGCGAAGCACCCCAGTGGCGCCTCAGACCAGCACTCCAGCAGCAGCCACCTCCACAGCACATGGACCCTTCACCCCTGAGACTATGGGCACGCCTCAGAGTGACTGAGAAGAGTGCCAGAGACTGGGTGGCTACCTGTTCACTTTATCTTTGCTTGGGACACTTGGGTCATTTTGCTTCTACAGCTTGTTATTAATAAAGATTATCGTTGCTTCACACACTTGCTTCATTTATTTTATTAAATAAAGACTTGGTGGAAACTTTTAGAAATGGTTTAAGCCCTTGCATGCTTGTGGAATGGGTAAGGATAGCAGTAGGATGGGCAGGGATACCTGTGGGATGGATAATAGATGTGGAATGGGCAGGGATACCTCTGGAATGGGTAAGGATAGCAGTGGGATAGATAAGCCTCCAGTGCAAGCATAGTGGGACTGTATGGTCCACCAACCCAGGTGCCACACCTTTGGCCCTTTATTATCAATAACAATGTAATCATTCATCCACACATTTCAACATAAACACAACTCTTTATTAAATGCCCTGTTCATTGTAGGGCCACTCAACATACATGGCCCAATCTCATCAGTGTGATGAGACAGGCTGAAGGAAGCATCCATTAATCATCTACCATCCTGTCTTGCCACTCCACTGCTCCAGCTGGGGAGTTGCACCAATGTCTCAGGAGGTTGCGCTGCTTCTTCCCTTCACGTGAAGCTCTGTTGTGGCCTTGCACATCCACAGTATCTATTAGGTTTCGCCCTTGCCTCCATTCACCAGGCTCCATGTCCCCATTGCCTTGTTGGAGGTCCACAAGCCTGTTCTGCAACACTGGGTAGCGGGTGCGCATGAGATTGTGCAGGATGCAGCAAGCTTCCACGATCCTCCTCACGATCTCTGGGCGATGCTGCATGGTGGTGAGAAGTACCTGGAACCTGTTGGCCAGGATGCCAAAGGCGTTCTCCACCACCCGCCTTGCCCTGGACAGCCTGTAGTTGAAGATCCTCTCTTCACGGGTGAGGTGTCTTGAAGTGTAGGGCTTCATGAGGTAGGTTCTGAGGGAGAAGGCGTCATCCCCCACGATGAAGTAGGGCACATCTTGTGTGTCGTTGGGCAGGGGGTCTGGATCTGGGAAGCCCATGATGAGGTTGCGTTCCAGCCCCTCCTTGAGGTCACTGGCGTTGTATACCTGGGCATCTGAAGCTGACCCATTGCCTGAAGCATCGATGTACATGAACTTGTAGTCAGCATCGACCATGGCGAAGAGGATGATGCTGAAGAAGCCCTTGTAGTTGAAATAAGTGGACCCTGACTTGGCTGGAGCTTTGCCAGCCACGTGCTTCCCATCTATGGCTCCAACGGTGTGGGGGAAGTTCCACCTCTGATACCACTGTTCTGCAACTTTCCTCCAGCTTTCTTCAGTGGTGGGGCACTGGAGGAGCTCCTCCACGTATTCTTCGATGATGGCCTGCACCACTTCTCTGACCACAATGCTGATGGTGTTGTGTGGCACCCTCCAGCCGTACTGCATGCTCCTGTACGTGGTCCCGGAGGCCAGGTGGCACAGAGTCAGTGCCACCTTGAGCCCAGGTTCCAGGCTGGGCTGGAAGTTGGTGCTCTGCTTGGTCAACCTGGGTCTCAGCCACTCCACAACTTCGTCAAACATGGCTGGTGGCATCCTCATGAAGTTCTGGAATGCACGAGGATCTTCATTCCTCAGCTCCACCATCAGCTTGTTATACAATCCGTACTCTGCTCTTCTGGAGATCCATCTTCGGACCCAGACACTTCTTGGCCGCCTCCTTTTCTTTGCATAGAACAGGTGAAAGAGCCTGTAGATGGCTTCGCACTGTTGTAGAACGATGGTGGCTATCAAAGGAGTGTGTGATGATCCATGGTGGAGATGACTGGATGCTGTGGAAGAGCAAGAGCCAGATGAAGGCTGAAGAGGTCTGCACACCAGGGCTGCTGGACTGAAAGTGAGATCCAGGTGAGTTCCTCCCCCTTTTTATAGGAAATATAGGTTTTCCACTCGGTGTTCTTTTGCATCCTCTAGGCATCCTGCAGACATCCTAAATATCCGAGATACATCCCCTCTGTGAAAGTTTTTTCCGTTTTAATACTCTGTATGCGAGCTGCATCCGCTTTCATCCTTTCTCCGTCCATGCTACTAACGCTTTGTGTCCGTTCTGCATCTGTTTTGCTTCCTCCCTGTGTCTGTTTTCCGCTGGAGCAGATTTGAGTTGCGCGGATGCGCAGCGGATGCCTAGCAGATATAGCGGACGCGTAACAAGATGATGACGGATGTAGAACGGATGTTCCCCGTATGCGTTGCGGATGCAGAATGGACGCGTTGGATACTTCATCCACTCAAAAAGTTTTGTGCAGCTCAAAAACTTTTAAGCAGATGAAATGTCAGTCGATGGATGCTGGACGGATACAGAGGATGAAAAACGGACGCAGTGAGTACAGAATGGAAGCATCGCATTAACCAACGGATGGCAAGTGTTTCTCTCCGTTTTACATCCTCTTTCCATCCATTGGTGCTGTGTGACAGGGGCTTTAGACTGGCAATATGTCATACAAAGCCAATATTTGAAACCTTTCATACATTTTATTCTCTACTTCAGTATATGTTCTTTTCACATAGAGATTTTTTAATTATATATAGAAACGCAAGTTAGAAACATCAAAATGGTGTTTCATTCTAAACTAAAAGTTATAGTTCATAACAACTTGAAGAAAACCAACAAGGAAGTTGGGAAGTTTGTTTCTTTAAGGTTTGCTATGAATTACTTCTAAAGATTTGTAGTCTCAGTTTCATCAAGAACTGATGTGTCCACTGAAACAAAAAAATATGTTAAGATCTCTGCTTTCCATAAAAGTTAAACTAAGAGGCTGATTTAGAAATAAGTTTTTCAATGAAAAATGTAAACCAATGAACAAGCCCTTAAATAACCTCACAAAAAAGTTTTATTGTTGGAGTTAATCACTAAATTTTATCTAGTGCTTGAAGCACGAAGCTAGAAACCAGGAGACTGTGAGTTCTAGTCTTGCGTTAAACATAGCTGGATGACTGCTTGATGACTTTCTTATAGCCACTCTCTCTCAGTGCAATTCACCTTACAGAGTTGTTGTTGTGGGAAATATAGAGGAGGAAGCAGTATTAGGTACATTCACTGTCTTGAGTTATTTACAAAAATAATAAAGACAGAAAAAAATATTAAAAATGGACATTTTGGGGGAACATTATACTGTATACTTCTGTATCCTCCATAGATGTTATTAAGCTATAACTGCCAGCATCGCTAACTGTTGATCACGCTGGCTAGAGCTTCTAGAAACTATATTTCAGCACATCTTGAAAGCCATACATTTTCCACTCAGGTCAGGATTTGTTACAGTCATGTTATGCAGTATGATGGGTAAATTGAAATGTTGGCAAGTTTTCTTTTGTGTTTGTTTTACTGGCACTTTGGAATAGTTTCTAGACATCAGGAGAATGTTTCTCAACATTGGTATCGATTTGGTTTTGTTATAGATATTTTTTATCAAAAATTATAGTTAAAAAGATAAAGATGAATAAAAACTGAAAGAATAAAAAAATAGAAAGTGCAGAAAAAGAAAAATGATCAAATGAAACAAGAAAAAAAAGACAAAAATAAGAATATAGTAAAGGAAAAGGAAAATATATAAAGAAATGGTGTTTCCTTTATCACAAAACAATTTTAGTTAACTTATCACCTTCTCTTAAAATACAGCAAATGATCACTTTCCCCCCATCCTATCAGAGGTGCTATTCAGCAAGTTCTGACCAGTTCTGGAGAACTGGTAGCGGAAATTTGTGAGTAGTTCAGTGAACCGGCAAATATCACCTCTGACTGGCCCTGCTGCCATCTATTCTCTGCCTCCTGAGTCCCAGCTGATGAGCTGGGTCTTCTTTTGTTGCCCTGCACAGGAGAACAGAGCTGGAAAGCAGGTTAGTGGGGTGGGGACTCAGGAGAGAATGGTGATTTTGCAGTAACCTTCCCCCTGGAGTAGGGTGGGAATGGAGATTTTACAGTATCCTTCCCCTGCCACACCCACCAAGCCATGCCCACCAAGCCACAGCACGTCCACCAAGCCACATCCACAGAACTAGTAGTAAAAAAATTTGAATTCCACCCCTGCATCCCATGTCTTTTCTATAAATAAATCCTTACAGCTAAATTATTCAGTCCTAATCAGCAAAAGTCCATCAAGAGTTACCAGAAATAACAATGTATCTCTTTTACCATTGATCAAATAAACCAACTTTATATTCCTTCCTTTTACATGATCTTTAGTCCCTTCAAATAAAGTCCTAGAACTTGATTTTTTTTTCATTTTTTCTTTATTCCTTCTCACAAAATTCTTCAATTCTTTTAATAAGCCTCTTTTGTAAATCCAATATAGGAAGGTGGTGCAAGTGATTGTTTTTGTTATTTTTATATCCTTTTTCATTATTAAGACATCAACCAGTTTTTTTTATAAATGTAAGTGCAGCATCCTTTTCCATAACTTTTTTTTTGTGGCCTGTCATTTTTAAATCCATTTCAGATCAATCTCAATCTTGTCTCATAAAACGTGTTTCTCTTCCATCTTTTAAACATAGTCTATCTACAGAAATAGATAGACTTTAAAATTAACTTCTGGATCCACTGTTCAAAAATATCCTTCAATATATTCAGTGTTAAAATATTTTTGCCATTTCTGCCCCATAAGTTTGCCATTCTTTCCTATAAGTCCCCCTGATCTATTAATATGATTTTTTTCATCCTCTGCTCTAATGCAGTTCAAATTCCATTTTTGTGATTTCCAGTGCCAGAGTTACATATGGTTCAAGTAGGTCAGCACGGGTAGGAATTCTTTCCACACCTCACGTCCCACCACTTGAACTCATAGATCTATAGATTTTAACAGGCAACCCTGTCAATGAATGCAATTTTAATCCTTCTAGTCAGCTTCTACTTAGTTTTACAATATCTGTTAAAAAAACTGCTGAGCTTGATTTTTCCTGTTTATAAGCATTATATAAAGCATGAGAGAATTGTTGTTTCACTCCACCTACAGCCCTGGCCTCAGGCAAGCTGCACCATATGCCTACTTAAAAGTTCCACATAGCATCTACAACTATGGTTATAGCTGTTGAGAAAAGTTCCTAGTCGCAAAATATAGAAATCATTTTATCATCCTAGTTTTCAATGTGATTGCATACACAGAAAGAATGACAACTCAATGGCTATGCAATTTCCTTTCATATCAATAGCTCAAGAGTTGTTGCAAAAAAATCTGAATTAATCTCTATCTATCTGTCTGTCTATATCTATCTCTATCCCTCTCTCATATGACAATATGCTGCATATGCTTTCTTGTTGATGAAATGCAGTTAAAATATCTTAGTTTACGATGAAGTTAACAGATTAGAGGATACTATCAACAGGCTTAGTAAAAACTGGGGTATGTTTGCAATCATGCCATACTGGACAAAACATGTCAAAACTGATCAGTCTTTAAAAAAACATTACTGCATAATGTATATAATGAGACACCAGAACAGAGTGAAAAGAAGCATTAAACAATTAAGATTAAAAGAAGCAAAGTGATTTTGATAAAAATAAATAAAAGTTTTGGAACTCGACAAAGATTAAACACAGAACCAGAGCAGGGAATCAAAAAATCAGAGCACTGAAATGATTTGTGATTAAATTGATAGGAGACAATGCTGGGAAGAATAATTTAGAGATTTGGGTGGAAATGGCAGTGGTATGATTGAAGAGTAGAATTGAAACCAACTTTAATATCCAAGGAAAATGTACCAAAAAGCTGTCATATATTGTGTGAGGTTTTTTTTTTTCCAGTGATAAAGCTGCAATTGTAGATGGTCTAACTGGTACAATGTCAATACATTAAAATATTAAAATATGCTAGTGGAATAATTCTATATAGCTTAAGCGATGCATGAAGACTTAATAGATGCATGAAATGTTCCTGATTCGTAGAATTTTCATTATTGTTCCCTAACACAAAGTGAAAAGTAGCAAAAGTGAATGTAAAGAGTGCAGGAGTGTGAATTTATTTTATGTGCCTGAGAAGATGTTTGGATTGTAAAAACATAGCAAAAGATTGTCAGTACACTATAGCCTACACCTAACAGTCAAGTTAGCAGCTCTCTTGAAGCTTTCAGGAACATTTTTGAGAAAAGAAGCCAGTGTTTCCAACAGAACCGAAGTGTACATAATCAATTCAAGTAGGTTAGATAAATAATTAAAAATACATTAAATAAATAACAGTAGGGAGGATCATTTAACACCTTCTTCTCCAACATTTATTTATTTAGTCAAATTTATATACCACCCATCTCATGTATACATGACACTTAATTTGTAAATGGTATAAAACTATAATTTTCCTATATGCTGAATTTCACATAGACATTTTGTAATAACCTTAAAAAGCAAAGAACATCATTTAATTATAATCCTTCTAAATCTCATTTTTAAAACAAAACTTTTCCTTGGTTGTTGTTAAGAGATATCTCTTTTACTAATTTATATTTCTGAATGGCATTTCTTCTACCTTAGAAAAATAAAATTATGCGACTTGACAAATAAAAAGCTCTGCATAAAATAACACAAGTTAAATTATGACTAAATTCTAAAACATGCAAAGGTGTAACCATCAATATTATATCTCTGTCAATTCCCCTTCACCAACCAGACATTAGCAAGCAAGAATCTGAATTAGCAAGCAAGAATCCCTATCATTTGACTTCCAGATGCTCTGGGCTTTTATAAAAGGGAATAAAGTCTTTCTTTTAAAAATTTTACAAAGAGTAAACTTGTAAAGATATATCCAATGCTCTTTAAAACCAGAGTCAAGATTAAAAGGGCAGAGGATGAATAATCAAATCAGCGGCTGCTTAGAAATGGAAACAACAAGAAAGGAAGATAGATTGTCTTGCAGAGAAGTGATAGGGTGATGTCATCATAAAGCACTCAAGCAAAACACAATTTTCTATGGCTGGCTGAGATGAAGTTTTTTTCCAACCTGTTGCTGCTTCATTAACCCTCCTGGATTCCTGCTGTCAGATAGAACTGAGTTGATTCAGGAGGGAAGGAAAAAAGAATGGAGTTCGCCAGACTTTAATGATCCATTTTTGCTCTATGATGTCCACTGAAAGTTAAACTTTTAACAGAAGGAAAAAATTTTTCAGGTGTAATATTGTGACATCAGCTCTTGTGAATGTATCCAGGAAATGTACTGTAATGTCCTGGGCCTTTTTTGTGTATTCAGTAAAATTCAGAAAACCTGAATGGAAAAAGAAAAACAGCAATGAGTCTCAACAGAGATTTAATAAAAATACAGACACAAATATTTTTACAAAGAAAAACAATGAAGATATAAAGAAATTTTGATATTCTTAAAGGCCCAACGGATGCAAAACGTTAGTAAAAAGGACACAACGGATGAGAAAAATGTTCCATCCGTTGTTATCCGCTCTCAGAAGGGGTGAAAATTTGCATAACCAGAGCGGATAACACGGAAAGGAACAGACGTGGGGAGGACGCAGAGCGGATGGAAAGCGGATGCTCCACGGAAGCCTAGCAGATGGAAGCGGATGGGAGCGGGTGGCACATCCGCAAGGCTTCCGGGGGACCGCAGCAAAGCAGATGCGGAACGGATACAGCGGATGCAGAGCAGACACCGAGCGGATGAAGCGGATGCACAGCGGAAGCCTAGCAAATGCACAGCAGACGCCTAACGGATGCCTAGCGTTAATTGCGCATGCGGGGAGGATGCATTGCGTCAGCCCCGCGGATATAAGGGAAGCAGCTCGGAAGCAGGTCACTATTCAGAGGAATGCTGGACGGATTGACAGCCTTGCCTGCCCTGCCTGCATGCCTGCCTGCAAGCCTTGCTGCCAGCCTCCCTGCCAGCCTTGCTGTCTGCCTGCCTGCCAGCCTTG
>BLBF01000020.1:45962368-46004709 GCA_015471245.1 Laticauda colubrina
TGTTAGGGATAACATTGTTTACCCTAACTGGTTTAGGTGAAATAATAACTATGAATCATAGTTAGTGTATGTTAAAGTGTCTGCAGCTTTAACTGTGAAATAGCAATTAAGGGAGTGGTTATGAAAACAATATAAAAGTAGCAAGTCTACAGCTTGCTCACTCTGGCTGGCTTTGATGACCCCTGATTACTGCTTGGAATCAAGACTGCATTGCTCGAACGGGAGAGAGAACAAAGGACTGATTTGTAAGTGAACTGACATAGGATATTCTACATGGACTTTGCTAACTGAATATCCCTGAATGGACTGACTACTTGATACATGACTATTGGACTGTTATTTGACTATGCCATAAACTTATACTGGAATAAACTATATTCTTGATAGCACAAGCGTATCTGTTATTTTTACTGTATGTTAATAAACATACAAGCTTAGCTCACTCATTTATCTGTGTGCCTATCTGACTAACGCTGCACATTCTGTTTAGCTTGTCTACCTAACCCTGGTTGGGGAACCCAGGCTTAACAGGCTTATATGCGAGTATATATGTTAATCGTTTTTCTTCGTGTCTGTCCGTCATTTTGAAAGGGGAGTAGGCCCTGGGAACGAGGCTAGTTTCCCGGTAGTCTTTGTAAGTTCAGCGCGGGAAAGCGATCGCAATCGTATAAACATGGTGAAAAGAGGTGGTGATTTTTCTTTAGAAGAAAGAAAGCTGCATCTTCTTACAACAGGGAACACAAATAAAACATTTAAATAAACTGTTAATGACTTTCCTTGATGGAAAAGGGGTTTGTTTAATCTTGATCGGGAAAAAAATAGAATCTCACTATTTTTTATAGAATCTCCAGATTTTTTTTCATGGGCCTCCAGATTTTCCTTTATCAGGGGTTGGCAGGTCTGGGTTGGGCACTATATAGACTTGAAAATGCTCTTTGTACTGAATAGTATATAACTAATAAGCAGTGTGACCTTATAGTTACAGTCTCTAAAAATATCTCCAGTTTTACTCTTGGCTCTTAATTATGGAGGAAGTTTGTAGGTCTAGTCTTTGAACTAAGTCATTTAAAAGGTTACACATTAGGGGGGAAATTTTCTTTTACATATGGTAATGTGGTACAGATCAAAGCAGGATTGTTTTCTCAAAGCTTTGGCATTTGGAAAATGATGAAGACTAATAATTGATTTATCACAAATGCTGGGAGGTCTGAATTCTGAATCTGACCGTTATTTGTATTTCATTGAGAATTATTGAATTTTAAGTCTTTCCACCCCCAGACAGGCCTCATAGGAGTTGGATTTTAGGACATATACAATGTGTTTGGATTCTTCTACAGCTGATCATAAGGATTCCAAAGAAGTTCACTTACCCAATGATTGATGCAGGAGTGGATACGATGACCCTAAATCTATGTCCTGCTAAGATAAAAGCAATGTAAGTGAGTGGTTCCAGGCCTAGGATTTAGAGGTATAAGCTGTGTTTGTTGAAGTAACTGAAGGAATAGTTTTGTAGTTGGTATATTAGTTGCATTCATACATAGAAGGACAGAGTGACCATTTTAATTCAGTTAATCATACTCGGTACTGATATTGGTATATAAAAAACCCTAAACAATTTGGACCTAATGATTTAAAAGATTTTTAATTGTATTTGAACATGCAAGATATTTGAGATAACACTTGCTCTCTACAAGACAATGTGGACATGAGATTTCTTTGAAATACTATCTGTAGAATGACCTCTCTTCAGTGATATGCTCTGTTTTAAATACATTTTAAAAGCTTAATTTATGATTTTAGCCTGTTTCTAGCTATTATTACCCTGAATGGAGGGGGTTGCTGTTTTTTAATTGGCTTAATACCTTTTATTCTGTTTTTATTCTGTTTTTTTTCTTAAAGTAAACTGTGATTTTTATTTCACTAAATAAATAAGTGCATATTCAAAGGAAGCTCTTGTGAGGTGACATACTACCCATTGTCCCAGCAAAATGCAGTGGTTGTCAGCCCTGATGCCACTTGGGGGCATCTTCAGGGATGCCATAGCAAGGCTGGTGGAAGTTGTGGGAACATGAAGGGGGAGATCGAGATAGCTGGGGGATATGTAACCAAAATAACATTCTTTCCCGTGGGAACCAAGGATAATCTACCAGGTGTTGGAGAGGTATGGACAAAAGCCAGCCGGAATTGGGACAGCGATCTGATTGGACCGTGTGATAGAGGTGTGACCTGGGGGCAAGAACTTTGTGTTTTGATTTGAATGGGTAAAACTCTGAATCCTTCAGAGTTGGATTTTCTTCAGCTGTGCCAATATGACATTCCGAATGAATTCATATTTTGAGGAAACTCTAACTCTCAGAGTTTTGATTGCTTTGGGTCTGTTACTTGGAACCCTGACACTGGTATTGTTCAGGATATCCTTGCACTAATTGTGATATTCACTGAGTGTCTCTAAGGAGTGAAAATAAAGGGGCTGAAATACCTTACATATATGGAAGTAGGGAAGTAATTCCAATAAGTAAGTTACTAATTAAGTTCTGTCTGGACATGCCCTGAGAAAGGAACTTCAGGCACCAATCAAGCTGGATATCTCCTACAAGGTTTTCAGCTTTGACCGTAATTTTAATTGTCTACAAGGAGGTGACTCTTGTATGCATCCTGTCATGTAGAAATAATGCCACTTTTTTTTTAAGCCAAAAGGCTTATGCTTAGGTTTCAAAGCCAGTCAACACAAAAATATTAAACAGGATCAAGGAAACAAACAAACAAATAAATAAATAAAAAACATCAATAAATCATAGTTGCAATTAAATAAATCTGTATACTAATAAAGTAACAATAGTAATAACAGTAAAACATTTAATTAACAATTGCTCTCACTCGATTTAATAATTTTTTCCCTTCTGTCCAGCAGTCCCCAACACTGTTAGGAACTAAGCTGTACAACTGGAGGTGAGTGGCAGGCAAATAAGCAAGCGAAACCAAAGTCATTCCCCCCACATTCCATGGAAAAATTGCCTTCCATGAAATCTGGTGCCAAAAAGGTTGAGAATATTACTTATGTCTCAATAAAAATTCACTGGTTACTTCTGGAGAGGCTTTGGGTACTGCAGAGTGGACAGCCTCATTACAGTGCATCCTTAAATCCAAACAAGCTTCTTAATGATGTGCCATTAAGTCATTATTACCTGCAAGCAGCCATATAATAGATTGTCTGCAGGATGAAGCTTCTACCTTAAATATAACAAATAGGTACATTAGAAGAACTCTATGAAAAAATAAATCAGGGAGCCATTCTTTTTTGTGTGAGTCTTTAACATTTCCCTCACAAAACTCAAGTTCATATTTAGAAACTCTTCTTTTAGGCTTCACACTACAAAGCAAAAGTCCATATAATTTTTGAAAACTTACCAACTCCTTTATTTTCACTACAGCTTCTAGAATCACACTGGAATAGTAAAAATAAGAGGTTTGAGAATATCTTCTCCCATTTTATAATCTGTCTTTCAAAGAGTGAGAGTTATGACAGTTAGAGCACTTGAAAAAAAATCAATAAACATTAGGATATCTATTTCTGCAGTGCTTTTCTCTAGAGAGCTCTCAAGATTTCCCTTTGTCACCTGTACATATTGCTCAAGCAGCCCCATCATTCATGCCTTGTCATTTTGAAAGACCTGCCTCTAGAACTAGATTGCCTGCCCAACCGTCAGTCCCATAATGACCATGTTGCAGAATCCTAAAGCCAGCTCTGTGACCTCATCTCCCATTTTATTGTCTACTTTATATCCAGCCACTCCAAGGAAATAAGAAAAGGAAGAGAGCTTGTGTCATCTTGTGGGCAGCATAACTATTCAGACTACAAATTAATCCAGAGTACATGATGAGTTAAAACAACATGTTTTATTTTTGGATTATCATCTGACTGATGGACATAACAGAAAAAAATGATGCAAGGATTTAGAAAAAGGAGCTCACTAAAACTCAGGATTTAAAGTTTGTCCCATCTACTTTCCTGATAACTTTCTCGACACCCCTTATCATTTCCTGAATTTGTCTGCCTCCCATCATTGCAGATCTTGCCTCTTCTGCAGTTTATTTACATTTTTATACATCAGTTTGCTTTCATAGTAATAATGGGGAGTGTTTTCTGTTCAGAGTTTTCATAATAATCTATCAAGGGTCATTGGGTACAGAGGAATCCAAGATGGGAATGACTAGAGCAATAAGGGACCAGACCATTTCTGTCTGTCGTTTCTTCTCTTTTTCCATCTTCTCTCTGCTTCCTCACACATGAGATTATTTCTCTCTAGAGATGTGAACTTGATGCAGTTTTTGAAAATAACTGAGAACTGAACTTTCAATTAGGACAGTAGGTTGCCCACGCCTGACTTAGTCCACCTCCACGTAATCATTCTTAGAGTGTTATTCTTTAAATATCAAGAATAGAGTTTAAACAAACTGTAAATAATCCCAGACTGGTACATTATCCATTGCTCAGATGCATATTCCTTGAAATAATAATTATAATAATCCCTAGTGAGGCACTACTTGACATGGTTGTGGGACTCATTTGCTCTGAAGAGGATGAGAACTGTGCCAGATGTTCAACTATACTGGAAAATTCTCATCAGAGAAGCCAGATGAAGAGTGTCTCTCCCATAAAGACTGTGCTGAGATGTAATTTACATTTCTTCTAGAAATGTCATCGGCCAAGTCAACAAGGGCAATGTCAGATGTTAGTAGTTCCTGGAATCTGGTGACAAGTCGACTCAGAACTGTTGGCTAAGCAACCAGGGCCAGCAGCTGCAATACTACTGAGAGAAAAGTTGTTCACTCATCAGAAATATACAAAGACTGAAAACAAAGAAATAATCATTAGTTATCACAAATCAAGTCCAAGGAGACAAGAATACCTCAAAAGAACGCACCATTTCTGGAAAGAAGAACATCTAGAATCAGAAACAAAAACAAAACAAAACAAGGGGAACAGATCCATATCCATTTATAATACTTAAAAAAAGTATTCCCATAAGTTGAATTGGTAGAACTGCAAAGGCCTACTCCAGAGCAATTGAAGCCTTGCCAGATTTAATTCAGATAGTAGAGACAAGCCAGCATCGCTATCAAATCATTCTCATTAGCAGACAGCTTCCACTCTATTTTCTCCTCCGAAAGAACAAATGAATGAATGAATTGGTGGGTATGAGCATAGCCATGTTTTGTTTTAAAAATTACAATAGAAGAACAAAGGACAAGTGTGACATTTGGCCAGAATGAAGGGTATTATTGTACAATTCTTGTTCACATTAAGAAGTAAACTATGGAATTTCTTTTTGTTTCTCTCAGTCAACCCCAGAGCTGTTTCAAAGGGAATATATATGCAGAATTACATAATTATAGTTAGCAGTGCCAGCAATTGCATTTTCCTTTCTAATCTATGTCTACTCTGAAGTCAAGCTGAAACTTTTCTACTCTAACTGTACATACAATTGCAGCCTTGAGAATAAAATACATATTGTGACCATTATCAAAATTAACCTGTACCATGTACTATTAATAGAAATGTCTTTTCTTTACAGCCTTTTAGCTTCATGTACCCACCGTCTTTGTCAGTTTTGATTATCTAGGACCACACAGCAAGGCTGATTTACCCAATCCACCTCCACAGTTTCTGAGTTGCAACAGTTGGAACTGTGCACCAGGGAAACATTCCCAAGGATTGGGAGGAAGATGTTCAGATGATTGCTGATCCTCCCACACATCCTCATTGCCTGCCTATGGCAACAAATTAGACCTTTGCAAGAACTGCTTTGTAGCCATTTGATGACACACTGCCCTAACTGAGCAGAAATTGAATTCAGTTTGGCAAAGTAGGGAAATTATCAGTTGACACTTCTACAGCCATTTGTCTGATTAGTCAGCTGGCTAATATCCCTTAGAAACACCTCTCTGAAGAACTTGTCTGTAATACACTATAAGGCATAAGAGGTAAAAATTACTCTTACAGCTCAGCACTGGCTAATCTGGAAAACAGCCAGTTTAGGTCAGCATATTTTAAGAATGCAAGCCAACTAGAAAGGATTCAGGAGGGAGCAACTAAAATGATACAGAGTTAGCAATATACATAAATGGCCAAAAGCAACTGTACTTTCAGCCTTTACAGTAGGTCTGAAAGTTTAAGGGGGACATAGAATGTTTAGGCTTTATTTTGATTGGTCAGACAAGATACCAGATTTCACGAGAAAGAAAATGCATGTGAAAGGCAAGATCTGCATGATGCTTCTCAGCCATAACACTTCAAGGTTTATAGCAACTTTTCCCCAATAAGGTACCAAACTTTAGCGACATGTTTTCCTGTTCCCTACTTTAAAATCTCCAGTCTTCATTTCTCAAAAAGATAAAATAAATAGTGGTAGTATTCTGGGTGCAAGTGGACTTAAGCTATGTTGCAATCCTTCTTTGGGTCAGGGATTCTCAAACTGAGGGCTTATTTGAGAGGACAGAATATACTGCATACTTGTAAAAAATATCCTGGTCATTTGGCGATCAGCAAATTACGATCTCATTAAATACTTTTATCAATGAACTGGCATTGAAGTAAAGAAAAAATGTAGGTCTCTATATCTGTAGGGCAGAGGTCTCCAAATTTGGCAACTTTAAGACTTGTGGACTTCAAAACTTCCAGCATAGCTGGCTGGAGAATTCTGGGAATTGAAGTCCACAAGTCTTAAAAGTCGCCAAGTTTGGGGATCCCTGCTGTAGGGGATAGCAATAGATAAGCAAATATTGAATGGGCCACAGAGTTTGCCAAGAAGGGAGCTCCCAGGATAAAACATCAGGACAGCATTTTGCTCACATACACAATCTGCTTTTCGATCTTGGAGGCCCAGTTAATTCTCTTCAGATGCAGTGTTCCTCATTCAGATGCAAAAGCATCTGGGAAAAGTGATTTAAAAATTTTGCCTGCAAAATCTGCTCATTAAGGCTAGGTCACATCGCCCAATGGATGCAAAGCGTATGTAAAAGGACACAGCGGACGGCCAAAAATCCGGGAGTGGCTCCATCCGTTCTTATCCGCTCTCAAAAGGGGCAAAAATTTGCATAAACAGAACGGAAAAGAACAGATGGAGGGAGGACGTAGCGTGGATGTAAAACGGATGCTCAACAGAAGCCTAGCGGATGAAAGTGGATGGAAGCGGATGGCACGTCCGCAGGGCTTCTGGGGGAGCATAGCAAAGTGGACACGTAGCGGAAAGAGCGGATGCGCAGCAGATGAAGCGGATGCGTAGCGGATGCAGAGCGGATGTGTAGTGGATGCGTAGTGGATGACGCGGATGCATAGTGGATGCGTAGCGGATGCAGAGCGGATGTGTAGCGGATGCAGAGCAGATGCGTAGCATTCACTGCGCATGAGGGGAGGATGCATTGCGTCAGCCCCACGGATATAAAAGGAGGCAGCTCGCACGAGGCCAGCATTCAAAGGAAAGACCTCCTGCCAGACACATCTTCATCAGAGACCATGGGGAAGAAGAGGAAGCCTGTGCCATCTTCTGCCAGCCCTGGCAAGAGGGATAGATCCACCATCCCACCCCCTGGCGCTGACTCTGATGCTGCTTCTTCTGCTGGTGGTGCTGCTCCTGCTGCTGCTGCTGTGGTGGACCAGCCCCAAAGCCCTGAAAGCCCTGATGATGAAGGCCCTGCTGCTGAAGGCCCTGCAAGAGGGAGGAAGAGGCAAGGCAAGGAGAAGGGAGAGAGGAAGCAGTACTCCATCACAGAGGAGCATGAGGAGGAGGTACTGGAGTGGCTGAGGGAGAACGAGTACATATGGAGGAAGGACCACAGGCTGTATAGAGATACCAAGTGGAACCAAGCGGCTTGGAGACAGAAGGCACAGAGCCTGGGCTACACTGCTGATGTCCTCCTCGGATGGTGGAAGCATATGCACACCTGGTACGGGAAGCTGCACCTGAAGAAGTCTGGCCAGGCCGCGGTCAAGCTCACCGACCGGGAGAGTTACGTCATGGCAAAGTGCAGCTTCCTGGAGGGTGAGGTCCGCCACCGAGGAGCAGCCCCTCTGTCTACCCTCATTCTCATGCAGCCGACACACAGCCAGTCCTCTTCTAGCTAGGAGACAGCGACCATGTCCGGGCAGGTGTCCACAGAACGCCCCGTGACAGAGACCCCCCCGACAGCTGCACACCCTATGCCGGAGAACATGGAGGATTCTCTCACACACATGGAGCAAGACAAAGCAGCGACCACCAGGGACCAACCCACACCCACCCCCAGCTCCACCTCCACAGAAAGCAGGCAGAGAGGCAGACTGGAGGGACAAAGCCACACTGTCCTGCTGGAGATCAGGGATGCCATCAAGAACAGCGCAGATCTCCTCTCTCAGCTGGTACACTTCAAGATTCCATCCTCAAACAGCAAGCCCTTCCTCACCTACATGACCCAGACCCTCATGGACATGCCTGAGGCCCAGTACCAGGTCATGAAGGAGAGGATCACGGCTTGCTGCACCACCCTCCAGGTCCAGCTGAACCTGCTCCCACCCACCCCCAGGCGATGTCACAGGTCTGCTCCTCCACCCCAGGCGATGTCACAGCCCTTCCAAGGCTTTCAACAGCCGCTCACCTACCAAGGCTACGGATACCAGGAGTTCCAGCAGCACAGGCAGCCCCTCCCAGTCCAGGCACAGGTTACTCACACGCCACAGGTGCCACCGACACCACCGATGCCACAGACGCCACAGACGCCACAGACGCCACAGATGCCACCGACGCCACTGATGCCATCAATGCCACCAATGCCACAGAGGCCACAGATGCCAACGCTACAGATGTTTCCTCCCATGCCACAGACGCCTCACCTCGCCCAACTGCACACCACACATCCCCACTACATTCCTTCCTCCACCCCACAGCCAAGCCCGGCCCCAGAACTTCTTTCATCGGTCCTGTGCCTGACATCCCAGATCCTGGATGAAGGGCCTCTTAACCTCACTGGGCTGAGCCAGCTTTCTGAGAGCTTCCTGAACACACCACCTCCTGTTGTCCTCTCAGGGCCAAGCACCCCAATGGCGCCTCAGACCAGTACTCCAGCCACTGCCACCTCCACAGTCCCTGGACCCTTTACACCTGAGATCATGGACATGCCTCAGAGTGACTGAGAACATTGCCAGAGACTGAGTTGTTACCTGTTGACTTTATCTTTGCTTGGGACACTTTTCTTGGTTTCTTTTGCTTTTTAAATAAAATCCTACACTTTACTTAACTGTTATTAATAAAGATTATCTTTGCTTCACACATTTGGGTCATTTCTTTTACTTAATAAAGTGTTGGTGGAAACATTTAGAAAATGGTTAAGCCTTTGTATGCTTGTGGGATGGGCAGGGATACCTGTGGGATGGGTAATGATAGCTGTGGGATGGGTAAGGATAGCTGTGGGATAAGGATAGTTGTGGGATAGATAAACCTCCAGTGCAAGCATAGTGGGACTGTATGGTCCACCCTCCCAGCTGCCACACATATGGTCCTTTATTATCAATAACAATTTATTCATTGATCAACACATTTCAACATGAACAAAACTCTTTATTAATTCCCTATTCATTGTAAGGCCACTCAACATACACGGCACAATCTCATCAGTGTGATGAGACAGGCTGAAGGAAGCATCCATTAAGCATCTACCATCCTGTCTTGCCACTCCACTACTCCAGCTGGGGAGTTGCACCAG
Organism: Laticauda colubrina; assembly: GCA_015471245.1. Lineage (NCBI taxonomy): Eukaryota > Metazoa > Chordata > Lepidosauria > Squamata > Elapidae > Laticauda > Laticauda colubrina. The sequence goes on from BLBF01000020.1 coordinate 45,972,107, forward strand.
TGTTTCAGGAGATTGCGCTGCTTCTTCCCTTCACGTGAAGCTCTGTTGGGGCCTGGTACTTCCACAGTGTCTATCGGGTTTTGCCCCTGCCTCCATTCACCAGGCTCCATGTCCCCATTCCCTTGTTGACAGTCCACAAGCCTGTTCTGCAAGACTGGGTAGCGGGTGCGCATGAGATTGTGCAGGATGCAGCAAGCTTCCACAATGCTCCTCACGGTCTCTGGGTGATGCTGCATGGTGGTGAGAAGTGCCTGGAACCTGTTGGCCAGGATGCCAAAGGCATTCTCCACCACCCGTCTTCCCTGGACAGCCTGTAGTTGAAGATCCTCTCTTCACGGGTGAGGTATCTGGAACTGTAGGGCTTCATGAGGTAGGTTCTGAGGGAGAAGGCGTCATCACCCACGATGAAGTAGGGCACATCTTGTGTGTCGTTGGGTAGGGGGTCTGGATCTGGGAAGCCCATGATGAGGTTGCGTTCCAGCCCCTCCTTGAGGTCACTGGCGTTGTATACCTGGGCATCTGAAGCTGACCCATTGCCTGAAGCATCGTTGTACATGAACTTGTAGTCAGCATCGACCATGGCGAAGAGGATGATGCTGAATAAGCCCTTGTAGTTGAAATAAGTGGACCCTGACTTGACTGGAGCTTTGCAGGCCACGTGCTTCCCATCTATGGCTCCAACGGTGTGGGGGAAGTTCCACCTCTGATACCACTGTTCTGCAACTTTCCTCCAGCCTTCTTCAGTGGTGGGGCACTGGAGGAGCTCCTCCACGTATTCTTCGATGATGGCCTGCACCACTTCTCTGACCACAATGCTGATGGTGTTGTGTGGCACCCTCCAGCCATACTGCATGTTTCTGTATGTGGTCCCAGAGGCCAGGTGGCGCAGAGTCAGTGCCACCTTCAGTCCAGGGTCCAGGCTGGGATGGAAGTTGGTGTTCGCCTTGGTCAACCTTGGTCTCAGCCACTCCACAACTTCATCAAACATGGCTGGCGGCATCCTCATGAAGTTCTGGAATGCACGAGTGTCTTCATTCCTCAGCTCCACCATCAGCTTGTCATACAGTCCGTACTCGGCTCTTCTCCTGATCCATCGTCGGACCCAGACACTTCTTGGCCGTCTCCTTTTCTTTCCGTAGAAAAGGTGAAACAGTCTGAAGAGGGCTTGGTTCTGGTGTTGAATGATGGTGGCTACCAAAAGGAGCATGCGATGATCTATGGTGGAGAAGAATGGATGTTCTGGAAGAGCAAGACCAAGGCTGAAGAGGTGTGCACCCCATGTCTGCTGGACTGAAAGTGAGATCCAGGTGATTTCCTCCCCCTTTTTATCGGAAATATTGGTTTTCCACTAAGTGTCCTTCTGCATCCTCCAGACATCCTCCAGAAATCCTAAATATCCAAGATACATCCCCTATCCGAACGTTTTTTCCATTTTAATGTTTTATATCCGAGCTGCATCCGCTTTCATCCTTTCTATGTCCGTGCTCCTAACGCTGTGTGTCCATTCCGCGTCCGTTTCGCTTCCTCCCTGTGTCCTTTTTCCGCTAGAGCGGATTTGAGTTGCGTGGATGCACAGCGGATGCTTAGCAGATATAGCGGATGCGTAATGGATGACAACAGACGTATAACGGATGTTCCTCGTATGTGTAGCGGATGTAGAACGGACGCATTGGATACTTCATCCACTCAAAAAGTTTTGTGCAGCTCAAAACTTTTTGAGTGGATGAAATCACAGTAGACGGATGCTGGACGGATGGAGAGTATGAAAAACGTATGCAGTGAGGACACAACGGATGCATCGCGTTTTCCAATGGATGGCAAGCTTTTTTGTCCGTTTTACATCCTCTTTGCATCCGTTGGTGCAGTGTGACATGGGCTTTAGTCTCATTTGCTTACACTATTCTATATAGTATGACCAGTTCTTCTCCAAACTGCCTTTTCATACTTTCTGGTGGGCTACACAGATCTTGAAACTTTTAACGCTTCAACTGATGCTAATAAGATATAATCTGATAAGTTTTGATTGTGATCAGATATAATTCCCTTAACAGATCAAAGTTTTTGAATATATGAATGAGACAGACTTTCAAAAACTTCAGACTGCAACCTAAGATGATATCTATTCGGATTAGAAGAAAAGCAGGTACAGAAATACCGTTCTGAGATCCAACTAGATATGATGGTGGCAGATTCTTAAATAAGAATAGGGGTTATGACCAAAGAAACACTGGGGATTTCCTATGAAAGGAAGATGGAGACGCTGACTCCTTCACTGACCCTTAGTTTCCTTTTCTATTCAGTGATAATTTCTCTCAGGCAGAATTTATCCATGATTAGTTCTGCCAAGAAAAAAAAAAGACAACTTGCCTGAGTTAAATTTGGAGGAAGAGAAAGTGTGGCTTTCCTCTCACATTTTAAATTAAGTGTCAATTTTTCTGAGTTTCCCCAAGATTTTTCCCAGTTCCCATTTTCTGTAATTTTTCTTTATAATGATGGACAACTAGTAAGTTTTTTAAAATCATGATTTTAACAAATTCAAGAGTAGCCAAATGTATTTAATTCCAAACCTACATTCCCCATAATTATCCTGTTTGCTTCCCTGGCCATTCAAGGAGGGAAGCCTTTCTCCTTCTTTTGCTGTGAAACAGAGACATCACATTATTAATACAAAATAATTCTGCCAGCTCTCCTTTTTCATACATTCCCAATTGGCAGATAGCCAAGCCAGCCCAGCCCAGCTGCATCCTGTTCTTCTTTTGTTCCTCCTGCAAGTTGAGGAGGTATTCAGTACAACAGAGTTTTGGGAATTAAGAACATGCTGCCTTATTTCTGTAATATAGTTGACTCTCAGTTAAAGAGAATCAGCTGCTTATAATTCCCTTATTAGTTCTTCACAGAGAAATTATATTTATATAGAATGCCCCAGGCTTAGTCTCAAGACCAAATAAGCCACACTGGCTCAGATTTTAGTGGATGAATCTGATCCTGAAATTCTGGTAGCAGCAGTTCAGAGATGATTAGATGCTATCCTTTTCAATTTACACTATCTCCTCATTTGGAAAAATAACACTTCAAGTAAAAGCATTGTTGTCCAATAATTTCTTGGGAATAATTCTTAAAATTATATGATTATAATTTTATTATATGATTTTCCATAACAAGAAATCTATTTGCCACTTCATTTAAACTAGGCTTTATACAGCTAAATCAAGACTGTCAAACTCATGGCCACACCTGTTTAACAAAGGGGGGGGAAGTCATGATACGTCATGTGACGCTGCTGTGATGACATGGGTTTGACACCCCTGTTGCAAATGCTACTGACTTTGTTTCTCTTATATAACTTCCACCAGCAGGCAAGTTAATAGTTTCACAAACTTTTGTTCCCTTTGGGAAATGTCCAGATTTGTTTCAGTTGGCAGTTGGATTTACTAGGGGTATGTCAGGAAACCATGATTTTGCTAATCAAGGCACAGCTTTGATTTGATTCACCTTGTATTGTTTTTTATTGTTTTGCTTTAATAAAGAAAGGAAAGGAAAGAACTACAAAGGAATTCAAAGCACAGACACAAATAAAAGAAACAAAGAAAAGAAACATATATACAATGTCACTCAACCCAATTTTTAAACACTTCAGTAAACCTTGCTTATCTAGATTAATATTAATCTGTCTTTGTATACCTACGATATGCTTGGCAATGGTTCATATTTATGATAGTTGGAGTATCCCAGGGTCAGGTAATCACCTGACAAGCAAAGTCAATGGGAAGCCAGATTCATTTAAGATCATATAACTAACTTAATAACTGCAGTAATTAAGAACTGTAGCAAGAAAGATTATAAAATGGGGGGGAAACTCATTGAACATCTGTCTTGCTTAACAACAGAAATTTTGGTCTCAATTGTGGTCATAAGTAAAGGATGACCTGTAATTTGTCATATAGTGATTAATACCAAACATTCCACCCAAAATACATTAACATTTTATTCATGTTTTTATTTCTCTTTCTCCTGTCTTATTAAAGGTAGAAAAATATATTGTTCTACATAATATCATATTAATAAATTGACAAGTTTTAAATTGGTATTGTAGAACTGTCCCCTCACATTCATTTTCACTTCCAATCTACATAAATTGATCCTTTTAAAATATTCCTTGCAATGCCCAAATATGAAACAAAATTGAATTAATCACATTTTAAGATTGTAGAAACCATTCCTGATTTTTGTAAACTAGCAATTGATTTCTTATGTAGTATCCTAACTCTTTATCCCAAAGTCTTTGCAATTAACTAACATTTACTTTAGGGATATTTTAATAATTAATTTTGAAAAGTGTTCTAGACATAGAATAATCCAAATACATTCCAATCCTGAGAATAATTTAGAAGTTTTAGAAATTACTATGCAACTGTATTAGATTTGGAAATCAAAAAATGTTTTAATTCAAAATATACCATTTCACAATTTTAGACAATCCAAATTCTTCATTTTAAATTTGCCTCACTGAAGCTTTTTCTATAACCTCAAAGCCTAGACCAGCAGTTCTATCAGCTGGAAGAAGCTTTCGATCAGTGAGAAACAATAGAAACAGTTTTGTACATGTGCAGTGCATGCACAGAAATCTCTTTAGGACATTGGAATGCCAAAGGATGCTTTCAAGTGAGACAGAGTGCCACAATTCCATCACAATTTTTTGAAGAGCTATAAATTATGCATTGATTGTGAAGAGAGTAGAAACAGGTCCTGCTTTGTTCAAGCTCCTCCCCATCCCTTCCTGGCTGCAAGAAGAATATCAGCAAGGAGGTAACAGTGTCAATCAAGATTAAAGTCATAGCAAGAAGATGGAAGCACAGCTTGCCTATCTATCTGCCTATCCATCTATTTATTGTATCATACATTAAAAAGGGGACAGGCCTTTGATTGTATAGTTGTGGCCATCATCTTGACTTTTTTGAGCCCTTCCCTGCAAATACCCTGCTTGTAAAGCCCATGTCACACTGCACCAATGGATGGAAAGAGAATGTAAGACGGAGAAAAATGCTTGCCATCTGTAGGTTAACGCGATGCATCCGTTGTGTCCTCACTGCATACGTTTTTCATACTCTCTATCTGTCCAGCATCTGTCTACTGTGATTTCATCCGCTCAAAAAGTTTTGAGCTGCACAAAACTTTTTGAGCGGATGAAGTATCCAACGTGTCCGTTCTACATCCACTACGCATACGGGGAACATCCGTTATACGTCCGTTGTCATCCGTTACACATCCGCTATATCAGCTACGCATCCGCTGCGCATCCGCACAACTCAAATCCGCTCCAGCAGAAAATGGACACAGGGAGGAAGCGAAACGGATGGGGAATGGACACACAGCGTTAGTTGCACGGACATAGAAAGGATGTAAGCGGATGCAGCTCACATATAAAGCATTTAAAATGGAAAAAACGTTCATATAGGGGATGTATCTCAGATATTTAGGATGTCTGGAGGATGTCTAGAGGATGCGGAAGGACACCTAGTGGAAAACCTATATTTCCTATAAAAAGGGGGAGGAAATCACCTGGATCTCACTTTCAGTCCAGCAGCCCTGGTGTGCAGACCTCTTCAGCCTTGCTCTTGCTCTTCCACAGCATCCAGTCATCTCCTCCATGGATCGTCGCACACTCCTTTTGGTAGCTGCCATCATTCTACAACAGTGCGAAGCCCTCTACAGGCTCTTTCACCTGTTCTACACAAGGAAAAGGAGGCATCCAAGAAGTGTGTGGGTCCGAAGATGGATCGTGAGAAGAGCCGAGTACGGACTGTATGACAAGCTGATGGTGGAGCTGAGGAATGAAGACTCTCGTGCATTCCAGAACTTCATGAGGATGCCGCCAGCCATGTTTGATGAAGTTGTGGAGCGGCTGAGACCCAGGTTGACCAAGGCAAACACCAACTTCCGGCCCAGCCTGGACTCTGGACTGAAGGTGGCACTGACTCTGCGCCACCTGGCCTCAGGGACCACGTACAGGAGCATGCAGTCCGGCTGGAGGGTGCCACACAACACCATCAGCATTGTGGTCAGAGAAATGGTGCAGGCCATCATCGAAGAATACCTGGAGGAGCTCCTCCAGTGCCCCTCCACTGAAGAAGGCTGGAAGAAAGTTGCAGAGCAATGGTATCAGAAGTGGAACTTCCCCCACACTGTTGGGGCCATAGATGGGAAGCACATGGCCTGCAAAGCTGCAGCCAACTAAGGGTCCACTTATTTTAACTACAAGGGCTTCTTCAGCATCATCCTCTTCGCCATGGTCGATGCTGACTACAAGTTCATGTACATCAATGCTTCAGGCAACGGGTCAGCTTCAGATGCCCAGGTATACAATGCCAGTCACCTCAAGGAGGGACTGGAACGCAACCTCATCATGGGCTTCCCTACTTCATCATGGGGGATGATGCCTTCTCCCTCAGAACCTACCTCATGAAGCCCTACACTTCCAGATGCCTCACCCGTGAAGAGAGGATCTTCAACTACAGGCTGTCCAGGGCAAGACGGGTGGTGGCATCCTGGCCAACAGGTTCCAGGTACTTCTCACCACCATGCAGCATCGCCCAGAGACCGTGAGCGACATCGTGGAAGCTTGCTGCATCCTGCAAAATCTCATGCGCACCCGCTACCCAGTGTTGCAGAACAGGCTCGTGTACCGCCAACAAGGCAATGGGGACATGGAGCCTGGTGAATGGAGGCAAGGAGTAAACCTGATAGACACTGTGGATGTGCCAGGCCCCAACAGAGCTTCACATAAAGGGAAGAAACAGCGCAACCTCCTGAAACACTGGTGCAACTCCCCAGCTGGAGCAGTGGAGTGGCAAGACAGGATGGTAGATGCTTAATGGATGCTTCCTTCAGCCTGTCTCATCACACTGATGAGATTGGGCCATGTATGTTGAGTGGCCCTACAATGAACAGGGCATTTAATAAAGAGTTGTGTTTATGTTGAAATGTGTTGATGAATGATTAAATTGTTATTGATAATAAAGGGCCATAGGTGGGGCACCTGGGAGGGTGGACCATACAGTCCCACTATGCTTGCACTGGAGGTTTATCTATCCCACTGCTATCCTTACCCATCCCACAGGTATCCCTGCCTATCCCACTGCTATCCTTGCCCATCCCACAGCTATTACCCATCCCACAGGTATCCCTGCCCATCCCACTGCTATCCTTACCCATCCCACAAGCATGCAAAGGCTTAAACCATTTCTAAAAGTTTCCACCAAGACTTTATTTACTAAAAGAACTGAACCAAGTGTGTGAAGCAAAGATAATCTTTATTAATAACAAGCTGTAAAAGCAAAATGACCCAAGTGTCCCAAGCAAAGATAAAGTCAACAGGTAGCCACCCAGTCTCTGGCACTCTTCTCAGTCACTCTGAGGGGTGCCCATGGTCTCAGGGGTGAAGGGTCCAGGTGCTGTGGAGGTGGAAGTGGCTGGAGTGCTGGTCTTAGGCACCATTGGGGTGCCTGGCCCTGAGAGGACAACAGGGGATGGTGTATGAAGGAAGCTCTCAGAGAGCTGGCTCAGTCCTGTGATGTTGAGAGGCCCTTCCTCCATGACATGGGGTGGCAGTCCCAAGACCGATGACAGTTGTTCTGAGGCCGGGCTTGGCTGTGAGGGGGAGGAAGGAGGAGTGTAATAGGGCTGTAAGGTCTGCAGGTGAGCAAGGTGAGGCGTCGGTGGCATCGGTGGCATCGGTGGCGTCGGTGGCATCAGTGGCACCTGTGGCATCGGTGGTATCGGTGGCATTGGTGGTACCTGTGGTGTGCGATGTACCTGTGCCTGGACTGAGAAGGGCTGCCTGTGCTGCTGGAACTCCTGGTAGCTGTAGCCTTGACAGGGGAGGGGCTGTGGAAAGCCTTGGAAGGGCTGTGGCATCACCTGGGGTGGAGGAGCAGATCTGGACTAGGTCAGAGCAGGTTCAGCTGGGCCTGGAGGGTGGTGGAGAAGACCTGTGATCCTCTCCTTGATCACCTGGTACTGGGATTCGGGCATTTCCATGAGGGTCTGGTTGACGTAGGTGAGGAAGGGCTTTCTGTTAGAGGATGATATGTTGGTGTGTACAAGCTGAGAGAAGAGGTCTATGCTGCTCTTGATTGTGTCCCTGATCTCCAAGAGGACAGTGTGGCTCTGTCCCTCCGGTCTGGCTCTCTGCCTGCTTTCTGTGGAGGTGGAGCTGGGGGTGGGGGTGGGTTGGTCTCTGGTGGCAGCAGCTTCTTCTTGTTCCAACTGCGTCAGGGGGTCCTCCATGTGCTCTGCCACGGGGAGTGCAGCTGTCGGGGGGGCCTCCATCGTGGGGCACTCCAAAGATACCTGCCTGGACACAGGAGCTGACTCTTGGCCAGAAGAGGACTGGCTCTCTGTGGGCTGCCTGAGAGTGAGGGTAGATAGAGGGGATGCTCCTCAGTGGCGGATCTCACCCTCCAAGAAGCTGCACTTGGCCATCATATAGGTCTCCCGGTCCGTCAGCTTGACCGTGGCCTGGCCCGATGAGGACATCCGAAGTGTAGCCCAGGCTCTCCGCCTTCTCTCTCCAAGCAGCCTGCTTCCACTTGGTGTCTCGATAGAGCCTGTGTCCCTTCCTCCAGAGGTACTCGTTCTCCCTCAGCCATTCGAGCACCTCCTCCTCATGTTCCTCTTCAATGGAGTACTGTCTCCTCTCACCCTTTTCTTGCGAATGCCTCTTCCTCCCTCTGGCAGGGCCTTCTGGGCCCTCATCAGTAGGGCTTTGAGGTTCTAGGGGCTGGTCCACCACACTACCACCACCACCAGCAGCAGCAGCACCAGCATCACTAGCAGCAGCAGCAGCACCAGCACCAGCAGGACCAGGAGCAGCACCAGCAGAGTCAGCACCAGCAGAAGCACCAGCACCAGAGCAGCGCCAGCAGAGTCAGCACTAGCAGAAGCACCAGGAGCAACACCAGCAGAAGCACCAGCACCAGCAGAGTCAGCAGCAGCAGCAGAAGCCCCAGCAGAAGCAGAGTCAGTGCCAGGGGGTGGGATGGTGGTCCTGTCCTTCTTGCCAGGGCTGGCAGGAGTAGGCACAGGCTTCCTCTTCTTCCCCATGGTTGTTGGCTGAAGATGTGTCTGGCAGCAGGTCTTTCCTCTGAATGGTGACCTGCTTGCGAGCTGCATCCTTTTATATCTGTGGAGCTGACGCAATGCATCCTCCCCGCATGCGCAGTGAACGATTTGCATCCGCTACGCATCCGCTACACATCTACTAGGCATCCGTGATGCATCCGCCTCATCCGCTAGGCATCCGCTCTGCATCTGCTCCTTCCGCTGCGTGTCTACTTCACTATTCTCCCACAGAAGCCCTGCAGATGTGTCATCCGCTTCCATCCGCTAGGCTTCCGTTGAGCATCCGCTTAACATCCTCGCTACATCCTCCCCCCGTCCGTTCCTTTCCATTGTTGTCCGCTTTGTTTATGCAAATTTGGGGCACTTTTGAGAGCAGATAACAACGGATGGAAAATTTGCTCATCCTCTGTGTCCTTTTTACATGTTTTGCATCCATCGGCCGATGTGACCTAGCCTTAAGATCCCTTGTGTAAAACTCATTTTTCCTATGAAGGAAGGAAGAATGCAAAAGATGTGTCCCACACAAACCACATGTACTGATCTTTGAAAAAAGAACAATAACCAATGGGTCTGTCTTATTTTAAATAAAATAGTTTGTTCTTCTAGCTCAGAATTAAGTAATGTGACTAACTGGCTCTCCTACCAAAACATGTATTATTATTATTGTTATTGTTGTTTATTGAATTTATATTGCCACCTATTCACCCATGGCGACTCAAGGTACTTACAGAATAGAAGAACCACATTTAAAACAATAAAAACTAACAAAAAGAATCAAATAAATTAGCATAATACAATTTAACAAAATCACCCCTCAACTCAGCACCTTCTGGAAGAGTATTAGAGTCGGTCCGTTCTAATCTCTGGGGGAATGAAGTTCCAGAGAGAGGGAGCCACCACAGAGAGGGCCTTCTTCTGGGTCCCACCAGGTGTATCTCCCTCCGGCTTGGGACCTGCAACATTCCCTGCCTGCCCACTCTAATGGATCAAGTAGATATGACTGGCAAGAGACGGTCCCTCAGATAACCTGGTCCCAAGCCATGAAAGACTTTAAAAGTGACAACCAGCACCTTGAATTGCACCCTGAAGCAAATCAGCAATCAATGCAGCTCCTGTAGGAGATATGATACATGTGCACACTAGAGTCTTCACAAAACCATGAGGGGCGCTGCATTTTGCACCAAATGGAGCTTCCGATGTTCTTCAAGGGCAGCCCCATGTAGAGTACATTGCATAGTCAAGAGTGGAAGTGACTAGGGCATGAGTGACTGTGAGTAGGGACCGTTGCTCCAGGAAAGGGTGTAGCTGGTGCACAATCCGTAATTGCGCAAAGGCCCTCCTGGCCACAATCACCAACTGCTCTTCGAGTAGGAGCCGTGAGTCCAGGAAAATCCCTAGATTACGCACAGGGTCTGTTTGGGGTAGTGCCACCCCATCCAAGACCAAAGATGGCAATTCTCCCTGAGCCAACTAACCCCAAACCCAGAGTCACTTTATATTATAATAGCTATAGTATCAAGTAAAAAAAACCAAACAAACCCTGTCTTCTGTTCTGTGTATCAAAACAGCATTTCCCATTGATGCAAATATTCATTAGATATTTTTATTTATACCCATCTTCAGACATAGATCGAAGAGAACAGACTTCAATTAAAAATGTGTAATCCCAAAAGAAACAATTCAGGAAAAAGAAACCATGAATATTGATATACTTCTTTATGTTATACAGTTCTCACACCAACTAAACCCTCATCTGGGCCTTGACTATGCAGGTGGAAAGCCGGTGTTCCTGAGTAACTTGTCCAACAATCCAAAATAGTTTTTTTTGCCAATCAGATCTAAATGGATGCATTGCCAATTCCAGGAGCACTGGAATTATTTCTGTCATTATTATGTTTGTCAGTAATTAAGGAACACCAAGCATAATCATATGCACAAACTTCAGGCTATCAATCCATCTGAATATTCCCTTGCTTCTCTTGTTCCTTGAACCTATGTCCATCATATGAAACAGAATCTAAATTGGGACAGCTGATTTTTGAATTTGTGCAGACGTAGGATGCTTTTGAATATGTGCAGATTGCTTTTATTTTATCTCTTCACCGAATCACCATAGGTAGCTACCAAGCAAGAGACTCCTGGGATTAAGCCACAGAATGTAACAACTGAATGATAAACTGAAGCACAAAGTAATCAGGTGCTGAACTGAGTGATCAATTATTTTCTACCTGCTCACTAATCAGTCTCCCTGGGACTAATATGCTAGATAATTAATCTTCCTTCAGTGGCTGCTTGCTTGCTTGCTTCCTTGCTTATTTATTTATTTAAAGTTGTGCCATTTACAAGAGAAATTGCTCAGTATGTTTTCCTTCAAAAGTCACTGCCACTTCCAGGATATTCATTGCTACCTGCAGCAAAGTCCTGTACATAATCAATTAGCAACAAGTATCAATTTACGATTTTACACATCAGTCTAAGCCATTATGTCCTATAAAACATGGTTTATGGTTTTGTGTATTGTGATTCCAGCCAGTTGAGGAACATTGAACAAAGAATTGTTTGAACAGTTTATGAACTTGGTATTCTATCAGTCATTCCCTTGCAACAGATTATAGTTAAATTGAACTGCATTTGTTGTTTGGTTCACATAATTTAAAACTATATTTTTCAATCCTTCACAATCCTGATTGGTTTTCTCCATCCTGAATAGTTTAGTATCCTCCACAAAGCTGAGTTCAGTTCATTGCTTGCCTCAAATAAGTTCATTGAACAGTAAGTTTAAATATGGAACCTTTGAGTGACCACTTCTAATTTCTCTCTATTGAGAAAATTGCCTATTAACTCATATTTTCTGCTTTATTTAGCCAGTTAGCAATCCCTAAGAGGATCCTTCTTATTCTATGACCACAAAGCTTATTCAAGAGCCTTTGAAGACAAACTTTGTTCCAGGCTTTTTGAAATTTCAAGTACAGGTAGTCCTAAAATGATGATCACACTTAAGCCCAAAATTTCAATTCAAGGCAGTTGTTCAATGATGTTTTGCCCCATTTTTTTTAACTTTTTGCCACAGTTGTTTAGCAAAACATTGCAATTGTTAAATGAACCATGTAGTCATTAAGCGAATCTGGCTTCCTACATTGGCTCTGCTTTTCAGATGCTGGCTGGCAAGGTTACAAATGGTAATCATGTGACCCCAGGACAGTGCAACTGTCATAATGGATGACAGTTCCAAAATCCATGACTCTGGATTTTGATCACATGACTATTGGGATGGTGCAACAGTTGTCAGTGTAAAAACTGGTCATTAAGTCCTTTTTTCCAGTGCTGTTATAACTTTTAGCAGCCACTAAACTACCGGTTGTAAGTCAGAGACAACCTGTGTACATTGTGAGGAAATTCAACCCTTTACACAGTCTGTTGACGTAGTCAAAAAGCTCTAGCAAGTTAGTGAGGGAAGATTTGTGTGTGTTGAATCTATGCTAATTTTCCTTCAAAGCATGTGTACTTTTATTTGTTTAGTTATTTTTTATTTAATTACTTGTTCGACCAGTTTGTCTGAAGCAGATATTAATCTATCTGGCCTATACTTCCCCAGATCTATCCTGGGCTACTTTTTAAAACTCCACATCACATTGTTAGTTCTCACTCCTCTGATATTAAGCCTGCCCTCAGGGAGAAGTTATATATTTTTATGAGGACATCAGTAATTTAGTCTATTGAGTTCTAAAAGAAACCCAGATGCCATCCTATGATTTGTTATTTGTACAGCCTCTCAAATTATTCCAGAATATCTTCTTTCCTCAGCTCAATTTACTTTAGTTGTTTCAACTCCTTTCTTAAAAAGGACTTCAGTGCAAACTTAAATCTCCAATTTCCACATCCTCTTTGTTGTGTTCCTTTCACACCCTTATCATCTAATGGTCCTTCTTCAATTCAAATTCATATTTGAAACCTTCTTCCTCTTCCTTTGTCATACATTCCTCAAATTTTCCCTCTCATGCATGCATTCTTTATCTTACACTTTTCCTATCAGCAGTTTTTCTGCTAGTAACTATTGTTCAAAGAGTATGCATATGTAAGATTCAGATTGCCTGAACTACCTCCTATGCTTTGATTCCATGTTTGTTGTTCCTTATTTTAATCTTACCAAGTAATTCCCTAATGCCAAGAAGGCAGATTGATTTGCTACCTTCATTTATTTGAAAGTCTCAAGATTTCACAGTGGCTCATTATATGTCTTTCAAATAAGTCAGTGCTTCAATCATCAGTGCCCCCCCCCCCCAACTGCTCTGATGACATAGCCACTAATGCTACAGAGTTATGGACTACATAGCTGTTTTCAGGTTAAAGACTGTTCCTTTTATTATACTTTCTGAGATCCAGATGCAACCTTTGACTGAATTAAATAGCTGCGGAAGAAAAATATGTGCCAAAGGCTTCCAATCAACAACAGAAATTCTGCTGTAATTTTTTTTAATCCGCTTTAAGCTTATCCTTAAAATACTACATCTCTAGTTCATTGTTAACAGATAACAGATAATCAAGAGTTGGAAGGGACCTTGTAGGTCATCTAGTCCAACTACCTGCCCAAGTGAGAGACCCTATACCATTTCTGACAAATGGCAGTCCAATCTCTTCTTGAAAGTCTCAAATGATGGCGCTCCCACAACTTCTGAGCGCAAGCCGTTCCATTGGTTGATTGTTCTCACCGTCAGAAAGTTTCTCATTTCCAGGTTAAATCTCTCCTTGTTCAGTTTCCATCCATTATTCCTTGTCTGGCCTTTGGGTGCTTTACAAAATAGCTTGACTCCTTCCTCTCTGTGGCAGCCCCTCAAGTATTGGAAGACTGCTATCATGTCTCCCCTGATCCTTCTCTTTACTAGACTAGCCATGCCCCATTCCTGTCATTGTATGTTTTAGTCTCCAGTCCCCTAATCATCCTGGTTGCTGTTTCTGTACTTTTTCTAGAGTTTCAACATCTTTTTCATAATGTGGTGAACAAAACTGGATACAGTACTCTCCATGTGGTCTTACTAAGACTTTATAGAGTGGTATTAGTACTTCTTTTGATCTTGATTGTATCCCTCTGGTAATACAACTTAGGATTGCATTATGCATGTTGTGGGCATGCAGGCTGCCATTCTGTCATGTCAAGCCCATATCTTTATAAGGGAGAGATGACTGCATGGATTTCCTTGCATGGAAAAAGAAAAAGGAAGGCCAGAAGTCAGTGGTGGGATTCAAAAAATTTTACTACCGGTTCTGTGGGCATGGCTTGGTGGGCATGGCAGGGGAAGGATATTGTAAAATCTCCAGTCAGAGGTGGTATTTGCCGGTTTTCTGAACTACTCAACATTTCTGCTACCGGTTCTCCAGAACTGGTCAGAACCTGCTGAATACCACCTCTGGCAGAAGTAGCTAGATAAAGGCAAGAAGAGTGGGACTTACCTTTTCCTTGAACAGCCCCTGATAAAACTCTGGACTCTCAAGGAATTTAGAATAATTTGAAGCAGAGAAAAATATGTTACACACAAAATTGCTACTCTCATAGTAACTGTCTCACCAGGAAATTGTGCTAGGTTTAATTTCTGTGCTACTGTGATTGTTTCTCCTGTCTTTTATTTCTTTTTCTTTTCTTCTTAGGAATTTATTTATCTTCTCAGCCTTTTGATTCTTTTCAAATTTGGCATGCTTTACAGTTTTTTTTACAGAGAAGCTAAAAATTTTAGGTTCCAAAAGGTAAACCCCAAAAATGGGGTTTAACTTATCTGCAAATATTTACAATATTATATTTTTAAAATACCCATACATCTACATATTAATGTACCTACCATCTGCAGATAAATCACATGTGAAAATGAACACATGAAAATTTTGAGGGTCAGTTTGTTCATAGATAGGCTGATACATGAGTATGCTTGCATGGTAATCTATTTTCTGATCCCTAATAATAAATTGGAAATCTTCCCTAAAATCTCTCTTTAGACTCTGGTAAAATACTCACTTACAGCAAACCAGCAGCAACACTTCGTTTACCAAGACCATTAAATTTTCTTTGTATTTTTTTTCCATCAAACTCCCACTTTCCCAAAACCAAAACAATTCCATAAATAATCTTCTTCAATATTGAATGTTTGCAGTTTAGATATTACATTGCATGTTATTTTCATCATTTTGTCCTTTGTTTTAAAATGTTTCATTTCCTTTACTTCTTGTGTGAGAAACAAGAAAGAAAAGAATAAATACTTCAGTGTTGTATTTCCTGGGATATGATGCTATAGGAATTATTTCGCTTTTTGGATTTTATCTCTCCAGAAAAGTGGAATAAGTTGTGACAACCCTATCTTTTTCAGAAACCCTTCAACTGAAGCCAACTGGTAGCAACAGGAAATAATAGGCAGGAGGTGGGTCCTGGTTGTGTCGGCTCTGAAAATTTAAGAGGTTTGAAGATTCAGCCTTCCATCCTATAAGCTCAGCAGAGCCTATTGCATCCATAAAACTGGATAATAATATAAAAAAGATTAGCTCACAGGCAGTGGTGGGATTCAAATTTTTTTACTCCCAGTTCTGTGGGCATGGCTTGGTGGGCGTGGCAGGAGAAGGATACTGTAAAATCTCCAGTCACAGGTGGTATTTGCTGGTTCTCTGAACTACTCAAAATTTCCGCTACCAGTTCTCCAGAACTGGTCAGAACCTGCTGAATACCACCTCTGCTCACAGGGATTTCAAACTTTGTAAGATATTTTCTCAGCTATGACTGAAAACGATTGTCCTGCTCTTGCTCTTTGCTACAACAAAACAGATAAATAGAAGATTCAAAAACATGTGACATCATGATCTTGTTTCGAAATTTTACATTTCTCCCTTGTTTTGTTTTGTTTTGTTTTTTGATTTGTTGAAAAAGTAAATATCTTTATCAGCTACTTTTTTTCTTCTTTCTATCTAATCTGACATTATTTGCCTTCTTTCTAAGTTATCATGTAGATCAGAGGTGGCAGCAAGATTGTCTCTATCAGACTGGATTTTGTTGGTCCAGAAATCGTTTTAATTTAACTTATCACAAAGAAAGGGAGGCATCTGCCATTAAGGTAAACTGCCCAATCAGAATTCAGCAAAAGGTTTTTTCTTCTCCTCCATTTCAATGACTTCTCTCTAAAAATTTGCAAATCATGTGCAAGCTTCCATCATTTCCCACTACTGTTACTAAACAAAACTCTGTTCTGTTGCAAGATCTATAAATCTTATTTAATCCCATCAAAAGAAAGTTCCTCCCCATTCCCAAGAGCCAACTTATTTTTTTTTTAAATTTAAAGTGCTTAAGGGCATGTTTCTGAAACTTCTCACATGGCTTTAACATGAATAGTCCTTTGGTATATTTTTAATTAAAATGACATGGTTACAGGATACTGTCTAAAATATACCAACTTGTTTAAAGAAGACTGTCCTTGGAGAAGTAAATCCAATACATTCATCTATTGATACAAGCTTTGATTTCCTTAGACAAAATGAACATCAAAAACATCAGTCATTTGGGGATGGCTGTGGGAGGTGGGAAGAGAACTTATGGATATTTTGCAGTGTAGAAATTGAAGGATAAAGCTACACAGAGACTTGTAAGTAATAAATAGTCAGCTCTTAGCCATTAGTAATATCCTAATGAATCCGCACACCGACAACCATTTCAGTTTATAAAAATTATGGTTCCTCTTGTTTCTCTTCTAAAATGTGAATGCTAATAAAGCACTGTTGACATAAAGCAGGACTGGAAACTGATATTAATAATAACCTTCTGGATATTAGGTATAAACAACCTGGTACACTACATATGTTTTTGTTACAATATTTGGAAAATACCATCTGGAACTGCAGTAAATCATCAATGGAAAAATGATAATTTGGTATGTAATGTAATTGCTTCATACTGGATGTAACTCCATATTCTATGAAGCATTAGCCACAGTTCATGCTTGTCACTGGATGAAGACTTTTTAAAGCTTTTTTTTTCATCCTAAGGACTACATTTCCTAAGGTTCTAGATTTAGGCAAGTAAAACCAAATGCACAGGTATAGTATAGGTGGTACCTGGCTCAATAGTAGTAAGGTACCAGGTACCACCTATACTATACCTGTGCATTTAGTAGTAACTGTGAGAGGGACCTTGGAATCCTAGTGGACAATCACTTAAATATGAGCCAGCAGAGTTCTGCAGCTGCCCAAAAAGCCAATGCAGTCCTAGGCTGCATAAATCAAGGGATAGAATCAAGTTCACATGAAGTGTTGATACCACTTTATAATGCTTTGGTAAAACCACACTTGGATACTGCATCTGGTTTTGGTCACCACAATGTAAAAAAGATGTTGAGACTCTAGAAAGAGTGCAGAGAAAGAGCAATAAAGATGATTAGGGTACTGGAGGCTAAAACATAAAGAACAACTGCTGGCATTGGGTATGTCTAATTTAATGCAAAGGACTAGGGGTGACATGATAGGAGTGCTCCAATATCTCAGGGGCTGCTACAAAGAAGAGGGAGTCAAGCTATTCTCCAAAGCACCTGCAAGCTGGACAAGAAGGAATGGATGGAAACTAATTAAAGGAGAGCAGCAACTTAGAACTAAGGAGAAATTTCCTGACAGAACAATTAAGAGTGGAACAACTTGCCTCCAGCAGTTGTGGATACTCCAACACTGGAAGTTTTTAAGAAGAGATTGGACAACCATTTGTTTGAAATGGTATAGGGTTTCCTGACTGAGCAGGGGGTTGGACTAGAAGACCTACAAGGTCCCTTCCAACTCTGTTATTCTATTATTCTGAGAGGTGCAAACCATATATACTTACATACATATATTTGTTTCGCATTTTTTTCCTTATAAGTATATAGTATATTTTCTGACTGATATGAGGCTTGTTCTTTGTACTCCTATACTTTAGCTGTTGTCCTACATATATACCAGGGGTCTCCAACCTTGGCATCTTTAAGACTTGTGGACTTCAACTCCCAGTTTAGCTGGCTGAAGAACTCTAGGAGTTGAAGTCCACAAGTCTTAAAGTTGCCAAGGTTGGAGACCCCTGCTATATACCATACATACTTATCTCAGAATAAATATAACTAAGTTAAATATATATCATAAGGATGGAATATTTATCTTCTATGTTTGTATGCTACCAATTCAGTTTCAAAGAAACCACATAGTAAGTTAAAATCATAAAATAATAAACCAATGGCAAAAAGCCCCACATATCAAAAGCCCAATTATCTGTAATGGGATGTGAAAATAATTTTAGGAGAAAAAAGGAACATCTACAGTCAGGGCAATGGTGAGATAAAGGTAGTCCTTGTTTATTGCTAATTGGACCAGTGTGAGGACACTGCTAGTTGTAAGTATGAGGACCATTCATAACTTCTACTCAATGAGTGCTGCTGTAAGTTCTTAAGGTCTCTTAAGGAGTGGTTGTTTAATGGGGATCACCTGTATCTCAGCCCCAAAAAAGGGTGTGTGTGATTTCCTATTTGGAGTACTTCAAAGGGTTGACACCATCAAAATGAAAAACAGTGAGATATGAGCACCTTCATACATTTAAAGCTATAGCACCAGGAATTATTTTTAAGCAACAGTAGCTCCTGGAAATCTCAATTTTTTTATCCTTGTTCACAAAGATCTGAACTTATTTCAAAATGGGGTACATAACTAGCTTGTATAACTTATTCATATCACCTTTCTTTGTTTTGTGATTTACTCCTTGATTGATTGGGCCATACAGATGTTAACATGTTAAGATGAATGACTTCTCACTCAGGCCATGTTGAAAGTGCAATTAATTGTGCTTCCACTTTTACTGAAGCAGGAACAATGGGTTCTTGCTTCAATGGCATTTATAAGGTGTGGGGGCAGGTATGAGTTGCCCACAAGCATTTATTTGTGTTTCTTTCAATCCTGAATCCACAATTATATGTTGAACAGATAATCATAAGCTTTGTTTTAAGTCACGGAGTAAGGCATATCAACCAGAGTTTACCAGTTGTCCACTTCTGTGAGTACAAGATGACAACTCATATGCTATAGGGAGTAGAGGACATTGTTCCTTTACAATTTACCCAGCTTCTGTTGCCATTATTCAGCTGAATACTAATCAGCTGAATACTAATCCATTTTGGGGATTAAGAAAGTAATGGAATCATATCAGAAAATGCTATGAAGAGCAGTAAGTTGCTCCCATATGAAGAGTTACTGAAAAGCAACCAATTTTTGCACTAACTTTTTGGCCTGATTGGAATTTTTCTACCCAGGCTGGCCACTAGGAAGAGTACAAGAAGGCCTTAGTTCACATTGAGTCTTTTTGGCAATGAGGTCATCATGTTTTGGGTTTCAACACTCTTTGGTCTGGGGTATTAGTTTATTCCAGACTCATGACTTTTCCTCTGCTCTTGTCCATGCCCCAGTCCTGGCACATGGAAATTTGGGGTGAATTGTAAATCAATGGAGTTGGGGTTAGAAATTTGTGCAATACAAAGAGGTATTTACTTTCTGAAAGTTAATATTAAAGACACTACTGACACCTATGCTGAATTGGAATTTATTATAAGTCATAATAAATGTTAATTTAGCTCATGTCCATGCTGGATTACAAACAAAAAAGGTCACATCTGTTTAGTTTACTGCTTAATAGTTTATGCAAATAGTGATGTATTTCTAAAGACAGGGTGAAAGGGTTTGGTGGAGTTTCTGTAGGAATTTATTTTCTGTTTTAGAAGGCTTGGTGCAGATATCAAATTGCAAAAAAGTAGAACACAGAAAGGCAAATGAAGTGGCACAGCAGATAGCTTATGTCAGCTGCTGCAGAGCAGCACAGAAGTGGGAGGACTGCCTTGTCCTCCTCTGTGTAGAAGATACACAGCAGTGTTGGGAGTTACATCAACACCACATAGTTTGCTGAGAGACAATCATTCCCCATATTAGTATAGGCTGCTGGTAACATTGATAAGTATAAAATGTTAACAAGTCAGCATAGCAAATTAGCACAGCACTGTCTTATCATCCCCTGCTTCCAGAACCTTTGGTAAAACTTTGTTGGTTATTTATATAAATTTGCTGCATATATCATTCGCCACTGCAATGGGAAAAGGATTGGCACGACTATTATTAATGGCGTTCTATTATTTATTTATGACTAGGCTAGCTGCTAGTTGTTTGTTCCCTTTATTGATCCTAGCAATGCACATCAGCAAAAGAATCGCTATATGTGATGTCAAAAAGAATTTGTTCCAAAACTTGTTCTTGGTTTATCCACAACAAGTGGTTAGTAAAATCTGCAGCTGAGTTTTTTTGCTCCTTTAAAAGTGGAATACAGAAATGTATGCAGGTCTTGCTGACCAAATGGGCTGTTCCTATTCTTTAAAGTTCTACTATGTAGGAGTTGTGGTGCAAAAATATATTTAATTCTTCCCAAATGGGGAGGGGAGAAGAATTTTGAGTAATCACATATTGTTTTAATACTTATTTGTATACAATGTGACTTTCAGGCATTATTTTTTGAATTAGTTTATGGCTAGCCAAATGCATTGCTCAAGAGAAAATTATATAAAATGTGGTCAGAGATTTGGATAAAATATCTATGTTAATTATATCCATCTATAACACATAATTTACATTTGATTACTCGGGCTATGCAGTATCGCAGCTTTGATCTCCAAAAGAGCTTTAAAGCATGCAGGAGTGCAAATATCCTATCTGTATTTCTCAAACTTAGCTGCTTTAAGGACTTCAAATTCCAGAATTCCTCAGCCAGTTTCACATTCTGAGTATGGAATTCAAAGCACTTCACAGCCATAAGAACTACTACACTCATAATAGGAATTTGGTAAATCCATTATGGTGGAGACTATGATTGGATATTTTGTGCACAATTTTAGCCAACTATCAAATTGCTAACTTCAAGACCCCTTCATGTCTTTCCATAGTGCTCTTTGCCTTTAAACTGCGCTTGGACTGGACATTTTTTCAAACAGAGCACTATTCTTGTAAGCTAAGCAGAAAACACTGCTACCAGACACTTATCTCTTATTTGGAACATTACTTAGACTAGAAAATAACCCTTAATTCGTCACACTTCTGTTTCATAGCATCCAAACATTGTTACAGATGCCATTCAATCTCCATTCAGCACTTCCATTGTTATTTAAATCCTACTATTCAAAAACTTAATCTTTGGTTTCTGTTTATCCTGGCCTTACCTACAGGATTTCTTATCAAGAAGTACATATATGACAACATCTGTAGGTGCATCAGGGTGGATGTAGGGAGTTCAAAAAAGTCAGGAGGGTGACTATGATTGACATGACTTTTTTTACTCTCCCCACCCCAATCCCATATGTGTGCGGACAATACCTAATGTATAGGCATTGTTTCCTATTCCTCTTATTCTCTTTCAAGCCATTCAAGTCCTATTTTAGAAACTTAACTGTTTCAGGGATGAGGATGACTTTTGCTGTCAAGTGTGGTTAGCCACAGAACAGATTGTTGAAAGAAAATGGTTTCTTTCTCCGAGTGTGTTCAATTTATACTTGTCCTTTTCATGAAACTATCCATGTTCCATCAGCAATTTCTAGGAATAAACATTTTTAGTCCTGAAAATATTTCCCAGTTCCTGCTGGACTCAACCATTTCAGACCAAATAACTTATAATCTAAAACCATCCCTATCTATTGGACCGGACAGAATATGTGCTACTTCTCAAAAAAGCTATCCACTGCCATAGCTGAATCTCTAAGCATAATCTTTGAAAAGTATTTCAGGACCAGCTCCTTGCCAAAACTAGGGTCACAAGCCACGGTCATCCCCATCTTCAAAAAAGGAGACCCCAGCCTAGTTGAAAATTACAGACCAATCTCCTCATGCTGCATCACCTGTTAAGTCATGGAATCGATTATTAACTAATCCATCATCCTCCACTTAGAGACAAACAACCTACTCTCTAATAAACAATTTTGGTTTCAGAAAAAAACTATCCTGCAATCTGCAACTCTTACACTGTAAAAACATGGACTACACAACTCAATCAGGGCAAAGCAATAGACACAATCTACATAGACTTCTGTAAAGCCCATGTCACACTGCACCAACGGATGCAAAGAGGATGTAAAACGGACAAAAAAGCTTGCCATCCGTTGGTTAACGCGATGTACTCACTGCCTCCATTTTGCTTCCTCTCTATCCGTCCAGCATCCGTCTATTGACGTTTCATCCGCTCAAAAAGTTTTGAGCTGCTCAAAACTTTTGCGCGGAAAATGTATCCAATTCATCCGTTCTGCATCCGCTACGTATCCGTTCTGCATCCGTTACGCATCCGCTATATCCACTAGGCATCCGTTCCGCATCCGCGCAACTCGCATCCGCTCGGACGCAGGGAGGAAGTGGAACGAATGCAGAACGGATGCAGAACGGATGCAGCACAGAAACAAAGCATTTAAAACGGAAAAAATGTTCGCAGAGGGGACCTATCTCGGATATTAAGGATGTCTAGAGGATGCCTAGAGGATGCCTAGAGGATGCAAAGGGACACCTATACTGCCTATAAAAAGGGGGAGCAACTCACCTGCATCTCACTTTCAGACCAGCAGCCTAGCTGTGCAGACCTCTGCAGCCTTCATCTGACTCTTGCTCTTCCACAGCATCCAGTCATGTCCACCGTGGATCGTAACACAGTCCTTTTGGCAGCCACCATCCTTCTGCAACAGTGCGAAGCCATCTACAGGTTCTGTGAACTCTACTACGGGAAGAAAAGGAGGCAGCCAAGAAGCGTCTGGGTCTGAAGATGGATCGGGAGAAGAGCTGAGTACGGACTGTACAACAAGCTGATGGTGGAGCTCAGGAACGAAGACACTCGGGCATTCCAGAACTTCATGAGGATGCCTCCAGCCATGTTTGATGAAGTTGTGCAGCGGCTGACACCCAGGTTGACCAAGGCAAACATCAACTTCCGGCACAGCCTGGAACCTGGGCTCAAGGTGGCACTCACTCTGTGCCACCTGGCCTCAGGGACCACCTACAGGAGCATGCAGTACGGCTGGAGGGTGCCACACAACACCATCAGCATTGTGGTCAGACAAGTGGTGCAGGCCATCATCGAAAATACCTGCAGGAGCTCCTCCAGTGACCCTCCACTGATGAAGGATGGAAGAAAGTTGCAGAGCAGTTGTATCAGAGGTGGAACTTCCCACACACCGTTGGAGCCATAGATGGCAAGCACGTGGCCTGCAAAGCACCACCCAAGTTGGGCTCCACTTATTTCAACTACAAGGGCTTCTTCAGCATCGTCCTCTTTGCCATGGTCGATGCTGACTACAAGTTCATGTACATCGATGCTTCAGGCAGTGGCTCATGTTCAAATGCCCAGGTATACAACGCCAGTGACCTCAAGGAGGGGCTGGAAGGCAACTTCATCATGGGCTTTCCAGATCCAAACCCCCTGCCCAACGACATGCAAGATGTGCCCTACTTCATCGTGGGGGATGACGCCTTCTCCCTCACAAACTACCTCATGAAGCCCTACACTTCAAGACACCTCACCCGTGAAGAGAGGATCTTCAACTACAGGCTGTCCAGGGCAAGGCGGGTGATGGAGAACGCCTTTGGCATCCTGGCCAACAGGTTCCAGGTACTTCTCACCACCATGCAGCATCATCCAGAGACTGTGAGGAGGATCGTGGAAGCTTGCTGCATCCTGTACCATCTCATGCGCACCCGCTACCCGGTCTTGCAGAACAGGCTCGTGGACCTCCAACAAGGCAATGGGGACATGGAGCCTGGGGAATGGAGGCAAGGGCAAAACCTGATATACACTGAGGATGTGCAAGGCCCCAACAGAGCCTCACGTGAAGGGAAGAAGCAGCGCAACCTCCTGAGACACTGGTGCAACTCCCCAGCTGGAGCAGTGGAGTGGCAAGACAGGATGATAGATGATTAATGAGTGCTTCCTTCAGCCTGTCTCATCACACTGATGAGATTGGGCCATGTATGTTGGGTGGGCCTACAATGAACAGGGTGTTCAACAAAGAGTTTTGTTTGTGTTGACATGTGTGGATGATTATTACATTATTATTGATAATAAAGGGCCATAGGTGTGGCACCAGGGAGGGTGGACCATACAGTCCCACTATGCTTGCACTGGAGGCTTATCTATCCCACTGCTATCCTTACCCATCCCACAGCTATTACCCATCCCAAAGGTATCCCTGCCCATCCCACTGCTATCTTAACCCATCCCACAAGCATGCAAAGGCTTAAACCATTTCTAAAAGTTTCCACCAAGACTTTATTAAAAAAAAGAAATGAAGCAAGTGTGTGAATCAAAGATAAACTTTATTGAACAACGAGCTGTAAAAAAAAAATGACCCAAGTCAAGTGTCCAAATAAATTCTACAGGTAGCCAGCTACCCAGTCTCTGGCACTCTTATTGGTCACTCGGAGGTGTGCCCAGTCTCAGGGGTGAAGGGTCCAGGTGCTGTGGAGGTGGGTGGTGCTGGAGTGCTGGTCTGTATCGTCATTGGGGTGCCTGGCCCCGAGAGGACAACAGGGGACGGTGTGTTGAGGAAGCTCTCAGACAGCTGGCTCAGACCCGTGATGGTGAGAGGTCCTTCCTCCATGCCATGGGGTGTCAGCCCCAGTACTGATGAGAGATGTACTGAGGCCGGGCTTGGCTGTGGGGTGGAAGAAGGAGTAGTGTAGTGGGGCTGTCTGGTCTGCAGCTGGGTGAGGACTGGCGTGGGTGGCATCGCTGTCGTCGGTGGCATCATTGGCATGGGTGGCATCGGTGGCATCAGTGGAATCGGTGGCAATGGTGTCGCCCGATGACTCTGTGCCTGGGCTGGGAAGGGCTGCTGCCTGTGCTGCTGGACCTCCTGGTAGCCATAGCCCTGGTAGGTGAGGGGCTGTGGGAAGCCTTGGTATGGGAGGGACATCACCTGGGGTGGAGGAGCAGACCTGGACTGGGTGGGAGCAGGTTCCTCTGAGTCTGGAGGATTGTGAAGCAGCTCCGTGATCCGGTCCTTCACCACCTGGTACTGGGGTTCCTCCATGTTCTTGAGGGTCTGGTTGACATAGGTGAGGAAGGGCTTGCAGTTGGAGGATGAGGAGTCGGTGCTGACCAGCTGAGAGACGAGATCTATACTGGTACAGATGGTGTCCCTGATATCCAGCAGGACAGTGTGGCTCTGCCCCTTCTGCTGTCTGGTTCTCTGCCTTTCTGTGGAGGCGGAGCTGGGGGTGTGGATGCGGCTACGACTGTGGTGGACTCGATGTCTCCTCTCTCTCACCGCACCAGGGAGTCCTCCACACGCTCCACCACGGTGACAACAGCTGTCCGCGGGTTCTCCGTCGTGGCACACTCCACAGAAACCTGCCTAGAGACAGGGACTGACTCTCAGCTGGAAGAGGACTGCCAGAGAGAGAAGGTAGACAGAGAGGCTCCTGGTGTTCCTCGGTGGCGGATCTCACCCTCCAGGAAGCTGCACCTGGCCATGACGTAGGTCTCTCTGTCCGTCAGCTTAACCCTGGCCTGGCCAGATTTCTTCAGGTGCAGCTTCCCGTACCAGCTGTGCATGTTTCCACCAGCCGAGGAGCACTTCCGAAGTGTAACCCATACTCTCCGCCCTCTCTCTCCAAGCAGCCTGCTTCCGCTTGGTGTCCCTGTACAGCCAGTGTCCCTTCCGCCACAGATAGTCATTCTCTCTCAGCCACTCCAGCACCTCATCCTCGTGTTCCTCCTCAATGAAGTATTGCCTCCTCTCCCGTCCCCGCATACGCCTTTTCCTCCCTTTGCCAGGACCAGATGGGCCCTCATCAGAGGGGCTCCTAGGTGGTAGGGGCTGCTCCTCCACACCAGCAGCACCAGCAGGATCATCATCATCATCATCATCAGGATCATCATCATCAGCAGCAGCAGCAGGATCATCATCATCATCATCATCAGCAGCAGCAGCAGCAGCAGCAGGATCAGTAGGACCAGGATCAGCAGCAGCAGAGTAATCACCAGGAGCCCCAGCAGCACCAGAAGCACCAGCAGGACCAGGAGCACGAGCAGGACCAGGAGCACGAGCAAGACCAGGAGCACGAGCAGTACGAGCAGTACGAGCAAGTCCAGGAGCACGAGCAGGACGAGCAAGTCCAGGAGCACGAGCAGGACAAGCAGGACCAGCAGCAGCTTCAGCAGAGTACGCAGCAGAAGCACCACTGCCAGGAGCAGCTTCAGCAGAAGCCCCAGCAGAAGCAGAGTCAGGGACAGGGGGTGGGAGGGTGGCCCTGTCCCTCTTGCCAGGGATGGCGGCAGGTTGCTGAGACTTTCGCTTCTTCCCCATGGTTGTGGGGTTGCTGGCTGGCAGGGAGGCTGGCAGGCACCAAGGCTGGCAGGAAGCCTGGCATGAAGCCTGGCACCAAGGCTGGCAGGAAGGCTGGCACGAAGCCTGGCAGGAAGGCAGGCAGGCAGCAAGGCTGGTAGGCCGGCAGGCACCAAGGCTGGCAGGCAGACTGGCTGGCAGGGAGGCTGGAAGGCAGGCAGACAGGAAGGCTGGCAGGGAGGCTGGTCAGGAGGCTTGGAGGCAGGCTGGCAGGAAGGCTGGCAGCAAGGCTTGCAGGCAGGCATGCAGGCAGGGCAGGCAAGGACTCGATGTATCCTGCAGCAGGTCTTTCCTCCGAATGCTGGCCACGTGCGAGCTGCTTCCCTTTATATCCGGGGGGGCTTGCGCAATGCATCACCCCCGCATGCGCAATTAACGCCAGGCATCTGTT
Organism: Laticauda colubrina; assembly: GCA_015471245.1. Lineage (NCBI taxonomy): Eukaryota > Metazoa > Chordata > Lepidosauria > Squamata > Elapidae > Laticauda > Laticauda colubrina. The sequence goes on from BLBF01000020.1 coordinate 45,999,008, forward strand.
AGGCTTCCGCTGTGCATCCGCTAGGCTTCCGCTCTGCATCCGCTTCATCCGCTGTGCATCCGCTCTGCATCCGCTTCATCCGCTGTGCATCCGCTCTGCATCCACTTCATCCGTTCCGTGTCTGCTTTGCTGAGGTCCCCCGGAAGCCCTGCAGATGTGCCATCCACTCTCATCCGCTTCCATCCGCTAGGCTTCTGTTCCGCATCCGTTTTCCATCCGCTCTGCATCCTCCCCGCATCCGTGTTATCCGCTCTGGTTATGCAAATTTTTGCCCCTTTTGAGAGCGGATAACGGATGGAACATTTTGCTCGTCCGTTGTGTCTGTTTTGCATCCATTGGGCAGTGTGACAGGGCCTTAAAGCCTTTGATTCAATGGTACACAACAAACTACTCCTAAAACTAAAATCTTATGGTATCTCTGGACACCTACATAACTGGATAGAAGCATTCTTGTCAAACAGACAACATATGATCAAAATTGGGAGTGCCCTGTCAAATTCTGTACCTATTAACAGTGGTGACCCCCAAGGCAGTGTTCTAGGACCAAGTTCTCTTCATACTCTACATAAATGACCTCTGTGATCATATTAAGAGCAACTGTGTTCTCTTTACTGACTATATAAAGCTATTCAACACCACAGACAATACTACTACCCTCCAAAAAGACCTTGACTATGTATCCGAATGGTCAATCAAATGGCAGCTTCAAATCTCAACAAATAAATGCTCCATCTTACATATTGGCAGAAAAAATCAGAAAATAAAATACAAGCTAAATAGTCAAGACCTGGTTGAGGATCCAAACTCTGTCAAGGAGCTTGGAGTACTGATCTCAAATTATCAAAGTGTTAAGAGCCAGCTACATACCCAAAAAGGCATCAAGAGTTATTAACCTAATCCTACATAGCTTTTTCTCTGGTAATATCACACTACTAACTAGAGCATACAAAACATTTGCTAGAACATTTGCTTGAATACAGCTCATCAGTCTGGAACCCACATTATGTATCTGATATTAACACAGTTGAGAAAGTCCAGAAATATTTCACAAGAAGAGTTCTCCACTCCTCTACTTGTTGCAGAATACCTTATGGCACCAGACTTGAAACTCTAGACCTAGAAAATCTAGAACTACGCCGCCTCCGCTCCGCTCTAAATATTGTATATAAAACCATACTTTGCAATGTTCTACCTGCAAATGAATACTTCAGCTTCAATCATAACAATACAAGAGCACACAATAGGTACAAACTCAAGGTTAATCGCACCAGGCTTGTCTGCAGAAAATACAACTTCAGCAACAGAGTGGTCAATGTTTGGAATACTCTACCTGACTCTGTGGTTTCTTTCCCAAACCCCAAAAACTTTAACCTTAGACTGTCTACTATTGACCTCACCCACTTCCTAAGAGGCCTGTAGGGGGTGTGTATAAGTGCACCAATTGTGCCTACTGTCCCTGTCCTATTGTTTCTTTTTATTTTTCTTATAAGTATCTGTCTCGTGTATTCAAAACTGTATTTATTCTTATACCTATATCTTGTAAGCGATTGACAAATCAAATAAATACTAAAAAAAAAAAATCCAAATACTTGAACTTTAAGAAGAGCCATACATGAACTTTGATTGAATTGTGGAAAATGGTGCCATTTATATTGCTGAACAGATATTTGTATCTCATTCCAAGGAGAATATATATGTAGAAGGTGTTTTCCATTACAATTAATGAAACTTAGATTTCTACATTATGTATAGTATCTTTCTTTATTTTGTCCAGAAATATCCTATCACAGATTTGACAGTAAGAGTCTCAGACCAGTGATTTATAGCAACTTACAAAATCACTCAAGCATTATAGTAGCAATAGAAAAACCTGTCTTTATTACAGTTGTGTCAGAGGATGCTATAAGATGCTATAATTTACCACTGAGAAAATGGTTTCAGATCCAAATTCCTGCTTTTATACATAACTCTTACACTCACACCAATTCTGTGAGGCTAAAATCAGAGGAGATGCTGCAATGAATCGGATCAAAGACCTTTCTGGGTGACAAATACTTGCATGCAATAGATGGTTCAAGTCCAAAGCAGCTCCCATTTAAAAGCCACTGTTTCCTTTAACTGAGTTTAAATAACCATGGTAACTGTGAGTAATCATTGTTTTATTTTTATACAGCTGCTCCTCCAGAAGGAGCTTGGTAGCCACTCATAACCTTATCTTACATGGATTTGTCTTAAAGATCAAAGTTGGTGACATTGCCATATTTATGTGTGTGTGTTATTTCGATGCTAGATTTATATTCTACCTGCAATTCAGGAACTCACATCAGTGTACATGGCAGATTCTCCCCCCCTCCATTTCCCCCTCACAACATTAACCCTGAGAGATTGGTTGAAATAACAGAAGGCAACCCACTGAGCTTCTGGACTGAGGATGGACTGAATCCTGCTTCCAGTCCAACAACCTAATCACAACACCACATTGGCTCTCTTCATCATCCTCTTTTAACAACCCCATAATCCCTTGAGGGGGGAGTCTGGAAAACTGAATGGAGCTGAGTGTTTACTGGCCGGATCCCCTACCTGTCACCAATGCAGAGGGTTTTTTTTCAGCAGATATATTCTGTCAGAGAGAGAAATATCTGCCTCTACTTAGGATCAAACTTGCAGCCTCCTGATTGTGAAGTGAGAGCTCTTGTGACAGTGAATTGGTTTGGTAGCATTTTTTCATGAGTTGTCATCCTGAATCCCCCATTATTTAGCTTTCCTGGATGGTCGGTCTCAAGTTCTGCTGTTAGAAGGGGGGGATACTTCTCTATACCAAGTATAATTTTATGTATTGTTTTCATTTCCCCTCCCCCTTGTATTTTGTCTAGATCCAAACCTATAATCTCTTCTCATTTAAGGATTAACAAAAAAGAAGCCAACACATTACAAACACACACAAACACCGCAGAATTTAACTGGATCGAGCAATTCCAGATTCAGTTTAGTTCTTTCACGTGTATCTTCCAGAATCTGAACTGCTTTCTGAACTAAGGAATCCATTGCAGTCATTAAAAAAAAAAAAAAAGGGGGGGGGGGGGAGAAAAACCTATTTTCATTTGTGTACTCTGCTCCCCCTCCTCCCCCAAAGAAAATACACCTGAGTTTGAGCAGCCAAAGCTTATTCTCTCCGGGATCAATTCTGCTGCTTTGGCAATGGTTTTGTTGCAGCTAACTGACAAGGCTGCACGGCGGAAAGGTGCTCTGTGTTGGGGAGCGGAATTCATCCATAAGGCTGAGCGAATGTTCAGAAATTCAGCCTCTTGAATCTTTCTCTCCTTGCCAGAAGGAGAATCTTGGAAGCAAACTTAAAGAGCAAAGCTCCTGCACAGATTGGGGGAGGTGGGGAGGATGGCAGAAAGCGGGGGTGGAAGAAGAAACTGTGTTTAGTTAAGGACAAATTGTTCTCCTGGCGTTCCCCTCCCCCTCCTCCTCTCCGGTTGAATTTCAATCAGTCGGAGCGGGGGAGGGAGTGGAAGAGGTTCTTTGGGTCAGTCTGCAACAATCAAGATGAATGCCTGCAAAGATGGGTTTGTGCAGCACGCCCTTTGTTTTCCTGAGTGCTAACAAGGAAGCAGCCAGGAGCACAGACGCCTCATTAAGGGAGTTTTGCACAAGGCCAGGAGGGGAGGTCGCATTGCAGTTGAAGATGACATCACCGAGTTGGCAGCAGCTCGGAGAGTGCTCTCATGCCAGCAATCGCAGCGGAGGAGATGGGCAGCTTTTATTCCCCACGGTACAGCGGAGCTAATGGAGCAGCGCAGAGCTGAAACCTCTTCCTCCGATAAGAATGAACAGCGCAATCCCCATCAATAAAGAGAAAACAGCCTTTTTGGAATGAAGTCAAGAGAAATCGTCATCCTTCGGGTGGGAGGGGGAGAGGAGAGAGAGAGAGAGAGAGATCGGTGCATTATCAAGGTTGAAAATAAAGGGAAGAAAGAAAATAGCAATACATGCCTTGTCCCGGAACAAAAGGGCTTCCACCAAAAGCGCATCCTTTCAGCGGCCACGCATAGGCAAAGGAGATGTCTAATTTGGGTGAGGAGGTGAACAGAATTTGGATTGCTATCCAGGGAGGGTCTACCCCCCCCCCCCGCAAACGGGTTGACGTGTTTCTGCAAGGTTCCTCCAAGCAGGAATAGGGTGGAAGAACCAGTTTTCCACTTCCGCAACAAGCTTTTGGGGGGACATACCTATTTCTAAATATACATCCTGCAACTTGCTCTATGGAAAATATGCGATTGGCTTACCAAACTGCACTTACCAAAGAAAAGTTTTCTTTGGGCTTTTAAAATTGGAGAAATACAGCAACGGTAGCTGTGCAGTTATTTGATGGACCACATGCTTTGCATGCAAAAGAAACCAGATTCATCTCCCTGGCTTCAGTTGGGAAAAATAAGGTTCAGAAGATGTGGTAGAATAGACCCAGATTATGACACATCATGACTTCCCTGTGCAATATGAACCTCATTGATTGGATCCCAGACAGACCATCCCCTCTTGGATCCTTTTAGAATGATTAAAGTTAAGTCAAAAAGCCCTGCCACCATCACCCCACTTCCATTCTGGTTTATTTGAAAAAAGAAGGTGCTCTTTATAACCATTATAGCAAACTGCAAACTTCATTTTGTACAGTCTTATAGTGGCTGCTCATTCGATAGACTTAACCTGGTTATTGAATTACTAGATGCCTCAACAGATGTTCAGTAAAGACTGGCTACAATCACACTGCTGCCAGAAATGTAATTCAGAAGTTGGAACATTAATATGGTTTGATTTTGTCCAATTATTATGCAGTTTGGGTTGGCCATGAAATGGATCGTTGATATGTCCTACAGCAATTGCTGACTATTAAAAACACATACGTCCTTTGGGAGTTTAAAAAAAAGGAAATGTTTGGTCATAGTTGCTGTCTAAACAGACTAATTTTATGCAGCACTGGAAAGATAAATTTTCACTTGATTTGTAGTTGATGGGTCTTTATCAACATTTTTTGATAAAATGTAAGGAAGAAGACTTTTATACATGATTTTTGAGTTGTACCATTTACTGCATACAGTTGTTCCAGGTTTCCTCCCTTCCTTCCTTTTATTGCTATATTTACAAACTTTGAATGATTGTTGAATGTTATTGTAGATAGCTATAGTTTTGCTTAGTTGATTAGTGAAATAAAAAACTTGTTGCTGAATTTATGTAATATATTTAAACAATATAGTCAAAAGACCGATAGAGGTAGATGCAAATATTTCGTATTGACTCATCAGTATCTACATTACAATAACATGGTTAAAATCAGCCTCAAATATAAGATTTACCAAGAGCATTAATTAATTAAGCCTATAACATATGCAGGAAAGCAACCTGTAATATATGCCAACTCCAATGTAAAAGTTTAAAATCATAACAAAAATCGAAACAATAAAGTGCTACAGTAATAGTACAAAAAATGTTATACAGGTAGTCCTTGACTTCCAACTGTTCATTTAGTGACTATTTTAAGTTACAGCAGCACTGAAAAAAGTGACCTATGACTGTTTTTCACAATTTACCACCTTTGCAGCATCCCCATGATCATATGATCAAAATTCAGATGATTGATAACTGGTTTATATTTATGGCTGTTGCTGTGTCCCAGGGCCGCAACCTTCTGACTAGCAAAG
>BLBF01000020.1:46004719-46030557 GCA_015471245.1 Laticauda colubrina
TCAGGCCCCGGTGATTTGTGTTCATCAAGATCAGACAGGTGTTCTCTTACTATTTTTTTTTTTGCTTATTTTAACTTTTATTTTCTGGTCTGTCTTTTACAGTTATGTTTTTGGTGGGTTGAGCTATAGCTTCTTTTTGCATGAAGACAGATGCAAAGAATGAGTTAAGCAATTTTGCTTTCTCTCTGTGGCCTGTTATTTCCTTGCCATCTTCTCTCGTTAGTGGACCAACTGTTTTCCTTGATTTTTTTCTTGTTATTTATATGTTGGAAGACACTTTTTTTTATTTTCTTTGACTTTTGTTGCAAGTCTTTGTTCATTCTGACCCTTTGCTCTCCTGACTTCGTCTTTGCAGATTCTGGCTATCTGCTGATATTCTGCCTTAGCTTTATGTCCTTCTTTCCATTTTTTGTACTTATCCTTTTTTTCTTTCAATTTGCCAGAGAGATCTTTGTGCAGCCATGCTGGTTTCTTCTTGGATTTCTTGTTTTTCTTTCTCAGTGGTATTGTGCTGGTCTGGGCTTCTATGATCATACTTTTTAGGGTTTCCCGAGATTCTTGAGTTGTTTTCCCCTTTAGGATTTTCATCCATGGAATCTTTTCCAAGTTCTCTCTGAGTTTATTGAAATCAGCTCTTTTAAAATCCAAGACTCTGGTGTCATTATGTTCTATTGCTTGAGTTTGTGTTATGTTGAATTCTAGTATGACATGGTCACTCTCACCCAAGGTCCCTGCACTTTCAACTCCCTCTATAACTTCTTCTCTGTTTGTAAGAATTAAGTCCAGTATGGCCGTCCCTCTAGTTTCACCCTCTACCTTTTGGACAACAAAGTTGTCAGCTAGGTTGGTTAGGAACTTATTTGATTTCTCATTTGGTGCAGAATTAGTTTTCCAATTGATATCAGGATAATTGAAGTCTCCCATTACTATTGTTGTGTGTTACCTGCATATGTTTGTTAGTTGGCTGGCAAAAAGGACATCTATTTTTTCTGCTTGATTGGGTGGACTATAATATATATGTCTATGGCCATGTCATTCTTTTTTTCTTTTATTTTGACCCATATGCCTTCTAGGAGGTTTTCATCTTTGGTTCCATGCATTTCTGTAGCAATAAAGTGGTCCTTTACATACACTGCAACTCCACCTCCTCTTTTATGGGGTCTGGTTTTTTTTTTTTAATTGTTTGTATCCTTCTACCAGTATGTTCCAGTCATGGGTTTCATCCCACCAAGTTTCTGTTATTCCAACTATTTCATATTTACCTTCATTTATTTGTAGTTCGAGTTCACCCTGTTTGTTTCCCAGAGTTTGTGCATTTGTATATAGGCACTTGAGATCTTTATTTCTGACACTGTGTTTACTGTCTATATAACTTGTGTTATGCCTGCCTGCCCCTACTTTCTTGCCACTTGTTTGATTAATGCACTTGGTATGGTACTCACCAGACCTGCCAACCCCTGATAAAGGAAAATCTGGAGACCCATGAAAAAAAAACTGGAGATTCTATAAAAAATAGTGAGATTCACGGTCACGTGAATAACTAATCAGAGCATGTTATATCCGGTGGTAGAAAAAGCAAAATGGAGGCGCCCAGAGTAAAAAGAAATGTGCTGTATGTATATATCACTGTTTGGTAATATCGATATTGCGTGATCTGAGAAGTGGTGTCATATCGTCATGTTGTTTGTGCATAAATCAGATTTATGCGCATATAAGCTGACCCCCAAATTTGGAAAAAAAAAAAGCATTTTAAATTTGGCATGAGATTGAGGAGCCTTGTTGTGAGACCGTGAGACATGACAAAAGTATAAGCAGGGCTGGTACGCACTATGAAATGCTTGGTTTTGGTTGGCATCAAGGTTGATAATGGGGAAGCCAGATTCACTTAACAAGCATGTTATTAAGTTAACAACTTCAGTGATTCACTTAACAAATGTGGCAAGAAAAGTTGTAAATGGGACAAAACTCACTTAACAAATTTCTCACTTAACAACATAAATTTTGGGCTCAATTGTGCTTGTAAGTTGACAGGTAGTCCTTGACTTACAGTGGCTACAACTGAGGCTAGAAATTAGGAAACCCTAAGTTGTAGTCCCATCTGAAGCACAAAGTCCAGATCCAAATTTTGACAAGAAAGCTGCAGGGCCCTATCCATGGAGTCTCTCAGAATCAGACACAATTGAACCACATTAAAAAAAAAAAAAAACATACAGAGTGAGCACAATCACACTTTCAAAATTTAAGATGGGACTGCACAATCACAAAACAGTCCATATGAGTTGATATTGACAGAACTGTAACCGTGCAACTGGAAATGAAATGATAGCCATAGGAATAAAGGCAAATATTTACTTTGTGTAGAAAAAAAATCAGCATTTGTATACTCTTAAGGTCAATGTAGCTTATAGTTTATGTTTATCTGATATCTGAATATTTTTCCCCAATTAGAGCATGGCTTAAATTACAATCCTTCCCCTCAAAACAAATATATTTGAACACCACATATTTAATGTTGATTATAGGATTTATTGAAAAAATATAATTTAATCCAAGCATTAGAAACTGTAGTAAAGATTTCAATAGATAGTTAACCCAAATATAAATAAAACTTCAGTTATTTTTTTAAAAAATTAAAATTTAACTAAACATTTGTAATGAACGAGGAAATACCACTTAAAAACTTCCTAGTTCTCGTACTACTTCACCAAATCATCTGTAAAATTAGAGCAGTGAGCAAAGCCTCTAGGTTCACATGAATGGGGATGGATCTCATGATAACTTTTAGTTAGCATTCAGATATAGCACACTGTGCAAGCAGATGTTTCCACTTTAAATCCCTAGCTAACAACTGCAGTCAAAGGAACTGGATGCTAGAAAAACAATATGTCGAAGATTTTGGGAAGGAATTTTTGTCGAACAGTTTGATTTGGTGTGAGACAGTTTTGTATCCTTTACTCCTGGGATAGGATAGCTGTGTCTGTTGCCGCCTCTTTTGCAAGTCTGTAATATGTTCCTGCTTTACAGCCTGTAATCATATGAAAAATAATGAGAAAAATATCATTAGATAATTAATTTAGAACCATTAGCAAAAAAATCCAGACAATTACAAATGATAACCAAGAGATACCAAAACTGTTTCTTTACTGATGTTTCATGACTGTTTGGATATTTGCAGCTCAGATCTGGTGATGTATTGTTTAATTATGCGCCATCAAGTCAGCCACAGATTTATTCCATTATTACTTGTCTAACATGTTCCTGCAACAGTGCACCAATCATCATTGTAATATTCATGCTGCTGCTGTTCTCCTTATCTTTCCTTCCACCTTTCTCTGCATTAGAACTGTTAGGTCGCGGGGAAAAAGAGACGAACGACCAGTGTGACTTTCAGCTCTTTATTTGGTTCCTGGAATCAGTCTGACTGCGGAGCCGTGGCAGCCTCTTTTATAGCGGCTGCTTGCGGCTCGTGGCCAGTGACAGCTCCTCGAATCTCCTGCCGCTCAGGCAGACCAATCACAGGGCAGCAATTGTGGACCAATCACCGTAGCTTGAAGAACCAATCACAGTGTAGTATTTGTGGACCAATCAGGAAACGGTATTACAAGTATGCTAATATAGAACACCCCTCCCCACTTGGTTTAATCCAACCTATGTTACATAGTCACGTAAGTAGGCAGGGCTTTTATGGTGTCTACTTGATCTGCGCAACTCAGTTACATTGCTGTCTTTGGCCGGTTCGGATGGGATCGCTGTTTCTCCCGTCCTTCTCCGTGGAACCTCCTGGAAGGTGAAGTCAGCCATGCTGCTCCCGCCCGGCCTATCTGGGCTGGTAGAGTCGGCTCGGCTGCTCCCTTCCGGAGTGGCTTCGTGTTGGTTTTCCGCTGCCTGTTCCTCTCTACCGAAGTCATCTCCAGGTAAGTAATTGTGGTTTCTTTCTGGGGCTACTGGTGCTGTTGGTTGGCGGGTTGTTCTTAGGGTTTGTTGTGGCATTTCTTGTGCTAGTGGAGGGTCTCTCCCTCCCCTCTTATTTGTGTTTGAGGGGTTTCCCCCTCTCTGGTTTCGTTATTATTATTTTTTAATGTTTGCTGTGGTTCTGACGTGTGTGTGTTCTTTTTCTTCGCACCTGGGTTTGTTAGTGTTTCTAGTGTTCGTGATCTCAGTTGATCTATGTGTCTCCTCCAGCTTCTTCTGTCCTCTGTTTCTAGTCTGTATGACCGGGGTCCTGTTACTCGGGTTATTGTTGCTGGTATCCAAAGTGGGTGCCCCGTGAGATTTTTTGCGTAGACCAGGTCCCCTGTTCTGAATGTGCAGTGCTTACTAGAGGAGTCTGCTGGTTTTTCAGGGCTGTAAATGGGGTGTAATCTATCTAGGTGTGATCTTAATTTCCTGCCCATCAATAGTTCTGCTGGGCTTTATTCATTGTGGTGTTAGGTGTGATGTGTTGTATAGTTAGCATTTTGTAGATTTTTTCTTGTATGTCCCCCGTGTCTAGTTTCTCTATAGTCTCTTTCGTATACCGGACCATGCGTTCTGCCCACCCATTTGTAGCCGGCTGACCCAGCACTGTCAAGACATGCCTTATGCTGTATTCAGCGAGGAACTTTTCAAATGTCAACGCCGTGAACTGCGGCCCGTTGTCTGAAACCAATAGGTCTGGCAACCCATGTGTTGTGAACAGCTACCTCAGCTGTCTGGTGACGGCTTCTGTTGTTGTGGAGTTCATGACGCTTACCTCCAACCAATTTGAGTAAGCATCTACTATTATTAAAAATGTGTGCCCTTTTGTCAACCCTGGGAAATCTATGTGTATTCTCGACCAGGGCCCCCTCGGTGTTTCCCAGTCGAGCACAGGTGCAGCAGGGGGTGTAAGTCTGGATTTTTGGCATTGCGTGCACGTTTCCACCCATCTCCCAATATCCTTATCCATCCCTGGCCACCATACATAACTCCTGGCCAGGGATTTCATTTGTACACTACCCGGGTGTCCTTCATGCAAGATATACAGTACTTGTTCTTGGAGTATTTCTGGTATAACTACCCGATCCCCCCATAGTATACAACCTTTTAAAATTGAGAGTTCCATCTGTCTGTTCCGGAACGGTTTAAAAGTCTTGTCCGTCTCGTTTTCTGGCCAACCTTTTCCTACCCAGTTTAAAATCCACACCATCTTTTTGTCTCTTGAGGTTTCTTTCGCAATGTCCGCTGCAGTTATGGGTAGGTTTGGTCATGTCTCAATTTGTAGCGTGGATGTGATTGGTGCTGGGTCACTTCCCAGTTCAGGCAGGGGAGAATGGCTCAGGGCATCAGCATGTGATATGTCCTTTCCTGGCCGGTGGATTAATTTGTAATTGTATGCAGCAAGGAACTTGGACCACCTCGTCATTCATGGTGACAGTATGTTTGGGGTGGCCTTGTTTCCTGTGAGTATCCCCAAGAGTGGCTTGTGGTCTGTAATTAGTGAGAAAGTCCTGCCATAGAGGTATTCATGGAATCGCTTGACTCCAGTTATCGCTGCTAGCGCCTCTCTGTCCAATTGGCTGTAGTTTCTTTCTGCTTTAGATAGCGTTTTGGAATAGAACGCGATCAGGGCTTCTCTCCCATCTGGTAGTGTGTGGCTGAGTATGGCTCCGATGCCGAACGGTGATGCGTCGCAGGTGAGTGTTGGTGGCAAGGTTTCGCTGTATTGAATTAACACAGATTCGGATGTCAGCAAATCTTTTATTTCCTGGAACGTGGCTTCTTGTCACCCCCAGGTCCAGGTAGCTGTCTTATCCAGCAACATGTGTAATGGTTCTGCCATTATTGCCTTCTGTGGCAGAAAGACATTATAGAAGTTAATGAGTCCCAAAAATGCTTGTAGGTCTGTTTTATTTTTGGGTCTTTGGGGAGCTTCTTTTATTGCTTTGAGTTTCTGTTCTGTGGGGTGGATTCCTTCTTTATCTATTAGGTACCCCAGGAATTCAACTTTAGGGGTGGCTAGCTGGCATTTTTCTTTTTTTACTTTGAGTCCTGCCTCTTGAAATCCTTGTAAGACTTCGCTGAGGCGGCTTTCCAGTTGTTTCTTGTCACTAGCTGATACCAGCACATCATCAAAGTATGGAACCACCCCTTTTATTCCTTGTAATAATTGTAATCCATCAAGCTTTGGAACGCCCCTGGGGCCATGCTGACTCCAAATTGCAGTCTTTTGCATCTGAATGCCCCCCTGTGAGTCACAATTGTTTGTGCCTCTGCTGTTTCAGGGTCGACCGGCAATTGCTGGTACGCTTGTGCAAGGTCGAGCTTCGCAAAGATCTTTCCTCTCCCCAATGAGTGTAACAGATGTTGTACCACTTGAACGGGGTTTGCACTTTGTTGTAGCGCGTGGTTGAGGGTGGCCTTATAGTCTCCGCAGATGCGCATGGACCCATCTGGTTTTATCGGAGTCACAATTGGGGTTTCCCACCTTGCATGGTCTATTTGTTCCAATACCCCCTGTGCGATGAGTTTATCCAATTGCTCATCGATCTTCGGTTTTAATGCGAAAGGAACTCACCTTGCCTTTAACCTGATTGGGACTATGTTTGGTTTCAAATTAAATGATATCGGGGACCCTCGGTACTTGCCTAGTTTCCCATCGAACACGTCCTGGAAATCCCTCATCAGGCTCTCCTCCCAGTCTGTTTCAGTGACGCTGTTGATTCCAGTCACTCCGATTCCCAGGGGTGTGAACCATTTGGGTCCTAGTAGGCTTGGGCAGTCCAGGTCTACTTTTGTTAATGGAAGAATTGCCGTGTGCTTTCTGAATTTAACTTGGAAATGTCCGAGTCCAACTACGGGGATCCTGTTCCCTTGGTAGTCTTTCAAGGTCAGTTTTTGGCTCTCTAGTTCCTTTCTTCGTATGTTAGGTATCAGTCTCTTAAGTGTGTTCCATGATACCATAGACAGGTATGAGTCGGAGTCTACCTCCATTTTGCATTGTTGGCCTTTGATGTTGACTTGCACATGTATCTTTTGGGCATCAGTTGCGCTTGAATGCCCAGTGGTTATCGTTTGGTGTGTTTCTTCCTTCCGGTAGGCTTCGTTGAGCCGTTTGTTTCTGTTTTCTCAGTTCCAACAGCTCCCTGCCTGTCTTTCTCTCGTTCTGGGGGGAGTGCTGTCTCTTCGTCTGGGGCTGTAGTTCTTTCAGTTCCGGCAGACCCTTGCTATATGTCCCCGTCTCTCACAGTGCCGGCAAACCGCATTGAGGAAACGGCACTCAGAACAGGGGTGGTCTCCTCCGCACCCGGTGCACTGGAACCCCAACTTACGTTCTCTCTTCTCCAGTCTGTTTCGTTCCGATTGGAGTCTGTATATTTCTTCTTCCTTGTCGTCAGTCTCAGATGCCCTCATGGTGCATGGTGGTGGTCTTGTGGGTGCCCTCTGGTTTCTTCTCCTGGGGTTAGTTTGTCTCTGCCGGTGTTCCCTGGGTTGCTGTATTCATTAGCCGCATGGTGGCTGCTGATTTTTTAGCGGCTTCGGCTGCCGTGGCCTCAGTGATGGCCTCGGTGACTGTGATATTTGATCGGGTCAGCAGTCAGCTCTGCAAGGTGAGGTCTCTCAGTCCTGGGACCACACAGACTCTCATGGCTTCATCCATGTTGAGGAACTCGCACACCCCTCAGAGCTGCTATGAAATCCCCGATGCTTTCACCTTCTTTCTGGTCCCGTTTATAGAATTCATGTCTCCGGATAAGGGTGGAGACAGTTGGCGCATAATGGGCCCACAGTATTCTGACCAAATCTGGCCAGGACATTTGCTTTACGTCTTCAAGTTTAGCCAGTGCCTTGGCCATCTTGAACACTGTGGGCCCACAGTGTGTCAGGAACACGGCTCTCTTCCTGTTGTCTGAGATCCTCTGTAACTCATTGCACTTGAGGAACATGAGGAATCTGTCAATTCACGATTCCCAGTCGTCCGTTGCTGGGTTGAACGGTGAGGGTGGCGCGTTGTTGCCGGCCATGTCGTCTTTGCTCAGTTCTCGTCGCCACATGCTCAACTGGTCTCCTTTGTCTCAGTATCCCACCCTCATCACCAGTGTTAGGTCGCAGGGAAAAAGAGACGAGAGACCAGTGTGACTTTCAGCTGTTTATTTGGTTCCTGGAATCAGTTTGACTGCGGAGCCGCGGCAGCCTCTTTTATAGCAGCTACTCGCAGCCAATGACAGCTCCTCGAATCTCCCGCCGCTCAGGCGGACCAATCACAGGCGGAAATTGTGGACCAATCACCGTAGCTTGAAGAACCAATCACAGTGTAGTATTTGTGGACCAATCAGGAAACGGTATTACAAGTATGCTAATATAGAACAAGACACTTTTCCAGAGACTTATGGAACTATGGGTAATATGTCCAGAGTATAATAATTTAAGCCTGGTCATTTGGGCCTTGAGTAAGAACTCTGGGTTGTTTTGTTCAATTAGCCATTTGTTTGTTTTCCTGGCTACTTCCCCTCTGGAGTCTTCTCCAACACAGACATTCAAAAGCATCAATATTCTTTCTTCAAAGTCCAACTTTCACTTCTGTTTAGATCTAACAGCTCTAATTAATTGATCACTCAGCAGGAGCAAGCATGGTACTGTTCTTTAATCAATTAGAAGTTATAGCATTGGAAATATTGATGTTTCAGTGGTGGGATTCAAATTTCTTTACGACTAGTTCTGTGGGTGTGGCATGGTGGACATGGCAGGGGGAAAATACTGTAAAATCTCCAGTCAGAGGTGGTATTTTCCAGTTCTCTGAACTACTCAAAATTTCTTTTACCGGTTCTCCAGAACTGGTCAGAACCTGCTGAATACCACCTCGGTATGTATGTGTATTTGTCTGTTTGTACATTCATAAATCTAAATTCAGTGACCATAATCATAGCTTTCAGTGACCATAAATAATTGAATCTCCCTTTGTGGTAATGTTTGCCATGACATACAAACTGTAGCTTATTCTTCTTACAAACCAGAGTCAGATGCAAGCTTTTGGCTTCTTATTTATTATTTATTAATTTGGTTTTGTTTGTGTGTCACAATAATCACATATGGGAATCAGAAACATGGCCTATTTAGCTATTTTTACTGACAGGAATAGTTAATCAATGTATTCATGGGAAGCCAAACTTCTATATAACTTGAACTTGCTATAAGATGCAAAAACAGGTTTTGTGGCTTTCAGGTAAAATAACACAGCTGCAAAATGCAGAACTACAACCAACTGATGTGCTATACAACAAATTATTTGTATTAGTCTACTCAGTATCTCTTTTCTTTTTTTTTTAAGCTATAATGTGGATAAAATAAACCCATCATTGGGATCAGAGTCTTTTCCTTTGTGAGATATTCATGAGTAATAGAACACAATTATACAGTCTGATGTTCTAAGAATTCATTTCATTAGCCAGCACATCAGGGGGAAAAACTCACATGGTCTTTAAGCTAAACATCAACCAAGCATGCTGAATGCAGCTAATATGTAACTCAGCTGATTCCCTGCTGTCACACACCTCATTGTATCCTCTCCTGAAACAATGGACGGAAACTCAGTTCAGTGCAAATGATCTCGGCTGAACAATGTGTCTCTGGATTAGCTGCCAGCACCAGTGGGTTTGACCGGTTGCTGCTGCCAGTCAGTCTGAGATCTCCATCTCCGGGTTGCTCTGAGTTCAGCTTTGGAAACAGAGGAAGATTAACAGATTAAAAGACCTTTGCATTGTGTAGACGGCCAACTCAATAGGCAAAGGTCTATTGATAGAAGATTTTCTATCATCCTGCAAAGTCCAGGACTTCCTTCTCTGCGCATGTTTAATCATCAAATCAGTGACATGTTCTCTGAATTGCAAAATGTTATACAATTTACATAGGCAGTATTTTGCATTCAGTGATTGCTAAATGTGTATATGTGTGCAGCTATGCATACTGTATAATCATATATTTGTTATGATTATATTCTTTCTAATAAGCTTGGAATAGTCCAAGGACTTCCCCATCCAAGTACTGATCATAAAGGGACCTTATGGAATTTCGTTGTTTGCTTTCAGATAATTTTTAGCACACAAAATTGTGTTTTTTATGGGCCAAAGTGTCACTGCTGTAACTTCCTAGTGCAACAGTGGCACAGATAAGACATAGTAACTTTCAAACACCATATCAGAACATTTATTTTTATGGTAAATGATTTTAGGAATGCAGAATGCTAGTCATTTAATAGTACTATTTTCTCCAATATCAGCAAAATGTTGAGGCTGTCCTTGAAAATCAGGAATAGGAGACATCCAAAGGAAGACGTTTCAGAAAAATAAGTGACTTGGTTAGTCTCACATAGATCGGGCAAATGCATACCTTGTTTCTCCAACAATACAGCCTCCCTCAATAGGAAGTCCCAGCATGTTTTATAGGCATGAAATGAAATTAAGCCCCTCCCCCCAAATTAAGGCCTATATTAAAACATGCGAAATGGGGGGGAATGGTGGGGGGGCTTGCCGTTAGGAAGTACTTTTGTTTCACACGCAGATATGGTGCTGCCTCCTTTGACCCCGATACGAAGTGCCCCACCAACGCCGAGGTCAACATCCAAGCTGTCGCCACCTGCCTGCCTGAAGATGCAAGCGGGGGGAGTTAAGTCATCCCCGAAAAGACGACCTAGCCATTTTTTCGGGGCTCAAAAAAAAATAAGATCCGGCCTTATTATATGAGAAACATGGGTATTAATATAACATTGGCAACATTTCCCCAAAAAATTAAATATCTCAATTATTTTATCTTCTGGTTGAAATCAGACTGCCCTCCCACCTGATTTCATTTAGAAAAAAAAGTTAAAAACTACAGAATATTTTCAATTGAAAATGACACTAACAATGTGTGTTAGAAGAGTTAACATGATTGATTATAATTAAAGTGATAAAGTCATCATGATTTTATTATTCTGAGGGATTATTGTGAATTTTTTTTTTCTATATAATTTACTGGGGTAAAATTTTGCCTACATTTTGTAAATGCAGGGAAAAAATTGAATGAATAAAGTGGTTGGAATAACATGTATTTGTTTTATTGGAATTCTGGCAATTAACATCTGAGAAGTCATAGCTGACTTAAAAAAAATGTTTTAAAGTATTGCAAAATGAATTTAAAAAACAGACAAATGAAGGTAAAGTTTAATATTACAATTAAAAGCTCAACTATTTAGAATGTACACTAGATTAGGAAAGAAAATGCCACCATGGAAAACAATCAGTTTCAAGGAAGCCTTAAAAGTCTAGAACGGGTGTCAAACTGACAGCCTGTGGGCCAGATGCATCAACATAGGCGACACCCAGACCAGTTCCACAAAGGAAAAAAACATTGCGATACATCACGTGATGCCAACACGATGCCTTGAGTTTGACACCCACAGTTTCTTTCAGAAATTGTCCAAATCAGAAAAAGAAAGTTGAATACACAGTCTGGCAAAATAAATATAAATTGATAATAAGGCAAGTGAAAAAAATGTATTGAGATATATTGTAAAAAGCAGTAACAGTAGCAGTAAATTATGATTTTTTTAAAAAATATATTAGAAGCAGGAAATTGGCTATGGAGGAAGTTGCATTACAGCTGAACCAACTCTGAAAGAGATATAGCAAATAATGACTAATCCATAAAAACAAAATTTAAAAAATAACTATTCATGAAATCTGGATGACATCCACCTAAACCTTCTTAAATTATTTTGAAACTGCTGAACTTCTAACAGAAATATGCAGCTTAGCCATGAAATTGGCACCTTTGTGTGAGAATTGGAAAGTAGCCATTACAATACTGATTTGATTTTTTAAGAAAACAAGCCAGGGAGATATATTTTAAAAAAAAACGGTTCTGTTTATTGTATATTCTGGTATATTGATGAAAAGCATTATTGATAAAGTTCTGAAATAAGTTTGATAAAAAAATTGTTTTGTTTTGAAAACTGAAGCATTATTTATCTCACAGAATTTTTTTTTTAAGAAAGTATAAAAAACAAAATACATCTAGTTTGGTAAATTTTGTCTGGGATCCAAAATTTTTCTAATATGACATGTTTAGTATGACTTTTTAAGTTAGATAACATAGTGTATAAACCAGTGTATCAGGCCAACATGTGAATTTAGTTAATTGTATTTTTCAGGAAACCATGTCCTGGTATGTATGAACTCACAACCTATATATTTGGACTTTCAAAAAACTTTTTAATGACATTTTTGTTCTATATCCTCTTATCTAGTTGTTTCTAGCTGTGTTTGGTGAAAGGACATTATAAAATTGTTTTCAGAAAACCAAAAAGGTGTAATGCCTGCCATATCATGCTAGGCCATGGTTTAAGTGTGGTTTACCAAATAAATCACTAATAATGAGTGTACATTGACACATAAGATAACAATTAGGAAGAAATGGAACTCCCAAGGATATCTTCAATTTGTAAATTAAATTCCAGAATTAAGAGTGAAGAGTTTAGGCAGCCAAGATTTCTGATGAGAACAAAGGCAGAATGCCAAAGGCTTTGAAGATATCTCTTCAAACTGGATGACTGGCACTGCAATTCTGTGCAAATGTACTAAAAATTAAGCCTCACTAAATTCCTCCCATGTAAAAGATTGAAGTTTGTTAAAGTAATAAACAAGGTTTAATGGAATTAAATATAAGAGTATATCAACATATTCCTTGATTTTATCTTGCTTAACTATTAGAATTGTTTATTACAATCACATGGTTTGGGCTGAGCACATGGGTCACTTGGAATCCATATGTGGAGAGATTGGGACAGCCATCTGTTCATTTGAACTTTGTCTGTCTTAATTTGTTACACTGCAGAGGAATTGCTTGGTTCTGCTTGAGCATTTATAAATTCTTCCTTGGAGAAAAAGTCATTCTTGTGCCTTAAAAATGTTATTCTTTAAGAGGAAAATAAAACCTTCCAACCTAGAAGATCAAACCATCTTTGGGCTGCAAATAAAGTACTGGGTCCCTATTTCAATGCCAGAGAATAGCAATGTAGATACCATCCATCCATCAAGCTAATAAGGACCTTGGTGACATTCAGCTTCTGTACTCCACCACAGTACAGGAGAAGTTATTGATTGCTGCCATGTTCTTCACCAATCCTTTGCCATCTTCCCTGGCCTCAAAAAGAGGCCAGAACAAATAGACTGATTGGGCATTCCTTCCAGAAACATATGTTGAAGCAGATTGTTGTTTACCAACTCCATCATTCTTGGGTGAAAATTATTTTCTAGATCAATTTCACTTGAATTTCAAATTTATGTTTGGAACAGAAACTGCCCTTTTCATCCTGAACTTTTTGCTGTGAGAGTATTTTGTGTGATTTTGCAGTGCTGGGCTTTCTTCTTACTACCGTGTTTCTCCAACAATACAGCCTCCCCCAATAGGAAGTCCCAGCATGTTTTATAGGCATAAAATCAAATTAACCCCCTCCCCCCCAAATTAATGCCTATATTAAACATGTGAAATGGGGGGAATGGCGGGGGAGGCTTGCTGTTAGGAAGACTTTTGTTGCATACCAGGATGTGGTGCTGCTTGTGTTGACCTCGGTGTTGGTGGGGCACTTTGTATCAGAAGACCTTCCGCAACCATTGCTTTCCCTTCTCCCTGTGCTGCTGCGGCGTTTGAAGCAACGCTGCAGCGTTTGGCACAGCCACACGCAGCCAGCCAGGGCTCCTCCCTGCAACTGGAGCCCAGCAGAGACACTCAGCTTCATGTGCTCCTGTCGCCACCTGCCATTCAAAGGCAAAGCCAATTCTTTTAAAAACAACGCCCGACTACCAGTACAACAAAGCCTCCCTTGCTCAAGAGGGCAGCCCAACCCCACGCGGGGAGGCGAATCTCCCAGGGCCGCAGCGCAGGATCGGCCCACCCTGGGAGCAGTGCCCAGCCGCCATCCCTGCCTGGTGCCGGGCAGAGCACGAAGAGCTCCGCCTGGGCATCCAGCACAACTGACGGGTTGACCCGGCTCTTTCGCTTGGCAGGCGGGTGCGCACCCACGGCTCGCTTTCCTGGCTCTGCCCAGCCCACACGGTTCTGGCGCGACCCTGGTAGGATGAATGGAGGGTCTGGTGAAGAGGCTTTCACTGCCTTGGCGAGAGCTCCGCTGCCACGCAGGAGCGCCTGCCTGTCAGCTGCGCTGGGTGCTCCAAGCGAAGCTCTTCACGTTCTGCCTGGCACCAGGTACGGGTGGCGGCTGGGCGCTTTTCTCGGGGTCGGCTGATCCTGCTCTGCGGCCCTGGGAGATTCGCCTCCCCTCATGGGATTGTGTTGCCCTCTCGGGCAGAGGAGGCTTTGTCGTACCAGTAGTAGGGCATCATTTTTAAAAGAATTGGCTTTGCCTTCGAAGGTGAAGGGAAGGCGGCAACAGGAGCGCATGAAGCTGAGCGTCTTTGCTGGGCTCCGGTTGCAGGGAGGAGCCCTGGCTAGCCACACATGGCTGCACCAAACACCATGACATTACTCTAAATGCCGCAGCAGCACGGGGAGAAGGAAAAGCAACAGTGGCGCAAGGTCTCCCGATATGAAGTGCCCACCAACACCGAGGTCCACATCCAAGCTGTCACCACCCACCCGCCCGAGGATGCAAGGGGGGGGGGAATTAAGTCACCTCCAAAAAGACGGCCTCGCTATTTTTTCAGGGGTCAAAAAAAAAAAAATATTTTGTGAGAAACATGGTCCTCACTCTTCCACAAGCATTGAAGATTCTTTGGAAAATCGTGGTGCCTTTTTCTAAAAAGAAAAAGGAAAATCTTAAATTAATACTCCTCATGTGATGTTACATAACCTACACAAAGAAAATAATACCCAGTTTTCTTACATTACATTTTCATTCGCAAGATCATTTTAGAAATGGTGTTCTAAATTGTGTACATGGTGTAAAAATAAAATAACAGTTATGTTATTGTCTAGAATTATGATACTGTTATTGTTATATGCAAATATATGGAATCTATTTCTTTCCAAAGTTGTTTAAGAATTAAACTGGCAAATATTTGAACAACAATAAAATAATTAAATTAAAATTAAATTTAAAGAATAATAATCAGTAATAATTTTTAATTATTTCTTAATGGAGCCATGTTACAAACATTTGATTTTTATTGAAAAGCATTTTCACTATTGAATGATACCAGATTGCTTTTGGGATACAATGTAGTTTGCACACCTGAATTTGCACATCCCTTACATTCAACAAAAAACTACATGTTTCTGTTGGAGCAGCTCAAGAAAGACAGCAGATTTCCACCTTTTTTGAGCATATGATTCCCATCAACATTAGCTATTCCACAGTTGCTATGGTATCAAAAATGAATTAAATTAGAAAAACATTTCTGTGAAAAAAAAAGAAACATTTTTGTCAGAAAATGTTTTTTCTCTTAGCACAGCATAAGACTATCATATATTTAAAGCTGCTCTTGGATAAGTTCTATATAGTAAGATTTTTAAAAATTCAATTTCTTTTCAGTAATTTTCAGTTGCATGTACTACTATTAGACTGACCCCAAAATCCCAGTTCATGTTGAATGTGAAGTTAGTTATTAAATATGAAATGCATTCATATCATAACTGATTATTTATCTAATCCAGAATTACTTCAGGAAAATCAAATTTTCCCTTTGCTTGAGACTAGAAGGAAACTATTTTATATATGACAGTGATTACCTTGCAAAAGGTAATGAAATGACACTGATATAAGACATTAAGTAGGTTTTAATCCCAGGAAAGAATTTTCCCTGGGAACATGAATATATATACATACATACATACATACATACATACATACATACATATATATTCATGTTGCATTTTTAATTTTGGTTTTATACCAAATTCATGTTGTTGATATTCTAGGCTATATGCAACAAGTCCAAATATTATTGAAGTCCATCTCTCCTTAAGATCAGAGGTGAAAGACCTCAAGTAGGCAGATGTTGCTGTTTGATGGCGTTAAAGATATGATTGCATTGTATGTTTGCAACAGGTAAACATCGTTTTTTTTCAGAAGTGCTGAAGCTACTGGCCCGGTTGCTGAGCAAACAGTCCCAAGTCCATTTGTTGCCAGATGTCCAGGAGCTCCAACACATAGCACTGTTCTTATTGACCACTGCGACAATTGATACAGTACAGGTTTCTGGTCAACAAGAAGAGTAAATTAAATCACGACATTGTTTATGGGAGAGACACTCTTCATCTGGCTCCTCTGATGAAACCTATGCAGTATGGTTGAATCTCTGGCATATCATCTTCTTCAGAGTACTTAACTCTGACAACCATATCAAATAATGCCTAACTGGTGGATTATTATCTTCATTCATCACACAGTCAGCCAGATGCTCAGACTGGATTTGGCATTTTTGTCCATCGATTGAGTCCTTTCCAAGGAGTTAGGATAGGCAGATGTTGATGCTGTTAAAATTATCATCGCAGGATGTAAGCTGTTTCAGATAAAGCTACCATTTGCAATTGATTGGTGGTGATTTTGTCAATGCCAATGGAGTTCAAGTGTTGTTCCAGATATTTGAGGATTATATCCCCAAAGGTGCTATTAATACTATCTTTACTTTTTATATTTTGCCATTTTCTACTTCTTTCTCTTCTATTCTGTTTCTATTCTGTTTCTTCAAGTACTACATCCATTTATCTAGACTTTTTTGTCTTTTTTTATCAACAATTCTTAAATCTGGGGTATTGCATGTCATGTGCTTGAATTTTAAAGTCCCAGAGCACTTTAGCTTCTTCATTTTCTATTACTTTATCTACTTTGTTTCCGGGCTTCTATAGCTGCTCTTTGCAAAGCAGTTGGGCTGCCTGGGGAGGAGGTCTTAAAAGGGGTAGGCACCATCAGCCCAGGGGCTAGCTACTCTCAGGTAGACTGGCCTTCCCTGAAGCTAGCTTACTTCTCTGCCATCTGTTTTTTTGTTCCTTCTAGTTCATGGATTTCTGTTATAGGTTGTAAAACTCTGTAGCAAAAAGATTACCGATTGTGTTAAGGAGACTGTTGGGTCTATAGTCTGTAGAGTTATCCTTTTTCCTTTTTTAATGTATGCAGACAATGATTGCAAACATTAATTCTAGGGGGTTTGTGGATAGCTGTCTATGTAGGTATAGACTGCATTATTGCCAGGGTGGGACAGTAATCTAAATGTATGCAAAGTTAACTTAAGGAAACATTTATCATCCCATCAAGTAAATCAAAGGGAGATGGGGCTATTTAATCATATTTTTGTTCATAAAACTGTGAATGATACACAATAAATAACAGGAAAAAAGGAAATGGTCAAGGTCTAGATGGATTTAGAAGTTATTTATACAAAGTTTTGGTCCTATATAACAGCAATTTGACTTATGTTCAAGGAATGTTTCCCTTTCTGTTTTATAACACTTAAATATCAGAAACTGGGTAAGAACAAATTATGGTCTTATATCCTTGTTAAATGTAGATACTGAAATTCTCAAAGCAATACTAGCACAGAATTTGTAGAATATAATTCCTTCTATTGCATGCACAACAGTAAAAGGGAAGCACAAGGCAGGATTCTGATAACATCAGAGAATTAGTAGATACTTTAGAAATTGAATATGAACATCTTAGTTGTAGCGGCTTCTGTAGATGCAGAAAAAATATTTATTAAAGTGCAGATCAAATGTTTGAACATCCTTTCGAGAAAAAATGATTGTTTTCTGTTTCTACTCAATTGGATCAGAAAGTAATTACTCTCTCAGCTGAGATCATTATGTTAGTGTTATTTCTTTACCTATTAGCATATATCTTCGAACTGTATGAGAATATATTTTATTTTCTCTTATATTTGATATGGTTTTACAACTATTATCCTATAATGTTAGATAATCCAAGAAAAGTTCAGGTGTCTAGGTAACTAGAATTTTACATATAACATATATATTGTAGGCAAATGATATTATCACAGTTATCAAGTACCTTTGCCTAAATTTGTGAATCCTGAATTACAACATGATAAATTAACAGCATATTAACTAATCTCATACACTTCTCTGTCAATCATATAGTATCTGTGGAAAAGTATTGAAAAAATGGGGTTTTGTCTGTTGTACAAAGTCTTGTTAAGTACCTTGGAATAAATATTCCCAGACAGACATCTTTCTTAGCAGAATTAAATATTTTAAACTTCATAATAGAGATTATTCCTCATATATCATATGGGATAGTTGAAAATTCTTATGAGATTATGGGAAAAAATAACAGATCAGAATGAATATTACTTTTAAACTGATTTATACCTTAAAAGGAATTCCTATGATAATTTGTTTTAGATATTTTAAATATTAATAAATATTGAGGATGTTTTTATGGAACAGGCATATACCCAGGGTTTTTTTTTTCTCTTCTCTTTTTTCTAACTTAGATTTCCTTAAGAAAATGGGAGGTTACTTTCCCACATTTCCATTCATAACACTGAACTTATATCCTTTTTTAATGTGGAATGTTAATAATACTGAATGTAAACCATTATGAGGAACATCGGGAAGCTATTAGACTCCTTTGAAATCCTGGCAAATGCTTCTCATTTTATTCAGCACTCAATTATTTTTCCTACTTTAAAAGCAGTGTAAATATTTGGAAAATTTGGGGACAAAGGCTTAAGTTTTATCTGGCTTCAATGAGAAAATTATTCTTCAGGCTAACTCTAATATTTTGTAAGGTTTTTAAAAAAAAATTTTTTTTTTTAAAAAGAAGACTCCATAAGTTTAAAAGTTTCTTAAAGCTTTTGAGTCACTACATAAATAATTTGATTTATCAAAAAAGCTAGTATAATAAATGAAAGCATTTGCTGATCCCATAGTTTGATCTAGTATAGTAGCAGCCAACAAAATTTATTAAAAATTGATATTGGCAGAATCTAGCTTTATAACAACTGAAGACTACTGCTAAGATAAAATCTAATAAGAATTTACAAAATTTTTGAAATAATCTGTTACAGTGAATCACTAGCCTTAAATGTATAAAAAACATTAGAAATTTGTAAATCTTACAATGTTAAAATGCAGTTAGTTAATTAAAAATGCTATTTCATGTTTACTGGACATCACAGATGAAGTTTAAGAAAGGCTGGTGATCAAACTTTTATGCTGGAGATACAATAAATTGAAGGGTATTTAACACATGATTTGAAATTACACTTTGGTTTTCCCTTCCTGACTTAATGTTTATATTCTTGTAAATAAGAAATGGAGAAGAAAATTAATATTTAAAAAGGTAAATGTAAAGTTGTGTACCAAAATTTAGAAGTTCTCAGTTTAAGAGAACTGGGATAAAGATATTAATTAATGTGTAGCTAGAATGAAGCTACATCCTGGACACAAGTTTCTGGATTGAAAAAATGTATCTGCTTTCAGATTTTGAATTATGCCTTTATAGACTCAGTTAAAAGATTAAGCTATATGATTTAGTACAATCCAGATTTAATCCATTGTTCACATAATGCTTTATTTTAAAATGGTATTTTCTGTATACATGGTGATATATTTTTACTTTGCTTGTTTTTCCCCATATTTCTAGTAATAAATCAATACAAGTTAATAAAAACAGAATCAATTGGTTTGTCATTGTGATCCTTACTATGCTTCAATCCACTGAGTATATTGTTAGTTACCCTATATAGCAAATAAAACACAGATCCTTCTTGTCACAATTTACTGCAGTTTATGTCAGTGGCTGAGGGGCAAGTGGAATAGCAGAAAGTCGGCCTTCTCAGTTGAAAAACAAAGTTTGGGAGATATGCATCAGAATCTTCTTGAAGCAAGTTTTAGCAGCACTGCTAAATCTTATTTCTGGCATTTGCTGAGGAGCCAGATTGTTTTCCTCCTTAAAGTGCACGACTAAATTGCATGTAGACACTTGGTGTAGAGGCAGTTTTCAACATGTAGAGTGAAACTCAAGATCAAGATCTATTTTGTTCTGTGTGACATAGTTCCTTTTTAACAGTGAAATATCATTGTTTTGGATGTGGGGGTAATTGCTATTTGTGCCATGACATAAATATAGCAAATAAAAATCCTGACTGCTGTTTTCCATGGCTAAACACAGAAATGAAAAAGATTGATAAGTCTAATAATTTAATTGATTCAGTTTCCAAATAGTAATTATCCCCACATCCCAAACAATTATAACGGTAATTATAACCATGGCCCTGCCATCAGAGATAGGAATGAAAGTAAAGAAATAGTCTTTCTGTGATAGTTATAATTTCAGGTTTCAGTTTCCTCTGAATGAATTAATGGAATGTTAATGCAGAAATCTTAATAAAGGTTTTTTGTTTTGTGTGTGTGTATTATACCACGTGTCTTTTGCAACTTGCAGATATTGTGTTATTTATTTGCAGTGCACTTCCTGAGGATCACAGTGGACATGGAATCATATGCTAAAGTTACACAGTGAGCAGAACTGGATTTTAGGAGCCATTTGATGGTTTCCTTCGGGGAAAATGAGAAAAATCAAAACCCAGTGATTCTGACACTAATTTTTCTGGTGTGCTGTAAGGGGAAGCATATACATACTCATCACAGCGATATCCCTGTAACAATTATCTGCTCCCCAATTTGTTTTCAGATGAGCCTTTGCTCCTAAAGATCATTTCAAAACTGAAATACAGTTCTTTGTAATATACTACAGATGCATGTAGCATTAAAGCAAAGAAAGGACCCCACCATATGCAGCAGATAGTAATGTATAACTCATCAGTAATTCCATTACAGTAATACCCTAAGGTCCCTAAGATGACTGCTAATTGCACTAGAAGGGGTTGGAAGGGGAGACCTTTTATAGACACAAATTATTGTGGTTATAATACTCATAAAAGGTTGTATGTACTCTCAGAACAGAAGCATGATCAAGTGAGCCTGCATGTATTGTCCTCAATGGAGAAAATTTGAATTCCACAGAAGGTCTGAAACTCAGGAATGGGATTCTACAGGTTCACACCTATTCACTAGAACAGGTTGTTAACATTTTAAGTTGTTCAGAGAATCAGTTGTTAGAAGAAATTACTGGCCTAATCCTGTAAGGAAGCAGGAAGGAAACATTCTGGTGTTGCTTTCAGAAACTGCCTCTCTGTTAACCATTATTACTTTCTTGGCAGGACTAGACCTGCTGTCTCCGAAACTTCTCTGGTTTTTTTTCCTTCCCTTGTTGGTACTTTGCTTGTGTGGAGTGACCATTCAAAGTTACAATGGCACTGAAAAAAGTGACTTATGACCATTTTTCACACTTACAACTGTTGCAACATCCCCACAGTCATGAGAGGCCAGGCGAGGAGATGCATGCCTCGATGTGAATGATGTTGCGTTGACCACGCCCAGCCAGTCACATGACCACCAAGCCATGACCATCAACCAAGCCATGCCCACAGAACTGATTGTTAAAAAGTTTGAATCCCACCCCTGCTGAAACTCATCCATGGTCATTACCCTAATTAAATGCTTCCTGGTTCATCTTTCTAATTGGCCCAATATGTGTCTGTCAGAGCCAGTTTGATCTAGTGGTTAAGGTACCAATCTAGAAACTATGAAACTGAGTTTTAGTCACATTTTAGGCATAAACACCAACTGGGTGACTTTGGACCAGTCACTATCAGCTCAACCCACTGCAGGGGGGTTGTAGGGAAAATGGGAGAAGGAAAGAACATTAGGTATGCTTATTTATTTATAAAAATAATAAAGATAGGATTTTAAAAATCTTTTTAAAATAGTTATTTATCTTTTATAAATAATCCAAACTCCAGCATGGTAAAAGCTGTGCTTGGTTCTCTCTAGGACAAGGTTTCAAACTGGATTTCCTTCAGGGCTCGATCAGCAACTGGATTTCTTTGAGGGCTCAATCTCTTCTGTGGACCGGCTGCTGGGGGGGGGGGGGAACGACAGAAATCTCCTGCAGCACCCTGCTGGCCGAAATGGACCACGGGGTGGCCACGCGCACCCCCCCGTGCCTGGACAGCCTTCTGCAGCACTCTATGGGCCAAAATGGAGTGCAAGGGGACCACACAAAGCTTCCCTCTGTCCTGTTTTGCCTGCCAGAGGCACTGCGGGCCAGTCCTTTGTTATTTTAAGGCCAGCCCAACAGGCCAGATTTAAGGCCTTGAGTTTGATATCCCTCTCTAGGATAATTAAAAAAAAAAAACATTTGGAGACTATTTTGATTTAATCTGTCACAATAGATTTTCTCTGTGCGTTAAAAGTAGTGATTATAGCTATCTTTGTTACTCTTCAGAAAAATATCATTCCTAGAACTGAAAATGCAATTGCTTACAAATTTTTACAGAAGCAAAAAATATTAAAAATACTGAATGCCTCATTTTGAATAAGTGGATTGTGTGCATTAATTTCTCCAATCAATTTCTCTCATGATAGAAATAAATTTGATTTTTGCTTTACTATTTATAATAGTAGTATGTATGTATGTATGTATGTATGTATGTATGTATGTATGTATACACACACACACACACATATATATATATATAATGGTTTGTATACACAATAAATATTTTATATTTAATTAATAATTAATTAATGGAGCCTCTGTGGTACAGTGGTTAGAGTGCAGTACTGCAAGCTACTTCTGCAGCCAGCTGTCTATAATTTGGCAGTTCAAATCCCACCAGGCTCAAGATTGATTCAGCCTTCCATCCTTCCGAGGTGGGTAAAATGAGGACCCAAATTGTTGGGGACAATATGCTGACTCTGTAAACCACTTAGAGAGGGCTATAAAGCATTATAAAGCAGTATATAAGTCTGAGTGCTATTGTTATTGCTAATTCAACATCATATATAAACTGATATCACTATTCAAATCTATTCTGTAAAAGGAAATGTACATAAAAATAAATATAAATTTCCATGCAGATTTATAAATAGATGATAGAAAGAAAGATTGATAGACAGACAGACAGATGATATAGATATCTTACAATGTGAAAGCTGAAAAATGCATAGATCAATCTATTCTTTTTTATATATGATTATTTTCCATAAATTTCTATATAAATACAAAGCTTATATAGAGTAGACCCTCTATATAGTTCAATTTTGTTCAAGAACAGTTCTTGCAAGGAAGTATTCCGCTTATTTATCATTCCTAAAAATAGTGTGTTCAGTAACTCTTGTACATCTTTGACTTCTTCCTTGGAAACAGGCCTCTCAGTACGGATTGCTAGAGAACCTGAACAGAAGAATGCTTCCTACAGCAATTGGATGGCCAATCTGGCTACACCTGAGTGAAGTAGGTCTTCAACCACATATCTTATTCTAGATCCAGGACAACACTCAGGATTAACTCTTGGTTTGTCATCTTTCTAGTCAGTTCCATGACTAACAGTGATTTATCTAAAGCGATTGTCTCTGACAAGCTGCAGTGTCATTTATTCAATTTGTTAGATTTTCTCCTTTGGATGGTGACCTTGATTTTTTTCCCCCATTTCAAATTCATGCTTAGATTTCATTGTTGAGGTGAAAGAGGCTAACAATATGGTTGAAATTTTTAGACCTCCAAAACTTGGGGTTTTTATATGATTTTCTCAGAGCCAGTTCACATCATCTGCTTTTTAAACTTGGGTACAAATGTACTATTTTTAAATGGCACATGTCAGTGGTGAGATTCAAATTTTTTACTATCAGTTCTGTGGGTGTGGCTTGGTGGGTGTGGCAGGGGAAAGATACTGTAAAATCTCCAGTCACAGGTGGTATTTGCTGGTTTGCCAAACTACTCCAAATTTCCACTACCGGTTCTCCAGAACTGGTCGGAACCTGCTGAATACCACCTCTGGCACACGTGTACAGATTCGGTAGTTGTGCATGGTGGTTTATGCATTTAATGATAGTAAGCATTCCATCAGAGAGAAATTCAGCCATCCAAGAACACATTATTCATAAATGTGATATAACAAATATACTTCGACTGTTATTTCACCTTTTGTACAAATAGTTCTAAAATAAAGATGACATCTATACCTTGGTCTTGGCAGACTTTTATCTTCAGTTCTGTTTTGCCATTCAGCTGCAGAGGTTTTCTTTGGTGCCATAAATAAATGTAGAATTTTGTGGTGTTTGGTGCTCTTGGATCTTGATCGTTTTCTTCAGATGTTTAAGTACCTAAACTAGTGATCATGACCTAGTTTGGGTAAAGAAACCTCTGCAAGAAAACAGCCTAGCTCAGAGTGCACCAAAGGTCCCTCATTTCACCCTGAGTACAAATATTTTCCTTTAAATGTAGAATTACTGTGTGGATGCCATATAAAAGCCATGTTTTTTTTTCTTTTCTCACTTTTTTTCCTTGCAAAATAATTTTTAATTAGTGATGTTAAAATACCATAAGAACATCTTTCCCCAATTGTCAGTGCCCAGTTACCCCCAAGTATTCAAACAACTGAAAAGAGGTAAGGATTATTAATGGCAACAATGTTCTATTTTTTTAAAAAAACTATTAAGCATTTAAAATGAAAGAAAAGAGAAAAGAAGAAAAGAAAAAAGAGGGGGGGGAAATAAAATAAAGCATGGAATGAATAAATAGAAAATTTACAAGCATCGGGGAATTAGATTTGAATTTTCACTATTTCATTGATTGGTTTTAAATGTCTGAATATATGATGTTTTCAAGACTGCAGGTCTTTCTTAAATCCAAGCAATTTATGAATTCAACAACAGTAGTCAGAACAATATAAATCATTGAAAAAGATTGACATTATAGTAAAGTATATCCAGACTACTGAAGATCTATTCAGATTTATCAGTTCTAGTTGAGCCAGAATATTTAGGAGAAACCTAAATTTTGGATGTGATACAAACCTATACAATTTTTTATCCATATAATAAGCAGTTTACTTTAATTTAAGCTTGTAGCAAATTGGCAGCAAGTGCATCTCTTTCAGAACAGATGTGATACCTCCTTTAGCAACTTTAATTCAGCATTATGGATCAGCGAAAGCTTCCAGGTGCCATCCTTGATATGAAATTAGAACAAAACCATTAATGTTGCTTGGGTATGAAAGTTTTTTTCTGTATATAAAGCCCGCAATAGCTTTTATGTATATCACAAACAGTATTTTCAAAGGCATTATTTTGGAGTGTATGTATCTATATAAAACGTTCTTTCTAACTGGAGTTCCCTACATGTATTGAGGCTACATATCCCAGAAATTCTCAGTCAATATGACCAAAAGGCCTTTTTCTAGGTAGGGGGTTTGGGGAATTGGAATCCCAACATACTTAGAGGACATGAGATTAGGCAAGATCAGTGATATTACTAGATCCATGATTGTACAAAACCAAAATTCAATCAGAAATGCCACAAGATTGGGAGGAAATACATAGATGTTCACAATCTCCTCCATATAAATGATTAACCTTGAAATAAATAAAGCTTCTTGAGAATATGTTCCAAATTAAATCGTTAGATTTCTCCACACATAATCTAATGTGGTCTAATCAAATTCAATGCCTGACTATCTGAAATTATGCTCATGTATTAAAATAAAAGTTAGAGGATGTGTTGGAGAACCAAAAAGCCCCAATTCAGAGTTCAATAAAAATTCATGTACACATAAAGTTTAATTCTTACACCATTGCTGAATAGTTAGTTAACGATTTTGCAACAATTCAGTAGATAGCATTACCATTAAGTGGGGAGACAGTAAACAAAGATAAATGACATCAGATATCAATTATTTCAGAAAAGAGAGGGATGCTAGATTTGTCACTGACATCCCTTTTTCTTATGTTTATTTTTTATTTGTGAGCACTGGGCACTAACGGCTACAGAATGCAAGCCCAGAAAAGGGGGGGGGGGG
>BLBF01000020.1:46030567-46154876 GCA_015471245.1 Laticauda colubrina
GAAGGAAGGAAGGAAGGAAGGAAGGAAGGAAGGAAGGAAGATGACAGAGAGAAGTGGGGAGAGGGGAGGAGAAACAGAAACCTCTGTCTGACCTCAGGACACAATCACTTTGGAAAAGCAGACAGTGATGTCACCTAATGGCATCTGCTCTGGCTTCTATTTTACAGACTCATACTTCATTCAGAAAGTCCCACTAGGAATTGCTGATCATGACCAACCCATTTTTGCTATGTGCCTATTTCTGCTGCTTCAATGGAAGCCAAGTCAAGGATTAGTTCTGAAGATTCAGCAATATTCAAAGCTCTTCTCTGACACAGCAAGTTCACTTTTCTAGATAGCTAGCAAGCCTATCTAATATATTTATAATGAGAAAAGTATCTATGTAAATAATTGCACAGATGCAATTATGTTAACTTTTTTTTCTGTAGCTGTCTGCTTTGAATGTATTGGATCTGGCAAATGTCCAATCTATTAGTAAATAGATTAGATAAAGGGGAACCTTTTTTGGGAGAAAATTTATAATGATGCTAGTTATGCCAGAGAAAGTTTTCTATTCTGCTGAATGCCACAGTCATTAATACAAAGATTACAAACGTTCCATGGTTAATTTGCATTTCAATAGATTAGAAATGGAAAACTTGATTGTGAATGTTCTTAGATACTTGATCTTTCAGTATAAGATGGAATGGTATCAGGACAGATTTGATAGAAGAGAACAGAACAGAATAGAATACTTTATTGGCCAAGCGTGATTGAAAACACAAGGAATTTGTCTTGGTATAAATACACTCAGTATACATAAAGAAAAGGTACATTCGTTAAGAATCAAGAATCATAACATACAACACTTAATTATCGTCATAGAGTACAATCAACAATCAAATCATACCAGGAAATAGTCAATATAAATCGTATGGATACAAGCAACAAAGTTACAGTCCTATAATCACAAGTGGAAGGGGATGGGTGATAAGGAGTGATGAGAAGATTAACAGTAACAGTAGTATACACTTTGTAATAGTTGAACAGTGTTGAGGGAATTATTTGTTAAGCAGAGTGATGGCTTTCGGGAAAAAAACTGCTCTTGTGTCTAGTTGTTCTGGTGTGCAGTGCTCTATAGTGTCGTTTTGAGGGAAGGAGTTGGAACAGTTTAAGCCCATGTCACACTGCACCAACGGATGGAAAGAGGATGAAATAGGGAGAGAAACACTTGCCATCCGTTGGTTAACGCGATGCATCCATTCTGTACTCACTGCATCCGTTTTTCTTCCTCTCTATCCGTCCAGCATCCGTCGACTGAGGTTCCATCCGCTCAAAAAGTTTTGAGCTGCTCAAAACTTTTTGAGCGGAAAATGTATCCAACGCGTCCGTTCTGCATTCGCTACGCATACGGGGAACATCCGTTCTACATCCGTCATGATCCGTTACGCATCCGCTACATCCGCTAGGCATCCGCTGCGCATCCGTGCAACTCAAATCCGCTCCAGCGGAAAGCGGACACAGGGAGGAAGCGAAATGGACATGGAATGGACACGCAGCGTTAGTAGCACAGACGGAGAAAGGATGAAAGCGGATGCAGCTCACAAAGAAAGCATTTAAAATGGAAAAAACATTCGCAGAGAGGACCTATCTCGGACATTAAGGATGTCTAGAGGATGCCTAGAGGATGCAGAAGGACACCGAGCGGAAAACCTATATTTCCTACAAAAAGGGGAGCAACACACCTGGATCTCACTTTCAGTCAAGCAGCCCTGCTGTGCAGACCTCTGCAGCCTTCATCTGGCTCTTGCTCTTCCACAGCATCCAGTCATGTCCACCATGGATCGTAACACAGTCCTTTTGGTAGCCACCATCGTTCTGCAACATTGCGAAGCCATCTACAGGCTCTTTCAACTGTTCTATGGGAAGGAGGTGGCCAAGAAGCGTCTGGGTCCGAAGATGGATCGGGAGAAGAGCAGAGTACGGACTGTACAACAAGCTGATGGTGGAGCTGAGGAACGAAGACCCTCGTGCATTCCAGAACTTCATGAGGATGCCTCCAGCCATGTTTGACGAAGTTGTGGAGCAGCTGAGACCCAGGTTGACCAAGCAGAGCACCAACTTCCGGCCCAGCCTGGACACTGGGCTCAAGGTGGCACTGACTCTGCACCACCTGGCCTCAGGGATCACCTACAGGAGCATGCAGTATGGCTGGAGGGTGCCACACAACACCATCAGCATTGTGGTCACAGAAATGGTGCAGGCCATCATCGAAGAATACCTGGAGGAGCTCCTCCAGTGCCCCTCCACTGAAGAAGGCTGGAAGAAAGTTGCAGAGCAGTGGTATCAGAAGTGGAACTTCCTCCACACCGTTGGAGCCATAGATGGCAAGCATGTGGCCTGCAAAGCTCCAGCCAAGTCAGGGTCCACTTATTTCAACTACAAGGGCTTCTTCAGCATCATCCTCTTCACCATGGTCGATGCTGACTACAAGTTCATGTACAGGCAACTGGTCAGCTTTAGATGCCCAGGTATACAACGCCAGTGACTTCAAGGAGGGGCTGGAACGCAACCTCATCATGGGCTTCCCAGATCCAGACCCCCTACCCAACGACACACAAGATGTGCCCTACTTCATCGTGGGGGATGACGCCTTCTCCTTCACAACCTACCTCATGAAGCCCTACACTTCCAGACTCCTCACCCGTCAAGAGAGGATCTTCAACTACAGGCTGTCCAGGGCAAGGCGGGTGATGGAGAACACCTTTGGCATCCTGGCCAACAGGTTCCAGGTACTTCTCACCACCATGCAGCATCGCCCAGAGACCGTGAGGAGGATCGTGGAAGCTTGCTGCATCCTGCACAATCTCATGCGCACCCGCTACCCAGTGTTGCAGAACAGGTACGTGGACCTCCAACAAGGCAATGGGGACATGGAGCCTGGGAAATGGAGGCAAGGGCGAAACCTGATAGACACTGAGGATGTGCAAGGCCCCAACAGAGCCTCACGTGAAGGGAAGAAGCAGCGCAACCTCCTGAAACACTGGTGCAACTCCCCAGCTGGAGCAGTGGAGGGGCGAGACAGGATGATAGATGCTTAATGGATGCTTCCTTCAGCCTGTCTCATCACACTGATGAGATTGGGCTATGTATGTTGGGTGGGCCTACAATGAACAGGGCATTTAATAAAGAGTTGTGTTTATGTTCAAATGTGTGGATCAATGCTTACATTGTTATTGATAATGAAGGGCCAAAGGTGTGGCACCTGGGAGAGTGGACCATACAGTCCCACTATGCTTGCACTGGAGGTTTATCTATCCCACAGCTATTACCCATACCAAAGGTATCCCTGCCCATCCCACAGCTATTACCCATTCCAAAGGTATCTCTGCCCATCCCACTGCTATCTTAACCCATCCCAAAGGTATCCCTGCCCATCCCACAGCTATTACCCATTCCAAAGGTATCCCTGCCCATCCCACTGCTATCTTAACCCATCCCACAAGCATGCAAAGACTTAAACCATTTCTAAAAGTTTCCACCAAGACTTTATTTACTAAAATAAATGAAGCAAGTGTGTGAAGCAAAGATAATCTTTATTAATAACAAGCTGTAAACAAGCAAGTCAAGTGTCCAAATAAAGTCAACAGGTAACCACCCAGTCTCTGGCACTCCTCTTGGTCACTCGGAGGTGTGCCCAGTCTCAGGGGTGAAGGGTCCAGGTGCTGTGGAGGTGGCTGCTGCTGGAGTGCTGGTCTGAAGCGCCACTGGGGTGCCTGGCCCCGAGAGGACGACAGTGGACAGTGTGTTGAGGAAGCTCTCAGAGAGCTGGCTCATCCCCGTGATGTTGAGAGCCCCTTCCTCCATGCCATGGGGTGTCAGCCCCAGTACCAATGACAGATGTACTCAGGCCGGGCTTGGCTGTGGGGTGGAGGAAGGAGCAGTGTAGTGGGGCTGTCTGGTCTGCAACTGGGTGAGGGCTGGCTTGGGTGGCATCGGTGACGTCGGTGGCAGCAGTGGCGTGGGTGGCATCGGTGGCATCAGTGGAACCAGTGGCAACAGTGGCATCCGATGAACCTGTGCCTGGACTGGGAAGGGCTGCTGCCTGTGCTGCTGGACCTCCTGGTAGTTGTAGCCCTGGTAGGTGAGGGCCTGTGGAAAGCCTTGGAACGGTAGTGACATCACCTGGGGTGGAGAAGCAGACCTGGACTGGGTGGGAGCAGGTTCATCTGGATCTGGAGGGTTGTGAAGCAGATCAGTGATCCTGCCCTTCACCACCTGCTACTGGGGTTCCGCCATGTCCATGAGGGTCTGGTTCACATAGGTGAGGAAGGCCTTGCGGTTAGAGGATGAGGAGTCAGTGTGTACCAGCTGAGAGAGGAGATCTACGCTGCTCCTGATGGTGTCTCTTATCTCCAGCAGGACAGTGTGGCTCTGTCCCTCCTGTCTGGCTCTCTGCCTTTCTGTGGAGGTAGAGCTGGGGGTGGATGCGGGTTGGACTGTGGTGGAAGTGCTGTCTCCTTTCTCCCACTGCGTCAGGGGGTCCTCCACGCACTCCGCCACGGTTAGTACAGCTGTCGGGGGGGTCTCTGTCGTGGCACACTCCACAGACACCTGCCTGGAGACAGGAGCTGACTCTCTGCCGGAAGAAGATTGGCTCTCAGCAGGCTGCCTGAGAGAGAGGGTTGTGAGAGGGGCTGCTCTTCGGTGGCAGATCTCACCCTCCAGGAAGCTGCACTTGGCCATGACAAAGTTCTCTCTGTCCGTCAGCTTGACCGCGGCCTGGCCAGATTTCTTGAGGTGCAGCTTCCCGTACCAGGTGTTCATGTGCTTCCACCAGCCGAGGAGCACCTCCGAAGTGTAGCCCAGGCTCTCCGCCTTCTCTCTCCAAGCAGCCTGCTTCCTTTTGGTGTCCCTATAGAGCCTGTGTCCCTTCCACCATAGATACTCATTCTCTCTCAGCCACTCCAGCACCTCCTCCTCATGTTCCTCCTCGATGTTGTATTGCCTCCTCTCCCGTTCCCGTGTCTGCCTCTTCCTCCCTTCACATGGGCCCTCATCAGAGGGGCTCCCAGGTTGTGGGGGCTGCTCCTCCACACCACCACCAGCAGCAGCAGCAGGACCAGCAGGACCAGGATCAGCAGCAGCAGAATAAGCACCAGCAGCACCAGGAGCACCAGCAGGACCAGGAGCACCAGCAGGACCAGCAGGACGAGCAGCGCCAGCAGAGTAAGCACCAGCAGAAGCACCAGCACCAGGAGCAGCGCCAGCAGAGTAAGCACCAGCAGAGGCACCACCAGAAGCAGCTTCAGCAGAGTAAGCACCAGCAGAAGCACCACCGCCAGAAGCAGCATCATCAGCTCCTCCAGAAGCAGAAGCAGCAGAAGCCCCAGCCCCAGAAGAGCGAGCCCGTGCTGCAGAAGCCCCAGCAGAAGCAGAGTGAGGGCCAGGGGGTGGGAAGGTGGCCCTGTCCCTCTTGCCAGGGCTGGCAGCAGATGGCTGAGGCTTTCTCTTCTTCCCCATGGTTGTGGGGTTGCTGGCTGGCTGGCAGGCAGGCAGGCAGGCAGGCAGGCGATGTGTCTGGAAGCAGGTCTTTCCTCTGAATGTTGACCTGCTTGGGAGCTGCTTCCTCCCCGCATGCGCAGTGAACACTAGGCATCCGCTAGGCATCCGTTAGGCACCTGCTAGGCTTTTGCTAGGCATCCGCTAGGCTTCCGCTCCGCATCCACTTCATCTGCTCGGCATCCGCTCGGCGTCCGCTCTGCATCCGCTCTTTCTGTTCCGCGTCCGCTTTGCTGCGCTCCCCCGGAAGCCTTGCGGATGTGCCATCCGCTCTTATCCGCTTCCATCCGCTAGGCTTCCGTGGAGCATCCGCTTTCCATCCGCCCTGCGTCCTCCCCCCGTCCGTTCCTTTCCGTGTTGTCCACTCTGGTTATGCAAATTTTTGCCCCTTTTGAGAGCGGATTACAATGGATGGAACATTTTTCTCGTCCGCTATGTCCTTTTTACAAATGTTTTGCATCCGTCAGCCAGTGTGACAGGGCCTTTATGTCCAGGATGTCAGGGGTCTGTAAATATTTTCCCAGCCCTCTTTTTGATTTGTGCAGTATACAGGTCCTTGTTTGAAGGTAGGTTGATAGTAATTGTTTTTTCTGCAGTCATAATTATCTTCTGAAATCTATGTCTGTCCTGTTGGGTTACAGAACCAAACCAGACAGTTATAGAGGTGCAGATGACAGACTCAATAATTCCTCTGTCGAACTGTATCAGCAGCTCCTTGGGCAGTTTGAGCTTTCTGAGTTGGTGCAGAAAGAACATTCTTTGCTGTGTTTTTTTGATGATGTTTTTGATGTTAGGTGTCCATTTTAGGTCATGTGATATAGTAGAACCTAGAAATTTGAAGGTCTCTACTGTTGATACTGTGTTGTCTAGTATTGTAAGAGGTGGTAGCATGGGGGGAGGGTCTGTTCTTCTAAAGTCTACCACCATTTCTACGGTTTTGAGTGTGTTCAGTTCCAGATTGTTCCGGTTACACCACGAGGCAAGTTGTATAACCTCCTGTCTGTATGCAGATTCATTGTTGTCTCGAATGAGACCAATCACTGTTGTGTCATCAGCAAACTTCAGGGTTTTAACAGATGGATTGTTTGAGATGCAGTCATTGGTATATAGGGAGAAGAGAAGTGGAGAAAGCACACAGCCTTGGGGGCTGGGGGCTGTGCTGATTGTACAGGTATCGGATGTGATTCCACCTAGCTTCACCTGCTGCTTCCTACCTGTTAGGATTGGGAGTGATTGGGAGTGCATATTCATCTCTAGGCAACACAAAGGCAGAGACATTTTCAATCAAAGCGAAAAGGCTGAAAGAGGTCACCAATTAAGCAAGAAAAACCTATAAATGTCACTGTAACTTTATATTGAAGGAAAGAATCATAAGTTATGGCTCAATGGTTACCATTGGTTTTAGATTAGAGAGATGTCCCACACAGCAATAAAACACACTGAATGATTGCCATTCCCTTTCAAAGTAAGTTGCCCTACAGTTCCCAGGTTAACTTTATGCTGTTGTAATGTTCATAAAACATTTGGATTTAATATTCAGTGGGTTAACCAAGGATAATGCAATGTTAACATGACTAGATAGCCAGTATGTGCAGACTTTTTTGTTACAGTTGAATAGACAAGAAAACAATTCCTTAGGTAGTACTGCATCTATGTATTGATTTCTGTTTGAGGACACTTGGCATCCCTTATCCTCCATGAATGGCCTGATTCCTTTCTTTCATGTTACTAATGTCCAAACTACACACCCTTTAGAATAAATGATAGATTTAAATGTGTTTTTCATTAGTTTGCCAATGAAAATCACAATTTGGTGAGAAGGATGCCAATGATTAATTATGAGCTCTAAAGCATCCTTTCCCAATGTACTAGCTATGAATTCTGGAAGCAGTTGACCCCATTATCTTTGAAGAGTCCTGTGTTTGGGGAAGGCAGTTCTAGATTGCTGCACTGTAAGAGCACATCCCCAACTCAGAGAGAACATAAACTTCATCAGAAATTGATTGGAACACATCAAAAGTCATATTTTAAGTTAAGGTATAAAATTGAATGGTTGACAATGAAGCTGATAATTTTTTTCAAAATTATGCAGGCTTACAATTCATGTTTACAAGTTTGTCATTGGCTGGTGGTAAGAGCATAATAGAAAAACAGCGTATGCTGAAAGTAGCAAAAGGAAATGTCACACAAATCTAAAATAAATTGAAGATCGTGCTGTTTTATAGAGCTGCAAAAATAGCCAGCAAAATAGCAAAGGGTTTCACTGGCAGCATTACATAAAATTGTTTCTAATTAATTCTCTCCCACATAATATTGGACTTTTAAATACTGACTAAAATGTGACAAATGCTCCAATTTACATACATCTTTCTCTTGCACATCAGCTAAATTTTAAAAATTAAACTTAAGAATACTAAATTCTCCAAGGATTTGAAACATTAAATATTGCACTTAGGTGAGTAAAATTTAAAATACAAATATTCTTTAAACTGGTAGAAAATATAAAAATGCTTTAAAGGCTAAAAAAAGCTATTTAAAAGATTAAAAAGATCGCAAACACTTAGAAAAATAAAATTTTGATATAATTATGTGTTTCCCTTTTCCATGCCTGTAATATATTGAAATAAATTATAGAAAACATTGAAAAAAGCTCCTTGTAAATAAAGGAAATTATAATTAACAGAAATAAGAAGTACCAATATCTAATGAATTCAGAGGAATCATTAAAGGGTTCGAGTTTTCCCACTCACGTTATAAATCTGGCCCAGGCTATTTTGAAGAAGTAGTCCAGATATCTTGCTAAATCATAATACTATCAGCTTTTCCCAATTCTGCTTTTCCCAATTCTGACTTGCAAATATGGATATCATTTGGAAATAGAAACCCCATTGCCACTCTGAAGCATGAAAAATATAATTTCATTATTTTGAAAACCATTCTCCATGGCCATAGAACATCCCTGTCTATATAATTATATGGGTTCCCCTCTGCCATTTTCCCGTAATTACTACTGATGTTTAGGAAAGAGTTTAGCAGGGAGGACAAATCATGAAGAAGCTTTCCTGGTGTAATTTCACTAGGTAGATTGTGTGTCTCAGACAAATCAAACAAAAATTAGTTTGCCCTGAGATCCCTTCTAAATTAAGCCAAAATCAATTTATTTAAAGGGATATGTTGCCTTTTCCAGAAAAATAGCTACTCAAGGTCTTGATCTATAACAGTCTTCCAAACCTGGTACCCTCTGCATGTTTAAGAGTTGTCTTTTACATTGTCCGCTCATCCTTTCTAACACATCCTTTCATTTGACCATTGGACCTTTTCCATTTTTGCTTGCTTGACTCTTTCTAGTATTATCCCTTCTTCCCAGATATCCTCAATTGACTGGTTATTCATTTCTTCTGGCAGTAATTTCCTTCCCATTTATATAACCAGAGAGGTCTGTCCTCTTAAAGTGCAAGAAATAAAAATCAGTAGCCAGAGGGGGAAAAACCATTAGCCTTGAACCCCTCAAGCTAATTTCATCCCCACCTCACTCTCACCCTGAGATTACTTGAAGACAGCTCCTTCTGTGTAACAGAAAAATTATTCAACTACGTTGAAATCATTGGAAACAGAATCAGAGTATATTATGGCCTCCCCCAAATTGGTATCCTCCAGATATGTTGGAGTTTAACATCAGTCATCCTAGACTGCTTGGCCAATAGGTTGACAAGAGTTATACTCTAACACATCTGTAAGGTATCAGATTGCAGAAAACTGAGATTATGAAATCTCAGTGAAGCATTCACAGGAGATTTTCCCAGCTAACTATAACTGTAAATTGTAATAATAATTTAGAATGTCTCTAATTATTTGTGACTCTTAGTGGAACTCTGATTGGGAAAGATAAAAATGTTAAGAGGTACTCTTATTGTTTGAGAAATTGTTAAGAGTCCAGCTATGTTTAATAGAATTAATAGATTGGGAGGGAGGATGTTACTCTTGCTATTTTCTCCCACATTTGATTTTCATCACAGCCCTAACTTAAGTATTTTAATATAATTTTAATATGGAATTCATCAAATCTCTGTCATTTCCAGGTAAAAGGGATAGAGGTTCATCCATGAGTGTGGCAATTCTTCTAAAAGTGAGCCTATCTTTTTTTTTTTCCTAGCAGAGAAGAAAATAAAATAAATTATACTGAACATATGAATTAGAGAATATTTGCAAATAATCTTAGCCCTATGCAGGCATTAGTATGAAACTCATATCATGGTGGTAGACTTTAGAAGAAACCCTCCCATACTACCACCTCTTACAATACTAGACAACACAGTATCAACAGTAAAGACCTTCAAATTTCTAGGTTCTACTATATCACATGACCTATAATGGACATTTAACATTAAAAACATCATCAAAAAAGCACAACAAAGAATGTTCTTTCTCCACCAACTCAGAAAGCTCAAACTGCCCAAAGAGCTGCTGATACAGTTCTACAGAGGAATTATTGAGATTATCATCTGCACCTCTATAACTGTCTGGTTTGGTTCTGCAACCCAACAGGACAGACACAAACTTCAGAGAGTAATTAGGACTGAAGAAAAAAAACAATGGCTACCAACCCGCATACCATGGAGGACCTGCATACTGCACAAATCAAAAAGAGGGCTGGGAAAATATTTACAGACCCCTTACATCCTGGAAATAAACAGTTTTAACTCCTTCCCTCAAAACGACGCTATAGAGCACTGCACACCAGAACAACTAGACACAAGAACAGTTTTTTTCCTGAAAGCTATCACTCTGATAAAGAAATAATTCCCTCAACACTGTTCAACTATTACAAAGTTTGCACTACTATTACTATTATGTTAACTTCTCATCACTCCTTATCACCCATCCCCTCCCACTTCTGTCTGTATGACTGTAACTTTGTTGCTTATATCCTTACAAGAGGAGGAAGGGGTCCGGCTATTTTCCAAGGCACCAGAAGGCCAGAGAAAGAATAATGGATGGAAACTGAACAAGGAGAGATTTAACCTGGAAATAAGGAGAAACTTTCTGACAGTGAAAACAATCAACCAATGGAACAGCTTGCCCTCGGGAGTTGTGGGAGCGCCATCAGTTGAGACTTTCAAGAAGAGATTGGACTGCCGTTTGTCAAAAATGGTGTCGGGTCTCCTGCTTGGGCAGGGGGTTGGACTACATGACCTACAAGGCCCCTTCCAACTCTGATTATCTGTTAGTTTGATTTGATTGCTTATTATATACCCTATAACTATCACTAAATGTCATACCTTATGATTCTCGATTCTTGATGAATGTATCTTTTCTTTTATGTTTACTTAGAGTATTTACGCCAAGTCAAATTTCTTGTGTGTCCAATCACACTTGACCAATAAAGTATTTTATTCTATGAACATTAAATTCTATTCCCTTCCAACACTGTTCAGATGACAATTTCCTACACTTGCGCATTCACTCCAAATGCCTGCAGAAAAGAATTTCAGTCTTCCACATGAGCTAAGAACCTAATAATTGAAGCTCCTAACTAACCAAAAGGCATGTACAGCTGTATACATGAAGGTTTCTTTACTGCAGGCAGTTGTACTCCGACATGTGATAACATTAAACCAATGTCAGCAGAAGTCAGGCTTATCTGGAACAAGAACATAAATGGACCTATTTAGATATTGCTGTGGGAGAACAGTAGTGATGGAATGTCTCCAATTATTCTTTCTGTCAGCATCCCTGCAATGACTCCTGATCCCAGACCCTTAGCTCTCCAAAACTGAAACAGCTTCAAGGATCACCTTCTAAAAACTCATCAGATCTCACAAGGGTTCAGCTTTTTCAGTCCAAACCTCAGAAATGAAGTGATTTTTTAAAAAGCATTGTTTTAAGATTTCACACTGCTGATATCCAATGAAATTATACTCAGCTTTCAGGATCTTATCATCATTCATGCCTGGCCCCAACATCTGTCCGATGAAGAGGAATACTCCTCGGGCTGAGTGAAATTTGAACACCAACCATCCGTACTTTCCAATAATCAAATGATTAGGAAGTGTCATTCCACAGATGGAAAAAAAATATGCTAGCAGTTAAACACATTTCAAAGCTTCTTCAAGTTGAAGTAAGGACTTTGAATTTTGGCAAAAATCTAAAAATGGAAGGATGGCAGAGGTGATTAATTATCTCTTTTGCATGCTGGAGCAGTTACTGTAAAAAAAGGTTTAAGAAACAGTTTCTCATAGATTGATCTTACTGCAGGATATACCTGGAATTGTCAAATAGATGAAAAGCCAAATTACTTTTTTTTTTAATTCAAAAAATTCTCTTCTGA
The DNA here is from genome assembly GCA_015471245.1 of Laticauda colubrina. Classification (NCBI taxonomy): domain Eukaryota; kingdom Metazoa; phylum Chordata; class Lepidosauria; order Squamata; family Elapidae; genus Laticauda; species Laticauda colubrina. Next base: position 46,042,437 of record BLBF01000020.1, read on the forward strand.
CCCCTGTGGATGGGATATGTCTTTCTCAATTTCAGGTCCTCTACTAGAGGCCTGGGAGCAGGACCTACACAACACAGTATCTTAGCTGTTTCTAATACTCTTCTAGAGAGAGACTTCTGACATCATTCCTATTGGAACTATTCTCCCAGCTTAGGAGTTGCAGGATTACAGTGGCTGTTGTGTATATCAGTTCATTGGTTTGAATTATGGTGGTAGTAGAGATTGTCCTATTGGCATCTTCCAGCATACTATCTGGTGGTGAGCCTTGGTATTGGTCTCAAGGGTTGATTATAGCTAGTTTATCCATACTATCTCCACTGAGCCTTGGTATTGGTCTCACGGGTTGATTATAGCTAGTTTATCCATGATCTTATGCTTCATATGAGCAGCTGTGGTCTTTAACAGAGAGGGTAGCAGTGACATTCCTGCTTCAGGTGTTGGCTGCACATGCAGTTGTTCTTCCAGGGCTTCTTGAATCTGGAATGTAAGTATAGTTGATCTATCTCAAGTTGTGGTAGCAGCTTCCTGTTCATCACATTGAAGCTTTGGGTAGCTAGCTGTTTCTGACTTAGTATGGATGCAGGTCTTCTGTCCATCCATAGTTTCCCTCATACATTTTAGACATCTTTTCTCATTAGGTCTGCTGTTATGGTAGCATTCCATCAATTACAGGTTCCATTGTCTCATTGCTATATGGTTAGTCCCAGTAGCCCACTTATGAATCAGATTGTACTCCACATAACTCGGTATTCTTTAATACCCAAAATGGTAGCTGTAGCAGACAAAGCAATTCTCCATACAGAACAGCATGAAGCAAAGAAGCAAATTCCAGGGAAGAACCTAGAAATAGGAAATGTAGAAGACACTTTCTGCCCTATGCAAAAGAAATAAGACTCTAAATAAACTTTCTGGGGAAGGAATAGACACTATCAGAGAAAAGATAGGATTCTGAATCTGTGGAAATCAAAGGGAATACAACTGCGGCCTATGGGAAGATAAGGAGTCATGGCCATTGGTGACTTATTGAAACAAATGTGTGCCAACTGGAACCATCAGCTCATCAGCTGTGTTGTTAGCCAAAAACAAGGACCAGAAATGTGCCAGAATTACTTACAAGAATTACCAAAAAGTGAGAGTTATCCTTTTCTATATGAACAAATACCACAAAAACTAACTTTTATTAATTTATGGCATTTCTACATTGCACATCTTACCTAAGTGACTATATAATTGTCTAACATAAACCTTAAAAGTCGAAGGAATAAGTTCAAGAATCTGAGGGATGAAACAGTACTCTCATCCACACTTCAGAAAAGAAGACTGAAAAGGAAAAAAAGGAATACTGAAAATGAATGACTGGCTATTCAAATTACATTGACATCAATTGTTTGGTTTCTGAATTCATGGTCTGAGTTATGAATGATGGACTGCTGGCATGAGATGAGTTGCAATTCACATAGACTAATAAAAATATGCTTGGACAAAGCTTGTTAAGTTTGCTCAGGAGAGTCTTAAATTGAAACCTGTGGGTTTGAAAGACAAACATTCTGAACAAGAACTTTGAACAAAGACTTGTGTAGAAGAAATGGGAGTGTTGCTGTTACTATGGCTCACTAAATCTCAGTGAAAAATCAGAAAGAACATTGGCTCATAAAGTTCATGGCCTTCATTTTTTATATAATAAAGCTCATAGTATGGGAAATAAGATTTAATAGTTATAATAGAGTCCTTGTGGGATGACTCCTGTGATTGGAATATGACAATTGAGGTATAGTTTGTTCAAGTGGAACAAAAGCAATAGAAAAGAAAATGCATTCTTTTTAAAGGGAAACATACTATTCTTTAACCTGAGTATGGTAGAGATAGTTCTTGGATTTCAAAAAAATAGATGTTGATAAACTCAAGTAAATAGGTAAATCTCTCATCAGGAGAGATTGGAGGAATAGAATATATACAATGTTATAAGATTCCATCCTGCAATTGTATTTTTTAATATATTTATTCATTGGATGGGTAAAAGACATTCACCAAATTTGACAAAATGGGTGGGATACTTCATAACTTTGAAGCTTGAAATAAAATTCTAATTCTTATTCAAGAAATTTTCCAAAAGGACTTGCTCTAGCAGGTTCATAAAAATATATTTTTCTACGCCTACATGAATTCCTTTTTAAAGCAATCCCATCAGTCGCTGGGGATGATGGTGATTTTCCTGCCTTTCTTGGCATGTTCTTCAAATATCTGCACTTCCTTATCAACACCTCACCTCAAGTGAAATCTTAGTGTGGCCCAGCTAATATAATTTTACTTATATAATGCTGCAGAAAATATGCAATTGCAACTCATGAAAATAAGGAAGAAAATTCTATGCCCAGGATTAGAGTGAAGTTTTTTAAGGTGAGATTTTGTCATCCAATTTTCAGATTAAATTCTCCTCCCATAATATCCTAAGAATTGCCTAATATAAATAGTGGAAAAGATAGATGCTTTCATACAGGCCAAGTAATGCACACTTTAATGCATTAAATCAATTTTTTCACAAATAATAAAAAGTAATCACATGTATATCCACACACAAAACACATCTAGCAGTTTTCGACCAATTTTAGTTGTGTAGAAGAATGACTCATATATTGTGGAAAATATGACATTTCTAAAAATTCAAAGATTTAAGGAATACCTTATTTATTCTTATTTATTTCTTATTTCTTCAATTTGTACAACTGCCGATCTCATATTTGTGACTGGGTGGCTCGTATAATTAAAACAACCACATAACCTCCCCCTCAAAAATACTTCACTTTCATAAAGTATTTAATGAAGTTTAAAAATATTTTAAAACTACATTAAAAGCATAAAACCTAATAAGCAAGTCATGATTAATTAATATAACCATCCAGGAGGCCCCAACCATAACTGGATCCCCGGGTACAAGGACAAAGACATGTCTTCAGTCTTTCAAAAAATAAGTGTGGATGAATTAACTAATGGTATTTCAGAGTGGGCACTGGCAGTAAAGGCACTCTCTCTCCATGAATCCCATCAGATGGCACTGGACCACTAATGTGTTTCTTCTGCTAGACCTGATGGGATAGGTAAATATAACTGGGAAAATAACCTGGCCTCACATCATGAAGACCTTTATGGTTCATTACCAATACTTGGTATTGAACCCAGAAGCATACTGGCAATTAATGCAATTCAAGGTGCAGAGGTGTAATGTGCACTAATTAAGGAATGCCCATAATTCCCCATGACAGTACATGTTGCATCCACTGAAACTTCTGGATACTTTTCAAGGGCAGCCCCATGTTGACACAATAATCCATTCAGGTTGTGACCAGGGCATGAGTGATTTGAGTGATTTGAACCTCCTGATTCAGGAATCATCCTTGCAGGATTATCTGTAGCCTGGATGGACTATTGATGAAGCAATGTGATCCAAATTAGAATAATTATGTTTTTCAAGAGCTATAGGTTTTTCAAGAGCTCTTACTATTCCAACTAGAAAGGGTAAATATGAGTTAACCTATTTATTTTGATTAGCATAGGAATAATTCAGAATAGCATGAGAATAATTGTTAATATCCAATTATTGGACTTGGAGCCCTGTATTAAACCCGACATTGGTATGTTGGTATATTAATCAGCACTGCAATGTTTACATTGTCTTTCTTTATAGACAAGAAGAAAAACATGATTACTTAGTCCAATCAAAACTCAAAGCTTGTTTGTGGTTTCATAATCCTTTGAACTAGTTTTTTAAACATCAGTTCTCTGTGGGTTTCAGAGTTTCTTAGTCAAACGAATACATTTATTCCATAGTAATGACCTTTCTCTGTCCTTGGCCATAGTGAGAAATGTACAGCTGAACCTGTAAATAAAACTGATGAACCCACAGATGAACATCTATGATTGGAGGTAAGATTGGGGGTTGTCTCTATTGATGGGGACTGGCTCATATAACTCAAGTGTTCTTCAATCCAATGCCTTCCAGATTTTGTAGGATTTTAGTTTTCAGAATTTGTAGCCAGTGGGCTTTCAGCTGCTCTTGTAGAAATTCAAATAAATTAATTCCAATGCCCAGGATTCTTAGTTAGCATAGCATTATAAACTAGGATAGGAAGGTGCAGCATTGCAAAATTCCAAAATCTGGAGAATAACATAAAAAAGAAAGTCATTTTATAACACCATACTATACTTATAAGCATAGGGACTTCAAACAGATCTTGAACTTGAGTTTACATAGAATGCTCAAAATAATTCTGGACAGTGACCAAATTTTAAAATAAAATTTGGGAGAACAAGTTTACATAGATTGAGAATAGTTAGATGTAGAATAGTTCCAAATGTGTAGGGATGCGCCTGTGATTCTTCATTGACAGGCTATATAATAGGTATGAACAAAGCATTTGAAAGAGATGTTTTGCAACATGCCAAAGCACAAACAGAATAATTCTTTTGACATAGTAACAGAACCATTTGTTGGCAATCATATGCCGCCCCTGGTCATTCCCATTCTGATATGTATGTACAGCTATTTTTGAAGTTGCCACACAGGCTTTCCAAACGATGCTGCTGCTTCAACAGTTCAGTTAGTATATGCATACATTCATACATAAAACATACATACATATATACATACATACAATACAATACATACATAATATTAAAAGTCTCACAAAGAACATGAAAACTAAAACAAGTCAATGACAAAGTAGTAAAGAAAACAAAAAAATAGGCAACAGTGCAGACAGAAAAAAACAGTAAGAAGCTTGTGATTTCCTTTGCAGCAAATATAAATAAAATTACAGAATTAACCCTTATTCTATGATTACAAAAAAACCCTCACTCTTTTGTCTATTATCCAGACTCTTTTTTCCTAATCATCAAAACCAAGAATAACAAGTGTATTTTTCCATTTCATGCAAAAAGTTTCTAAAAGGTTTCCAGTCAAACATAAATGTAAATATTGTTTTTTCACTAATCAAAGGGGTTAATTTAGCCATGTCCACAAGTCCCTTCATCTTCACTAAGCTGCTTTAACAAATCTTTTTGTGTAGGTATTATGATGTCACATGACATACATGCATGCATAAGGGCATAACACTTATTTGTAACTTTTTTAATTTACTTCCCAGAATTTCTCTATTGCATAATCTTCAGGTTTTCAGGCTCTAGGCAGTTTACACCATAGGAAATAAAATGTCAATACAAAATTACAAACCATCAGATTCTGCAGGTCCTGAAACTGGGAATTTTCATTAGCAGTCTAGCATGTTGCAAAGATTTGTTTCCTATGATTTGCACAGCCCTATTAAATAAATGCTTCATGTCATCAGAGATAAAAATTCTAGGACCAAGACTCTCAGCTTACATCTGATTCTGGGTTTCCTATCAAACCATAATTTATTCAGAAAAGTATCTTTGGATGTAGTCTACTCTTCTGAAGTGAAAAGAGAACATATATTTTCATGCAATTAACAAAAGTGAACTGAAACACTAAGTATACTTTAGGTTCTCCAACTATGTATTAAAATTTGATATATCCAACTGAATGTATCAAAAGTATGTATCATATTTTTATATAATAACTAGATTTTAAAATGATGGTCCTAGTTTTAATAAAAAAGCAAAATCAGAAAGAATATAGCCACTGAAACAGATTTAATTTTGCAAAAGGCTACATTTCTTTGCAGAGTTTTAATCTGAATGATACAGATCTGCAAAAAGTATTATTTGTAGTCCTGTTGTTGCAAGTTACTGTTTAAATTTTAAAATAAAGGGAAGGAGTGTCAAACTTGCTTGTGAAAATTATTCCTCCTACATTTCCAGGTGAAGAAAATATCCTTATAATACCCCCCAAAATATATCTGAATACATGTATATTTTTCAGCCAGGCTATAATAACATTTCTTGTATTAATTGAGCTATTATGATTGGTATACCTTGAGTTACAAACTAGCATTTTGCAAATAGTTAAATCAAACCATTATTAGTATAAGAATAAACAACTTTTGGGGATGGTGGACATATTGGAGTGTTCAGTGCATGTTATAAAAACGTTCTCAAAAAATATCATTAAAAAGCTGGCCTGTTCAAGAAATTGCTGTTATGGTTGTGGCCAGTTAAAACTTTAATTGATTGGTCATCAAAATTGTTGCTAATCTATTTCCCCTTTCTTTCCAACCTATCTTTGTCTTTTTCTCTGGGCATTTCTAAATAAAGCATGGACTAAAACAGCCACCAACTGTTTTACTATACTAAATATGCTTGAAGGGAGTTAATTCCATCCGGAAAAACATGAGGTAGACCGGGTTCCAAAACAGCAATGGCTTTATGAAACTTTATACAGCAAACGGAACGGTTTGGCTCAAGCCACGGCAGCCTTTATATACGGCTTGCCTGCTGGCTTGTAGCCGATGGCATTTACTTGATTTTGCTGCCTTTCGGCGATTCTCCTGGACTGGTTCTTAGTGAACCAATCCCATGCAGGTCTTTCTGGCCAATCACATTTGAGACATTTGGAGTAAACCATTTTATACAGAACACCCCTCCCCCCTTAGTTTAGTCCTACGTGGGTGACGTAGTCGCGCAGGTAGGTGGGGCTTCTTCTGACTCTACTGGACTTGCGCGGTTCATTTTCGCTGGAGATTTCAACCGGTTCGGATGGGGTTGCTGTCTCTCCGGCTCTTCTCCATGGAACTGCCTGGAAGGGTGAGTCAGCCATTTTGCTACCGCTTGAGTTGCTCAGGCTGGTGGTTTTGCCGCTCCCTCCTGGCTTTCCCGGGCAGGTCGAGCTGTCTTGGCTGGCCCCTTCCAGGAGGGGATTCTCCTCGTCTGGATTTTTTCCGCAAGTCTCATCGAACCGTAAGTTTTCTTTTTGCTCTTTTTGATTGGTTAGATATTCTGGATTTATTTTTAAAAGTTCTTTATTATTATTTTCTTGTATTTCCCCCCACCCATCTTTGGTTTTGTTTTCGTCGATTTTTATGATTTGGGGTTGTGTATTTGTATTTCGTTCAATATTTCGGGAACGAAGCTGGTCTATGTGCCGCTTCCATTCCCTGCCATCATCTACGGTTAGGCGGTAGGACCGGGGGCCTGTTATTTGTGTGATTGTGGCTGGAAGCCATAGAGGGTCCCCGGTGAAATTTTTTGCGTAGACTAGGTCGCCGATTTCAAACGTGTGGAAACAGCTGGAGGAATCGGGGGGTCTTTCCAAAGTGTAATTTGGATGTAACCTATCTAATTGTGACCTAAGTTTTCTCCCCATTAACAATTCCGCTGGGCTTTTGTTAGTTACAGTGCTGGGGGAGATATGTTGGAGGGTGAGTAGATGGTTAATTTTATCTTGGACATCCCCGAGGTCCATTTTTTCTAAACCCTCTTTAGTAAACCTGACCATTCTCTCAGCCCTACCATTTGCTGCCGGGTGGGCCGGCGCGGTTAGTGCATGGCGTATACCTAGGGAGGCTAGGTACTGCTCAAATTGTATGGCGGTTAATTGAGGCCCATTGTCAGACACTAGGAAGTCCGGCAATCCATGGGTTGAGAATAGTTTGTTGAGTTGTTTAATGAACGCATCGGTTGTCGTAGATGACATTACTACAACTTCCAACCAATTTGAGTGTGCATCTACGACAATCAAAAAGGTATGCCCCCTCGTAGGACCCGCAAAGTCAATATGGATCCGAGACCAGGGGCTTCGTGGGGTCTCCCAGTCCCTTATGGGTGCTTGTGGTGGGGAAGGTCTGGTTTTCTGGCATTTAGTGCAAGTAGCAACCCAGTATTCAATATCCTTATCTAAACCAGGCCAGCAGACATAGCTCCTAGCTAGGCTTTTCATTTTTACAATACCAGGGTGGCCCTCGTGAAGCATGCCCAACAATCTAGTTTGTAGTCTAGCAGGAATTACCACCCGATCACCCCACAATAAACAGCCTTTTTGAATTGAAAGTTCAGTCTGTCTGATCCGGAAGGGTTTAAAGTTTTCAGTTTTTTGGTTTTCCGGCCAGCCTTTACCTACCCAGTTTAAAATGCGGGCAGTCATTGGGTCCTTGGCGGTGGCTCTGGCGACATCGTTTGCAGATATTGGCAGTTCAGGGCATGTTTCTATTTGCAGGGTGGTCATTGTTGGTGCCGGGTCTTCCTCTGTCGTTGGTAGCGGTGTTCGACTTAATGTGTCTGCATGGGAGATTTGTTTCCCAGGTCGAAGTGTCAATGTGTAAGAGTATGCTGCTAGGAATTCTGACCAGCTAGTCATCCGCGGGGACAAAATGTTCGGTGTAGGTTTGTTTCCCGCCAGAATTCCAAGTCATGGTTTATGGTCAGTTACTATGGAAAATGTTCTTCCATAGAGGTACTCGTGAAAACGTTTCACTCCGGCGACAATTGCCAGGGCTTCTCTGTTTAGTTGACTATAGTTACGTTCTGCTTTAGAAAGAGTCTTTGAGTAATAAGCAACGGGTGCCTCTCTCCCATCTGGCAATTGATGGCTCAGGATGGCACCGACTCCAAACGGTGAGGCGTCGCAGGTGACCGTCAATGGAAGTGTGTTACTAAACTGGATAAGAACGGTGTCTGAGGTTGATAATTTTTTTATTCTCTGGAATGCCTTTTGTTCTCTATGACCCCAAGTCCAATTAGTTTTCTTATCCAGCAAATGGTGTAATGGTTCTGCTATCGTTGCTTTATGGGGGAGGAATACGTTATAGAAATTTATTAGAAAATGCAGCCAAAAATACCTGCAATTCCATTTTGTTTTTTGGTTGTGGTGCATCTCTAATAGCCTTGACCTTTTTTTCTGTAGGGTGTATACCCTCTCCATCAATTAAGTAGCCCAGAAATTCGATGTGATCAGTCATTAAGCAGCATTTTTCTTTTTTAACTTTCAGGTCGGATTCTCGAAATATTGTTAGCACTTCTCTTAGTCTTTTTTCTAGTTGGGTCGTATCTTTAGCCAAAATTAGGATGTCGTCAAAATATCGTAGGACCCCTTTATTCCATTTAATAGGCGTTCCCTGAGGCTTTGGAAAATGCCTGGGGCAACACTTACTCCAAATTGAAGTCTGTTACACTTGTATGCCCCTTTGTAAGTTACTATTGTCTGTGCCTCGGCCGTTAATGGATCTACTGGAAGCTGTTGGTATGCTTGTACTAAATCAAGTTTGGCAAAAAAAATTCCTCCCCTGAGTGAGTGTAACAAATGTTGTACGACTGGCACAGGGTATGTGCTTTGTTGTAGCACATGGTTCAGGGTAGCCTTGTAGTCTCCACAGATGCATACCGACCCGTCAGGTTTAAGCGGTGTTACTATTGGCGTCCCCCACCTAGCATGGTCAATAGGTTCTAAGAGCCCTTGGTCAATTAATTTATTCAATTGTTCTTCTATTTTTGCTTTTAACGCAAAGGGAACTCGTCTGGCCTTTAATTTTCTAGGAGCCACCTGGGGGTCTAAAGTAAAGGAAATTGGGGTCCCCCGGTACCTGCCTAGGGTGCCATCGAAAACGACCTGGAACTCGTGAATCAGGCTTTCTTCCCAGTCGGTTGCGGCTACTCGGCTCACTCCGGTCATTCCGATGCCCAATGGTGCGAACCATTCGATGCCCAGGAGGCTGGGTCGGTCTCGGTCGACCATTGTTAGAGGCAGGACTTCGATGTGCTGCTTGTAGGCGACTCGGAAATGTCCTAGACCTACCACAGGGATTCGATTCCTTTGGTAGTCCTTTAGAATTAATTTTTGCTTCTGGAGTTCTTTTAATTTGATATTTGGGACCAGTCGTCTGATTGTGTCCCAAGACACCATTGACAGAAAAGATCCTGAATCGACTTCCATCTCACAGGGGCTACCTTCAATTTTTACAATGATTTTGACTTTTCTCCCGCTTTCTGTCTGAGCGCTTCCGATAGTGACAGTTTGATGGGTCTTTTCTCGGTTACTGGCTCATTTGTTGCGCTCCCACTTTCTCTCGGCTTGCTTTGATTCAGCTTGTGGTGGAGAGTTACTGCGTCTGTTAGGTCTGTTATTTTTGCAATTCCTACAGACTTTCTTGATGTGTCCCCTTTTCTTGCAAGCTCGGCACATGGCATCAAGGAATCTGCAATCGGCTCGAGGGTGGTTTCCTCCGCATCCGGCACATTCCCGCCAGTTTCTTTTCTCGTGCCTTTTTTTGTTGGCGTACAGGCGGTGCACCTCATCGTCATCATCTTCAGATTCTGATGTTTTGTCAAAATCTTCATGATGTGTGGTGGCGGGAACTTGCTTCTTTCCTCTGGCTAGGATCATTTCGTCGTTATTCGCATTCATTTGCTTCATAGTGGCCGCTGACTTTTTCGTGGCTTCTGCGGCTGTGGCTTCTGCGATTGCTTCAGCCACTGTTATATTGGGTTTATTTAGCAATTTACTTTGTAAATTAGAGTCTTTTAGGCCTAGCACCACTCGATCTTGCATGGCTTCATCAAAGTTCAGGAACTCGCACGTTCCCCCCAGTTGTCGGAGGGCTGCCACAAAGTCAGTGATGGTCTCGCCTTCTTTTTGGTCCCTTTGGTAGAACTCGTGCCGTTTGATGAGATTTGACACTACTGGTGCGTAGTGGGCCTTTAGCATCTGCTGGAGTTTAGGCCAGGTCATTTGTTTTACGTCTCTGGGCTTCGCCAATGCTTTGGCCATCTTGAACACGGTTGGTCCACAATGCGTTAGGAAGACAGCCCTCTTACTCTGGTCTGAGATCTCCTCCATCTCGTTGCTTTCTAAATACATTTGAAAACAGTCTACGTAGGATTCCCAATCCTCTTCATTGGGATTGAAGGGTGCGGGCGGTGCATTATTTCTGGCCATAGCTTCTAGCCTGGATTTTCAATTCACCGCGTGCACAGTCTCATGTTTTGGAACAATCCCATCCTCGTCACCAGTATTCCGTCCGGAAAAACGTGAGGTAGACCGGGTTCCAAAAGAGCAATGTCTTTATTAAACTTTATACAGCAAACGGAACAGTTTGGCTCAAGCCACGGCAGCCTTTATGTACGGCTTGCCTACTGGCTTGTAGCCAATGGCATTTACTTGATTTGTAAATTTGTAAATTTGTAAACCATTTTATACAGAACAGGAGTATATACATTATATGGCGGAAGCAATATATGGTAATTTGTTTACAATTTGCTCTAAGCTTGCTCTAAGCTTTAGACTATGCCTGATTTCTTTTTAATTATTTAATTTACAAAATCTAAAAATAAAATTAAGATCAGGTCGGGTAAGGTGCCAACAAAAGTCCTTGTGGTCATCACTCATTATCTCTGAATTAAGCCTGAAATATGAGCCCACTTTTGCTGTCAGACAATATGTCTCACACATACAGTAAGCCACACTGAGTATTGTTTGATAATACGTTTCAACTATATTCTTCCTTCTCCCCCACCCTCAGGGTTACCATTGTGATAAGTCATATCTAATATATTTTATTTCAAATGAAAGAATTAAAGTTTCATTAAGCAGCTGCAATTTTCACCTCATGTTAAGAGATCCTCTGCCTCATTTCCTGACTGTGTTCCTTAGGAAAAGAAAGCAAAAAATCATTTTCTACAGATAGAAGAAACCTTTTAACATTTTAAAATTGTACTAAAAGAATGACTGAAACCAGACAACTGTGCATTGTGGAATAATGGACTATTTTGAAGATCAAAATAAAAGAATGCTACTGAAAACAATATGCTACCTTCAGTGTTAGAATTGTTTATGGTTTAGGCCTCTGAATATTTAGTTCAACGTATTATGAAGTAATGTGACTTTTTAAAAACTTTGTTTATATCCTCAAAGCCTTTTTTTTCCCTTAAATTTGTTTACTACTCACTTAGATCAAATATCTATCCTTCTTGTTGGAAAAGGTGTTAAAATAATAGATCTAATAGTGGGGCACTCTTTTCTTCAAGGTCTTCTGGGTAATATTTAAAATCAAACTCTGGTTTGACCCATGACTATAATCTCAGTATTTTCAAATTATGGTACTCAAAATATAACCAAATCTTTATCGCAGCATTTCAAAAGTAGGGGTCCTACTTTCCATTCCTAAATTTGGGTCACACCTTTTAAATGAAGCGTTATAAATTGCATGTTCTACAGACAGAGAAACAACATGATATAGTGGTGAGAATGTTCGATTAAGGTCTGAGAGATTCAGGGGTTATCTTTCTGGTGGTCTCTCTTTTAACTCAAAGGTGCTTTTTTTCAAGAGGCAACTGGACTTTATTGGGGGGGGTGTTGAAGATGTTTTGCTTCTCACCTAAGAAGCTTCTTCAGTTGTGACTGGATGGTGGCAAATAGAAGAATTTCTATTCTTTGCAGACAGCTTGTCATTTGCATTTTTTTTCTCAGGCTGAAGCGCAAATGGTTCCTGTAGTCTGCAATTTTTCTACTCATCCAAGCCTTTTTATTGGATTAAAATGGGGGAAAGCAATTAAGATTCTATGTATCTTAATTAACTTCATTTATCAAGAATTCATGCAAAAAATCAGGGATTTTTCAAGTATAGTTAAGTATGAAAACACAAAATAATGCAACCAGATACATAAAAAAAGGCATAGATCATAGATCAAACTTGGCAACTTTAAGACTTGTAAACTTCAACTCCCAGAATTCTTGGAGTTAAAAGTCCATTAGTCTTAAAGTTGCCAATTTTGGAGACCTCTGACACAGGTGAAACCACAGAGTCAAATAAATGTTATTTAACACTTTCTGGAGGACTCTGTGATCAAATAAAACAACAATATTCCATGTGTGTTAAAATCTAACATATTCCTAAAACAGCAGGAATTTAGGCTTATAAAGATCCTAAAACAAGTTATTTCTTTTCAAAAGATATCTTATCTTAACATGCCAAAATATTGAAAATGTGAATAACTTTTCAAATAATTTTGAAAATTATCTATCACTGATTATGCTCAGTCATGGGACTAAAGGAAATTCCATATCAAAATGGAGAATTTATAAAATGAGATTATTCTTTTTATAATTTAAAGTTCCATATTATATTTTCCTTTAAATTATAGAGGTTGGATTCATAATAGATGAAAGATGAATTGGAGATGAAAAATGTGGCTGAGAAACATGACTGGCATAATTTTTATTCATGGTTTAGTTAATCTGGACTACGGTAATATTCTCTGTGAAGGGCAACTCCATGATAACAAGCAGGAAGCTTCACCTAGTCCAGAATGCAGCAGCTCAAACAGTCATGGGCACAAATTGTCTTACCTGTGTGACTTTGCATTATGAACTCAAAATGGTGATATCACCTTCATACCTTAAGACCTGGTTCTTTTCAGGAATTCTTACTCCCAATGGCTTCTGCCCATCTAAAGAAAAATGACAGAAAAAGATCCCTTCTGATCCCTTTATCTGTAGCAAATATCTCCTGGAATCGAAGAATTTGGCCTTCTTGGTCACAGATCATTTCTGTAAAAAGTATTTTCCAGTGATTACATTAACCCACAGCTCTTGGATTTTCCTAAACCATGGTTTTACTGCCAGCCATTGGAGTCTAATGTGTTTAATTTTTCCTTCTTGCAGAGGAATATTGTATGTATTTGAACCATTTCCTATGCATTTATTACATTTTTTAAATTAGTTTCATGTTTTTAATCCAATTACCGTATTCAGGTCTATAAGCCTATCAGAGTTGGTTTTATGACCAGAATGGCACACAAGTCAAAGGAAGGAAATAAATAAGGCATTCATCCATTTCCCTCTCTTGCCTCTGAATTAATGAAATAGCATTAAAAATCAATCTGATTCTTGCTAATGTAGGAGTAAGTCTGAGTGAATTTAGCAATACTTATTTCTGAATAGATACATATAGGATTGTATTGTTGATATCTAGATTGAACAACACTATTTATCATTTTGTTAAGTTTTTATGAACTTCATTGCAACTTCACTTCGTTATACAATCTGCAGCTATGAGTACTTCACCAATTTGGAAGAGGATATATAGTAGCAATACTGTATAATCTATATTGGAATGAAGTGTGGTATAAAGGATAAATGTGTTGGATTAGGCTGAGAAGATTGTTTTTAGCCTCAAAAACTCAAAGGATTTCTTTGGGCTATTTCTTAACTCAACCTGCCTCATAAGCATGCTATTGTGGGGATAAAATGAAAGAAGATCCCCATAGAAAAACTCTTAAGTTCTTGGAAAAGAGAATAGGATAGAATGAGGATAGAAATCAAATTTGGAAAATTTGAAAATAGATCCTTTCAAAATTCCAATGAAAACCTGTGATCAAAGTAGACTGTCCAAAAAATTAATTGCTCATGTTATTTACAACTTCCATTGATAGTATAATTGATGGCAATGCTAGATATTGCAATTAAATTGTAGCTGCTAATGAATATCCACTCCCACATCCTACCAGGCATATAATAAAGAACTTGTTTTTTTAAAACTCATTTTTTCTTTCCTTCTTTCCCCCAACTCCCATCTCTTGTTGGTTCCAGGTGGAGGAGAAAGAGAGAGATAATGCCATGACACACAGTATATAGAAAAGAAATATTTGATAGAGTAGGTTATTGATACACTGCTTCAAAAATTTTCTTTTTAAATTAATCAATGGGTTTACTTTCACAATTAGAGGAGGAGGTATATTTATACATAGGAAGGAAATTTATCATTGATTACATCAATTGCTCTCATTCTGAGATTTTACTTTCCTTTCTAGTACTGTGCTTACAATGGTTTGCTTACTTAAGTCAAAGTAAAAAGATTTGAGATTGTGGTATACACATTTTTTTTCTATTAAAGATGTGAGGTAACCTGCATCAGAACTTTCCAAGAACAAGAGAATTTATGGCTTATGTGTATCTTTTTGAAAAACTGACATATTAGAAAATTGCAAGCGTTCTGTATATAATGTATATAATCCACAATATTATTACACCTAAATATATCATCTTAGCAAAGGTTATATATGCTTTAGTTAACACTAATTAACCTAAAAGAGATTTAAATTAATTTTCCTTTCCAGTTTTAACTCTTTAAAGGACAATTACATCTTTTTACACATGGGAAATTTTATTCTTTGGATAAACAAGGGTACCAAACAAAGAATAGCATTTAAAGGACTTTATTCAGTTTTCCATTCTGATGTTTGGTGATCGATTTACTAACATGATTAATTATAAGCCATCGAGTCAGTGTTAATCTTAATAACCACACAGATTTTCTCCATAACAATATGTCTCCAACCAGGTCTTTCAGCGGTACACCCATCACTTCTATAACTGAATCCATCTACAGTATGTTGCTGCTAGTTATCCTCTTTTTGTTCCTTCCATTTTCCCAGTATCAGAACTTTCTCTATGGATCTGGGTCTTCCAATCATGTGCCCCACTGCCATTAACTGTTGTTCTCACTGATATTTCTCAGATTCTAAATGCAACCCACCTAGCTGTCATTTTAATAGATAGCATCTCGCTATATGTACAAATACCATTATATTTTGAGCTTTATCAATTACTACTTTACCAGTTTACAAGTTCTAGATTAAGAAGTTAGTGTGAAAATGAGAGGGCTTGGAGACTTATGAATCTAAGCCCAAGGCATGCAAAGCATGATTTATGACTTAAGTTATAAAAACCTAATTGTAGTGATTTACTTAACAAGCTTTAAAATTAACTTCTATTTGACATAGTATGCAAATGTTGGCTTACTTCCCTATGTATTCACATAGAATTCACTGCACAGTTTGTTTTCTTCTATTAAACTTAGGCTCTATGAACTTGCTAGTGTTAAAATAGGTTACTGGTTATCATATTTTTGTAGGATTATCCAAAAGTAATCCAGAATGTGTTCTGCATATCCTGTTAAAAATTATTCTGGCTTTTTCTAAATTACATGAAAATGCTCAAGCCTTTAAAATTTAATGTCACCTCAAAGTAAAAATTGTTAGATGCAAGGAAATGAAAAAGAATTTGAGCTCTCTGTTGTTGCATCAGAGAACAGGCAGATTGTTGATGTTATTCATTTTATATCTTTTAAGATCATCAGCATATTATTATTATAGAAATCCAAAGGTCATGGACTTCTGCAGCAACAGAGCATTCCCCAGTACAGTAGAGGAAATTTGGCAAATTTGGGCTACATAAAATAAAATAAATTCTCTATTAACAAGATATTTGAATATTATTCAAAAGTTTATTTGCATGCATTTATACTGAAAAGAATTTAAATTTATATATTCTTAAATGTTACTGGTATTGGAATTATAGTATCACAGTAAAGTATAGTAAAATATACTGTAAGGTTTGACCGGAACTGGAAATATTCAGGATCAAATCTACTATAGCCATGGAGGCTCACCTGTCTTTAAGCCAACTAGTATGCACCGAAGATAAATAACTTGTGTGTCCAAGCACACTTGGCCAATAAAAATTATATCCTATTATATTTGTGCAACCTTTTTCATGGAGCATATAAACATTCTATTATCTTTTCAGACATATAAATCCTGTGGCTGTTGCCATGAAATAAAGTTCTCTTGAACTTTGTGTATTTATGTTTGATCAGACATTTATAGGAGTCTAATATCCATTGTATATAAGGGATAGAAAACTGTCGCTATTGCTAAAAATACAAGTGATGGGAAATTTAACTACAGTGAAAATGATCTGACCTAAATTCAGTGAACATTTCTACGGCTAGCACAGGGCATTTGATAAGAAAAGGTCAACAATGATTCAATGCAAATTATGTCAGTTTTCCTATTATTTATTATATTTTAGTGAAAAGGACATGTTATTTACCAGATAAGCAATAAATACATGTTATCTGAAAATAACAACAAATTGTGATAAAAAAGAATCAGCAGAAAGGCATTTGATCTTGCATGGATGAATTGTATATGGAATTCAAATGTAGGCACTGAAGTTTATTTTTATTTTTAAAATATATGTCAGAAAAATAGCTTTTATTATAGTTATGCATATAATTGATTCAGTAATCAATTAGAAGTAGATGCAAAAAGTTAAATTGGATAAAGGATTTGGTAAATTTGAAAGATAAAATAATCTTAATGTTAGAAGGTCATAACTTCCAGATAGGCTGGCATGCATTTAAATGGGAAAAAAGGAGCAAGGTACATTCTTATTTCTATAGACATCAAAATAAGAGATTCACTTATTCAGATTTGGATAAAAATCCAAAAGAAACATTACATGAAGATATCTCGCTGGCTGTCAACTATGGAGGACATGATCTATGCAAATACATTGGATATTAAAAAATGATAAGCTATAATGATTTATCAGATAACCAAGAGAAGCTTAAAATGAACCAAGAGTTAAGAGACCAAGGAATTATAATTAACTGGTGGCCATATTTACCATTACAGGATAGATATAAAAAAGACTTAGAGGAATTTGGATTTAATAAAGAACAACAACAATTAGATGAAATTTTAGTTGCAGCAGAGGAAAACTTCATAACTAAAGTGTACAAATATTTATTGGGATTCAATATGGAAGAAGAAATTGTAAAGGATTCCATGATAGCATAAGCTTGAAACTTTGGATGCAATTATGGACTAGGAATTACAAATTAACGACTTCCACGGCCTACAAAGATAATTTGTATAAAATGATCTATTGGTGGCACCTGAACCCAGCGAGATTGGCTAAGATATACCCTAACACAAGTTAAAAATGTTGGAAATGTGGACAAAAAGATGGTACTTTTTATCACATGTGGTATGTGATAATCTGGAGTATGTCACAAAGGCAACACAGTCAAATAAGAAAGAAGAGTCCCTTCATTATCTCCAACTTTTTCCTCATTGTCCAGGTTACCTTCGGATGGAAAAAATTCAGTCCAAAACAAAATACAGACAGACTGTAGCTAAAAATCCAAACAAACCAAGCTGGAGTAATTAATTTAACAGGGCAGGAGAAGGAATTCCAAACTTGAAAGCACATCAAAACTCACACAGTTGGGAAGATGTCAGGAACACAGATAAGCCACAATGATACAAGATAAATTCACAATTTGCTCTCAACAGTTTGCTGTGCGCAGCTTCCCTTTTTAAACACCGTGTTCCCAGATGCAGCTTATGAAAGGAATCAGGGCCCTTTCCTCCCCCATAAGCCATGCAACTCATGTTGCTCCCTTCTCTGTTCCTCCTGGATGTCCTCGGCGGTGGGCCTGGGTCTTTTTCTGAATTCCCTCTCCCTTGCTCTACCTCTCCCCTGCTCTGCCCAGCGGGACTTTCCCCTTCCCCAGTTTCTTCCACAGCCAACAGAGCCACACTCCCCCTCCCTGTCAGTTGTTCAGCCTCCCCCTCCAAATCAGAGGGGGAGGCTCCCCCTCCTTCCAGAGGAGCATGACATGGCGGTTATGCCCCAGACCAGGAAATATTGGGTGAAAATTAAAAAAAAAATGGCTGGAAGAGATTACCAAACACCAAATTGAACTCAAACTGGAATTCTTTTTATAAGGAATAATTACCATCCAACATACTAAAAAGATTAAATATATTATATTGCATATTTTGACAGAAGCCAGAAGAGCTTTCGCACAATTATGGAAAGGAGCTAATATCCCTTCAGAAGATTTAGTCATACAAAAAGTATTGGAATGCGCTGAAATGAATACGCTCACATTGGAAATGAAAGACAAGTTTCCGAATATTATGCAATTTGGGATAAATGGTATGAGCGGCTAAAAAACAGATATAAAGATTAGGAAGAAGGATTATGGTAAATAAAGCAAGAGACGTTAAGAGATTATCAATGTAGATATGTATATAATAATGTATATAAGATATATGTATTTGTCGAAGCCAAAAACGTCACAAATGTAAGTGAGCTTTGTATTTTTGAAAACTGTAATAAAAACTAATTAAAAAAAGAGAAGTGGATGCAAAAAGTAATAAAAGTTGAATCCTTCTTCTGTGGAAAAATGAGGCCAGACATTGAGTGGTGAGGAAGTGAGGCCTCTGCTTTACTTTCATCTCATATGAAGTAATCTCCACCTTGCAAACACATTTTCTGCCTGGTAACTAGTATCCAAATTAGTGTAAAGCAAAATATATTCATCTAATGATTAGCAAGATAGATTGTTCTTTCTATCTGGGATGCATAGTCTACAGGAACTGTGAGAGTTATAAAACAGTCTTACAAAGATACCAAACTTCCTTAAGAATTTTATATGACTGCGTTGTACAAATACTGTATATACTCACATCCATCTATTAGAGTATCTCATTAAGGTTATATAATCTCAGAAATATCTTTGCATAAATTGGCATCTTTTTTTTATTAATTGTAGTTTGCATTAAAGAATGACAATTAGAAAAACACTGAAATAATTTCTGAAGAATGTACAAAAAAGAAGACTCAGTTGCCAATTACAGATTCACTAAACAATAAATAACGATACATAATTTATTTAGTGGAATTATTTTGAATCAAACTCTGAACTTTTAAGCAATTCTGTGAAGAATCAGTTTAGTATAGCAACATAGTTCTTTTAATAACTTTCTAAGTGAATTATTTAAGCAGTAGTTTTAAACTTCAATTTCTCTATGCCATGATTCTTTGGCATGATTTTGAAAAGTGAATGTAGGCTTCTAAATATTCAGCAGAATACTAGCTCACTTTAATCATGCATCAAAACTTCAGCTTTGGATTAGCAAGAGGCTTATTCACTCACTATATCTTGCTGCTTTATGTTTCCAGAAAAAATATGATTACAAAAAGTATGGGTTTCTTAATTTTCACAGTAATAAACTACAGTGTATAAAGAAGCAACACATTTCATGTTTCAATAAACATGTTAATTGAGCTTTATGTCTTTAGATGTGGACATTTCTCTGCAGGTAAGATGAACAGAGATGTACAGTGATACATTCTGTGAATTTTGCACATATTTTAGTCAGGCATTTTCAGACAACTATAAAATTATAAGCTATGCCCAACCTTATTCAACACCATTTTGATTCTACCTCATGCTAGAGGTAGTGCTCCTGAGGCTCCATTATTATTACTCAGAAATGTCCAAGATTCCTGATTTTTTTCTCAGAGTTAATTTATTTAGACCCACCTATACTGTGGTCACATACACATTCTAATATTAAATTGAGGTTGATTAGATGTTCAGCTTGCTTTACTTTTGGATTAGCTGCAACAAGATAGCAAAGTTTATAAATGCTGCATAAAGTTGTAATGTATTCCAAATATACTTTCTTACACTTACTATTGAATTCAGTGAAATTTACTTTGAAATAAATATACTTAGTGCCCTAGATTTGGGATACTAACAACAAAAAGTAAATATGTATACAAAGGAGGCTGCAGTTCTGCATTTAGAAGTATGTCTGTGAGTTAAGATGACATTTACTTCTGAGGAAACCTGGCCAGGATTATCTTAGTTGTTTCCTAACTACCAATCTGTTTCAGATCTGTGGAGGCAAATGCATAATATCTTCTTTCCTCTCTTTAGTTATTTTAATTGAGGATGTTGTTCCCTCCAATAGCAGCCTATTTAAGACCCCATCATCTATGATGAATCTCTCTATTTTTGAGATCTCAAAATACATTAAAGAAATATTTCAGTCTCAGGACCTAAGTTCATTTGAAACCGTAGTGGGGTTTAATATTATTCCGCTAGAACGGAACTTGTCACTTTCTGTCAAGCCCTATACTTTTGTCGTCGTCATCATCATCGTCTCTGTTGTCAAGGGCACCGGGGCTACTAGGATGACTGTCAAACGGTGGAAAGCGAGGCTATGGTGTAGACGGAGCCATCTGACGTGAGCTTGGAACCGTGGTCCCCGTCCTACACCGCCCGCCACTCACCATTCAGGTACTTTCCTGTCTCTTATATGGGACGGTCCGATCGGGAAGGCTACAAATCTCCAAAGGAGTATTCAAATTTCATGGCTGCCATTCGACACGCATCACTTGGTCTATTTGTTCGTGTTGCTGATGAAACACCTTTGAGTAAAACGGGGCAGAAAAGAACTGACTGAGGAGAAGGGGAGATGGGCTCCGTAAGCATTTTCCTTCCTACTTCTACGCGAAACCCCACCCCCCCCCAACCTGCCCATCCTCCTTTTCGGTCCCGCTTAGTAACTGAGCCTGCCAACCAATCCTCAAACTGTCAGCCGGCTTCGCGACCTTGCCATTGGCTGCTTCTGTTGGAGACCTTTTAGCGAATCCCCGAGCTCGTTGCTTCTTCCCAGACAAAAGACAAGCGAGGGGGCTCTGGCAAACGGGGCTAACTAATACGCGCTTTCCCCCTCCCCCTTCCGACATTCACTTTCCACCGTCGACCTGGCGTCCATTCTGGAAGCGAGCCAGGAACGGAATATGCAACTTTGCTTTTTCTTGAAATAAGGAGAGCAGAGAGGAAAAGTGAAAATGCACACATATATTCAAAAGCCACCCCCCCCCCAAAAAAAAAACACCACACCTCTTCCCTACCAAATAATGCTGTTGCTTCTTCTACTCCATACAAACTAGCCCTCTTCTATCACAAAGAACTTGAAAGTTTTAACAATGTATCTAAAGCTATTCGAATATCTGCTTAAATAATTAATCTCCACCTTGAGCATAATAAGACATATAGACTTTAAAATACCTACACTCTTTGCTTACTATTCCTAAACTTCTAAATCTTCAAGGATAGCAACAAGCTGGTCCTGGAATTGAATTTTCTGACAACTTTGTCGTTATTAAACTAAAATGGATTCTCATTAAGAGACTGGCATAACCTTCGTGAAGTGAGGATATTAGCTAGATGATACGTTAAATCTCAATTACTAATTAGAAATCTAATTAGAATGACTGCAGGTGTCATTGAGTTTACTCCAGTTGTAAATAATGGCATGATAGGCCAATACTCATATATATTCTGTATGAACACAAAGCAAAATAAATATACATTGTACCAGATGTGACTGGGCAGATAATTCTTCCATATGGTAACCTTATTATCACAAATAATCCTGCTAGGCTTGGCTATGGATCACAAATATTACAGTGAATAACCATGTCAATAATTCATAATGTGCTGCAGGAGAATTGTGTTTTTGAGTGATGGGAATATTCTGATTCTATATGTGGAATACATCACAAACATCGTGGATGAAACCAAGTGTTGTTTGTACACTATTCTTCAGTACTGTATATCCATTCTTCCAAATATTAATGCTTGGGCAATGTCTTATCATCAAATATGAACATGGTTAGATTTTGAATTTTAAGGGACACAGCACTGAAATTTAACAAACCTCACTATTTGAATGAGATGCCAATCCTACATCTTCAGAGTAACCCAACTGGTGAGAATAAGATTTACTTTAAATAAGAATACCTTTCTCAACATAGTTCCAAAATTTCTGTAAGCCTGTCAGCTTATCATAATTCTGAAATACATTGAGATACTGATGAGGGTCCATGTGTTTGTAAGCATGTCTTAGAAAGGTATAAAATAATTAAAGACTGACAATATTTTCACTTGACCAACACTTGCTGTACACAAGACATACATTTGAACTTGCAGTTTGTTAGAGGTAAAAGAAATGCCTTTTCAACCTCAACTGCTACCATCACTGGTCATGAAAACCCAATTTATAGTGTACCCTTTCCTTTGAAAAGGCAGCTTTCCTCTATTTATGCATGGAAGTTTACTGTATACCTGTGTGAATTGTTACACAAGACTAGAATAAAATACACACTCCAAGCTTCAGTTTTGATAGTCATTCTTAAACTTAGTACTTAAAAATATTAAAGTGCTTAGTTATTAGCTTGAAACCCAGTGGACACTTTTCACATTCTATACTACCTATACGTGCATCATTCAAAGTTATTCATAAAGAATACATGTCTAGAGGTTCCATATTTTACATCAGTCATTCAAATGGTGCACTGTTGAGAATGAGCTATCATATAGTATCGATAATATACACATAATTCCATACCGAAATATTAAACAGATTCCAAGTTCTCTCCCCTGCTCTTTGTGTATATTAAAGAGTTATAGAGTCACTGATGCAACAGAACATCACCCTCTGCAAACAGTCCCAGTGGCAGGCACGCATAACCCCAAATATTGTCTATGTATCAACCCAAAGTGCAGGAAATAGGTGGTGAAAGATAACCTACCATTTACTTTGCTACGCGGTATCAAATCATGACAGGAATCAAGTGGACACTTTGGGGGGGTGGGGTGCATCTTTTGTGTGTCGTCTGAGAAGAAAATGGGGGGGGGGAGAGAAGTGGGAAGAAGGGTCTCCCATCTCTGAATATTCTGGCGGCTTTTCTGCTGGGGGGGAGGTATTATATTCACAGGGCGCAGACGGGTGATGGAGAGGCATCTGTCGCCAGCTGCTCCAGCTGGAGGCATCGCTTCCTCGCATCACTGCCACTTGCACTACATAATAATGAAATCTCAAAAACAATTGGAGGTAAAACTGGAAGCCGACTGTCCCCGTTTTCCAGAAGCTTTTGTTTCCCTAGTACGGCCAAGGTAGTTCGCCAGAAGCACCACACGAAAAGAAAAAGGGGGAGGGGGAAACCAAAAAAGAAAAAAGGAAGCCCTTCGGCTCAACCTCCAGCCCGGGCACGAGTGAGTTAAAACCTAGGGGGGCGTGGCCTCGCTCTCGCTTGGCCCTCTCTTTTTCCCACCTCGGAGGCGGAGCTTATCCCCGGCATCGAGGCGGTTAGCGACGGTTGGGGCCTCGGTGCCTCTTTAAAATGAAACTGGCCGGGGTTGGGACTAGCCGAGCACCAAAGCGCGCGCGGGAGCTGAGGCTGGGCTTGCGTGGAGCGAGGAGGCGGTCGGGAGCCGCTGCTTGCAGCAGTCAGCGCCGCCGAGCGCTGAGGGCTTCGAGGGGGGACGGAAACGTCGCTGAACCGGCGGCGGTGGCGGCGGCGGCGGCGGCCAGCTTTGTCCCTGAAGGGGTAGAGAAGCGAGGCGCGCCTGCCCGTTCGTGGCTTTAGGGAGCCTCGGGAGGGTTTTGTTACTAAATTAGCGTAGACCTGTCTTAAAACTTTGCTTTTTTTCTTTTTCTTTTTTTTTTAAGAACAAGCCCCCCCCCATCTTCTAACTGCTCCGTTTTCCCGAATTTCGATACCTCCCATCTTAAAACTCTCTCTCTCTCTCTCTCTCTCTTTTTTTTTTTTTGCCTATCCCCCATCTTTTATTTTGGATTTGCGGGGTGGGGGGAAGCTGAAGTAAAGCGTTCCCTCGCAGCAAAGCGGGAATTGGAAGAGCATTTCTTCTGCTTCCTGAGAAGGGGAGTGGTTTTCCTGAAGGGGAAGCCATCGAGCTATTTCTTCAGAAAGTTTCTTCTCTATCCCCCTCCCGGTTTTTCTTTCTTTCTTTGTTTTTTCTCCCTTCGGGAGGCTCGGCTTTTTTTACTTCGTGCTGTGCCAGACTTTTGTGTGTGTTTTTTTTTAAAAAAAAAAAAAAAAAAGAAAGAAAGAAAGAGAAAAGTAAAAGAGCCCTGGCAAGAGAGCCTCCCGAGCAATCGTCGCCCACCTGCCTGTTTGTCACCATGTACAATACAGTGTGGGATATGGATCGCGACGATACGGACTGGAGGGAGGTGATGATGCCCTATTCCACGGAGCTGATATTTTATATCGAAATGGACCCTCCAGGTAAAGCAGTTTTTTTGGTTTGCGTTCAGGTTTATAGAGTCGTCGTGCTTCCCCCCCCCCCCTTCTTTCCTTTCAGTGTCAGCCATCTGCAGAAGTTCATTGTTCTCTTCCCTCAGCGGTGCAGGCTTTAGCTTTCTTTTCTGAAGGAGGGGTGGGGTGGGGGGGGGGAACCTATGCCTGAATGGAAAGCCTGCAAACTTTTGCTCTTATTCTGTTGTAGTCACCATTTTCAAAGGACTATATTTTGCAAAGATGGAAAACACTCTAAATTCCAAAATGTAGGGCATTCGGTTTTCCTGTCTTTCAAAGTTCCATTGAGTGGATTTATTTACCTACATTACATTGTAATCTAACCTGCAGCCTTTTATTTTTTTTAAAGGGCTGATGTGCCAGCTCACTAAATATTTAGTTGTAAACATTTTAAGATTTAATATTGTTCTTTTCTAACACTTTCCGTTTCTAGTTTTCAATTCTATACTGGATGTTCTAGGCAAAAAAATAAATAAATATTGGTATCTAATCTTGTGCTTGTTTCTTTGAAAAATCTCTCCCACTAAGTTTCAGTGGGCTTTTAAGACCAAGTAAGCATGCCTACCATCACAGTTTCAGTATCTTAGAATGGTTAAAGGCATTATAACATTTAATGTTGAGTATTTCCGTTGTTTGAGAAGTATTATTCTTTGCTCTCACATAGCTCTTCTTTTGTGCCTAGGAAGGAAAAATATACAAAAGGAGCCAGAGGTTGGTTGACTCTCTGGTGATGTGTTTAAAATCATGATTGTGAGAGTTTCACAGTTCTTGAAGCTTCTACTTTGATGAAATTCTCAATTTGAAAAATGTATCTGTATACATTTTCTTAAATTTCATTATTTTTGTTTAGGAAAATACAATATTGATTTTTTTAAAAAATAGAGAAAACATTCTTGCTGTTACTTGGTATTGCTTGCCATTACTTGATATTGCATGGGGGGTGCAGATGAAGGGGTCTTTATATTGTAAAGCAAAAGAAATACCAGAAATCATCCTCCTGAAGCAGATGTAATAGCATTATAGTTTGACTTTAACCACGGTGATGATGCTTGTTTCTCCTTCATTCATTTCTCTGGAGAAAAACATTCAGTGGGTTACCAAGAAAACTTAATTGGCTGAATGCTTGTTAATAATTTTCAGGTATCCAAAGTTTATAAAACTAGTGCTTCTATATTTCACTGAGGTTTAAGCCTCTGATTCTTATAATAACTTTTCTGAGTTTTTTTTTTTCAGAATAATTTTCTAGACACTGGAAAACTATCACTGGTTCTTTCATTAATATAGTATTATAGTCTCAGTGTTTGAATTAAGAAGAATTTTCTTAAAAGTAATCATATGTAAGAAGTCTGCTGATCACTAAATCAAATGTGCATAGTTTTTCACTGTTTTTTTTACATGCCATGAACTTTACAGGCTATTATCTTTGTTTTATTAATATTTGTAAATTGATATATGTGGTACAATATGGCAACAAAATTAAGTACTACAGAGATTTAGGGTGTCAGATTGTCAAAACTCTAAAAAAAATTATTTTAATACCTTATTTTTAATATAAATTTCCATTTCTGTTAAAGCTCACTTTTTAAACAAGAACACATCACAATACATAACTGATATATGCAAATGCATCTACATAATCCAACAAAGCTAAAATTCATTGTAAAGCTAGACTTTATAGTCCTTCTGGGATACAAGCTTTTATAACCTAGAGAGGAAAAAAAAGTTGTATTTCTTTTAAATAAAATGCAAATGAAGCAAATTCTGCATGGTATAATTTTGCAGTGTGCACTTCAACTTTAAGACTTCTTAAGGGATAATACAAGTTTAGATAGCAGAATGTAACAGCTGGTAATGGAGAGTGGCATTAAAGTACTAGTTATAAGTTTATATTTTTAGCTGTGAGCAGGTAATACTCCTTCTAAGAATAGAGCAAGCAAACGATTAGAATCCTCCTGATTTCCACTCAAATTTTGATGCTTCATCAACCATTTATCTTGTTTCTTTAAATCCATGAGGATAAGTAACTTATTCCATAGGTTTGAAAGAAATTGTGTTCTCTGTGGGGTGCATCTGTATGCAGCAATCCTATGGCTGTGTGAAACAACATAGTTCTTCAACATACTTGTTATGCTAGGTAACTAGATAGATTGTTGCAGTTCTGATAGGCAGCATGTATCTATAGGTGTATTCTTAACACTCCTCAACTCCTTATGCTCTCTGAATTTTTTAGATTGTTTTAATTAAAAATGGGAAGCTGGCACACTGTAATGTGAAGCTCCAGCCTGTGGCATCATATTTGTTTAGAATAATTTCTCTGAGCTGAGTAAGGTATTCAGAGGACTAATAAAAATGATAGATAGTGCAGCTCAGTGTTTGTTTGGAGGTTTGCTCACCTGTTCAGAAAAAAAAGACAAAGATAGGTTGGAGGGATAGAGAACATTCTAGGGGATAGAGGAATAATGTGGAGAGCAACTTCATTTCTTTCTGTTCTGGTAAAATATGTTGTGTGGTTGATTATGAACACTGTTAAAGCTAGCTATTTAATGAATAGGCAAACTCCCCATCTATAGTAATCATTTTGTGAATATGTCTATAATATGCTGTCAGAAATTTTTTTTTCAAAAAGTTCATTATGATCCAGTTATTTGGAGTTAAGCATTTGTCTGCTGAATGCAAGTCTTCATTTAAGTTTTAATTTAATAATACTCATACTGGTGAATGTAGAGCTGTATTATTTGAGATGCTTTGGTGGGAGGGGAGCTTTTGTCAAGAAGGTGTTTCATTATAAGGTATATATCAGACCCTAGAATCATGTACTCTTGTTTTACTGATTTGTTTGGAAAAAAGTTTGTGATTTGTAACAAGTTTTACTAAAGCTTAACAATAGATTTCTTCAGAAAAAACCCCACTATATTTTGCATTTCAGAGGACTTTGCTGAGTGTTTACTAAATGCTTGAACAGTTAATACAAGCAAGTTCATGGAAATTGAGATGCAGATCCTAAAAGGGTTTTTTTTAGGTGGATAAGTATGATAAATAAAAACTAAACACACATAATAGAGAAAATTATTGGAAGTAATCATAATGACTATTTGTGAGAACAGGATATTTGTCTGTAAATATTCCTTCAAACATACATCTTGAATCTTTTTTAAAATTAAGACTTTTTAAAGTACAATTTAAACCAATTAATGCAGCACATGAGTGAAAAATAAGGATACACTGAGTAATTCCACTCATGATGTCTTGGTCGATTAATTGTTCCTCTGATATATGTATGTATGATGCAATCATAAAAACCAGAAAAAGCCATATTAGGGGTAGACTACTTGAAATGGCCTCATATCTCTGCTTAATCATTGCCATCTACTTCAGATAATGCCAGACTAGGACTTTATTAGATTTAAATATTTATAGTTAAGACTACTTCATCTTTAAAAAAAAAAAGTTTATTATAATGATCTTCATTGTTGGTTTCGTCTACCACGCTGTACAAATTGTTTGTAAATGCAAAGCTGAAAAGATATAGGTCCAATAGTAGTTATTTCCAGGATTTTTCTAATAGGTGAAAACTTTTGTATTTTAATTGAAGATTTTGAGGATGGACAAGAAATCCAGTGGTCCGGATAAAGAAGTTCCACTCATTTCAGTGGACTAAAAAAATGCATCACTTCAGAACAGCAGTCTGCATTGCTGATGACATAATTTACTTATTTACGAAAGCGGTATGCCATTTCAAGTACTGACGCTCAACAGTTTCCTACAGTACAATGAAATAAATACAATAGAATACAAATTAATAATTATTGAATGAGAAGATCAATTATCAATATCAAAAAAGTAACAAAACCTGGTTATAAAAACTTACCAGGTAACACACCTATAAGTTAAACATAGCATAAAGCTTATTCCATAAAAACTACATGAAACAACAGTATTTTAACTTCCTGAATTTTAACAGGAAGGGAGCTATTAAAATTTCAAAGGTGGAAGGCAAAAATGTTCCAGAGGTTGAAGGCCATCTCAAAGGAGCAGCGTTTTGGGAATGTATCCCACCTCTTTCCCAAAGGGCAGGAAATTATAATTTCAAATCTGCTTGCTGAAATCAAATGAGTAGATTTTACATGGTGTCAAAAAAGCCCATATAAGCCACTAGATAATCCATGGCCATGAAGATTATCTTTTCAGAAATATTTACTGACTTAAATCGAGAAACAGAATGACCAAGGGGAAAAAAAGCAATGGGAATGGGAGCCACTTCTGACTTCTTACTAGCTTGTCTGCAGCTGACTGCTCTACAGCAGCGGATGGTGGGACAGTTTTTCCCAGTCTCCAGAGAGCTAGTGTGAGACTGGCTTACATGATCTCCAGAGGCGAAAGGAGAAGCCAATCCACCTGGCCTCCAGAGAATTAGGGAGGGACTGATTTACGGAATCTCTGGATGGTGGCAGCACAGCAGCACTGAAGCAATTTCAGCTTTGTCCAATTTCAATTCTGCGGAAGTCATGGTCCCAGATTTCAGATGCATTCTGTATGTTGGCCCAATGGCTTCTCTTCTACCATGCTCCTGACTGAAGCTCCTCACTTAATAAGGAACAGAACAGTGCCTTTGATCCCAGCCAGTGGTATTGAAGGCTGCTCAGAAATGCAGGCGGATCAAGGGGATTAGGCTTTTTCTTTCCAGATCCAATAATAAATCCTACATGGGAGCAACCAGTGCAATCTCCATCCCATGTCCAGGTGTGACTGAAAAGGACTCTGCGTTCTCTATGACTTCTTCTGATGCCAACACTTCCCTTCAAAGAGAAGATAGGGAATGTGACAGAATCTGTCCATGATTGCTGTGAGGGCAGCTTCTTGAGTAAATGATTCAGTCTCCAAGTAATGATGATTGCTTTTAGGTCAGATGTATTCAATCCTTATTTTTAATGAGCATTACTTTAGGCATGTCACATTTTATCTTCCCGGAGTCTTCAGTATAAAATAGAACTTTGTCAACAAATACAGTTTGCTCAGCAGAAATTATTACAAGGATCAAGTATTAATAGATTTACCGTAATTACTTATCTGCCCATTCTCCACTCTTCTCAGAACCTTCTCAGCAGTCCAGCACATACCACCACCACCACATTTTAATTTTAGCGTAAATTTAACATTTGTATCCCACTAGCATTCACTTACCTGATTAATATTTGGATGGGAGACCACAGGATATATATTTGAGCTGCAGACTTACATGCAGAGTAAAAAAACAAAATCCAAGAAGAAAGCAATGGCAAACAACTTCTGTATTGTTGCCAGGAAAACTGAGCATGTCTGTGAACCAGGAACTGATTTTAAGAAAAGACTTTGTTTAGACTAGAGAGATCTGTAAACTAGCTCTCTAGTCCCACAGAAATTAGCTATGTCTGTAGCAAGCCTAATATAAACAAAACTAGCCTTTTCTCAGGAGTGTTCCTCAACAATTAGTATGTGAAAGTAGATACAACATGAATATGACTTCAAGTAACTTCTGATAATCTTACTCAATTCTATTGTATATTTAAATAGAAGTACAAGTTATCTTTTTAAAAAGTTCCTATACATATACCATGTTCATCTAAGTTCGGTATTGTCTTTTATTGTAATTTAACTTTTTGCCAATATTGTATCCATAAACTGTGTCAGTCATTTTTTAAACAGTAAGTGAAATGATAAGACAAATATTTTTAAATACTATGGAACAAATGCATGGAACTGATAATATAAATTGCCCAACTATTTTGCTTCTTTAATATTTACTAAGGGGGGTCTCAAATAATCTTTTGTTTGTGGTTTTTAGTATAAGTGAGAGAAACTAAATTAGGAGTTTCCCCAAATAGTCTGCAAGTTCTGTAAACAATGGCGCCAGCTAAACCTTAAGAAGGAAGTTGGGTTTATCTTTTCTCCTTCCTTCTCCCTAGAGGGCACAACCAGATTCCGGAAGCTTCAATGCTAATCTAAAATCATTGCTTTAAACAAAAGAAAATGTCCACATTAAAAACAGAGGTCAGTTTCCTCATTTTTAGAAGTTCAAGTTAGCTTCATTTGAAGTAAAAGTCTCTGGGGTTTTCAGCAAACCAATCTGCTTGGTGCTCAGTTGTCCATAGTTTTCAGATATGCTAGCTCCTCCAAGGGAGATATACTTTTCGAGGGAGGCTCACAGATGTGCAACTGTTTGTTTGGCTGTTAACCATAAATTTGCAAAGTTGTTAATTATTCTCTCACAACATGAAGTTTCTCAGTATCTTCCAGCTCTTCTTTGCTTTCCTGTGTTTCTAGCAGTTAATCTGGCCCTTGAAACAAAAACCTTATCTCTTCTAATCCAAGGACAGAGCTTTTTGCAAGTCTTTCTGTAATGTTTCCCTTCCCTCATAATCTCTTTTATAAAGCACAGCTAGAAGACTAGATGATTCATTCTGTCAAAATTTATTTTCAAATCCAGATGAGAAAGCTGGTGCTTCTTCTCTATCACATTTTCCCTTAATTTCCAAATAGCCTAGAGGAGTGAGCTACTGAAGATTGGTATGTTGGAGAAGAATGTATCAGTTGAACTTGTCTTTGGAACGTGGAGCATGTTTTCATTAGATTTGTTACAAGGTTTTTGAAAATCAGTTGCTTCCACATTTTAATCTGTAAGAACAATTGAAACAATTCCAACCAGACTGCCTACACCGACCAGTTCTGGTGCCTAATAACATAATTACACAGGCTAAGAATAAACTTGAACCCTCTGACTTTTCCATAGACATCCCATTATGACCACAGCTTTTCTATGGAAAGGCAACAACCATCACTAGGGATTTTATGTGGTACTCAAGCTTGGACTATTCCCACACTGTTTGTAGAAATTATCTGTCACAGTTATCAGCTGACACCCACAAATCTGCCCAGGCACCAAAACATGTAAATTATATAGGGAATTGTAGTTGCGAGATGAGCAACTACATAAACCTGAATGAATGAGTGAGTGAATTAGATAGGCAGGCATAGATATAGACATTATAATGCCCCTCTTCTGTTATTTGTACCTTATACATTTCCAAAGTTTCTCACTTACATTTTTCTGTGGATCTTCTAGTGTATCTAACAAGTGACACATTTGGTAATACTAAGAAATCTGGGGGTCATTGCATAAAAATACTTAAATGAGATACTGTGTTCACAAGGCAATTTGGGATTCACTCCCACTCTCAAAGAAAACCCTTTCTCCAACCTCTGTTGGTATACTCACTATCAAATCAGGACTCTTTGAACTCTAAATCCCACAGTTTTCTCTTGGGAGTAACAGTTTTAACAGAAAACCCATCCCTGATAAAACTGGAAACAGTCTATATCTAAAAATGCTTCTAATGATATTTGGCTATGGTGACCACCATTTGATGTTTAGTTTCTAAAAGATTAGGTGCATCCTTTCATTTCACATAGTGAACAGTCTTTTTTTTAAAGGTTACAGTCTTGTCTCATAGTTTAATGAGGTATTATTCATTGTTTCAGCTATTTCACTTCTTGCTCCCTTATCAGAGTAGTCTTTAATGTGTTCAGGGATATTCATAGTCAGATCTTACAGATTTGAGTCATGTAGCCACCTTTTCTAAAATTGTACCGTTTCTTCCCATTTCTTGGCTTGTGGTTTTCTTTAATCTCCAAGAAGTTCCTTTTCTTCTAGAAATCTTTTTTCTTTTGAGGCCAGTTCCTTTTTGCCTATAGAAACCCCTAGGATTAGACGTACCACCATTGCCATCTTGAAATCTTCAGCCAGTTCCAAAGCACAGGTGTATACACTATCTGAGTGTATTCTGAAGCATGCTGACATACAGCCCCCAATAAAATGGGCACAAATTGGGAAACCATCAGACTATATCTTTGGGAAACCATCAGACTATATCTTTGACAAGAGAGCTAGTGACCTTCTCCGTCATAAGATAGCAATATATATTGATTCTCTCAAAAGTATTTGTTGTTGAAAACTCATCAATTGAAAATTAGTCAACATAGGTTTTAAAATCTAGCCTCTTTTCAAGTTGGTGCACTTCAAATATAAAGGTGGCAGAATTCACTGATCTTGCAAAATTAAAATCAAAAGTGTATATAGATGCTTAACCCTCTCCACCACAAGTCAAAGATAAGAACAGTTTTTAAAAAAGAAATAACCTTTTTGATGAAGGAAAAAGCAAATCTGTGAAGACAGTTCATTTTTAGATCAACTGAAATGTTATGATTTCATCCATTTAAGTCTTATAACTTTATATTGCACATCTGCCTGCCAAATATACCTAAAACATGCAGGGGCTTATTTTTTCCCATCTCCAGATGTTGCCTAGTAGCATGATTCGATAATTTCATTCAACAGGTTTTTTTTTTCCTCAAAGCTTACATATTCTAACATTCAAAGTTGAAGATAAGGGTAAAATTCCCTTTAATTCTTTACCTTTTTATTAATGAACTTTCTGTGTTGCATTAGACATTGGAGTGTGGGGATGGATCTTGGTACTGTCTGAGCCCTTGCTAGAAAGGCATTGATAAAGTTACCTAATCTGATGATGAAATGTCTGCAAGAAAACAACCATACCGAGAGAGCACCAAGGACCGCACAGTTCAACTGAGCTAGAATATGCTATTCATCTTGGAATAAGACTTGCTATAGCACATTCACTTCGCTAAAATGAATGAAAATATATATGTCCCCGGATAATGTTGCATATTCTGGAGAGAGAAGTTCCCTGATGACGGGCTTCAATAGGAGCCCAAAAGCTTGGAAGAAAAACCTTTGGTCCCAGTGATGTGCTTAGTTTGGATCTTGCATAACTAAACTAACTTCAATAAAGTGAATTATAAAATAGAATTTTAGCATGTTTGTGTTAAGGACAAAATGTTGGAAAAAAGCATGCTTTGCAGAAGTGTTACCATTTTCTAAGAATAATCCTTTTGTAAAGAGTACTAGATGTGTGAAGATTAGATGTCATAGTTGCTTAGTCCACATAAATGACAGCGAACACAATGTAAAATATATATGTGTTTTTAATAAGATTCATAAGGCTGTTGGATAACACAATCTCCTAAAATTCTGCGGTGTGAATCATGGCTGTATTCATTGAATTTGAGCTGTATAGATTTCTTTAGTCAGATAATGAAAGCTTGTGAAACATATTTTTCTCTGTTATTTATCTTTCAATTCAATTTAAGACAGAATACTCTGACTTCACTGTTTTGCTGTAAATTTCCCCAATGTTAATGGATAACATGTCATGACATATTATATAAGTACATTATAGTTGTGGCATAATGCTGCTGTAGAACATTTCAACTGTTGTTAATATTTCATTTTCACACCCATAAGAATAAATAATTGTAGAGGAGAGGTTGTTTGTCTTACACATTTCACATTATTTAAGATTTTTTCTTTTTCCAAGCTGATATACTATAGTTTTCTATAACTACTATTGATATGACATAATTACAACATTCAGAATGTCGTTAAATTCTTAGCAACTGTAGTTCCATTATGAGTTTATGATGTGTAAAATTAATATATCTTGTTCAACCTAGATATTAAAATTGAAGAAAGATTTTTAAAATGTAGAGTTTTATTTGCGCTATGTTTTTAAAAACATACTAATGAATATTACAGTATGGATGGACAGTGACATACTGAACAAAAAGTCATTTTAAATCTCTTAAAGGCACACTTTCACTGTGATGGATATTGTAGAGTGATATTTTGACTTGTACTGGATTTCATGATTCTTCTCTATTTTAAAAGATACTGGTTTTTCTTTCAAACTTCTAATACCACAAAAATAGAAGGGAGGATTAAAAAGTAGTGCACTTCCTAAATCAGAGATGTAGTATGGGATGGCTCATTCCTGACCCTTTCTAAAATCATGTACACACCAGAAAAGCAGTTGTATTACTATCAATCTTCGTGCTGCATTATAGGTCTTTTAAATCAGGGCACATTAGCATGTAGTAAATCATAATGGCATCAACTACATGTCAATGTGGTGTTTAACTTAAATAAAGGGGCATGTTTGTATTACATATCTTACCATAGATATATACCCAGTATACTGAGTAAGTCGTTTAAAAGTTAGCTATAGTGTTTTCCTCTTAGGATATTACAGTTAGTATAACAGTGTAAAAGAAAAAAAATATTATTGAAATTCCAGTGACAAAATTGAAGCTGGCAAATTGTTCTTTTGGTTATCTTACTTATGGTAATGAGACAGCCGTACGATGATATTTCTTAATTAGAAATGGATAACTATCTGGAAAAAAAGCCAATTTGAGCCAATTTGTTTTTGTAAAATCAACTACTTCTAGCTATATTCAATTTACTATACTCAGCTTTTAATCTGAGTGAAATTAAACAGCATTTGTGGCATTATGTCTTCTTCAACAGATAACCAGTATGCCCTAATAAAACAGCCAGACTTTGATATCTTTTCTTTGTGATGAGGTAATCAAATAAACACAAGTGCAGCAGGTTTGGCAAAACTCACACCCCTGTTGACAGCCTATTGATTTGCCATGTGCAGGACTCTATGGTAAGATACACTGCCCTATGCTTCAAACATCTGCTGACTTTACCTACCAAGTATTTAACTGAGTAACCTGTAATAGATAATTTATTTGTGGATGTGGCTAGACTGAGATCTAAAGGAAGATTAATCTACACACTAAGATAAGTTTTAAAAAAATTCATTTGTATGCATATATCCACTGAACTATAGTATATTTCATTAATCACTACCTTCAGAATGTTAAATTAGTGAACTGATTAAATAATTTCCAGAAAATAGTGGTCTTTTTCCAAATCAAAATTACTATAAGTTCTCCTTGGAAAAATCCTATGGAATTTTTCTGTGGTATTTGTTGTTTTAATCAGCATAAAGCAAGCACATTATATTATTGACTAGTTCATTTATTTTATTTTGTCATAGCAAAGCATGGTTGCTACTTGGAAACTAGCAAAAGTTATGTATATGTTGATTTAAGGCCTAAAACTGTACCTCAGCCCAATCTATCAAATAAAGTAATTGCTGTATTGTGCAGAATGCTATATATACATTGTGTTGAGATTCTAGAAAGTAGGAATTAATTAACTGCATTAGAAGAATGGTGAGTTCTTTTTCCAGGGAGAAGTTGTTTAAAAATCAGAATATAAATAACCTTAAAGGTTAATTTTAATTTTATTTATCTCAGTGACTATAATATGCATTTGGAGAGCTGACAAATCCTGCCATCATTCTTCACAAATTTCATTTAGGCAACTTCTATGCCAATCTTAAGTAACCAATCACCTGCTTCATGATAAAGTCATTCTCGCTGGCTCAAGGTTGACTCAAGCTTCCATCCTTCTGAGGTCAGTAAAATGAGGACCCAGATTGTTGGGGTCAATATGCTGACTCTGTAAACTGCTTAGAGAGGGCTGTAAAGCACTGAAGTGGTATATAAATGCTGTTACTATTCTTTAAATGTAGTCCACTAAATATAGCACCGTCTTTCTCCTGAAGTCAAGTTGCACTCCTTACCTCCTTAGAGTTGGATGAATGCAAAATCACATCAAACATTCTTATGGGTCTCATATGAGGAGAATGTTAGTTGTGATTTTTCATTCATCTAAATCTAAGGAGGTAAGAGATGCAACTTGACTTCAGGAGAAAAAAGATTTTAGTCATTAAAATGTTTGGTAAAACAAAAAAGAAACTACAATTTATGGCATCATAAGGCAGGAAATGTGCCATTATTCTCTTATGCTTGATTGAAATAAATAAAGATTGCATCTCAGTTCCTTTTCCTCTACATATTGAGAGAAACCAGTTTTAGGACATTTTGTTTTCTGCTTTTCTAAACCTCTCATCTGGTAGAAGCAGAGTGCACAAGAGCTTTTGTGGTCTATCCTTAGCTTTGGTGATCAGACTGTGGAGAAATAGAGGAGATCTAGCTGAAAAAATTGCTACAGTACTATCAAGAATTGCTTTTGTCAGTCTTAAAAGTCTGAAAAATGAAACTGCACAAATGTTGTCCCACTGTTCCATCGCTTCCCCCCAAAATTGCAGAGGAATGCATGTCTGATTCTTTTGGTATTACTATAGTAATATTGGAAAAAAGACAAATAAGCAAAAAAGCAGAACCTGAAAACAGAGACTATAATGGTTCATTAATGATTTTCAAAATTAGTTGAAGCAATTAGAGAAATTCTTCATAAGTGCAAATTAATGAGAACAGTGAAAATGTTCTCTAGAGGTACCTTTTAGTGCAAAAAGTACAATCTTTCTTTGGCTTCCTTATTATGAACAATAACATCTTGGAGAATATTTTGAAAAAGACAAGTAGAGTGTGTTTTATGATTATTGGATTTTAGTTTACATCTCAGGCACATTTATTTTACAAGTGTTCATTTGGAATGAAATAATAAAGATTCCAAATAGCAAATGTTTCAATATACGCATGTAATATATATCTTGTCTTCTTCCACCAGTTTTGTTTTGTGCAATAATGTGGCTATTTGGCTGCGAGTGCATACTAATACTACTTCACTCCTTCCCTTCATCCTAGGGATGAATATATTTCAGATTGTAGCCTGAGGGAAAAGACACTCTTTTTATGGATCTGTATGCTGCAATGAAAGACAATGAGACACTTTCCTGCTAAAGTGAGAGATATTAAATAAATAGTAGTTTCCCCCAATTGAGGCATATTCAGTCATTTATTTTCATCTTATTTAATGTTTTATTTTACAACTTGCATTTTATTAGATTGACCTGCAAGATGTTCGCAAATCCTTTTCGGAAGGGATATGTCTTAAAGGCAGCAGTGAAATAATAAATAAATTGGTTCCCAAGAAAGACTGACTTTAAAAAAAAATCTTGCAATATTGCATTGAATGGAATGGTTTTGTAATAGTCAGAAGTCAGCATTGCACAGTTGGCTTCTACATGGAACAAGAAAAACTGATTGGTCCGGAGGTTGCTTAATGCATCTAGAAAATGTAGTTTGAAGAAAATGACTTGAGTTGGGGTCACAGCAAATGTATATTTAAGATATCTATATACAGTTTAAAAAAACCAAATAACACATAATTTGCTGTTGGATCTTGGAAAAAAAATCACAAGATGATTTTAAGAATGTATGTATAGCCTGTTTTTCATGCCACTTTTGCAAGTTAAATTGCACTTCTTCCCCTTGGTTGCTATGTGGTTAGGATACAGATATTCTCAATGAAACATAGAAGACACTTCATAGCTTTAGTTTAAGCTGAAGATACAAGTCTCTATTAAATATTCTTAGGGATAAGCAGGCAGAAGATACTAATTAATACTATTCTAGATACTCTTCTTTCTTAATCTCCAAGGTCTTTCCTCCTTATATGAAAACAAATTACAATAGTTATAAAAATGAGAAAATTCTTTTTTTAGGCTGTTCTAATTCTTGATTAGCCTAATGTTGACATGTTTCTACCATTAAATACAAATATTTTTTTTAATCTTTTCCATTATTGTTCTGATCAGATTTATTCTGTAACAAAGTAACAAATGTACAAATAAGCATTGTGTAAAGCCATCTCCTTCAAATATTCAGTTGCAAAAAAAGCAAAGAAAAGGATTATCTTGTTTCAGAAGAACATGAAAGCAAAATAGCTGAACTAAATGTTTTGCCTCGCAAGTTTTGAAATGAAAGGATGCAACATAAGCCAGTATGGTGAATCGGTTAAATTAAGCTTAGAGAGTTGCACTTAGAATCCACTCTTTAAATTGTTCATGTAGATCCTGTTATTCAGCTGGTTTGATCTTTTGATAGAAAATGCTCATGTCTAGAGCTGGACTGAGACTATTGGCCTCCTAACTTCTGAATGTAGTTCATATTATGTATGAAGCAAGAAATGTGTAATTTATTCAATAGTCTTCTGGTACCTAAAGAATTACAAATATGATATTAATGTTTTATTTGGATACAATAAAATATGTGTGCCTTAATAATTCTTTCATTTTGCATTTGTAAATAGGCTTGATTATTTTGCTATAATGGAATAATACTCATTAAACCCCAAAGAAATAATTAGGTGGCTAATTTGGTGAATATATTGCTCCCTATTTCTATAATTAAATGTGATTCTAGAGGATTTGGAAGATTGTAGATGTTATTGCTTCTTTATTTAATATTAATTTGATATCATTATATAAAAATCTGAGATATTAAAGATATTTTTTTTACTTTCCTTAATGAACTATTAGGGAAATTCCTGAAGTGTGTAAGTAACTCATCATTATTTAACACACAGCCATAGTAATAGTTACTCTTGCCTATTGATACAATAATTGTTTAAAGTTTGTTGCTTTGTGAAGAACAATAAACATACATTGTGCCTAACACTTACTTTGTTCATTAAATTATGTTTTCCTAAAAATGGTAGTGACAGAATACTTAGCAATAATTGTAAATTCTGTCTCAATGTATGAACTAATAAAATGTTTCCTATTGATGAATTTTAGGATTCAAATTCTTGAAACAGAATGAATATTTGTAGTAATCTGTGGATTTGAACATATTTTTGGAATTTAGATTTCTACTGTATACATAATATTAAGGAATACAATTGGAAAAATGCGCCTGATCTTCTGTTACATTTATATCCCATCTTTCTTCTTTGGAACTCAAGGGGGTATACATCAAAATTCCATCATTTTTTCCCCGACAAGAGTCATAAGAGATAGCCTGAATAGTCATAAGAGATAGGCTGAATTGAGAGAGTGACTAGCCCAAAGTCACCCATAGAACTACCATAGTTGAGGATGGCTTTGAATCTGAGTCCCAGTTCAATCCCTTAATCACTATACCACCATTTTTTTTAAAAAAATAACCATATCCAACTTTATTTTATCATATTTTATATCACTTCATCTGATGTATGGAGTGTGATGTATGGAGTGAAGTCCTGTGAGAAGGACTTTTCATTACATGGATGTGATGAAGTGGCCTGAGACCCATATGTGTTAATATAAAAAATATTTTTATCAGCAACAACTAGCCAAGTAAAATCTGCAGGGATTCCTTTACCTTTACCTTTCTTTTTTTTTAAGTTACCACAAGATTCGCAGTAGTACAGATAAGTCTCGTTTCCTGTCCGCTTTGTTTAGTAGCTGTTTGAAGTTAT
Source organism: Laticauda colubrina (assembly GCA_015471245.1). Taxonomy (NCBI): domain Eukaryota; kingdom Metazoa; phylum Chordata; class Lepidosauria; order Squamata; family Elapidae; genus Laticauda; species Laticauda colubrina. Next base: position 46,082,294 of record BLBF01000020.1, read on the forward strand.
GTTTAAAAATAGCTTTGTGACCAGTCCTTGGATTTATGACTATCCTGCAATCTTGTGCTCACAATTTGCATGCTTGAAAACTGGCCTGTGACAATCATAGTTAATAGAGAAGGCAGAACTAAAAGTGTAAATCACCATCACATGATGTTTCACTTAATGAATACAGTGATTTGCTTAACAACTGAAGGGAAAGGCCATTTATACGCTAAGGGGCTTAATAGAAAAATTTCTAAACAGCTTCTTTCCAACGCAAGAGCCTTTATTTTACAAATGGAACAAGATAAGGCTCAGGCAGAGCTTCCCCCCCCCCCCTCCGCAGTGGAACAGTCTCTTAAGCCCAACAGGAGAAAAAGTCAATAAGAGAAAAAGTCATAGGCAACGCACCCAATCAGTCCAGAGGGAGGTGGCTGCTAAAAACAAAGCTAAGGCTCTAGCCCCTAAGAAGGCAACTCAGGCTGAATTGAGGGCAGAGAAGCGCAGACATGCAGCTCTAGAGAGGCAGTTCAACAGAACTATTCAACAGAAGGGAGTACAACTACAGCATGTTTCAGGTGATACTCGTGGGCCCCAACCAAGCCCTCCCAGGGGAGGAGAAGTTATCTATGAGCCTTTCCATTCTCCATCCTGGTCTCCTGAGGCTCTTGCTGTACAGTCAGATCCTCAGGATTTAAGCAGATCTGGGCCTTATTTCCAACAGGCTTCTGTGCCCTATGTTCCTCCCTCCCCCCAGGTCTTGAACCTCTCCTCAATCTAGGCCTGAAACCACCTTCACTCCCACAGCAGCGGGCCTTCAGCCTTCTGCCTCTACCTTTGAGCATAGACCAAGGGATATCCAAGATGTATCCATTAGGCAGGGATTGGCTGAAGGCTTCAAGCAAATTCTTCAACCTCTGGAAAGGTTTCAGGCCCTTCTCCCTTCTCAATCTATAAGTTCCTTGCCTCATCATCCTGATTTACACAGGCCTCAGGATCTCAGGGTCCATTCTTCTCTACCATAATGGGAAGAGGTTGGTGATGAAGGAAGGCCTTCACCATCTGAACACAGTTACTCCTCTCATTCAGAGTTGAAGAGGGTGAGATTTTTTACCAAAATCTTTTAGAGGGAGAGGATTCTCGCCCAGAGCAGACATCCTCCTCATTGGTCTTCGAACTTACTCTCTTCGGACCATTACTCAGCAAGGCCTTGGTCACTGCCAAGCTGTCGCCAGAGGAAGTGGCTCCCGAGCCACAAGGAAATCCCTCTAGCCAAGGGGATTCTTCTCCAAGCCTGTAGTGCATGCAGAGGTTTTGCCTTTTCCCATTTTGTTCCTGAACAGTGCGCTTCTCCTTCGGCAGGTCCTCGCCCATCTTCTCTAGATAAGGCACAGCCCTGCCAGTGCCTTCTGTTGACATTCCAGTTCTGGCCTCGTTCTCATCTTCTGGCACGCCCATGGAGCCAGAAGATATCCTGAAACCGGATGATAAATGTTCTGAACAGACCCTCAAGCGCAATCACCAGGTGGCTGCTTGGGCTGTTCGGGCTTCAACAGCAGCATCCTTCTTCACCAGGGCATCCATACTGTGGCTGCGCCAACTCCAGAATAGATTGCCTGCTTCTGACCTTTGGTCTCACCAAGACCTTAAGATTATTGCAGCGGCAGAATTCACTGCGGATGCCACTTTCAATTCCATCAAATTTGCATCCAAGGCCATGGCATCTTCTGTAGCAGCAAGAAGACTTTTATGGCTCTGAAATTGGTAGGCGGAGTCACGCCAAAAATGGAAGCTGGCTTCAGTTCCATTCACAGGCGATAAGCTTTTTGGCCATGCTCTGGAACCTTATCTCATCGAAACCAGAGATAAATGTAAAATTCTCTCTTCCTCTGGGAAGAAAGCTGACTATCGCCCTGCTTCTTATCGCTCTCCTGTCTTCTGAGCGGAGGCTTCATCTCGCTTCCCCCGCTCTCACAGGCCATACTCCCAAGACCAATGGGCGGAAACATTTGGCAGGCAACAACCTTCTACTGGCAAACGGCCCTTTCGGGGGGGGGTGTCATTCCTTCCGTCGCTCTAAGTAATCCCTCGTTCTCCCCACCCATCAGAGGTCTCCTACCCTTCTTTGCCTCCAAATGGGAGGAGTCAACAGTGGACGCCTGGGTGCTCAGCACAATTAGGTCGGGGTTACAATTGGACTTCTTAACACCACTCCCCAAAACAATTTTTGATCTGTCCTGTGTCTCGGAAGATTTCCAGGCAAGCCCTCATGAATCAGGCCATTCAGCACCTTCTTGAAATCAGGGCTATTCAACCTGTTCCCTGTCTGAATGGGAACGTGGACTTTATTCTCGCCTTTTCATCATTCCCAAAGTCTCAGGGTGGTGGTGAGCCATACTTGATCTAAAATTTCTCAACCAATTTGTAAAATACAAGTGATTTAACATGCAGACTCTGCATTCTACTTTGGACAGCATTTGGGAGGATGACCTCCTCTCTTCCATTGATCTCACTGAGGCATACCTCCACCTCCCAATTTGGCCTCATCATCGCCAGTTTCTCTGTTTCTATTATCAGAATACCCATTACCAGTATTGAGCACTTCCCTTCGGCCTCTCATCGGCTCCAAGGGTCTTCACAAAGGTTCTGGCAGCATTGGTGGCATCTCTGCATTCTATTCCAGTGAGGATCCAATGCTACTTGGATGACATTTTGATTCTTTCTTCTTCCATCCTTGCGACCCATCGGGATCTGCAAATTACCCTGTCATGTCTCCAGAGCCACGGATTTTCCATCAACACCAAAAAGAGCCAGCTCTCTCCTACAACCAAATTGCAACACTTGGGAGCAGTCATCGATACCACGTCGTGCCAGGTTTTCCTGTCCCCAGCTCGTGGAAAGAGCCTTGCAGAGATCATCAGCCAGATCCAGCAATTGTCCCCCTGTCGCTGCTGTCCAAACTTCTGGGGGAGATGGTTTCCTGTATTGGCATCGTCCCATGGACTCGGCTCCACTCCCGGGCCCTCCAATGGTTCCTGTTTCCCCACCAATGAGCAGGAATCAGCCACTCATCCATCAAGGTCTCACTCCTGCCACAGACCTGGAGATCTCTCAATTGGTGGCATTCCCCATCTATCTGGAGGGGACTCCTGTTCAGGGACCCAGACAGTAACAACCACCAATGCCAGACTCCTGGGTTGGGGTTCCCATATGCAGGGGCAGATAGCTCAGGGCATTTGGTCCAGATCTGAACAGACCCTTCCCATAAATTGGCTAGAGCTCAGAGCCATTTTTCTGGCTCTCAAGCATTTCAAGCAATCAGTGACCGGCTCTCATGTTCTACATGGCCGCAAAGGCTCATGTCAACCGGCAAGGGGGGACAAAGTCCAAAGCTCTCATGAGAGAGGCTCTACAGTTGTGGTGATGGGCAGAGAAACACCTGTTATCGATCTCGGTGGACCACATCTCTGGGGTCGGCAACTCCCAGGCCGACTGGCTCAGCAGGAGCCTTGTCGACCAGGCAGAATGATCCAACCCTCCATCTCTATTTAGGGATCTTTCCCTCAGATTCGGAATACCGGAGGTGGATCTTTTCTCCACTCCTCAAAACGCCCAAGTTACCAGATTCTTCACCAGGTTTCCTTGCCAGGGTGCGGAGGGGACCAATGCTCTTTGGTGCAGATGGCCCAAGGGTCTCCTCTACACCTTTTCCCCACTTCCCATCATTCCAGCAGTAATTCAGAAGAGGTTGGAGGAACGTGCGGAGCTCCTCCTGGCACCCTATTGGCCAAGGAGGCCCTGGTTTGTGGACCTGGTCAACCTATCGGTGGCTTCTCCTTGGAGGATCCCTGCTCATCTCATCTCCCTTCACCAGGGGGCCCTGCTCCACCTAGAGCCCCAGTGGTTCAAGCTGACCGTGTGGCACTTGAGTGGCAGCGGCTAGAGGAGGCTGATCTTCCAGAAAGGGTCATCCTCACTATCCTGGCTTCTTGCAAACCTTCTACAAGGCGCATCTATGTTGCCGCCTGGAAGGCTTTTTCCCAATGGTGCCTCAGGGAGGGTCTTTTTCCTGCTTCAGCCCAGTTGGCAGAAGTTCTTAGCTTCCTTCAGCATGGGCTGGAGAAAGGTTTGCCCCCCGACACCCTACGCAGGCAGGTTGCGGCCCTCTCCTCAGTCCTTTCATGGGGTTCGCTTCCTTCCTTATCCCATCACACTTCAGTCAGGAGGTTTTTGAAAGGGATTTCCAACCTGCACCCTTAGGTGGTTTACAGGTGGTCCTTCCTGGGACCTTCATTTGTTTCATATTTTGAAGTAATAAGACTGCAGTCTTATACAAACTTCATTTATACATGAAAACTCACTGAATGAAAAAGGCCATTATTTCTATGTAGATAAACACATTCACACAAAAATTGAATTATTGAGCTAAATTATGTGTACAGAAAAGGAAAATAATTTGCAAAGCATGAGCAGCTGTGCTAAAGATCCTTGATAGAAACTCATAAATAATCAGCATACTGACATCACTAACATATGATTTTAAGCACATTTCATATTTGACTGAAATGCAGTTTCTGATGTTCAGTTAGAATCATTGGAATTCTGAATGCATCAGGTTGGTTGGAAATGATGACTTTAAGAATGGGAGTACAGCTGCAGATACATTTTAAGAGCCTTGTTGCATTATACAAAGTTGTGTTTCTTATTGTGGAAAATCTTCTAATTTAGCTTGCATATGCCTAGCTAGATTGATTGTGTTGATTCCCAGGTATAGAAAAATAAATATTTCTCAAATTGTAAAGATGGTATGCAAAACTAGAGGTGGATATTGTTTTTCAAATTTGCTTTCGTTGTACTGAATTTTTTCCCCAGAAGAATAGTTCAACTGTAATATCAAGGCATCTCAGGAGTAAAAGAAAAATTAGAATACAGTATTTAAAATTCTATCAGAAGACCACAGTATATATGATCCCCAAGGGAAAGAATTATTTATATATTAATTCACTATATTCATATTTTATATAATTTATATTTATTGCATTAAGGATGCATTAAATGGGGGGATCTTATTTTAGAAGAAAAATGTTTTTCCATCTACATTTTTAATCCTCCCACTCTCTGCCCACTTCATTCTCTGCCCAACTGTTCTATACTTGTCAAACTATAAATTATATTTTAAGGTTTATTTTAAAGTGCACACACTATATCGCAATACTGTTCTTTATCAGTGTAGTTTTTGACAGTTAAAGTTGTTGTGTGATACTTCTAGAGCATTTATACCAGGTGCCCTACTATTGCTGTATGCCAAAGACTAGAGATTTGTTAAATCAGCAAATCAAAATATTTTATTCATAATGCTTTATGGGAGAAAGAATCTAAATCACTTTGTACATCCATTTTTTGGTTCAAACAGATACTAATTTAACCTAGAACTGTCAGGTTTTATTAGCTGGCCAAATAATAACTAAGGTTGCATGTGTCTTGCAAATTTAAGAACTCAGTCTTGAGGGCCCTTCATGTGATTCTTCCCACTTTCTATGAATAGTAAGTACTGTGTTAACTTCCAGAAATCTATCTAAAATAATAAACTAAGATAGTTTGCTTTGAAAAATATGCATCATTCACAGCCAATTCATAATGCTTTATTCCCAATGATTTTCAACAATATGGATTTTAAAATATAGATTTTCAAACTCAAATTATGCTTTTCTTACTTTAAGAGTGGGAGTAAGGCTGCTGATTTATTAATTTTGGAACAGTAGATTACTAATGAAAAATGATTGATTTGGGGTTATAAAAAATTGCCCAAAGATGTAGTAATGTTTTCTTTAACATCTGGGGCCAAAGGACCAAACGTACCTGTACTTGAACTTCTCAGCAGATTGGGGAGAAGAATATTTCTGCTTATTCCTTAGGAATATTCTGCTGTGCCTGTTTGGCCCATTTATTTGAGTTTTAAAAACCACGCAAAATCAGAGTTCTATAATGTAGTAGAAAAATAGTGTTGTTTTGCCTTTGTTTTTTCAGTTTTTTTCCTTTTTATTGTTTAGTTTTGCTTTAAAAGGGTTAAAATTAAATGTATAAGTTTTGTTCTCAATTATTATTTATATTGTTTTAAAAATGCAGTGAAATAATGTGTAATTTGAAAAATTGGTACTCTATTAAATAAAGCAATGGGATGTTTTGACGAAGTTTAGTTCTATTGGACAAGCTTTATCTGGACATGTTTGCTTTTTGGATTCTTGGCATCACTTGATAGTCACATAACAGCTGGTATTTGATTGGTTTTTCTCTGTTGGTAAAATACTGGAAGTTGGTTATTAAAAAGGCCAAGTTCATACCTAGCCTGGGAGACGAGAGAAAATCCACAGCAGTTAATAAAAGCCTCTGCTACTTGTATGAAAGCCATTGAATGCAACTGCTAGAACTTTCCAATGCAAATTCTTTAACATTTAAATCTATTTTTCATAGAATATTAGAACTGGAAAGAAACTTTTACAATTACTTTAATGAAGGAACCATTCTGAATCTATATTTGGAAACTTTGTTCATGGTGATGTGGGTTATAAAAGATACCATAAAAATATGAGTAAGTTGTTGATGTATGTAAACTGTTTACCATTAGTAATTTAGTTATGTGTTATCAACCTGAGCAGAAACTCCTGGCAGCTTTATAGATAAAGACCAGGACCTGTGCCAGCAATAGCTTTTTCAAGCACATTCCAGTAATATTTTTTGATCCTGTCCATCTGTTTTTTCTGCTGTCTTCTCATTCTCTTACTTTCCTAAATTTTCCAAGTTAAGGGAGCATCAGTCTTTGTTTTCATTCAGAACCAATTGATTAATGTTTGCCATTCATAATGCTTTCAGTAAACATCTCTAAATCTGTAAGTTGAAGGTGACCATCTTTTCCATCTCATTTTTTCTCAAAGTTTTGATTTTACATTTCTATATTTCTCACTGGAATAACCATTACTTTCACTCATTTGGGTCTTTTGTGGAGTAGAGATCATAGAAATGATCATATCTTAATTAGTTGTTGCTTCCTCCGTAGTAAATGTCTTTCTTTTTCCTAGCACAATACACACTATCTTTTCTTGATGCCAAGAAAACTAAAATATATGTCAAGTTTTGCCATCAACTATCAGTTGAATAAATATTTTTTTTTTAAAAACATTCAACACCAACTCAGATTTTTCAATTTCTATTTTGAATTCTTCTAAAGCTTCTTTACTTTCAGTTAACAAAGTGGTGTCATCTCAGATCCTAAATTGTTAGCATTTTTGTCTCATATTTTGGTCCAAGTCATCATCTTCTATTCTTCAAATGTATTTGCTGTGCAAGTTAAATAGATATGGGGACAATGTGCATTCTTTCTCAATTTATTCCTTATTCTCAACTACCCTGATTCTCCAATTCGATTCCTATAGTAGCTTTCTTGAACAATGTAAAGCTTCCTCAGAAGAATAATTGGATCTTTGGACACTTTGATTAGCTGTAATGTAGGACACGTTCTGTCTGGTATGAAAAGCCTTGCTGTAGTCAATAAAGAAAAAGTAATTTTCTTTTACTTTTTCTTCCTTCTTCTGTTATCCATTTTATGTTTGTTATCGGATCTTATGTCCCTCTATCTTTTCTGAAAACTGCCTGTCCATTCATTTTGCTGTCTCCCTGTATAGCTTTGTTCTTTTTAAAATCTTAAGCAAAACTTTGTTATGTGAGAAATTACTATGACAGGTTAGTAATTTCAAGGATTTTTTTTGCCTCCCTTCTTTAGGATGACTGTAGTTGACCTTTAGGATGCCCTGATAGTTTTTCATTTCTAGGTCCTAGAATAATTTCACATTTGTTGAAATTTGTTGGACTTACTAGCAATTTAGCTGCCTCTTTGCCTAAACTTTTTAACAATAAAAATAAGTTCAGGTACTTTTTTTTCAGCACCTAATGCTGGCTTATAGGTCAGCTGGCTTATTGCCTATGATACAGGTTTCTGTAGAGTGGTTTAATGAATATATTTCATTTACTATATTAACTTTTCTGTATTTTTTTTAAAAAGAGTTGCTATTTTAATATTTTGGCCTCTATTAGATAATATTATGATTACTTTTTAATAATTCTGTCTTGGCTATACTGAAAATATTCCTATAATTCCTTCAAAACGTTTTTCATTTTTATTATTTTCCTTGTTTTACATTCTTGATTGAGATACATTCTTATTGCTCTCTTGCTTGATACTGAAAGTCATCATTCAATTCCTATGCATCCTTATTCAGTTCTTTCCTGTTTAAAATTTTGGGAATTTTTTTTTCACTTTGTTGTTTCTAATATCTCTACATATAGCTCCTAGAGTCTCTTTCACTCATTAAGCATATTTAACCCATTATTTATACTGACCATGATTTCCAACTATGTACTGTATCTTCCAGCTCAAATTTTTCTGGGACATGTTTTATCTTTCATTTTCTAAAGGAAAATAAATAACTAAATAGTTGGTCCTTAAAACTGATGCCATGTTGCACAATCTATACTTGGATGTATGCTGACTGAATGTTCTCTTTCATATTATATAGCTGATTTGGTTCAGTGTTGTCCATCCATGAGGTCAAGGTTTAGTAATGTATTTATTTTTTTCCTCTTAAATACATTTGTTTTCTCTTTCTCTATATTAGTTTACTTAGAAGTTTTTTCTTTTGTTGCATGAACTTTATCTTTTTAATTTCTATTTTTCATTCTCTGGTTTTTTGTTTTTGTTTTTTGTAAGGATGAATATATTCAAATGAAATTGTGTCTGCTTTTAGCCCACCAGGGTAATCAGAGCAGCTCACAGATTATTAAAAATAGCCTGCTAACAATAAAACTGCCTTTAGCAGCATACAAGTTCTTTTGTCTCTTTATGAACTGCAAAGAACTCAGGAAGTATTCTTACCCTTCTAAAAAGACAAATCCAGTATATTGCACTGGGATTTGTAACAGATGCTGTAAAAGATTATGAGAGAGATTTCTTCTGGTCTTCTTAGTTATTTGGCATCTACACTGACCATTGAGCCAAGCTCAGTTTTCGTATGTGGCTGCTTAGATGATTTTGTATACTTGCAAATTCTTTGTGTAGCAAGTAGTAAATTGCAACTGGCATACTTTGTTCTTAATTCTCTCAATCCCTTTCCAGTTCCAGCAGGACATAGTTCAGAGTAACTGTATCCTAGCATGCTATTGTTTATTTCATGGAATCATAAAACTGAAAGGGACCATTTAAACAAATAAGTCTAGCCCTTGTTCAGTGCATAAATTCAATTAAAAGTGCCCATAACTGTCTTACCTGTTTCAATACATCCAGGGAAATAGAGTTCACATTCTTATTGGTTATTGATTTCCACTGTTAAAGTGCTCTTAGTGTTGAATTTTTCCTAATATTCAACAGAAATCTGCCTCTCTGTTACTTAAGACCCTGGTTTTATATTTGTAATTTATAGTATGTCCTCTCCATTGATAGCATATGAAGCAATTTTTCCTTAAATATTGTACATTTATATTCACAGTTCATTCTGTGAAATGATGGTTTCATATAAAGATAATGTGAATATCCCCTATTTATATAACATATAAATATATAATTAAATATAATATACTGGTAATGCATAATTCTGGAATTTTCAGAACTGTGATTGAAAGTCTGATTGATCACATGATACTTTTTGTGAGCCCAGTGCCTAGCAGATATGTGTTGGGTGTCTCAGGATCAGAACAGAAATTAAAATAAGAATCCTAAATTTGTCATATCAATTATTTTAAATTTATGGGGACAAAAATGCTCAAATACATTATTTTATGTATCTGAAAAATATAATGACATCTTGTGAACCTGCAAAATTATCTTCGGTAATTTGACTGCTCCATAGGTACAAAATGCTAACAACTAAAGTTGGTGTTTAGAAAAGTTATACACTATCACAGTTCCTGTTGCTCTCTTGTTCTAAATATATAGGAATTCATTCCGAACCTTTTCTAAACCTTCTGTTACGCCTATCTACTAACTATCATCAACATGGCTAATAAAGATACTTGTTTTCACTCTTCAAGTCAAGTTTTGAAACACATTTTGGGATAGGAAATATTTAGAAACATGAAGCTGGAAAGAGCCTCAGAGGTCTAGTCCACTGGAACAAAGTTAATCTCTAAACAAAGGATACAAAATTTTAACAAGGCAAGTCCACCAGCTTTCAGATAATTGATTCCACTTTTGAATAGCTGCTGCTAAAAAGTATTTCTTGAAATTTAGTTGAAAACTCAAATGATTTAGGACTTGAGTTTATTGGTTTGTTTTCTGCCTTCTGGAGTAAAAGAGAATAAATTTGCTGTTTTTACATGAAAATTTTAAAATATTAGTATGCAGTTTGACCTCAGCGTTGTTATTTGTTTTCCCTTTAGCAATATTAGTGTGGCTACATTAGGATTTACTTTTCCTGCTTATGAACATACATAGCTGTATTGAAAGCATCAAGGGACATTGTTTCTCATAGGCTTTCTGTTTTTCTTAAAAGAAAATTCACTGACCCAGTTAGGATAGGGTAACTTTAAATGGAAATGTCAGGAGTTTTATGCATCCAAATCATGTGTTTTTGGCAGTATACTATCAAGTTCCTTAGGATGCAGATCTTGCATGTTTTATACAAAATATACTCCTGAAACTAAACACAGCTTTTATTTTGTGCAATATATTACATAGTACTAAACATTTGTGGGAAAGGATTTAGAAAATATTTTATATGAGATCTTTAATGGTTTGCATATTATTATTTTTTTTGCCAGTACTGTATTGAAAAGACGTGGTTCATCACTCCTAAAATTGTGTCTCCTTTCAGTCAAACTTAGCTTCCAATGACTTCATGGATATGTCCAGTTAGTTTTCTTGGCAGTGATACAAATGTGATTTGCAATTGCCTTTTCATATCTGGTATTTTTTATTAATTTTTCTCTCTGGGTATTAGTCAAATGTAATTATGTATGTTTTTGAGGTCAGAGAGGACAGATCTGAATCCAGAAGGTAGGTGTGTGTGTGTGTGTGTGTGTATGCAAGCATGCATGCATATTAAATAATTTTCCACAGCTCTTTTTTAATTGGCTTTCCATTAATTCCAGCCAGAGAAGTTCTGATTTCAGTTGAACATTGATCTTTAAAATTATTTGTATCATTGTATGTATTTGAGTCCAAAAATTTCTGACTTTTTAACTACCAGTCATCATAAAATGACTCTTCTTACTGTCCACATTTCCAACATAAATTTGAAGTACCTTTATACATTCGAGACAATTTTTCTGGAATCAACTAACGGCATATAATTTTATAAAAGTTCTCTTTTAAATTATAATAATGTAAATTTCAGTCTTTCTAAGCACATATTCCTCCACTGTTCCATCAATATGTTATATCCAGAGTCCTACCCCCATTTTATCATACAGTGCTTCTTCCATTTCAACATACGTACTCAGAGCGATAGAGCCTTTTGACTGGCTATATGTAACAACTGATTGAACTCAAAATGCAAGATAATTGTATGTTGTGTTATGGCAAACATATTAATGTAATTTATTTAATTCAAACGCTAATTCCAGAATAAAATTTGCAGATGAAATAATTTTATGTGTAATCAAATAACAGCTAAATTAAACTAACTAAAAAGTATCGTAATTTCAGGAAGGACATTAAGTTCTTGAATGTTATTAACAATTGTGTTCTTAAGTGTTCTTATTCCCACTTGAATCCTCTTTTTAATATTTTTAGATGGTACTATGCAGTAAGAAATAATAGACCAAATTTCTCTTTCAGCTCTTCCTCCAAAGCCTTCCAAATCAATAACACCTATAAATACAAATGAGATAAAAGAAAACTGCAGCTCGCCATTGCAGGAAGCAGAATGGTACTGGGGAGACATCTCAAGGTAAAGAATATTAAATAATATGCAGTTATGTAGATAGTATTGTGAAGATACTAAGCTTAGTGAAAAGTTTTTTTTACTCAGTGTTAAAATTACAATTTTGCTACTTATTAAACCATAATGAAATCAAGAAATGGACACTTTAATTTTTAAAAACTATATTTTTGTAAGTATAAACTGATTTTACATTAAAATCAAATGTCTAAAATAGCCTAATTTCAAGTGAATTTGATCTTAAAAGTTTTTTGAATTGAATGCAACTATCTAATTTTAAAAAGAATCAGGGGGGAAAGTATTTGATTAGATAATGCAGAGTATATGATTCAGTAGGTCATGTGCAGTGCACTCTTAAAGGTGGAAGGGGAGTAGCAATGCTTCTTTCCCACTGGCAGAATTACAGTTCCAATTATAGTCACATTGCAACCATTATTGTGCAAATTAGAAATATTATGATTATCAATAAAGAGTTTGCATATCTCCTTTCATTTCATTTTTTAAAAAATCCCTTTTGCCCAGTAACCACCACACATCAGTGTCATTCTTCAAATCGTTGATTTTGTAATTTTCTAAAATTGGTTCATAAAAACAACAAAAAATAGACTATTATTTAAAGTCCCATGCACCGTAATAGTTTATTATAACCAAGTATGTATTCAGAAAATAATCAATTACAAAAGTTGATACATTGAATACATTTTTACATTTAAATAATATAAAATTATCTTTGAATTCAGGTGATTAAAAGTATCAACAGTAAATAATCTGATGTGAAGCAATCCTTAGTTACTGCTCTTATCAGTAGCTATAACTAATCAGAAGTAACATATTCAAATATTAGCTTGTTTTTTTAAAAAAAGTTTAATTAAAGCTGCAGACCATATAAGTAAATTCTAAAAATTGACAGCAAGCTATTTTAGGCAACAGTGTCCTGAAAATTCTAAGTAGGAAATGTGTAATTGTTTTAGAAGGAAACAAAACAAGAGTACGATAGATGCTTTAGCAATTAACACTGCTATTATGATGGGATCCTATTAAAAGTAAATGTATTTTATTTACTTTTTATACTTCCAGAGAAGAAGTAAATGACAAACTCCGAGACATGCCTGATGGAACATTCTTGGTGCGAGATGCATCAACAAAGAAACAGGGAGACTATACACTCACACTCCGGTAAATAAGTTGTCCTGTCTGTTCTAAAGTTCTGTTTAGTGCTTGCTAGTAAACTGATGTATTGCAACCAATGAATGTGAATGGTAAATATTCTTTGTTATCCTAGAATGTTCTTTTATGTACTGTATGTGCTAGGCTATAAAAGTGCCGCATAATACGAAAGAGTAGCATCATTTGTGCCAGAGCACTTGCAAACTGTATGGAAATTGGCAGCCTAGGACTTTATTCTTTCTCTATAAAACCAGGTTCTGGAGGTGATGATTTCAGAGTAGCTTCAAAGGATGTTGACGGATTTGAGGTGCTTTTGGGTACTGCAGAGGTCCTTTTCATTGTCTTGGTTGTTATAATTATTCTTAGCAGTTTCCCTATAGTTATGCAAACCTTTTCTTTTCTACCAGACAGTTATCTGAAGGCAAACTAAAGATCTCAAAATAAGCAATAATATTTGATGGTTTTCTTTAATAGTAACAATAATACTTGCCTTTCCTTGGAATAACTAACATGATAGCAATAGCACTTAAACTTGTACACCGCTTCACAGTGCTTTACAGTCCTCTCTAAGCGGTTACAGAGTCAGCATATTGCCTCCAACAATCTGGGTCCTCATTTTACCCACCTCAGAAGGATGGAAGGCTGAGTCAACCTCAAGCCGATGAGACTCAAATTGACTTCACAAAATGTTAAACGTGCAGGAGAAAGGAAAAGGTGAAATTTCTCAGTCTTTTACATACTTCCAGTCTCTTGATATCTCTAACATTTAGGTAGTCCTTGCCTTACAAACTATTCATTTAGTGACTACTCAAAGTTACAATGGCACAAGTGACCTTTTGACAGTAAAGTCAATGGGGAGCCAGATTCATTTAACAACTGTGTCACTGACTTAACAATTCCAGTGACCCACTTAACAATTGTGGCAAGAAAGTTTTAAAGTGAGGCAAAACAACAGACTTGTGTGACAACAGAAATTTTGGGCTCAATTGTAGTAATAAGTCGAGGACTACTTTTTTCTTTCATATATGCTACTGCTATAGCCAGGATAAGCAGGTGACAAGCCATGCCTTTTTTTAAAAAGAAATTCTTCTGTTCAGTTATGAACAATTCTCAAAGATGGCCTGAACAAATCCCTGTAGTTTTCTTGGCAAAATTTTCAGAAGTGGTTTGCCAACGCCCTTTTCCAAGGGCTGAGAAAAAATAACTAGCCCAAGTTCACCCTGCTGGCCTTTTGCCCAAGGCAGGACTAGAATTCATGGTGTCCCAGTTTCTAGCTGATGCCTTAATCACTACTTCAAATTGTTTCTCAAACCAAGTCAAACTCAAATCAAAGGTTATTTTGATTATGGATAAGCAAGTATTGTTTTGCATTGAATCATTGTCTCTTGTATTTAATTCCTTATCTTGGGTGACTTACTCTCATAAATTTAGATCTGTCTTATGGGATTCCTATTTGTGACTATTTTTCATTATTAAAAAAATATTTTGTTTTTTCTTCATTTCTTTTTATTTTACAATGTTTTATTTTGCTTTCTGAAAATTAATGGCAGCTGGGGTTTTTTTTTTAGTAAATGCAGGATAGGTCTAAAAAAAGAATGCAAAAGCTAAAGGCTTGCTTCTGCTCTCTGCTTCAAACACTTTCTTGACAGGCCATTAATATTTTTAGTTTTGTTTCATGTATATGTGCAACAATCACATGATTAAAAACTATTGAGAATTACATTCTCATATTTATCTCAGCTGTTTTTGAGATGCTAATTCTTCAAGAAAAGTACATTACAGTAAAATAATATCTGGAAATGGAAAGGACTGAATTTTCCAGGTTCACCCTACCAATTGTTTTAATATATTGAATCCAGAAGAATTGGTTTATTTGCCTAAAGCAACACAGATATACAAATGTTTGCAATATATTTCAGGCCAGCTAACTATTTTCCTTGTAGTTACGTAGAACATTTGACTATAAAATTAAGGGAAGCCAAATCATGTCTTGTAAAATTTCTCAGGCTGAAAGAATAATGTCTTTTATACATTCATAAATAATTTCCTCGACCAAATTTTACTTTAAAGCTTTTATTAAGCATGGTGTTCTTAATGAGGTTTGGGTGTAGCTCTATTTAGGATGTATATTCATATGATTTTTAAGTACTAATATTAAAGAAATGAATGAAATGTTACAGACAAAAATGAAAATTTATGGTGCAAAATAATATTGCAGGGATTGTTCTATTTGGCTTTCTATTTTAGCATAAAGCATCTTATGATTTGTATACATCATCAATGCAATGTGCTATGTACCTGATGATGGTTATTATCTGCCTTCTAGGAAAGGTGGCAATAATAAATTAATAAAAATATATCATCTGGATGGGAAATATGGCTTTTCTGATCCACTGACATTTAATTCTGTTGTGGAATTGATCAACCACTATCATCATGAATCTCTTGCACAGTATAATCCTAAACTTGATGTGAAGCTGATGTATCCTGTGTCTAAATATCAGCAGGTAAGTTTTCAAAGAGCATATAGGTGGAACTCATTGAATGTTTGTGGAAAAATAGGCTCTGAACAATTTTTCTACTCCTATTTAAATAGTTTAATTTACCACAGCTAAAATACAATTGTTTCAACAGCTTTTACTTTAGAGTACCCATTTCATTAAGTATCGAATGTAAAAATAAAAGTTTACTATTTCAACATAAATAAATTCAGGTGCTTTTTAGACTTATTAACAAAAATTTATCTTTGCACCATGTATATCAATTCTTTGGCATCATTTTTAAACTATAATGGTTGAGATCTGTTCATCTAATATAATTTCACATCAAGTTTTTAAAAAGTGTATCTAAATGAATCTTGATGCAAAAGTTAGATGAACAGATTATAATTTTATCTACTTACCATAAAAATTGCATTTGATATCTTTTTTTAAGAAAAAAAAAGACCCAAACAGTTTCATTGATGAAAACCTACCATGGTTTGTAGTGAGATTAAACAGTTAATAAAGAAGTTGGTGTTGGACATTTATCCAAAAAAAATTGATCTCCGAAAAAGTCCAAAAACTACATCATCTTTAGATGTATAGATTTCCTTAGTAATTGGAACAATCAGCATTTAAAATCTGGGTGGAGGAATGTTGGTAATTGAAAAGAATTTATTCTATAGGATTAAGACGATTGATGTGTTTCCCCCGAGGTAGTTATGCACCAAAAGCAGCATCTGAATTTCTTTCGTAAAAAAATATATCTATTTTCTGCTCTGATGTATGCAGGATCAGTTGGTAAAAGAAGATAATATTGATGCTGTGGGCAAAAAGCTTCAGGAATACCACATTCAATATCAAGAGAAAAGTAAAGAATATGACAGATTATATGAAGAATATACCAGAACATCACAGGTATATTGCAAGTTGATTTACATTTTACTACATATCAGAGGCCAATGTGAAATTAAAATTTGTTATTTAAACCAAGGCTGCTGTATTTGTAGTTATGTATAGTTGTACCTTTACAGAATTTTACACTCCCTCTAAACTGAGATTACAACATCATGGATATGCAGTCTCTATGTTCCAGGTGGGAACTATTCCTGCAGAATGCAATAATTACAGGATGGTTCCTATTTTTGGCAATAAACCTTCTGGAACAGAAAGCATTTTCACGTGTGGTAGACATCTTGAGAAACAATCACATCTGGAGTATTACGAACTACTTCTTTATTTCTTTAAAAAAAAAAAAAAACCTCCCAGATTGGCACATTCAGGAGAAAAACTTCCCTCCTTAAACTCTCTTGTGCTTCTACATTAAGATCTAGAGCTGAAGGGTTCATATTTGATTTTGGGGGCTTGGTTCTTCATGATTGAGGCCACTTTAATTTCTTTACTTAAATTGTTGCTTTTTTCATCATGTAAGGAAACAAATCTGGATTTGAATCAATTTTAACAAAATTTTAAGCGTTAAAAAATTTGAATTTTCTAAATGTTGCCCCCTATATTACCAGTGTGCTATATTTTCATATAATGGTAATACATAAGAAGTCATTCTAATAGCTTTATGCTTCTGGTTGTAAACTATCATATTTTAAATGGACTGCTTTGTGCAGGAAATTCAAATGAAGAGGACAGCAATAGAAGCTTTTAATGAAACAATTAAAATATTTGAAGAGCAGTGCCACACCCAAGAACGGTATAGCAAAGAATACATTGAACGATTTCGAAGAGAAGGGAATGAGAAAGAAATTGAACGGTAAGTCTACCAAATACTATACCTACTACTAATTTTTAGTTCAGCATAGTAATTACATTGTCAGCTCCATATTGTTTAATTGTTCTCACTCCGCTCTGAAGAAGCTGCATTAAATATTAAACAGTACCTAAATAACTAATCTGGAGTCATTACATAAGTATGCGGTTTCCAGCTATGAAGGAATGTTCTGTTGAGTTCAAAAAGCTTAATGGTTTTAACATATAGTCTTTACAAAAATATTTTGAATTTCCATTTTCTGAATTAAGAGACAAACAGTTCAGGTACGTATAAATAATTTAAATAATTCTTCATTATAAAAATAATTGTAATTTAAAAAACTTAATTATGCTGTTTGACAGACAGAGATACAACCAAGCAGGAAAATTTAATAACACATTTGTGTTGGATGAAGTTTTTACATACCCTACAGGTATAATTATAGCAGCAGAAGAATATTCAATTATATAACTGAATTTCCTTTTAGTTCAGATTCTGATACCATATGCCAAAATCATTTTTATAAAGCATGTCATTTATCTTCCTCACAATATCATTTAAATGTTATCTGAAAGAAGAAAATGGTCAGACTTAAGGAGAAAAAAAGCCCCCTCTTGGTAATATGAATGTTTGAAAGCTGGGGGGACAAGTGTAAGCTGCTGTTTCTTGGAAGTCTCTTGTGTTCATCTGATCATTAGTTTGGTCATGGATCCTTCCACTGTCTTTCAAAAAGATATTCTCTATGCTCTCTAGATCAGGCTTAGCATTATATTCTCAGTCCACTTTCATATTTGTGCTAGGACTTTCCTGGATCAAGATATTTCATCTTGTCAAAGACCCAGCATTGGAGGCTGGCAAAAAGGCAAGAAAAAACCTCAGTGGTTCCCTCTGAGATCAGAATTCTGTCTTCAGTCGCATCACTTCTATCCCCTAAGACACATCAAAGCAGTTTGTATGGATATAGGTACATTCTAGACATCTAAGGATTTTTCCTGATATAATGAAGATAATTTAGCTGATTGAGGTTGACACAAGTATGTACTATTAATAAAACTTTAAGACTTTTTTTTTTTAAAGGAGGAACTGGAAATGGGATGTTTTCAAGTTGGACAAGAATTATTCTGTGGAATGCATGCTATTGACTTGGGTGCTATATAATTATGGATAAAATATGTGCATACTTTTAAAACCAGAACTTAATATTTTAGTTTGAGAAGTGTATTTTTAACTTTTAAAAACACTAGATTTTGTTTTATAGGATTATGATAAATTATGAAAAATTGAAATTGCGCCTGGGTGAGATTCATGATAGTAAGATACGACTGGAACAAGATTTGAAGAAGCAAGCCCTGGACAACCGAGAAACAGACAAGAAAATGAACAGTATCAAACCTGATCTTATCCAGTTACGCAAAATCAGAGATCAATACCTTGTGTAAGTAAGCCCAAGCTAAGCACCTAACCATTATTCACTATCTATTACAACAACCAGTCTCTGCTTGAATTCCAAGAGAAGGGTAACAAAACTAAACAAGATATTACAAAAGGATTTTTAAAATGTTTGAATAGTTTTTGATTAATATAAAAGGTTCCCGATTCAGACTAGGATTCTAATCAGAAGCAAAAAAATCATGGCCAACCAGGTGACTTTCCCTACCACTGCTTGCCTCTACTAATAACATAGAATAAAATAAGCGAGTTTCTTTACACAAAAGAATTATAAATTTAGCTAACCTTTTCAGCGTGTTCAATACTATTCTTGTCCTATATTCCCAGACAATTTGAAATGAAAGGCAATGCAATGTTCAATTATGCCATTCTGCAATATGGTGACTTCATGCATTAGTGTTACGATGATTGGGGGCATGATTGAATAAATTAGCCATTCTCTCTCATTACTGAGGGAAGAAGGAGGAAGTGTATGTTCTTACATACCACAAATATTTTCTATGCCATAATCAGCTGTTTTTGCCAAGAAAGAAAATGCCACATAATGTACACACAGAGAAGAAAAGAAAGCACAACTGACTTCTACTCTTAAAACATTATTGTTGGGCATAATTCTGTAATAAAGCCATTTATATTGTTAAATAATAGGCCTAGTATTCTTGGGATCTTGGAGAGGCATTTGATGGAATGATACAAATCATTATAGAAAGTTAATAACTAGTATTGTGTTTCTTTGGCAGCTGGCTTAATCATAAAGGAGTAAGGCAGAAACGAATTAATGACTGGCTGGGAATCAAAAATGAAACTGTTGATGAGTAAGTGCCATTGTTTAATGTTATATTGCTATCAAATTGTATTTAAAATCCTAGCAGAGGTGCATAGAGATCTGTGCTAGAATAATGTCATCACCACATAAATATGTATATTTTCTTAGTCAAAGACCATCCATAAGAACAGCCAAATGACGCTGATATTCTGTTTTATATACTTTCATAAAAAAGTAGTTTGTTATTGTAATGGATTTTACCATATGTTGAATATAACACAAAAATGTAACTAATGCTTCAGTACCACCTTCTTTATTTTAATTATATGCATGTACATTTATATATGAGATGACCGATACCTACTCTCCAGTTTTTGTTATGCTTCTAACAAAAGTTGATGGTAGTAGTTGTTGAGGTAATTCCCCATTAGGAGAATGAGCGCGTACAGGGAGACGTATAGAGAGTAGTGTTGGAATAATATACACAGAGCACACAGATACACTGTACAGTAAATGTAGGTTTTCACTTCCAGAAACTTAAGTAAAGTCCAAAATAAGCAATCCAAAGTCATTCACAAGTTAAATCAGTCAATTTTCAATCCACGGATAATTCAATAACAAAGTCCAGTGTCAAAAACAGTTCAGTAACAAACTTACATCAAATCCAGAAATAGCAGTCAATTTGGAAAAATGGAGCAACGGCCATACTTTCCAACAGAAGGAAACAGAGATAAACTCTCTTCTGAGACTCAGACAAACCAGGTTTCTGGCTCTTCTGGCTCCATCTAATGGCTGTTAATGACCACACCTAATTACAGTTTTGCATTTTCTTAAAGATACAGTTTTAAAATGTTTATCCTGTTTCATATATTTCTAACCCAAATACCTGTTAGATGACTTATATTCCTAACAGTAGTGTTTGTTGCTCTTTTTAAGGCAAGGTTTTGCTGATGTTTGTATATATTGTTTTATTCAATAAGTGATCCTATTATAAAAAGTAACTCTGCTTTAAGGAAAAAGGATTTGTTGTTTTCTTAGTACATATTTTATGAATGAGGAAGATGAAAATCTGCCACATTATGATGAAAAGACTTGGTTTGTGGGAGACATCAATCGCATCCAGGCAGAAGATTTGCTTTGCGGGAAACCTGATGGAGCATTTTTAATTCGAGAAAGTAGCAAGAAAGGCTGCTATGCTTGTTCTGTGGTGTAAGTATTGGCTTTATGAATTACCTAAAATTTCTCGGCATACTTGCAAACTGTAACTATATTAGAGGGACTTGCTTTAGACTGGGAGTGGGTTCAGTCTTATCTGCTTTTTACTTTAAGGATGTTTTCCTTTTAGTTCTTAAAAACTTTTTAAAAATACATACCAGCATATTTTAATTTGACTTTTTATAATGGACTTTCCCAGTCACAATTCCCCTAATGTTTCTCTTTTTGGTAAACTTATTATTTAATGCAATTTAAAAAACCACTAAAGCAAGCAGTAAAATGCAGATCTTTTAATGAAATAAGTGATACAATTAATTGGAATTTGAGGTGGTTTTTCTTTGAAAACTGGGTTTTTCTTCATTCCCACTCAACTCACTCACATCATTTCTTTTGACAAAATATTTCATTCTTCAGTTCTATTGGTCCAAATTCTATTACTTAAAAACAAAAGTATTTTGGTAGAAATAGTATACATGTTATCTCTCAGATACAGCTCCACATTTCTTAAAATTATAGATGTCTCAATGGTCTAAAAATCTTTAAAATAGTTTGAATTACAGAGCTAACGAGTGGTTCATTAATTTCTGAATCTTTTTTTATTGTAATCTTCTAGCTGACTTATCACATTAAATATTGTTTCTTTTCTTTAACAGAACTGAAGGTGAAGTTAAACACTGTGTGATCTACAGCACTCCAAGAGGTTATGGGTTTGCAGAGCCATATAACCTATATAGCACCCTTAAAGAATTAGTCCTGCATTACCAGCATACCTCTCTCGTCCAACACAATGACTCTCTAAATGTCCGTCTTGCTTATCCTGTCTACGCACAGATGCCCTCCCTTTGTAGATAAATTTTAGGAAGATGAAGTATAGGTGAAGCATTGGTTATCTCGAATTTCTTTTCTACAATTTTTATTAGAACCCAGAGGGCATTCTTTCTCCTTAGACTGCTCGTTTTGCACAAGAAGTTATTTGATGAATGTGAATCGGAAACTTAGCAGCAACAGCTTCAGGATAGGTATCATAGTGCTACCTGAAGATCAGCTGTGTTCATAAGGAGACTGCCTCTTGATTTCCCAAAAAGAACAAGAACACTCTCTCAAACTGTGTTTAAAAATCCATTGGAGCAAAATCATAGAAACATTTTTGCCTGCACCATCAATGGAATTTCTACATGGATTTTTCTTTTCTGAGGTATTGGTAATGTCTTTGTCTTAAACTCCAGAAAAATAGGAGAAAGGCTCACCTAAAGGAGCTTTTCCGTGTTAATTTTAGCAACTTTGCTGCAAGTTAGAATAACTTACAAATGAGGGCTCATCTTGATGTAGCATGGTATTTGGTGAGAGGAGACCAAAGGAATTTTGGGGGGAGTTTCAGGTTCATTCTTAAAAGAATATCCTCAAAGAAATGTTGCTTTATATATTACCAACAATAACAAAGTTTCAGTTTCAACAGCACTACAGATCTTCAAATTAAAAAACAAACTTTAGCCAACAAAACTTTTCTCATTGCTGGACTGAGCACTTATGGGGATAATTGCATTTGCAATCGCACACTTGCCAAAACTTGAAGAGAAAATTATGAAAGCTAAAACTTTCTCATGTCATTTTTATAACTGACCTGATGTAACTGCACCACTTTTTCCCCATTAGTTTTTAACATTTTTCTTTTCTTATAACTATTTCAGATGTTCTTTTAAAAAGATACTAAGCTTTGGAATGTATACCAGAATGAAGCGGGCTCTTGGCATGTTTTTTAAAATGCTTAATAATTTTTGCTGTTTTGAAAACATTGTTTGATTTTGTTTTTATAAAAAAAAATTCTTGAAAAGTGCAATGGATTGCTTCTCAGTGGCTTGCTAAACCAAAAAAAAAAAAAATCCCTATGAGTGCAGTCTATATATTGTTAAAACTGGCTACAGTAATTTTTTTTGTAATATGTTTGACTTGCACCCCCAAATCATTAATTCCATTGCACAGATTGTATACATATCTTTATAATTCATTGTTGTTTTACCATCAAGCAAATATTTGGGTAACTGAATTTTTGTCAGACTGCTCAAGCTATAAAAGTGGTAGAATTTATCAGAATATAAACAGTTCTGCTTGGTTTTCTGCTGTCATCAGATCCATCTAGATTCTGTGTAACATCAAATAATAATAGCAAATAATAAGAACTGGATCCACTAGACTGAGAATTTGTGCTGAATTTGTGCTCCTAAAATGCTGTCATTTTGTCACTCCATGTATGATTTTTTTGAATCTTCTCTGTATACTTGAGCTAGAACAATTACTTACACAAAGAAGGGGGAAACAAACAAATTCAGCATAAAGTGCATGCCAGGGGGTTGGGACCTCTTCTGTCTTTCCTTGTTTTCATGACATCTTGATCCCCCAGACTGTTACAAATGTTTACATATAGCAGAATGCACTATGCAGAATATGAAATTGCTGAACAAGAATTGAAAGATCTTGAGTTCTAATCATCAGCTGGAGGGGCCAAAGTAGACTGCTTAATATGTCCCAACAGCACTTCTGATTTGCACTATTCTACTGCCATTTAAGCCAAGAGCTACAGTAGTGTCTTCAGAAAAAAACTGGATTGACTGTAGTTCTTTGTGAAAAGAACTGTAGCTGTGTAATCCCTAGGCTTCTGCAAAGATAATGAATGACCCTTTCCCATCCTCTTAAATAAAGCCTGGACACCACACTTTCTTTTTACTCACCAGCAAAGCTTGCTTACTTACTGTTAAGTGCTAGTTTTCAGGAATAGCATGGAGATCCTCTGGGTGCCAGGCAGGTTGTTCGGTCTCATCTGGCACTTGCACATTTTTCAAGTACTGGTTAGGCTACAAAAGTCATATGTCAACATCAGTGCAACTTTTCTGGGCCTTCAATAGTCAATCTTGCTATTTCAAATATCAACACAAAATGGATTGTCAGTATAAAATCTACTAACTCCCACTATTATGAATAAATTTCACCTTGTTTACCCATTCAAACTCACTGGAATTTGTTGATTTCAGTAAATTCTGAAATGTACACTTCCTTTAAACATCTATTGCATGTATACCTCTGGAGCCACTTTGATCCAATTTATGAATGTGGCTCTATTTTCCATTTTTTAAAACCTAATTGAAACATATAAATATGTTTTATCATCTGCATGCAGTTTCAGCAGGCGTTCATGATTTAATGTTCTTGACTGCAATTTTTTTTGCATTAGTGAGACTTAGCTGACCTCAAGTGGCAGGATTCTTAATTCTCCTGGCTGATTGTTAGGATTAGCTGCCTACAAGCATCACTGGCTAACAGCAAAGCTGAAATGAACAGAAAATAACAAAATTCCAGAAGTCAAATCTATGAACGAATGTGTACATCCAAAGCAAAGCAAAGATCTTTGCTTCTGAAAACAAAAATATTTGGGTTGTTAAAAAATATGATTTTTTAAAAAAATGCTGATCTTGATGATCCATTCTTTGTTTTTGCAGTGTTAAATGGTGGATGAAATAGTGTTGTCTAATATGCACATTTTGTTTGAGAATTTTGCAGTATTTTGTTTCCTCACAAGTTCAGCTTTTATGCAATTGCTAAATTTACTGTGATGCTCAGTGGGTCAGGTTAAAAACAATTGAAATACCGGTATTTCTGGTAATTTATTTGCCAGTAGTACTTAACAAGAACTAATGCATACATTTAATTGAAGGTTTCACAAAACATCTAGGATATAACTTCTCTTTTGCACTCTTAGCCCTAAGCAGAACTCTGAACCATTCATTTAATCATATGAATAGTTTATGAACTAGACACCCATTTTAAACATATACAAGGGCTTGTATGAGCAAACTGGCGCTGTTTGTTTCTCCATTCCCTCTTACACTGCCTCAGAAAATACTCTTGCATATTTTTGTTTTTTCAAAAGTCATATAAACTACCACTGTTACAACTTCTTGCACATCCATAGGATTCATTGGGATCATGGATTAAGTGTGACATTATTCTGGGATACAGTACTCCAATTTCCAGCTACTTCCATCAAATCCATCTACACTGAATTCATTTATATGCAATTTCTGTAGTCATATTGTATTTCTTTTATATAATGCAGCACTTGGATTAAAGTAAGCCACATTAATGCTACAAGACACCAACCTGCATAATCTCAGGAATAGAGCAGGTTATTCAATCTGTCTTGGAATAGGTATACTGTGGTTTGTTTAAAGAAATTGGGACATGTTTAGTGCTATGTTACGGACTTGGAGGATAAATGTTGGCATTCACTATGAAAAGTCTTGACAAGATACACAGAGACTTAATTCAGTGTTTGTTCATGTAGCAATTTTGCTTTTTTGCTCTTTCAAATTTGGAAAATCCCTTTTTGGTACTTGATTTTTTTCCCTGATGAAATGTATGGTTATTGGGGTTTTTGTTTTTGTTTTAAATTTTGTGTATCTTAAATTTACAGTTAATGGGGAATAAAAAGCTAAAGTGGTAGTGTGTATTGTGGCTAACTTTTTTTAGGTTACAGGTTATATGTGGTAATAGCCAAGTGTTTGAATATATGGTCAATCATTAGTTTTTTTAAAAAAATAATGTGCACTTTAATTCTTAAATCAGTGATTTATGGTTTGGAATGTTTGAATAAGTTTATGAGGTAAATTTACATGCAGTCTTTTTTTATCCTTAAAAGAGAAATTGCCATTGGAAGAATAATTCTTTGCATTTCTTGAAACTCCCTATTTGCTTAAAATGTAGCCAAAATTAACTGTAGATTTGATTGTCAGTAACTTTAATAGTAAACGTGATTCTTGTTCAAAAACAAAACCGAAGATCTTAGTTCAAAGATAGGATTGTTTTCAAACACTACAGTGGAAATATGTTAGGGCATAATGCTATATTAAAAAAACAAAATAATGGTTTGTTCTTTCTGGATTGATTAGGCAGATGCTAAATTCAACATTAATGAGCCACCGTTAGTCTCAGCGTTGCTATCTTTGCCTTTTCTTTATATCTGAGTCATCAGTCCTTCTCTTCAAACCCAGGTTTTTCTCCACCTTCCTAGAAACTTTAGGTATGCCACAATACTTCCTGCAACTCACCTCTTGCTGCTTTCATTGCTTAAGTCAAGAAAAATATTATGTGTCATCAAAAAGTTGGGCTCTACAGCCCTTGTTGCTGTTGTACTTAGGCCACCACTCTATTCCAGCATACTTAGTGGCTATATTTCTTTGCCAGTGGTAGACTCTTCATTACCAATAGTGCAGGGAGGGGATTCAATTTTTTTAACAACCGGTTCTGTGGGCGTGGCTTAGTTGGTGGGTATGGCCAGCTCAATATCATTCACATCAAGGCACGCATCTCCTTGCCTGGTGTTTCATGACTGTGGGGATGCTGCAAGTCATAAGTGTGAAAAACGGTCATAAGTCACTTTTCAGTGCCATTGTAACTTTGGATGGTCACTCCACACAAGCAAAGTACCAGCAAAGGAGGGGGAAAAAACTCCAGAGACCTTCCTGAGACAGGAAGTCTAGTCCTGCCAAGAAAGTAATAAGGGTTAATGGAGAGGCAGTTTCTGTAAGCAACAGCAGCATGTTTCCTTCCTGCCTTCCTTACAGGATTAGGCCAGTAATTTATTCTAACAACCGGTTCTCCAAACTGCTTAGAATGTTAACTGGTTCTAGAGAATAGGTGCGAACTGGTAGAATCCCACCCCTGGAATAGTGCCTCTTTTCCATTCTATCTTTTCACAAATCTAGCAATCTTTCATTATCTCACAGTGGGGGGGGGGCAGGGACAATGAAATAGAAGTGGCAGTTAACTAATGTTATGGAAATGCTGGGGGGGGGTGGACAGCTTATCTTCCTTTGGAATATTAACATTCTCACAAAACAAAAACAAATTTCAGTGAGAATTGGAGAAAACAGTATTTTACAGATGATATTTAACATCAAGGAAACATGATAAATTCTACTAAAAGCCTCATATGTTGGGGGAAATGTAAAGAAATATAGAAGTTATTCAAATTTTTGGGATTAAATTTCTTGTTTCAATGGGATAGAACACAATCCAGGCACTTGATCTTATATTAGTTGGTTTTACAAAGTTTTTTTTTGAAAATGCAAAAGCCACATTGGAAATACAAAGAATCAATTGTTTTCTTAATGATCATACTGGTTCTGATTGACAGATACAGCAAGATTCTGGAAAAGAGGAAAGGATTTGAATATTTCTACCGATAGCAAATATGCAGAAGAATTATTTTAATGATAAAACAAATGATTTTTACTTCCCCTCATATCAGTAATCTGACTTTTCTTTTTTTAAAAAAATCAAGCACTGCCATTTTGGCTGGCACCATAGTTTTTAAGGCAATTTTTTTTCTATTATGTTTTCAGCAACACATCTTAATACAGAGAACTCCTGGTGACTTAGAATATAATTTTAAGAGCTCTCCACAGCAAATAGCACAGAAGCAACTCTTGAGTTCAACATAAGAGAACCAAAATAAAACAATGGGTCATTTAAAATCTACTTTGATTTTCCACATGATTTGGTAACCTGCCTACAATGGTGGAAGGATTGCAGTTAACACCTTGCAGCATTTTTTAAGGCAGGTAACAGATTGGTAGGAAAACAGAATTACTTCCAGGCATTCTTAAAGGACAATATTCTCAGTTACCCTTCACCCCAGCTGTCTGTGCCAGTTTAGCAACCTGCAGAGTGTTTGGGGTGACTGGTTATAAAGAAACATGAATCTATTAATTGTGTTTTGCCACTTTTCAGCCCCATGTCATCTATTGCTCTGCAACCTTTTCTGTTTGTGGTTTTGAATGTGAGTAAGTGTGCTACATGTATATGTACATGGAAAATAGGTTCACCTATACATTTATACGCATTAGCCATGACATTAACCCACTGAGTCCAAACTGCCCACCTCTTGCTGGAACCATTTAGCCTGAAACTGGATTCTATTTTGACTGCCCTCGGTACAAAAAGTAAAGTGAGTCTTCTCTCACTTCAAATAAAGCAAAATTGTAATGCTTTCTATAAGTCCTCAACTCTTTTGAGATAAAGTAATATTTGCATTTTTTTAAAGTGAAAGCCACATCATCTAGAAATAGGGTATAAAGGAGAGCAGTGCTGTAACATTAATTGCAATATATGGAAACAGATATATCTATAGTTATAAACAGGATCATTTCTCGATTATACTATTAATTTTAATAAGAGTATGCTAGGAATGTGCATTCCTTTGTACATTTCACACCTAAGCACTGCATTCTTGAAATACAGTTTGGTTTTCCTCTTAATGGATACTCTTTATCAAAAGATTTGCTTCTCACGAAGCCACAACTATTGTTTTTATTTTTATTCTTTTTAATATGAATTCCAGCATGTAACTTTGGTATTCGTGTTGGTATGTAAAACCTGTTCTGTCATTTTATGATGTAGCCCAATTCATGTTGTTTAACTTTTGAAAAGAAACTGCTTCATGGAGAAAACAGTTGTATGTTTATCATATTGAAGTTTCTAGATGAGTAGTGCAACATCATATGTGTCACCAAGTGTACTATGATGTTTCTTTGTTTTTTATTTTTTTTTAATAGATGATTGAGCTTTGGAATTCCAGACACTAAGCATTCTGGCCTATTTTGCTTTAAAATAAAAATGCAATAAAGATTGCAATAAAGCACATTTAAATGTAATGTTTTAGAAGGATGTACTAACCGCTGTTTCTAATAAATTCAGACATACAGCCTAGTTGGTATGATGTGATGGTAAAAGTATGTTGGCTTGCTTTTTAAAATGTAACATTTGATTTCTTAAAGATAAATTCTTATAAATCATGATACTTCAGTAGTTATCTTATTGTGGAATCTCCAAAAGTCTTACCAATTTAAAATCCTGATTACTAAATTGCTTTGTTACTTAGTTAGAATACCAACATCAAGTTTTTTCTAGCTTCAAAATTTCAAATCCATTTGTCACATCTCTGTCTTCAAGCATTTTGCAGTTGGAGGGAGCATTATGATAACCTAACACAATATGACAATGTTAAAGCTGTAATATTTCTTAAAGAGGTATACTTGGATCCATCTTATAATAAGAGGGCTGCCCAGAGTGACTTGGTAGTGAGATGGGCAGTATATACATTGAATAAATTCAATTTAATTCAATTGGGTTTATTATCCCTTGTGTTCTGACCAAATTCCACTCACTTTCATAATAAAAACTAATATTTATATAAAACTATCAAGCAACTAATGGAGTTACATACCACCTCTATCCTGACCATATTAATACATATTTCAAACCTAATTACAGGAACTCTCTTCAGTTAAGAGAGTCTTTACTAAATACAGTCTACTGCAATTTTGCTGTTACTGATAAAATTCTAAAGATGTCCTATTCCTGCAGTTCTATTCCCTTTGCAATGTGCTTCCTAGAACAGCCTGTCTGTCTCTCTTATCTATAAATCACAAAACAGATTTATTTTCTCAGTTTTGACAAGCTTCAGGTTTTGTTATAAATTGCACTCATCAGATTATTATTTAAGTAGTCTCTGATTTAGGTTCAACGCAATGCTAAGATTAAATGCCAAATTTTATGAATGTTGATTTTAATGATGTTGAATTGCATTCTTAAATGTTTTTGATACGTAATGAGATTTCTCCCAAAGAGTAAAGTACACACACATTTGAACTAAAATGCTTGGGGTTTTTATTCAATTTATAGAGCGGTCTGCACTTCCTAAACTCATGCTGTTTGCGCTCAACATTTGCATTATGTTAGACTGAAATTGGAAACTTTCACACACAGTAAGGAAAGTTAAGATATACTCAGAATGTGGTTTCAGAAGAAAAATGTTTAAAAATCAAAAAGATTTAAATTAAAATAAGCAATAATCCCAGAAGTTTAAAGCATGTTGTAAAATGTTTATATAAGAAGAGGAAAAAAGAGAACAAAGGAAGATTGAATATTTTTTCCTTTTTTTTAGTTGCAATATCTCCTAGAAAGGGCTACAATAACACTTTTTAATTTTTAAATTTTGATATATCTATGATTTGATTTGATAATTCCATATTTTGAATTATCATTTCAATTTTCACTTTAGTGTAAAGTTTATACAATACAAAAAATATTCACAATATAAGTTAATTTAGATATGTTGTGCTATATATTTACATGTATGTACTGTATTCTTTTCATTTTTCTGTTTTTTAATCAATGAAAATAAACATTAGGTATAAAAAAATTGGAAGTAATCAAAACTATCAAAAAAATTATAGGTAAGGACAAGGAAATGCTTGACTCTGGTGAAAGCTGGCAAAATTTTATTTGTTCTGATTCAAGCATACTTCCAAATACTGAATTTTCTGATGTGCAAAATAGAAAAATAGATCAAGCCAAGGTCCATAATAATCTGGCATTTTGTTTCTTAAAACAGTCAGAAGGCTCTAATCTAAAGTGCTCACAAATAAGAGGTGGAAATATGCTGGTAATTTACCGGTATTTACCGGTAAATTATTTACCGGTGGTAAAGTCAGTGTGGCAAATACTTTCTTTTATCTGTTCTAAATCTTTCAGTCAACTTGATTAGATGAATTCCTGGTCCCAATGTTTTGAGAGGGATCAAATACTTCTTCCTCTGTACTTTTTCCATGTCAGGTATGACTATACATCTTGAATGTGTCTACTTTCACTCACCTTTTTTCCAAACAGAATGATCCCAAATGCTACAGACTTTTCTCACAATGTAATTGTTTGACCACCCTGATTGTTTTGGTAGCTTGTTTCAATTTTTTCTAGCTCTGATACGTCCTTTCCCAATTCAAGAAACAACTGCCCAATATTCCAGATGCAGTTGTATCATAGATCTGTAATAAGACATTATAGTGTTGATATTTTTTATTTATATTCATTTTTCTAATGAACCTAGGATGGAATTTGAGTTTTTTTCATAGCAGCCACATACCTGCTTCACATTTTAATTGATGAATCTATTTTGACACTTGCCATTATTGTTGCAAGGCAATGAGTTCAATTTCCCTGTTTTCCTCACAACCACCCTGTGAAGTGCGTTGGATTGAAAGTGACTGATTGGCCCAATGTTTTTCCTGGGTACATACAAACAACTTATAAATCCCATTAGTTCATATAAAATTTTTTTCCCCAATCTGTGCTATTATACACTGAAATTTAATCTGCTGTTTTCTTGACCATAAAGTTTGTTTTGGATCTCTTTACAGTCATTTTTTGATCTTACCATCTTGAATAATTTGCTATTATTTATAAACATAGCCATATTGCTGTTTATCCCTTATTTCAAGATTATGAACTAAAAAAAGCACCAATCCTAACAGAATCCTAATGCTCTTATCTCCTGACTATTATAAAGTTTACTCAAGGGCCACCGTGAATAGTTTTGTCAAAGGCTTTTTGAATATTCAAAAACACAGTGTCACACCTTCATCCATACCCACTCTTCATGTCCTTAAAAATTCCAGAAGATTGGTGAAACAGATTTTGTTTGCAGAACCCATGCGGATTTTCCTTCCTTTGTATTTCTGGGTGATTTTTTTTGATGATCATGTCATGCAGTTAGCTTGTTAAAAACATTAAGTCAACTGGCTTATAATTACTTGAATCTACTGCTAGGTTGGTTAAAACTGGTGCCACATTCACTTTCTAGTTCTTTAGTATAATGCACAATCTGAGGGATTAGTTTTGCTAGGTCAGAAATTTCACATTTGAACATCAGGTAGATGTTCTCTGAGTATGTGCAGCCACATCCACATCATGGGTAATCTACAGTCTACAAACCAGCATTGCCACAGTGCAAATAGCCAAAACCTCCAGCTCTCCAGGAAACAAATTGCCCTCTTTTTCTCCTGTTTTGGACAGAGTATCTTGTTTGTGACAACTCATTGGAGAGATGAGCCATATGATCTGCTTCTGAGCTAGTATTTTCTTCAGTCCACTGGGGTTAAAACCCTCAAATGCCATTTAGCTGGTATATTACAAAAATGTTTATTGTCATCCAACTCTCTCAGGTTACCTTGGGGAAACACATTTCATCTCTACCCATCAGCTTCATCTTAGGGCTTACAGAAACCCTACCATAATGATTAGAAAACTTTTGAGACTTCTCAATGAATTTACTAATAGTTTCAAAGTCAATCTTTCTTTGCAAATCTCCAAAGCATCCTGAATAAATGTTTACAAAGGGTCAAATTATATTACATCTGGATAAATGCACCGGCTGCATGGAGGGATCATTTGGAAATTCATTTCCTATCATTCTGTGAAGGAAAGAGGAAAGGGTTGTATGGTCATTCACAAAACAAATGTCAGTCTAATAGAAGAGGGAACACAGGTCAACTTTGGCTCTGTTAATTCAGATCTGAAACAACTCTCTACGAGATTCAGACTCACAAAAAAGTCGACAGGTCCCTGCTGAAGGCACTTTAAATCTGCAGATAGTGAGACCAAATTACAGATTAGTTTTAAACTGTGCTGTGAAAAAAAATCTCAGCTGGAAAAGCCAGCGTGGTGTGGCAATTTGCTAATAATTCCAGAGGCCATCAACTTTTCCTGAACTGAAACAAG
The DNA here is from genome assembly GCA_015471245.1 of Laticauda colubrina. Classification (NCBI taxonomy): domain Eukaryota; kingdom Metazoa; phylum Chordata; class Lepidosauria; order Squamata; family Elapidae; genus Laticauda; species Laticauda colubrina. The sequence goes on from BLBF01000020.1 coordinate 46,114,643, forward strand.
CATTTATTCACAGCACCTATGACACAGAGAGGCTCGAAGTACTGTCCAATCTCTAGTACAATTGTTGACACTAAACTGGGTCAGGACAGGGCTTAGCAAGTGAACCCAGTCAGTGGGATAAATAAAAGGAGTTTGGGCCTATACTTCCTCAAGTTAAGCATGAACCCTTTCTCCCTGCTTATGAAACCCTGTCAAAATACTTGATTACTTCTGCAAAACTGGGGAGACGCAAATGGGAGAAAAGGACGAGATGGAATAAATAAGGATAGAATAAGATAAATCTGCCTCTCCAATTCTGACTTTGAACATGTCAGTTCACGCCAGGCTCTGTCTTAAATATTTTCCTGAATAATCAGAAAGTGATTCACTTACCACTTCCTTTTTTAAGTCTGGGACTCCTCTTTCGTGTCATCCTCTTGTCTTGGGTGTGAGCCAACTGCCTTGAGGTGTGGCTGACTTTGATTAGCCATTCTGTGAGAACAGAAATCGATATATTTATGTATATATTTCAACATTCTCTCTTTTTCTCCGGGGTTGGCATTTTGCTCATTCCTGTTTGCCATTCCTCAGAGTGAGCAAAGACTATAAATCCGACAATGCAGGCATTGTCACCACTTGGGGAATCCATACAACAAATGCAATTTGGAACTTTTTCATAAAACACATGGTCAGATTTAGGGTTATTTTAAATTTAGTAGACTTAGTATGTTTATTGGTGTTTGCCTCTTGTATTCCACTCTATTTGGCTATAGCCAGCACAATTCCTGTACTGTGCAAAAAAGAGAAATATGTTACTGTTCCGCAGCAATAGGTCAAGATAAGCAGAGAGACTGATCACTTGTTCCCCCTTGGAAAGAGTGCCCCCCCCCCCACTTGCTTCCCTTCAAATTCCACACTTTAAATTTACAGGGAACAATGTCCTTGAATAGCTTCAAGGACTTTAATTTATACCAAAGCTTCAGTCATGCTTTTAAATAAAATAAAGATGTAGTGTAGGTTACCAGCCTATAGCACATAAAGAAGCCTCTGTGAGTAATGTAATAATAAAAGATATTATTGGTCAGTTTGGGCACATTTTGGCCGGTATCCTATAAACACAAACAAAGCCCAGTGACAGTTTTATTCTAAGTATTCTCATCCTATTCTATGCAAGTTGGGACCTCTAATCTAAATAGCCATTTGCAAATAAACATGCTGTTGCTCACATCCCATCAACTGCTTGCAAGCAAAGATTGACATTTAACTTGATGGGTTTGCGGGGGAGGGTGGATAGAAGATCTCCAGGTTCTCTTCCAAACCTTGCTATGATTTTTTTGATTCCATGATTTTAAAAAATGCAGAAAAAAATGAAGAATAGTTTTGATGCAAATAAAACAAATGTTTTGGGAATAGACAAAGAAGGATTAGCAAGAAGCCTCCTAGAAGAATAAATGAGAAAAATAATATAGTAGATGGATCTGGAATTAAAGTGAGATGAAGTGAGAGAGCGCTGGAAGGAATACTTTAGAAAACAGAAAGTAATAAGTGGAACAGAAACAAATATCATTTAGTCAATTCACATGGTGTCTGTCCATCTGAAACATACAACTGTGGGCAGATAAGAAATAAAAAAACAGGTAAAAATCACCATAAGAAAAAAAAAATGAAGACAATACATAAAGACAAAACTAACCGGCACAATCAGTGCAATCACATTGGTATTAATGTTAGTATTCCAAAGAAAAAATGATGAAAAGGAAATGATAAGTGTGCTGGTATGTTACAAAATTGTAGACCTAGATGGTATAACTTGAAAAATGCAAAAATGTATAGATGGTTTGTTTTGGAATGGCCAGGCAACTTATTTAACATATGTGAAGACTATATCTGTGGTTGGCAATTGGAAGAATGCTGTTATCATTCTCCTATGAAAAAAAAAAACTGGCAAGAGTCCATGCAAAAACTACAAAGGGATTACTTTAATGCTTGGAAAGATGTCTGACAGAATTCTGATTGAAAGGGTACAAGAAGCAATCAAAAGCAAAATTTAGGAAGCACAATATAGCTTTATGCTAAGCAGGTAATAAGCACATTTTATTGTAGCTTTTTCAGTAGCTCCCTAAGTAATGCAGAAATATGAGAAAGCTAATTGAACATTTGCTGATTTAAAGAAAGCATATGAGAAAGTGAATCGGCTCTGTGAATTGATGTTTTGCTTGAAGATGAAATTAAGACTTGGTTGCTGAATGAGGTATATGTGACAGAAATAAAGCAGGCATGAAAATAAACAGAATGCTTAGTAAATAGCACAGCACTGCTGGAAGAAAGAGAATATGTATTGGTTGTTCAATGTATTCATGAATAAATGCATAATTAATGCTTGCAGTACTGTTAAAAGTGTATTAGTTGGAGACATTATTGTACACAGAACTTTTGTACACAGATCATGCTGTTAAAGGCTGAGAAACCAATGACTTTCAGCAAATGCTAGACAGATTGTGTGATACCACAAGGAAAATGGATTTGAACATTATTGTAATAATAGATAGCTGCTTGTGACAAGAAAATTATTTGCAGCTATACCAAATGGTGAAAAACTCAAAGCAAGTAGATAAAGCTGTATATTTTGACAGAAATCTTAGTAATGATGAAAAATGTTTAATATGCATGAATACTGTTGGAAGACAGGGGATGGTATGTGATCTAATTAAACATGGGTAGTACAAATTGTTGTTGAAATAAGTAAACCGGTTGCGTATAAGAGCATACTCTCAGCACATAGAATTGGGTACTTTATATCTGGAGAAATACAGGTAGTCCTTGACTTACTGTCACAATTGAGCAAAATTTCTGTTATTAAATGAAACATTTGTTAAGTGAATTTTCCCCATTTTACAACCTTTCTTGCCACAGTTATTTAGTGAATCATTACAGCTGCTAAGTTAGTAACACGGTTTTAAGTGAATCTGGCTTCCCCATTGACTTTGCTTGTCAAAAGGTTGCAAAACCATCATAAATATGAGTCAGTTGCCAACTATCTGAATTTTGATCAAGTGATCATGGGGATGTAATGGTCATGTGTGAAAAATGGTCATAAGTCAACTTTTTTCAGTGACGTTGTAACTTTGAATGGCCACTAAATGAAGTGTTGTAAGTTAAGGACTACCTGTATAAAGATAAGTTGAATGGATGACTTATTTTGAGTATTAAACCAAGAAGAGACAGGGCCAAGAATGACTGCTGAATGAAAGTGGACTAAAATGAGTGACCAATACTGATGAGTGTTCAGTACAAAAAGTACTTTGAGGTGGTTTGATCAGCCAGAAAGAATAAAGATGATTCAATTGAGGACAGACACATGAAGAAAGAGTGAATGGGTTAAGAGGAAGTGGGAAAAAACTTCGAATAACGGTTGCAATTAATGACGTTGATGGAAACTTGTTTTCACTATGAAACCAGAACTTTCTTGGCTGGGATTAATGGATAATTAGAAAAGAGCCATGGAAGACCATTCTTAAAACTTATTGTTGCAAGAGTATTATATCAAAAAAATGGAAAGACTTTGAAACACCGCAATAGAGAAATGATTTCTAAAATGATGAACTAGCAGAAATGACAAAATTGTTTGCTTAGACATACATAAATCACTGCATGTATTAGTGACTGGTACCACTTATGAATTCTTTGCTGAAAAAAGAAAAAATGATGTTCAGTTTGATCATTAGAAAGGGTAGATTACTGAATTAAGGCAATTATGCTGTAACCTTAGAAAGGATAAAATATAAATATATTTATAACTACCAATGAGAAAATGAGAAACCACTTCCGTTGTTTTTTTCTTTTTCTATTTTCTTTCATTTCTTTTCTATTATCACTTTTCCTTTATTTTTTCCTTTAAATTTGAACTGAAAGTTCATTTTTAAAAAGAAACTAGTTTTATCTTTTTTTGTACCTTATGAAATAATTTCTTTCTTAGCCATTTCTACATTTTGCACAGCAATGCTTATCTTGAATCAGCAAGAAGGTATATTGATAGGCAAGTTTTATTCTTTTCAGAACTATTTAAATATAATAACCCTAATCCTAACCAGTTGTTTAGCAGATAAGAACTGTAACCCTATCATTAAGGTCCAGTCCCACTAGCCGAAGGACGCAAAACGTATGCATAAAGGACACAGTGGACGAGCAAAATTTCGGGGGTGGCTCCATCCGTTGTCATCCGCTCAAAAAAGTGGCGAAAATTTGCATAAACAGAACGGAAAAGGACAGACGTGGGTAGAATGTAGCGGGGATGTTAAACGGATGTTCATAGGAAGCCTAGCGGATGAAAGTGGATGGAAGCGGATGACACCTCCGAAGGGGTTCCGGGGGAGAATTTCAAAGCGGACGCATAGCGGAAGAGGTAGATGCATAACGGATGAAGCAGATGCATCACGGACGCCTATAGGAAACAAAGAGAATGCCGCGTGGATATTGGATGCAAAGCGTTCACTGTGCATGCGGGGAGTATGAATTGCGTCAGCTCCGCGGATATAAAAGAATGCAGCACGCATGCAGTCAGCATACAAGGGAAAGACGTGTTGCCACATACATCTTGTAGGAACACCATGGTTCGTCAGTCAGGCAAGAAGAGGAAGCCCGTACCTACTTGTTCAAACCCTGGCAAGGTGAAGAAGGCCAGAACCAGCATCCTACCCCCTGGCACTGACTCTGAAGCTGCTGCTGCTGTGGTGGACCAGCCCCAAGGCCCTCAAAGCCCTGCTGCTGGAGGCCCTGCTGCTCAAGCCCCTGAAGGCCCTGCTGAAGCCCCTGCCAGATGGAGGAAGAGGCAAGGGAAGAAGGGAGAGAGGAAACAGTACACCATTTCCGAGGAGCATGAGGATGAGGTGCTGGAATGGCTGAGGGAGAACGAGTACCTCTGGAGAAAGGGCCACAGACTGTATCGCGACACCTAGAAGAAGCAGGCAGCTTGGAGAGACAAGGCAGAGAGCCTGGGTACACTGCAGAAGTACTCTTAGGATGGTGGAAGCACATGCACACCTGGTATGGCAAGCTACACCTCAAGAAATCCAGGCAGGCCGCTGTCAAGCTCACTGACCGGGAGATGTACGTCATGGCCAAGTGCAGTTTCCTGGAAGGTGAGATCCGCCACGGAGGAGCAGCCCCTCTGAGACCCATCTCTCTCAGACAGCCCACAGACAGCCAGTCCTCTTCCAGCCAGGAAGGCAGGTGTCTAGGCAGGTGTCTTCAGAGGGCCCCATGGCAGAGACCCCCCCCCGACAGCTGCACTCCCCATGCCGGCAGACTCGGAGGATACCGTGGAGGATGACGCCCTGCTGTCACAAATGAAGAATCAGCAGCCACCAGAGGCCAACACACCCTCACCCCCACCCCCAGCTCCAGAGGATGCAGGCAGAGAGGCAGACTGGAGGGCCAGGACCACAGTGTCCTGTTGGAGATCAGGGACACAATGAAGACCAGCACAGAACTTCTCTCTCAGCTGGTCTACTTGGACAGAGCATCCTCAGGCCAGAACACCTTCATCACCTATGTAAGCCAGACCCTGAGGGACCTGACCGAGGCCCAGTACCAGGTGATGAAGCAGATCACAGCACTTCTGCACAACCCTCAAGTCCCAGCTGAACCTGCTCCTACCCAGACCAGGTCTGCTTCTCCACCCCAGACGACATCACAGCCCTTCCACAGCTTTCAACAGCCCTTCACCTACCAAGGCTATGACTACTAGGACTTCCCACAGCAGAACTTCCCAGTCCAGGCCCAGGTTGATCGGACGCCACAGACGCCACTCCTCAGCCAGCTGCAGAACAGACAGCCCCACTACACTCCTCCTTCCTCTACCCCACAGCCAAGCCCGTCAATGGACAATCTGTCATCAGTATTGGGCCTGACATCTCAAGTCCTTGATGAAGGGCCTCTCAACCTCACGGGACTGAGTCAGCTCTCAGATAGCTTCCTGAACACACCATCCCCTGTTGTACCCTTGGGGCCAAGCACCCCAATGGTGCCTCAGACCAGCACTCAAGCCACAGCCACCTCCACAGTCCCTGCCCTCTTAACAGCTGAGACCATGGACATCACTCAGAGTGACTGAGAATAGTTTCAGAGACTGAGTTGTTTACTTGTTAAGTTTATCTTTGCTTAAGACACTTTACTTGGTTCATTCTGTTTATTTAATAAAGTCATAAAGTTTACCTAAGAAAGTTAATGAAGGTTATCTTTGCTTAAGACACTTAGTTTACTTGGTTCATTTTTTTTACTTAATAAAGTGTTGGTGAAACTTTGAAAAAATGGTTAAGCCTTTGCATGCTTGTGGGATAGATAAGGATAGTTGTGGGATAAATAAACCTCCAGTGCAACCATAGTGGGACTGTATGGTCCACCATCCTTGCGATCCAGATGATTTTCTCCCCCTTTTTATAGAAAATATTGGTAATCCTGCTCAGTTAAATCGTGCTTCATAACAAACTACATGTATGATTTATTTCTCAAATAAAGAACAAAATATATACTTAGCTTTCCCACAAAAATCTAGATGATAGTTCTATCTATTAGTACAATAGTACTCATTACTATTAGCACTACATAGCATTATATATATGCAGTACATCTTTTTTGAAAGTTATATGCTTAATAGAATGAGGAAATTTGATGGACATAGTATACCATGATAATCTCAGCAAAGCATTCAAAAAAGTCTGTCATCATATTCTAATTAATAAAATAGTAAATACAGATTAGTTGATGTAAGAAAGATTGGTTGAGTGACTGTATCCAGAGAGTACTTATAAATGGTGCCATATCACCTTGGAAAGTAGTATTGAATAGAATTGCTACATTTCTCAGTCCGAGTTTTTAATCATGTTTTAACATTTTTAATAAGGATGTAGTTGTATGGGTTATATGGATTATCAAATTTGCAGATGACATGAAATTAGGAATGACTATCATTATAGAAGATGAGGCACACATTTTTTTAATAAGGCAAAAGTCCTACATCTAGGGAGAAGAAATGAAAAGCATGAGTGCAGAACCAAAGAGAGTTGGATAGTGATACCTGTGAAAAGAACCCAAGTGTTCTAGCTATCACATGTTGAATATGAGCCAATAATATAATACAAATGCTAAAAAGGCAAACGCTGTTTTCAGGATTTATTAACAACAGTACACCATCTTCGGTGCACATCATGACCATGAAAATAAACACAAACATACATCCTTCACACTCCATACATTGAACCGAAAACCTGCAACACTGCACCAACACTGCACTGTACAATAGAATTCAAAAGAGGTATTGCCCTGGGATAGAAGCAGTTTTTCAGCCTATTTGTGTTTGTTTTTAATATTCTATACCATCTGCCAGATGATAATAGTTCCCAACAAGAGTTCCCAGGATGAAATGAGAATATTTTGAACTTTCTTAAGGCAGCAGGAACTATAAAGCTCTTCCAAAGAGGGGAAAAGGCAACCAATGATCTTTTGGGCAATGAAATTAACCCTCTGGAGTGCTTTCCTATCTGCCACTGTGCAATTGGCAAACCATACAGAGGTGCAGTAAGTTTAGATACTCTCTATGGTACATGAGTAGAAGGTCACCAGCAGTTTTTCATTCAGTTGTTGTTTTCTGAGAAGTCTCAGGTAATATAATCTCTGCTTGGCCCCCTTTTTTTAAAATAAAGTTTTATTGAGTTTTAACAAAACAAATAAAACATCTTATTTGAGTACAGCATGGTTCTGGGTTATCACATTTCCATACAGACACAATTTCATATGCATATTCATCTTATGTATTCAACCTCATATCTTATTACTCTTTTTCCAACTTCTCACTTATTACCACACTTTGCATTATTTGATCGTTGAAAATGGCTTCTTCTTTGTCCCGCCCTTCTTCTTGCTCTTGAAGCTTTTCCTTTTGCTTTTCATAGTTCAGGATCTCCATTTCAAAAAATTCAAATACTAAGCCAAATAATCTTCCTCCCCTTTCTGCATCTTCTTTCCGTTTTTTAAGATTCATCTTCAATTTCTCCAGGAGTGATGGCATTTTAAACACTTTTGAACAACCACCCAATTGACTTTAAGTAAAAACAGAAAAAGAAAGAAAAAACCAATGACAAAAACTTTTTTTTTTAATCACAAAATGATCCAGGACTGTTCCTTTTTGTTTCTTTCCTTTCCTTTTCCTTTCTGTGGGTTACTGTATCTTTTAATAAGATTTCAGTTACAATGTATCCTCTAGAATCTTTTCAAAGTTTCACTGTTAATCCTCTTTATTTATTTTTCCAGGTGGCACTCCATTTTTCCATTATTCCAACTCCCACCCTTTTGCCTCCACTCTTCTCCTTTTTAGGGCTTTAAAATGACCAAGAAAAAATCTTTATTCTCCTTTTGACACTTAGATTTCAACTTAAGGTTTCCTACTAGTGTCAAAATAGATTAATATAAATTTCTTTCCATACCATTTGCAATTGTCAACATAAAGGTAAAAAAGGGGTTTTTAATCTCCTTTTCTCTCTCCTTTGTCGCTTAAAGATCTTCTTTCAGAAGTATCCCTCTAGGTAGTTTTAGATTCAGGGTACCTTGCTTAGATGTTCTCTGTTGTTTAGCCTGGTCTGTCCTGCTTTCCTCTTTGTCTTCCTCCTGCACAATCTTATCCAGTCGGGTTCTTCTTTGAGGCGGCCATTTCTGACCACCTGCACAACTCTAAAAACTCCCTTCAGGGAGGGGAGTTCAGGGAAGGGAGTTTAGACCATCCGAGGAGAGATGTGGCTCCCCTCCACTTGGCTAGCAATCTCCCATCTCTTTACCACCTCTACGCGGTGGCTTCAGCCCCAAATCCAAAGGATCTCCAGTGGCGAGCACAGATTGAAACCGCACACGATCGCAGATTTCAGTCTGTCACTGAAGAGACCCAAACCTGAAGACCCCTCTGCTGGGCCCTTTTGACCAGTGCTGCAACATGAGCACCCCAGGTCAGGTCCTCTTTTATGGAAGCACCCAGAAACTTAAAACTGGCCATTTGCTCCACTCTGTCTCCATTGATAAGGAAGGGATGGATGTCTGATCTGTTCCTTCTATAGTCCACTATAAGCTCCTTAGTCTTATTGGTGTTGAGGACCAAATTATTGTCTCCACACCATGAAAGCAACCGGTCCACCTCATATCGGTAGGCAGACTCATCCCCCCTGGAGACGAGTCCCACCATTGTTGTATCATCTGCAAATTTAGTTATAGTATTACTAGTGTGAGTGGGAATGCAGTCATGCTCATAAAGAGTATAAAGTAAGGGACTCAACACGCAACCCTGTGGTGTACCAGTGTTAAGAATAAGGGCTGAAGAGGTTTGATTACCTAATCTGACCCTCTGTGAGCAGCCAGACAGGAAATCCATAATCCAAAGGCAGACTGAATGAGAAAGCCAAGGTCCAGAAGTTTAAATACTAGTCTATGTGGAAGAATTGTGTTAAAAGCAGAACTAAAATCTACAATCCTATGTGCATCCTCACATACCCACACACACACCCCCCACTGTTCCAGATGAGTCAGAGCAGTGTGAAGAGTAATGGCTATAGCACCCTCTTTAGATCTATTTCTTCTGTATGCAAACTGGTGTTTATCAAATGTATGCAGAAGACCAGAAATGATGTGCCAACAGACCAATTTCTCAAAGCACTTAATGATGATAGGAATGAGTGCCTGTAGTCTGTAATCGTTGAGATTATTGATAGGGAACTTCTTTGGCAGAGGAACAATGGTGGAAGCCTTCAAACAAGATGGAATAGTGGACTGGGATAAAGACCGATTGAAGATCCTGGTAAAGACTCCAGCCAGCTGATCAACACAGTCTTTAAGCACTCAGCCAGAGATACCGTCAGGACCGGCAGCCTTTCTAGGGTCCACAGCCCTCAGAATGCTCCTCGCCTCCTGTTCCTCCACAATGAGGTGGGGGCTACAATTGGCTAATGGTTGTATTTTATCTGTCTCTGATGTCTCCACTTCAAAGCAAGCAAAGAAATGATTCAGTTCCTCTACCAATGAAGCAGGGATGACATTGGTCAGTTGATGGTTTGTAATTTGTTGTATCCCTCGCCACACCTGCCTCATGTTATTGCGATAAAAATTATCCTCAATCTTCCTCTTATAATCAGTCTTGGCCTTCTGAATACCTTTCTTCAGATTAGCTCTGGCAACACTGTATCTTGCCTCATCACCAGACCTCAAGGCCTTGGTCCTGTCACGCAAGAGGCATTGGACTTCCTTGGTCATCCAGGGTTTCTGACTGGGATAGATCCTAATACGTTTATCTAATAATATACATTTATACTAATAGTAGTATTTCAGAGAGTTCAAGGGATGAAGGCAGTAGTTGGAATGCAATGTTGCAGGCTGTCTCTGTCTACTGCCAGGAGTTCAATCCCAATCAGCTTTCAGCTTTCCCTTTTATGATGATGATGTCAAACTTTACCAGAAAATCATTACTTTCCAACCCAGGTATTAGTTCAAGAAGTACCGTTCAACTTAATTTGCTTTGTAATTCATGCTGAATAAATTGTACCAGTATCCCTAATTGTGGGATAAATTAAACATTCAGAAAGAAATCACATCTTCATTCAGAATGTATTAAAAGAAAAACCTATTTTGCAATTTTGGCATTAGACAGAGGAGATAAAAATGCAAAATAAATATGTATATGTCATTTGTTCATTTTTTTTAAAGTTAAAAATGCCCTTGTGAGCTAGAGAGAGCCCCCTCATACAGAAAGGGTTGCCCCCCCCCCCCCATTTCCTCGACAGACTTTGAATTAACACTTCCTCAACATGATGGACAGACACAATACAGCTTTGGTGCACTCTAATCAACATATGTAAATGAAGTCCCCTCTTTGCACCTCTACTCCATCAGTGGGCACAGATGAAAGTGCAAGTAATTAAGAACTTGCTTCAGTGATACAGAATTGAAATCAATTTTAATAAGAAATTGTCAGGCTTGAAGTCTTTTGGGTAAGCAGTACATGAGCAAGACTGTTCCAGCATACAATAAAAAATAAATCCCAACCTTCTTTCTATATGAATACTGTTCCCTTGGGCTTCCACAGGAGACAAGCTAGAAACTTTTAAGGTCACCATTCATGACTTCTAAAGATGACTTTGTATCCTCTTCAGAATTTCTGTATTACTGAGTTACTGCTCTTATCAATCTAGCACCCAATCAAAATTGATCATAGAGTCAATGAGTGCCTAAGAGCAAAATCTTATAACCATGAGGCAATAAAAGTCCATGCGTCAGAATGAATTGTTGAAATTTGCCATGCTAGTGATAGCAATAACAAGACTGAACATAATAAATAAATAGGGTCTATCCATGCTTTGAAATGATTCATAAGAAGGCTTTCAGATCTTGTGCAAGCAGAGCACTTCTTCACTTACTAAAATAGTTCAAATTTATACAGACCTCCAAATGAGCCTGAAAAAATGAAACCTGCAGCTTTTTTAAAGATTTGCATTAACTATAAGTGGATTCTTTAAAACAGTGGCATAGATAATTAGATAATTTAGAAAATATGTAGCAGGAATGTTGCATCTTCCACTAAGTTTCCTTATTTTCTATTGTTTTAGAGGATTTGATATTTTGCCCTCTAACCCATCTGTGCAATTCTTTTTTTTTTTTTTTAATCAAATACCAATGACATCAAAAAGAGCATTTCTTAGGAGCTGAAAATGTTCATGTGGACAATTGAAAAAGGTCAGGCTGCTTTAATAAACAGCAGAGAAGGTCTGCAATTAGATGTGATGTAAAGTGCTTCCTCTAAATCAGCGTGAAGTGTGCACCATCATACTGAAATACATAGTTAACCCCTTTTCATGATAGTCTAAGCCTATTCCTATCCCACACTGCAGAAGGACATCAATAAAAATTATTGTGCTGCAACTGAGGTAGAAAACCTCTCTGCATCCTTCCACTTCATTCAAGAGAAGGCTCAGGTGCTAACTTGCCCAACACCAACCTTAGAAAACTATCATATCAAATATTCTCCTCACAATAGAATAATTTCTATATGTGCATTAATTGGTTTATACCAAATAGAAGAGAATTCAGCCATGTAAGTTGCCAATTACAGCATGAAGAAATATAGTCCAAAATTTGCCAAAAATATATGCTGTTTACAACTATCAGCAATTGTTCCAGCTTTATTTTGGGAGTTTGGGGTGTTTGAGGAAAAGAAATGTAGAAGGACTGCATCCAGTAAAGGAAGAAAGTATTTGTGAACTCAAAATTCTGGTGCCTAATTTAATTCATACAATAGGTCTATTTTATATGGGGGGGGGGGGTCTGCTTGGATTCTGAAATTCAGGAAAGTACTGTAGAAATAGTGACAGGGCTGCAGTTGAGATGAAACTATCCACAGTGGAAAGATGATTAAGTAAAGTGCTTGCTGTTCAAAAAAAGATCAGTGTCCCCAAAACAATAGAAAATAAGTGTGATAGGTGTGGCCTATCCTGGTATTTTATTCACTAGTCCAGGACTGGATTTTTATTGTGAAAAAGCAAGAAAAGTAACAAGAAAGTCAGAAGACAGGAACAATTTGGAGGCACTGGGGACTTGGGCTGATTAAACGTAAATAAAAATTAAACATTGATTCGTATACGAGTTGTACTTTCCTATCAAAAACCCTGCAAAAGCTCTTCTCCCCAAATCTCTCACATTTGATCTGCTGTAGTCTGACTTTGATCCCTCCTGGTTGCCATCATTAAATTGCTGATCTGAAAGTTCATGTTAATTTCATTCTATTCTGCCAACTGTTTTGTAATTTTTGTTATCCTCTTTTTATGACTGAACATGCATTGTAATTTTTCATCAGTCATATTGCAGATACTGAGTGGTAAATACATTTTATGGTTTTGCTTTCCTCTATTAACAGCCTCTCCTAACAACTGCATTTTTATCCTCTCCTAGCAAAACATTCATTGGTGTCATTCATTACCTACTCGCAAGGGAGAAATGTTTTCTTTGGAATGCTCATTTCTGTATGTCATAGTTATTTTAATGGTATATAAGTCTAAATGCTACTGCTATTAAGCAAGGGTTGTCTCAGCTCATATGATTTTGGGGGGTGGGAGGTGGCATTGAGATGTTTCTTAGTATTCCTAAATGCCTTTCATACCTTCAACAGTACTTGCAAAGGCCTAATGGTATCCACATGTTCTTAAGCAGGCAGCAGCACCAACCACATATTAGACTGCTGGATGCTGACAGAAAATTATCCTTAGAGACCCACAAGACAATTTTAGCAGTTATAATAAAAGACACATCAAACTCAGCTGTGCATATTCCCAAGTAACTATGTTGTGGAAAAACATTCCAATTAAAAAATTAAAAAACACAGAGTTACATATTCCAACTGGCCCTACCACACAGAAAACATCCACATTCAAGAAAAAGTATCAGAAATTTCAGAATTTTGCTTTCAAATAGCATCACCAAGCCTTTGATTTAAATTTGGCAATCAAAGAGAAAATACAAACAATCCCTTACACCCAATTAAAATTGTTAATCTTTTTTCCTCAAAACATATACTTAATTATTAAGTATTAATTTATCTATCATGCTTTACAGAAAAAGATTAACCATGGCAAAATGAGAAGCATTAGCAGGAGTGGTACCCTTGAGTAGGTGTTCAAAGGTGCTGCAGAAGCCCTACAGAGTATTTCTGATGCTTTGGGAACCAACTAGGATTGCTGAAAACAGAAGCAGCTTAATCTGGCATTTGCTGGTGAACCAAAATGCACCCGGAATTAGAAGATCAATAAAGCAGAAGGAAGAACCTGGAATGTTAGTTTTATTCATGTTGGCAACAAAAGATAATAAATCAACCAATTTCTAATGCTGATATAGTTGTGCAAAAGGGTTGTGTCAAACACAATTTTGCTGGTTGGAGACAAATATAGGGGTATAAAACAAGATTAATTCAGAGGTTACACTTTGAGGGAAGTAGCTTCATGCAAGAGTATAGGACTATTGTGCAAGCATTTATCTCAAGTAGCTGCCAAAACACAGTACCCTGGCAGGATTACTCACGATTGGGAAATTTAAAAGGTGGCGAACCAACCAGCTTGGCATTGCTTAGATTACTCCACCAAGATAACCAGTAGGGTCTGTTTGAATCCATGTGTTTATCCTCCATTCAGCTTAAGGCTACCAGCAGCAAATAGCACTGAAGGCTATAGATGACTTTCAGTATATCAGTGGTAGCATGTCAGTTACTGAACCAGAATGCCAAAATGCCCATGTTTTCCTTGTGGGCTTCTCAGGCTGACTTTGCTGATTAACCGGCAGTGGAAGCAGCAAGATGGAAACAGGTGGCAGCAGAACCAACGGAGGCTAGGAGTTACCTGAGAGAGCTCTTGCCTCAGGAGATCTCAGGCCCAGAAGTGCCACTGTAGATATCTGATTTGGTCTAACAAACCTCTTGTTAATATTTTTAAGAATGAGTGATGTGGAAAAGAATCAGTGTAATAAAAGAAATAAAAAACTAATTAGGAAAAAAACAGAATGTGTATGCTGCTGAAACAAAAAAAAAAAATAGAACTGGAGAGGCTTTAAGATAACAACTTTGGACAGCAAAGCAGTAAGTGGAGAGACTGAAATGTACATATTGATTTGAACTAAGCAGAATATTTGGCTCAAAATCCCCAGTTTGATATTCAGGTGAGTTATTACAGATTTCAAGTGTTCCCAGCTGGCCACTTCCAAGGGCAAAGGAGTATATTATGTTTGTACAGCAACCACAGAACACAACTCTGCAAATGTAATCAAGGTTTCTGATTTACATGTGCTTGAAAATTTCATCCTGCTATTTCTAAACTACTGAAAGTTGTTTCTCTTGCAACCAATAAAACAACTGATTATGGAGCTATGAAAAATAGCAGGTATGGCTCAATGATTAGAATCTAGGAAAAAATTTGAGCGTACAGTAAGTGAATGTAGAAATGTAAAAATGTTAACTATAAATTAGTCCTTCAAAAGGAAACATTTGAATGGAATAGGAATTGTATTCAATCCTTCCAAAAGCTGGAAACTGAATTTTTCACATGTAATTTTATTTAATAATTTTTTATTATTGTAATTTTGTTTTACATATTACTAAGGAAGTATTTGATTGCTTTGAACATTATGATAAGTTGTCTCAGCAAACAGCAAGAAACTCATACTTAAATCTCACTGAATTTACAGGACTTGTAGCCCAACACAGTGATCTCAATGCCATTCCTACAATATAGTTCACATGCAGGCCTTTCAAAGCTGGGATTTAAAGATCACATGGCAACTTTCTGATAGTACGTTCCATGAAAATGGTCCTTATTTATTCATTCATTCCATTTAAATTTTACCCTTTCTTCTCTACAGTGAAGTGCTCAATGTTGCCAATCCCATTAATAACAGACAAATTACTATTTTAAAAAAGAAACATTAATTCCAAGAAGCACAAACAAAATTCCAGCAAAGATAGGTCAAAGGGCTATTGGAAGATAAAAACAAAGAAAACTTCTGGTGCTGTTAAATAATTTTTCCAACGATATACTGTTCATGCTGGCTGGAAACTGTAATCCAAGAGATCTGGAGAATATACAGTAGTTCAGAGTCCACTGGATTCCATATTGTGCACACTAAGAAAATACAGTCCCTTCCTTATTTCCCAATGGCAAAATCCATGTGGAGCTATCACTGGTGAACATTCAAATTCCAGTATGAAGACTGAAATCCTATCACAATTAACCTCTCTCTGGGTTCATGACATGGTAATACTGGTAGCCCTCAACTTACAATAGTTCATTTACTGACTGTTCAAAGTTACAGCACTGAAAAAAGTGACATGACTAAATCAGTCTGTTTATCATAGAATCCTTCCGTTTTAAAATCTTCAAGATATCTTGAGTGTATTTGCGCATATGAAAACCAATTCATCCTTATACCTTGTTCCTCTAAATTTTGGATCGTTTTAAGTCCACCCTTTTCATCCAACAGTTCCCCATATCTAACTGTTTGTTCCTTTTTATAGATCATAGGATAAGAAAATGCTTCAATAGTCGATAACCAAACTGGAATTTTCAAATAACATTGTTTTTTTATCTTCTCCCAATTTAACCACAAAGACTCCCGTATATAATGTCTTCTGAAATACCCCTGTGTTTTAGTTCCCTTGTACCATAAAAAAGCATGCCAGCCCAACAGTAAGTCATGTCCTTCTAATGTCAACAATCTATGTTTTCTTAATGTTATCCATTCTTTGACCCACATCAAACTTGCAGCTTGATAATACAATTCCCAATTAGGCAGGCCAAAACCTCCTCTATTTCTAGCATCTTGCAAAAGTTTTAACTTTATTCTCGCTTTTTTACCTTGCCATATAAACTTCAACATAGTTTTATTTAAATCTTCAAAATAGTCTTTTCCAAGTCTGATTGGTATTGTTTGAAAGAGAAATAAAATTCTAGGTAAAATATTCATCTTAATTGTTGAAATTCTCCCTATTAATGACAATTGTAAATTTTCCCATTTCTTCAAATCTGTAATTATCTGTTGTTTAAGTTTAATATAATTATTCTCTTTTAATGTGCTACATCTTGCTGTCAAATATATCCCCAGATACTTAACCTTGTTTGTAATTTGAATTTTCAAAAGATCTGTCAGTTCTTCTCTTTGTCTCAATAACATGTTTTTTGTCAAAATCTTTGTTTTATCTTTATTTATTTTCAAGCCAGCCATCTCACCATATGTCTCTACCTTTTCCAATAAAGCGGTTTCTAACGGGTCTTCCAGAATAAAAGCTAAATCGTCAGCAAAAGCTTGTAGTTTAAATTCTTCCTTTTTAATTTTCATTCCTTTTATATTTTTGTCATCTCTAATATTTCTATTCAACACTTCCAAAGTTAATACGAATAACAAAGGAGATAGGGGACATCCTTGTCTTGTACCTCTTCTTATATTAATAAGATCTGTAAATTCTCCCTCCATCATTACCTTTGCTGTCTGTTTATTATATATGGCTTCTATTGCTTGAATAAATTTTCTGGCAAAGCCCATCTGTTCCAATAATAATAACATAAATCTCCAGTTCACGTTGTCAAATGCTTTTTGAGCATCTAGGAATATCAAAGCCATTTGTTTTTCAGGATGAGCCTCATAATATTCCAAGGTATCCAAAATTACTCTCATGTTGTCTCTAATTTGTCTCTTTGGTAGAAATCCATTTTGATCTGGATGGATAAAATTATTTAAATATTTTTTCAGTCTTTCTGCTAAGATTGAAGCAAAGATTTTATAATCTGCATTCAATAAGGAAATAGGTCTATAGTTCTTAATTTGCAACGGGTCAGCCTCTTCCTTTAAAATAAGTGTAATATAAGCCTCTGACCATGTTTTGGGTGTCATCTTTTTTAACATAACTTCATTCACAATTTCTAACAGTGGAGTGTTCAATGATTCTTGAAATTTTTTATAGAATTCTGCCGGAAGCCCATCTGGACCTGGTGCTTTCCCATTATTTTGTCTTTTAAATGCTTCATTTAGTTCCATCATTGTTATATTGCTTTCTAACATTTCTTCAGTCTCTTTAGGTATCTTCGGTAAGTTAACATTCTGTAAATACTGTTTAATTTTTTTCTCATCAATATTCTCTTGATTATATAGTTGTCCATAATAATCTCGAATAATTTCCTTTTTCTTCTTATTACCACAACAAACTTGACCTTGATCATCTATTAGTTTCAATATTTTTCTTGATTCCTTCTCCTTTCTCAGTTTATATGCTAGCCATCTACCTGGTTTATTTGCATCTTCAAAATAATTCTGTTTAGAATTTCTAATTTTCTGTGCCAGTTCTTCTTTCTCTATTAATTCCATTTTATGCTTAATTACATCCAGTTTCAATTTAATATCTTTTTTCTGTGGTATTTTCTGTAATTCTTTTTCAAGTCTTATATATTCATCTTCCAAGGCCTTAGAGGTTTGTCTTTTTCTAATATTCTTTTTTCTTGTATAGTCTATTATCAAACCTCTTACATATGCCTTCATTGTATCCCAAACATTCTGTATTGAGGTATCTTCTTTTTTATTTTCTTTAAAAAAAAAGACCAATTCCTTCTCCATCCATTGTATAAAATCTTTCTCCTTTAAAATGGTATTGTTTAATGTCCATCTCGATCTTTTTCTTTGTCCCTTCCATTTAATTGTCATTGGACTATGATCTGCCCAAGTACTTATTTCAATATTTGTTTCTTGAATAGTAGATATTAGTTCTGTTGAGATCCAAATCATATCTAACCTGGACCATGATAAATGTCTATTAGAATAAAAAGTATATTGTTTAGTTTTAACATTTCTTTCCCTCCAAATATCTTTTAAGGTTAATTCATCTGTCATTTTAAAAAAAGATTTAGGGAGAATCTTTCTATTTTGTTTTGTTGTTGTTGTTATATAGTCCAATTTATTGTCCACAATTCCATTAAAATCTCCCATCATGATTATGTTAACATAGTCCAGTCTAATTATTTCCATATGTAGTTTTTTATAAAACTCTTCTTGTTTATCATTCGGGGCATAAATTGCAATCAAGAGTATTTTTTTATTATTATCCATTATTTCCACCATTAATACTCTTCCATCTTCATCCGTGTAGATCAGTTTTGCTGGAATATCTTCTTTAATATAGAGAACCACTCCTCTTTTCTTACATTGAATCAAAGAAGTAAATATTTTCCCTAATTTTGGCTGTACTAACAAATGCTCATGTTGCTTTTTAATATGAACTTCTTGTAAGCAAATTATATCAAATTTTAATTTCTCTAATTTGTGAAAAGTTTTCCTTCTTTTAACAGCTGAGTTAAGTCCATTTATATTCATTGTAATCAGTTTTTTTTCTTCCATGATTATGCTTTGTATTTAGGTCTAACAGCTCTCGTAGCTCTCACTTCACGTTGTTCTTTACTGTCTACCTGTCCACCTACAACTCCTTTCTCTTTTTCAATCTCCAGTTGTTCCTCCAGAAGCTCAATTAATGAGATCTCTTTCTCTGCCACCTCTTTTTTTCTTCCAAAAAATTCTGCATAAAAAAGTTCTGCTTTTTCAATCGAGTCAATTCTATGTCTCTGCTCTTGCCACGTAAAAATTAGTCCTTCTGGTATCAGCCATCTGTAGTTCACTTCATTTTCCAGTAGCACTTTGGTCAGAAATCGATATTCTCTTCTCATCTCTCTCACTCTTCTAGGTATTTGTTTTAAAACTACAATCTCTTTGTTTTTATATTTCAATGCTTTTTCTCTTGCCACTTGTAATATTTGTGTTCTGATGGATTTTTTAGTAAATCTAATATGTACTTCCTTTGGTAGTTTATTTCTCATCGCATATCTTGTATAAACTCGGTATATCTCATCTACTCCGTCCATCATTTTTTCCTCAGTAATTTCCAGAAGATCTGCCAATATTTCTATCATTATCCCAGCCAAGTTTTCTCCTTTTTCCTCTTCTATATTTTGAAATCTAAGATAAAATTCTGATCTTTCCATCTCCCACCTCAACATCCCATTTTTTTCTTGTTCTATCACTGTTAATCTAGTGTCAATATTTCCAATCTTCTCCTCTCTTTGTTTTCCTTCTTCCTCAATTTTTTGGAATCTCTCCTCATACTTTCCCATCATTTGTTTAAAATTTTCATCAGATTTCTCTATTTTTTTGTCCATGGTATCTATTTTTATCTTAATATCTTGAATTCCTTGCATAATCATCTGTAAATTTACTTTTTCTTGTTTCTTATCTTGCTTCAGCATTGTCTGAATTGAAAGTTGTCCTTCAAGTGGTGGGGAAGCAGAGGTAGAAGCAAAAACGCCGAATGGTTTTGGCTTCCTGCTCATTTTAATATTTCCAAGTCTTCAAGCTCTCTTTGACTTTAAATCCAGCTGGTATAGTAACCAAATATAGTCCAAAAAATCAAAAATAAAAAGAAAAAATCCGATAGTAAAAAGCCCAAAGCCAAAAAAGAAAAAAGGAAAAAGGAAAAAGAAAGGTCTTCAGGTTCTTCTAGACCCTAATCCAATTAAAATAGATGGAAGAAGCAAAGAAAGAGAAGAAAAAAGAAAAAACTCTGAGGCTTTTCCTTTGAAATAAAAAACAAAAATGCTAGAGTTAAAGTTAACCAAAAAGGCTGGCGAGTGGGAGTTTCAAAAGTATATATATATATATATATATATATATATATATATATATATATATATATATGCACTGTACACTGCACTTTATTTCTTTATCCAAGGCTCTTATTATGACTGTCTTCTCCAGCAACTTCAAAGCCAAGCCTCAAATGTTAAGATATTGATAAGAGTCCAAGAGAGCACCTGTAATAATATTTTACTGTATTCTCCCTCTATCTTATCACATTAAAATGTCCTTGAAAAGAAGTGCTTTTCTCCCCAATTCAAACAAAATATCTTCAAGCCTCTAGTTGGCAGTGTTACAGCATCTCTAAATACTCTTTCCCCCCCCAGCCAAAAGAAAGAATGTTTATAAAGAACTCAAACAAAAGAAAAAGATAGTCAAAGGGAGCCTCTATCCTAAAAAGAAAGTTAAAAAGATAAAAAATAAAAATCAAGTGAAAAATAAAAATATATATAAGAGAAAATTCAATCCGGTTACCTACAAAGTCACCTTAAAGTCCTCAAAGAAAATAAGAAAAAAAAAATCCAAGTCTCAATTTGACATCACTTAAACGCCGCTCAACCCAGGTTCAGTCAAAAGAAAAATAAAGTCACAGATTTCTTCTTTGTTCAGGATGTCCTTTCAAGTCTTAATCGATTTATAATACAAAAGAATTTCTCACCCAACCGATACACGCTCATTTAAATCCCTTTCTTTCCGGAGTTGTCCCGACTTCAGCAGCTTTAGAGGCTGCCTTTCTGCTTCCAGCAAAAGGGCTTCTCCCGGATCAAACCAGAGATTTTGCGATATCTCTGGGATCCTGGGACTGTGCCCTTCACAATCCCCGTCTCTACGGGACGGTTTAGGTCCGTTAGAACCGACCAGAGGCAAAAATATCAGCTGAGATCTCAGAGCCCCGAGATCGCAGCTGTAACACCGAGACGTAGCTCCGCCTTCTGATGGGTACTGATGAGAAAGTGATTAAAAAGTTATATGGTTATTTATTGGGAATTAAGCTAGAGGAAGAACAAGTTAAAGAAACTATGATTGCATGGGGGAAGAATTTTGGATATGGAATTGATTTAGAACAATGGCAAAAATTGTGGTCTCAAAATTATAAAATGACAATGTCAATAGCATATAAAGAAAACTTGTATAAGATGTTTTACAGGTGGCACCTCCCCCCGACAAGAATAGCAAGAATGTTCAAGAATAAATCGGAAAAATGTTGGAAATGTCATCAGATACCTGGCTCATACTATCATATGTGGTGGACTTGTGAGAATGCTAGAAAATATTGGACTAAAATTCACATGTGGTTGGAAAAAATGACAAAGAAACACATAGACTTGAAGCCAGAGATCTTTTTATTGGGAATTTTACCTGATATATATAATAAAGACTTGAAATATTTGATTGTAAATGTATTAACGGCGGCTAGGATTGTATTTGCTAAAAACTGGAAGAATGAGAAAATACCATTGCAGGAAGAAATTATTAAGAAAATATTGGAATGTGCTGAGATGAGTAGATTGACATTTGAAATTAGAGAACAAGAAGATAAACAATTTTATGCAATTTGGGGTTTTTTTTATCAATGGTTAGATGATAAAATAAAATAATAGAGCATTAATATTATATATATGAAGAGTTTTTAGGATTGATTTCTTATGATTATACGACAAATTATAGAATAAACTGTTTGAAGTATTGTTATCTCGCAAAGCATGAATGATTAAAAGTATAGTCAGAAAAAGATTTTTTTTTTTTTTTTTAGTAATATTAGAATATGGATTGACAATATGAGTGGTTATGCAATATAATTGTAATTGACGCTATAAAATGAATGCACAAAACTGATGAACCAACCGATACACCGGAAGTATATATGAGAGTAGATGTTTTTAATGTTTTGTATGTTTGTTTGTTTGTAGAAAATTAATAAAAACTTTAAAAAAAAAAAAAAGTGACATGACTGTTTTGCACACTTATGACTGTTGCAGCATCACGTGATCAAAATTCAGATGCTTGGCAACTGACTTGTATTTATGAGGCCACGTCCTAAGACCATGTGAACTGTTTTGTGTCCTGACAAACAAAGGCAATGGGGAAGCCAGAGTTACTTAACAACCATGTTAGTAACGAAAAAACTGCAATGATTCCTTTAACAATTGTAGCAAGAAAGGTCATTAAAAATGGGGCAAAACTCACTTAACAAATGTCTCATTTAGCAACAGAAATTTGGGGCTCAATTGTAGTTATAGGAACTACCTGAACTCTCTCGGGCAATAACAAATGTATCTTTTCACTATAAAGGCAATAAAGATAAATAGTATTTTTCAAAAATTCACAAGAAGCTATCTTAAACAGCTTCTCTTTCCTTCCTATAATTTCAGAAACCGGACAATAAAGGCTAGGTCCCACTGGCCGACGGACACAAAACGTATGCATGAAGGACACAGCGGATGAGCAAAATTTCAGGGGTGGCTCCATCCGTTGTCATCCGCTCCAAAAAGTGGCGAAAATTTGCATAAACAGAATGGAAAAGAACAGAAAAGAACGGATGGGGGTAGTACGTAGCGGGGATGTTAAATGGATGTTCATAGGAAGCCTAGCGGATGACAGCGGATGGAAGCGGATGACACATCTGAAGGGCTTCCAGGGGAGAATTGCGAAGGGGACGCATGGCGGAAGGGGCGGATGTGTAGCGGATGAAGCGGATGCATCATGGAAGCCTATAGGAAACAAAGGGGATGTTGCACAGATGTATATCGGATGCAAAGCGTTCACTGCGCATGCGGGGAGTATGAATTGCGTCAGCTCCGCGGATATAAAAGGATGCCGCACGCATGCAGTCAACATTCAGAGGAAAGACGTGCTGCCACATACATCTTCAAGGAACACCATGGTTCGTCAGTCAGGCAAGAAGAGGAAACCCATGCCGACTCGTTCCAGCCCTGGCAAGGAGGACAGAACCAGCATCCCACCCCCTGGCAATGACTCTGAACCTGCTGCTGGTGCTGGTGCTGCTACTGCTACTGCTGCTTCTGTGGTGGACCAGCCCCAAGGCCCTCAAAGCCCTGCTGCTGAAGGCCCTACTGCTCAAGCCCATCAAGGCCCTGGTGCTCAAGCCCCTGAAGGGCCTGCTGCTGAAGGCCCTGCCAGAGGGAGGAAGAGGCAAGGGAAGGAGAAGGGAGAGAGGAAACAGTACACCATTTCCGAGGAACATGAGGATGAGGTGCTGGAATGGCTGAGGGAGAACGAGTACCTCTGGAGAAAGGGCCACGGACTGTATCGCGACACCAAGAAGAAGCAGGCAGCTTGGAGAGACAAGGCAGAGAGCCTGGGCTACACTGCAGATGTCTCCTGGGATGGTGGAAGCACATGCACACCTGGTATGGCAAGCTACACCTCAAAAAATCCGGGCAGGCTGCTGTCAAGCTCACTGACCGCGAGATGTACGTCATGGCCAAGTGCAGTTTCCTGGAGGGTGAGATCCGCCACGGAGGAGCAGCCCCTCTGACACCCCTCTCCCACAGACAGCCCACAGACAGCCAGTCCTCTTCCAGCCAGGAGCCACCTACCCTGTCCAGGCAGGTGTCTTCAGAGGGCCCCACGACAGAGACCCCCCGACAGCTGCACTCCCCATGCCAGCAGACTTGGAGGATCCCCTGTCACAAATGGAGGAAGAAGCAGCAGCCACCAGAGACCAACCCACCTCCAGCTCCAGCTCCAGAGGATGCAGGCAGAGAGGCAGACTTGAGGGCCAGAACCACAGTGTCCTGCTGGAGATCAGGGACACAATGAAGACCAGCACAGAACTTCTCTCTCAGCTGGTCCACTTGGACAGAGCATCCTCAGGCCAGAACACCTTCATCACCTACGTGAGCCAGACCCTGAGGGATCTGCCCGAGGCCCAGTACGAGGTGATGGAGAAGATCACAGCACTTCTGCACAACCCTCCAGGCCCAGGTGAACCTGCTCCTACCCAGTCCAGGTCTGCTCCTCCACCCCAGGCGATGTCACAGCCCTTCCATGGCTTTCAACAGTCCCTCACCTACCAAGGCTATGACTACCAGGACTTCCCATAGCAAAAACAGACCTTCCCAGTCCAGGCCCAGGTTCCTCGGACGCCACAGACGCCACACCTCAGCCAGCTGCAGACCAGACAGCCCCACTACACTCCTCCTTCCTCCACCGCACAGCCAAGCCCGTCAACGGACAATCTGTCATCAGTATTGGGCCTCACATCTCAGGTACTTGATGATGGGCCTCTCTCAACCTCACGGGACTGAGTCAGCTCTCGGAGAGCTTCCTGAACACACCACCCCCTGTTGTACTCTCGGGGCCAAGCACCCCAATGGCGCCTCAGACCAGCACTCAAGCCACAGCCACCTCCACAGTCCCTGCCCGCTTAACAGCTGAGACCATGGACATGACTAAGAGTGACTGAGAATAGTGCCATAGACTGAGTTGTTTACTTGTTCACTTTATCTTTGCTTAAGACACTTTACTTGGTTCATTTTGCTTTTTTAATAAAGTCATATAGTTAACTTAACAAAGTTAATAAAGGTTATCTTTGCTTAACACAATTAAGTTTACTTGATTCATTTTGCTTATTTAATAGTCATAAAGGTTACTTAAGAAAGTTAATAAAGGTTATCTTTGCTTAAGACACTTGTTTCATTTTTTTACCTTAGTGAAGTGTTGGTGAAAACTTTGAAAAAATGGTTAAGCCTTTGCATGCTTGTGGGATAGATAAGGATAGTTGTGGGATAAATAAACCTCCAGTGCAACCATAGTGGGACTGTATGGTTCCCCATCCCAACTGCCACACATATGGACCTTTTTTATCAAGAACAATTTATTCATTGATCAACACATTTCAAATTAAACAAAGCTCTTTATTATTGCCCTGTTCATTGTAGGACCACTCAACATACATGGCACAATCTCATCAGTGTTATGCGACAGGCTCAAGGAAGCATCCATTAATCATCTATCATCCTGTCTTGCCACTCCACTGCTCCAGCTGGGGAGTTGCACTAGGTTGCACTGCTTCTTCCCTTCACGTGAAGCTCTGTTGGAGCCTTGTACATCCACAGTGTTTATCATGTTTCGTCCTTGCCTCCATTCACCAGGCTCCATGTCCCCATTCCCTTGTTGATGGTCCACAAGTCTGTTCTGCAACACTGGGTAGCGGGTGAGCATGAGATTGTGCAGGATGCCGCAAGCTTCCATGATCCTCCTCACGGTTTCTGGGCAATGCTGCATGGTGGTGAGAAGTACCTGGAACCTGTTGGCCAGGATGCCAAAGGTGTTCTCCACCACCCGTCTTGCCCTGGGCAGCCTGTAGTTGAAGATCCTCTCTTCACGGGTGAGGTATCTTGAACTGTACGGCTTCATGAGGTAGGTTCTGAGGGAGAAGGCGTCATCACCAATGATGAAGTAGGGCACATCTTGTGTGTCATTGGGTAGGGGGTCTGGATCTGGAAAACCCATGATGAGGTTGCGTTCCAGCCCATCCTTGAGGTCATTTGCGTTGTATACCTGGCCATCTGAAGCTGACCCGTTGCCTGAAGCATCGATGTACATGAACTTGTAGTCAGCATCGACCATGGCGAAGAGGATGATACTGAAGAAGCCCTTGTAGTTGAAATAAGTGGATCCTGAGTTGGCTGGAGCTTTGCAGGCCACATGTTTCCCATCTATGGCTCCAACGGTGTGGGGAAAGTTCCACCTCTTATACCACTCTTCTGCAAGTTTCCTCCAGCCTTGTTCAGTGGTGGGGCACTTGAGGAGCTCCTCCACGTATTCGATGATGGCCTGCACCACTTCTCTGACCACTTTGTTGATGCTGTTGTGTGGCACCCTCCACGCATACTGCATGTTTCTATATGTGGTTCCAGAGGCCAGGTGGCGCAGTCAGTGCCACCTTCAGTCCAGGGTCCAGGTTGGCATGGAAGTTGGTGCTAGACTTGGTCAACCTGGGTCTCAGACACTCTACAAGTTCATCAAACATGGCTGGTGGCATTCTCATGAAGTGATGGAATGTACGAGGGTCTTCATTCCTCAGCTCCACCATCAACTAGTCATAGAGTCCAAACACCATTCTTCTCACGATCCATCCTCGGACCCACACAGCTCTTGGACGTCTCCTTCTTCTCCTTCTGTATAAAAGGTGAAACAGTCTGAACAGGTTTTGGTTCTGGTGATGAATGATCGCAGCTACCATACAGACTGTATCATGATCCATGGTGGAGAACAATGGATGATGTGGAAGACCAAGACCAAGGGTGAAGAGGTCTGTACACCACAGCTGCTGGACTCATACTGAGATCCAGATGATTTCCTCCCCCTTTTTATAGGAAATATCAGTTGTCCGCTAGGTGTCCTACATACTCTAGACATACTCCAGACATCCTAAATATCCGAGATACATCCCAGATACAAACGTTTTGTCCGTTTTGAATACTTTTCTACGAGATGCATACGCTTACATCCTTTCTATTTCCGTGCTACTAACGCTGTGTAGACGTTCCGTGTACCTTTTGTTTCCTCCCTCTTTCCGTTTGCAGCTGCAGCGGATGTGAGTTGAGGGGATGGCCAAAGGATGCAGAGAGGATACAGCAGATGTTTAACGGATTATAACGGACATAGAACGTTTGTTGCCCGTATATGTCACGGATGTACATCGTACGCGGTGGAAAGTTCATCCGCTCACAAAGTTTTGTGCAGCTCAAAACTTCTTGCGTGGATGAAATCTCAGTGGATGGATGCTACAGGGATAGAGCGTATGAAGCACGTATGCAGTGAGTACACAATGGATGCATAGCGTTTTCCAATGGATGGCAAGCTTTTTTTAATGTTTTACATCCTCTTTGCATCCGTTAGTGCAGTGGGACAGGGGCTTAAATTACTTCTGATCAGTCATTTCTTTACAAAAACACAAGACTCAACATTTCATTACCAATGCTAATATTCAATGTAGAACTGCAGCTACTTTACAGAAGTAATAATATATTCTTTTTAAAAGCAGACTATACAACTTTGAATATTTCCTTTTCTATTGCTTACTGGCCTTTTTATAAGATTTTAGATGGCATATCAAAATGAAATATTCAGCCAAAATAATTGGTCTCCACATAACGTTACAATTACTTTATGAATTCTATGGTAAATTATGATCAGTTGGAGCTACACACTTTTAACAATGTAATTCTATTCATGCTTTCTCATAACTGAGATCCCACAAGTCATTGTGGCTTACACACTAATTAATTGTGTTTAGTGTTGAGGTATTATAGAGTTAAAACATCAACATGAAAAGCTTCAAAAGGAGGCTTTCTAAAACAATCCACTGACTACTTTTCAACTTTTGTATACAACCACGCAGAGATGAATTTTTCAAAACAAGGAAATGAAAATTGGCCATGCTGTGTCAAATTCTTTGAAGTGTGAGAGAAATTGAATACTTTATAATATTATAAAAACCCAAGATAGGAAAAACAAATCTTTCACTCTTAATAAATATTTTTGTCATGTTTTTCAAATGAAATATATAGGTTGATTGATTCAAATATTTGATTTAGAAACAGTTCTTTTCTAAGTGATACATTGAATGTTAAAATGTGTTTGTGAACAGAGGAGAAGGAAGCAATTTATTTGATTGGCCAAGCTTTATGGAGAAAATGAAATATATAAATAAATCCTAAACTGACAATTTCACTTTCATTAATTTTTTCTTCTGCTAAAATAAGCAGAGAACAAACCAAAAAGGGAAACAGGGCCTAAACTGGACTGGATGACACATCAGAGACAACTACAACATGCTGGTTTGAGAAAATCAGATATCATAATTAAAGGCAAGAGAATAGGACATTGTTTATTAAGCAGATATTTATTTTGCTCTTGCGTGGAACTGATCGCCAGACTCCTGGTTTTGACTAGAAAATAGCTAAAGTAATGATGTTGTTCTTAAAGAAGCAAAACATTAAAAACATGTTATAGGCAACAAGGTATTTTCATTGTTATTGAAATGTTCGAGTATATGATAATGTATATGCATAACATTCACAGAAATATTACCATTAGAATAACAGAATACCAGAATTGGAAGGGATCTTGGAGGTCTTCTAGTCCAACCCACTACTCAAACAGGAGACTCTCTACCATTCCAGACAAGTGGCTTCTTAAAAGCCTCCAGTGATGAAACACCCACAATTTCTGAAGGCAAGCTGTTCCATTGGTTAATTATTGTCAGTTAGGAAATTTCTCTTTAATTCTATTTCTTCTCTCCTTGATTAGTTTCCATAGTTTGCCTTGCCTTCTGGTGCTTTAGAAAATAGGTTGACACCATCACCCCTTCTTTGTTGCAGCCCAGTGGTGGAATTCATTTTTTTTAAATTACCGGTTCTGTGGGCGTGGCTTGGTTTGGTGGGCATGGCTTGGTGGACATGGCAGGGGAAGGATACTTCAAAATCTCCATTCCCACCCCACTCCAGGGGAAGGATATTGCAAAATCCTCATTCCCTCCCCACCCCACTAATCTGCTTTCCACCTCCGTTCTCCTGAGCAGGGCAACCAAAGAAGACCCAGTCAATCAGCTGGGACTCAGGAGGCAGAGAAGAGATGGGGGCAGGGCCAGTCAGAGGTAGCATTTGCCGGTTCTCTGAACTACTCAAAATTTCCGCTACCAGTTCTCCAGAACTGGTCAGAACCTGCTGAATACCACCTCTGTCGCAGCCCGTCAAATATTGGAACACTACTAATGTCATCCTGGCCATTTTTTCTCTAGACTAGACATACCCAATTCCTGCATTCTTTGTATATTTTAGCCTCTGCCCCTCTAATTATGTTGCTCTTTTCTGCACTCAACATCTTTTTTATAACATGGTGACCAAAAACTGTATGTAGTATTCTTACTAAGGATTTATAAAGCACTAGTACCCCACGTGATCTTGATTCTATCCTTCTGTTAATGCAGCCTAGGATTGCATTGGCTTTTTTGACTGCCGCTGAACACTGCTGGCTCATATTTAAATGATTGTCCACTAGGACTCCAAGATCCCTCTCACAGTTACTGCTATTGAGCCAGGTTTCACCTAATCTATACCTGTACATTTGGTTTTTCTTGTCTAGTACTTTTCCTAAAAATTTCCTAAAATGAAAATTACTTTTCATCTGATGAATTTCAGAAACAAGAAAAACGAGAATGAGAGTGATATTAGAGCAAATAAGAACACATGAAAATGAAGGACAGATAGCCCTCACCTTACTACGATTGGGACTAGAATTTTTGCCAGTAAGCGAGATGGTTAAGTTATCTGATTTTACAGCCTTTTTTGCTGAAGTCATAAAGTGAATCACATGGTCTTTAAACGAAGTTGGCTTTCTTCATTGATTTTGCATGTTGGAAAACAGCTGGGAAGGTCACAAATGGCCCCAGCAGTGACCCCAGGGCCCTGCAACTTTACATGCCAGTTATCAAAGTCCGAATGTAGATCATGTGACTATAGAGACACTGCAATTAATGTTAAGTGCAAAGAGTGAACTTTTTTCAGCATGGTCATAACTTAGAAGGATCACTAAATGAATGGAAGTAAGTCAAGGACTTACATAAGACTGTGCTAGGAAAGAAGCAAAAAGGCAATGCTTGAAAGTTTCCAATTTTTCATGTTTCCTCCAAAGTTAAAACTCTTTCCTTCATACAGAATCAGAGGTGGTATTCAGCAGGTTCTGACCAGTTCTGGAGAACCGGTAGTGGAAATTTTGAGTAATTCAGAGAACTGGCAAATACCACTTCTGACTGGAGATTTTACAGTATCCTTCCCCTGTCACACTCACCAAACCACGCCCACAGAACTAGTAGTAAAAAAATTTGAATCCCACCACTGTATACAGATGAAACTCAAAAAATTAGAATATCGTGCAAAAGTTCATTTATTTCAGGAATGCAACTTAAGCCCATGTCACACTGAACCAATGGATGCAAAGAGGATGTAAAACGGACAAAAAAGCTTGCCATCCGTTGGAAAACGCGATGTACTCACTGCCTCCATTTTGCTTCCTCTCTATCCGTCCAGCATCCATTTATTGACGTTTCATCCGCTCCGAAAGTTTTGGGCTGTCAAAACTTTTGCGCGGAAAATGTATCCAGTTCGTCCGTTCTGCATCCGCTACGCATCCGCTACGCATCCGCTATATCCGCTAGGCATCCGCTGCACATCCGCGCAACTCGCATCCGCTCAGACGCAGGGAGGAAGCGGAACGGATGCAGAACGGATGCAGCACGGAAACAAAGCATTTAAAACGGAAAAAACGTTCGCAGAGGGGACCTATCTCGGATATTAAGGATGTCTACAGGATGCCTAGAGTATGCCTAGTGGAAAACCTATATCTCTATAAAAAGGGGGAGCAACTCATCTGCATCTCACTTTCAGAACAGCAGCCCAGCGGTGCAGACCTCTGCAGCCTTCGTCTGGCTCTTCCTCTTCCACAGCATCCAGTCATGTCCACCGTGGATTGTAACAAAGTCCTTTCGGCAGCCACCATCCTTCTGCAACAGTGCGAAGCCATCTGCAGGCTCTGTGAACACTACTGCGAGAAGAAAAAAAGGCAGCCAAAAAGAGTCTGGGTCTGAAGATGGTTCACCAGAAGAGCAGAGGACGGGCTGTACAACAAGCTGATGGTGGAGCTCAGGAACGAAGACACTTGGGCGTTCCAGAACTTCATGAGGATGCCTCCAGCCATGTTTGACGAAGTTGTGCAGCGCCTGACACCCAGGTTGACCAAGCAGAGCACCAGCTTCCGCCCCAGCCTGGAACCTGGGCTCAAGGTGGCACTCGCTCTGCGCCACCTGGCCTCAGGGACCTCTTACAGGAGCATGCAGTACGGCTGGAGGGTGCCATCCAACACCATCAGCATTGTGGTCAGAGAAGTGATGCAGGCCATCATCGAAGAATACAAGGAGGAACTCCTCAGTACCCCTCCACTGAAGAAGGATGGAAGAAAGTTGCAGAGCAGTGGTATCATAAGTAGAACTTCCCACACACCGTTGGAGCCATAGATGGCAAGCACATGGCCTGCAAAGCTCCAGTCAAGTCAGGGTCCACTTATTTCAACTCCAAGGGCTTCATCAGCATCATCCTCTTCGCCATGGTCGATGCTGACTACAAGTTCATGTACATTGATGCTTCAGGCAACGGCTCATCTTCAGATGCCCAGGTATACGCCAGTCACCTCAAGGAGCTGGAACGCAACCTCATCCTGGGCTTCCCAGGTCCAGACCCCCTGCCCAACGACACACAAGATGTGCCCTATTTCATCGTGGGGGATGACACCTTCTCCCTCAGAACCTACCTCATGAAGCCCTACACCTCCAAACTCCTCACCCATGAAGAGAGGATCTTCAACTACAGGCTGTCCAGGGCAAGGCGGGTGGTGGAGAACGCCTTTGGCATCCTGGCCAACAGGTTCCAGGTACTTCTCACCACCATGCAGCATTGCCCAGAAACTGTGAGGAACATGGAAGCTTGCTGCATCCTGCACAATCTCATGCGCACCCGCTACCCAGTCTTGCAGAACAGGCTCGTGGACCTCCAACAAGGCAATGGGGACATGGAGCCTGGGGAATGGAGGCAAGGGCAAAACCTGATCGACACTGAGGATGTGCCAGGCCCCAACAGAGCCTCACATGAAGTGAAGAAGCAGCGCAACCTCCTGAGACACTGGTGCAACTCCCCAGCTGGAGCAGTGGAGTGACAAGACAGGATGGTAGATGCTTAATGGATGCTTCCTTCAGCCTGTCTCATCACACGGATGAGATTGGGCCATGTATGTTTGGTTGGCCTACAATGAACAGGGCGTTTAATAAAGAGTTGTGTTTATGTTGACATGTGTGGATAATTATTACATTATTATTGATAATAAAGGGCCATAGGTGTGGCACCTGGGAGGGTGGACCATACAGTCCCACTATGCTTGCACTGGAGGTTTATCTATCCCACTGCTATCCTAACCCATCCCACAGCTATTACCCATTCCACAGGTATCCTAACCCACCCCACTGCTATCCTTACCCATCCCACAAGCATGCAAAGGCTTAAACCATTTCTAAAAGTTTCCACCAAGACTTTATTAAAAAAAACAAATGAAGCAAGTGTGTGAATCATAAATAGACTTTATTAACAA
The DNA here is from genome assembly GCA_015471245.1 of Laticauda colubrina. NCBI lineage: Eukaryota > Metazoa > Chordata > Lepidosauria > Squamata > Elapidae > Laticauda > Laticauda colubrina. The sequence goes on from BLBF01000020.1 coordinate 46,147,022, forward strand.
CAAGCTATAAAACAAAAATGAGTCTCTGGCACTCCTCTTGGTCGCTCAGTCTCAGGGGTGAAGGGTCCAGGTGCTGTGGAGGTGGCTGGTGCTGGAGTACTTTTCATCAGCTCCTCCAGAAGCAGAAGCAGCAGAAGCCCCAGCCCCAGAAGAGCGAGCCCGTGCTGCAGAAGCCCCAGCAGAACCAGAGTGAGGGCCAGGGGGCGGGATGGTAGCCCTGTCCCTCTTGCAAGGGCTGGCAGAAGATGGCTGAGGTTTGCTGTGCTTCAGCATGGTTGTGGGGTTGCTGGCTGGCAGGGAGGCTGGCAGGAACCAAGGCTGGCAGCAAGGCTGGCAGCAAGGCTGGCAGGCAGGCAGGCAGGCACCAAGGCTGGCAGGAAGGGTTGCAGGCAGGCTGGCAGGCACCAAGGCTGGCTGGAAGGCTGGCAGACAGGCAGGCACCAAGGCTGGCAGGCAGACATGAACCAAGGCTGGCAGGAAGGCAGGCAGGAAGGCAGGCAGCAAGGCTGGCACCAAGGCTGGCAGCAGGCAGGCTGGCATCAAGGCTGGCACTAAGGCTGGCAGGGGGGAGGCACCAAGGCTGGCAGGAAGGCTGGCAGGCAGGCAGGCACCAAGGCTGGCAGGCAGACATGAACCAAGACTGGCAGGAAGGCAGGCAGCAAGGCTGGCTGGCAGGCAGACCGGCTGGCAGCAAGGCTTGCAGGCAGGCTTGCAGGCAGGCTGGCACCAAGGCTGGCACCAAGGCTTGCAGGCAGACATGCAGGCAGGGCAGGCAAGGCAGCCAATCTGTCCGGCAGCAGGTCTTTCCTCTGAATGGCGACCTGCTTCCGAGCTGCTTCCGTTATATCTGCGGGGCTGACGCAATGCATCCTCCCCGCATGCGCAATTAACGCCAGGCATCCATTAGGCTTCCGCTGTGCATCCGCAGTGAATCCGCTTCATCCGTTCCGCGTCCGCTCTGCATCCGCTCTTTCCGTTCCGCGTCCGCTTTGCTGAGGTCCCCGGAAGCCTAGCGGATGTGCCATCCGCTCTCATCCGCTTCCATCTGCTAGGCTTCTGTTCCGCATCCGCTTTCCATCCGCCCTGCATCCTCCCCGCGTCTGTGTTATCCGCTCTGGTTATGCAAATTTTTGCCCCTTTTGAGAGTGGAAAACAACGGATGGAACATTTTGCTCGTCCGTTGTGTCCTTTTTGCATCCGTTGGGCAGTGTGACATGGGCTTTAAAAGGTGAAACTAATATATGAGATAGACTCATAGCATGCAAAGCAAGATAGTCCAAGCCATGATTTGTCATAATTGTGATGATTATGGCTTACAGCTCATGAAAACCCCAAATCCACAATCTCAAAATTAGAATATCGTGAAAAGGTTCAATATTCTAGGCTCAAAGTGTCCCACTCTAATCAGCTAATTAAGCCATAACACCTGCAAAGGGCTCCTGGGTCTTTAAATGGTCTATCAGTCTGGTTCACAATCATGGGATCACAATCATGGAAAGACTGCTGACCCAACAGTTGTGAAGAAAATCATCACTGACACCCTCCATAAGGAGGGAAAGCCTCAAAAGGTAATTGCAAAAGAAGTTGGATGCAGGGATGACTGCAGCCTGGAGAGGATTGTCAGGAAAAGGCCATTCAAAAGTGTTGGGGACTTTCACAAGGAGTGAACTGAGGCTGGAGTCAGTGCATCAAGAGCCACCACACATAGAAGGATCCTGGACATGGGCTTCCTCTTGTCAAGCCACTCCTGAACAACAAACAATGTCAGAAGCGTCTTACCTGGGCTAAGAAAAAACAGAACTGCTCTGTTGCTCAGTGGTCCAAAGTCCTCTTTTCTTAGGAGAGCAACTTTTGCATCTCATTTGGAAACCAAGGACCCAGAGTCTGGAGGAAGAATGGAGAGGCACACACTGCAAGATGCTTGAAGTCCAGTGTGAAGTTTCCAGTCTGTATTGATTTGGGGAGCCATGTCATCTGCTGGTGTTGGTCTACTGTGCTTCATTAAGTCCAGGGTCAACATGGCCATCTACCAGGAGATTTTGGAGCACTTCATGCTTTCTTCCGCAGACAAGCTTTATGAGGATGCTGACTTCATTTTCCAACAGGACTTGGCATCTGCTCACACTGCCAAAAGCACCAAAATCTGGTTCAATGACAGTGGGATTCCTGTGCTTGATTGGCCAGCAAACTCGGCTGACTTGAACCCCAAAGAGAATCTATGGGGCATTGCCAAGAGAAAAATGAGAGACATGAGACCGAACAATGCAGAAGAGCTGAAGGCCGCTATTGAAGCATCCTGGTCTTCCATAACACCTCAGCAGTGCCACAGGCTGAAAGCTTCCATGTCACGCTGCAGTGAGACAGTAACTGCTGCAAAAGGGGCCCAAACCAAGTTCTGAGTACATATGCATGCTTATACTTTTCAGAGGTCCGAGTTTTCTATGTACAATCCTTGTTTTATTGATTGCATGTAATATTCTAATTTTCTGAGATTGTGGATTTGGGGTTTTCATGAGCCATTTCATCCCAATTATGACAAATCATGGCTTGAAATATCTTGCTTTGTATGTAATGAGTCTATCTCATATATTAGTTTCACCTTTTAAGCTGCATTAGTGAAATAAATGAACTTTTGCATGATATTCTAATTTTTCGAGTTTCACCTGTAGAATGGTGGGGGGGAAAGAAGAGAAACTAAGTAGGCAATTTTTATTATGAATGAAACCAAATACACTTTGAGTTGCTGTACTCAGATGGGAGATGACCTGGGATGGGCTCCTTATTTGGACAGGAGAAATCTCAGGAATACAGACTACACTTGGAAGTTTTAAAAAAAATCCAGGAAGAAAACAAGGCAATTTCTGTATTTCTACTCAAAACCAATATAATCATTTTTACATAAGCTCCAGAGTTTACATTAGATTCAAGAGGAATTTTATGAGATAAAAAGAGCCAACAAAGATGGAAGCATGCTTGTATGCATATTTCATCAATTACAATTTGGTTAATACTGTTTCATAGTCAGATATTCTAGGTTATACTACCAAGATATAATCATCAGGTAGCTTTCAAAATTTAACCTAAAATAGTCAAGGTTGCCTATCCTCCTTGTTTCTATTTTTCAGCTGCAATAAAGGTGGAGTTAATACTTTCTCAGTTCAACCTACCAACAAGGCTTTCCTTACTGACATTTAACTGCAGCTATAGACAACAGCAGCTGTCTATATTCTCATGACATTGCCTACATCTGATCCCTTGTTTTCAGTTAAGACATTCTCAAGTCATCCTTCAATGTGCCAAGGTTATTCCCCTTCATCCTGCCAAAATTTTGTCATGAATATAATCTGATATATGTTTCTCATATTCTGTCAGTGGTGCAATTAGATTACAATTAGGCCATAATATTCTCCTCTGGCCTATTGGCTGTTTTAGGCTAGGATGGGCACATTGCTGTTCATCACAAATATGAGCAGTATCAATTGTCAGCCTTATGCCTGTGTGTCACTAGATGGGGCAGCAAATATTTAGTCAATATATCCCAAGGTGCTTTTTCAGGAGGCAACTGGACTTCCTGTGTTTTGTTTTTTTTCTTCTTGAAGCTTCTTGGTTGAGAACCTCTTCAAAGAAAAACCATGAAGTCCAGTTTCCTCTTGAGAAAGCATGTTTGGGACAACCATGGCCTGTATGACTGAGAATCTCCATAGACATTATTAAGTCAATATAGTTTTCTGTAACTTCAAGGCTGGGTGGAATTCACTTTAAGCTGACATTGTGAAGCAGCCCAACATTTCTCTCTGTGAAATTTACCCCTATTTATTCATCAAGCCTTACCTGTCCCAGTGCTGGGTTTCACCAACTCAATGGAATACAGAGGGTGGCCATTTAAAGCAGAAACTGCTTTATTCCTTAAATAGCAGGGAACATGATGTTTAAAAGCAACTTAAATCTGCACAGAAAAAAAGACATTAGGGCAGCCTCATTCCCCCACAAGTCATTCAAGCACCCCGTTTTGAAAGAACCTTACTCCACACTGAAGCCCATAATGCACAATGGGGAAACTCCTTATTCGGGCTCCAAACAGTTCTGCGGGTCAAGTCTAAGAGCACCTGTGGGTTGTTTTGTTTTGTTGTTTGGACTAGTTAATCCTCCAACCCGAACAACGGGTAATATTTACATTTCTCAGTATGTGGTAGGCCTTGGCGGTCCGCCTAAGAATGTAGGTGCCGGAGTGAAAGGAGAATGGAGCCTCCTTCCCCGTTTCCCCCATCCCCACCTCCTAGCCTACAAGACACACCTGGGAAGGGAGCACGGAGGGAAGAAAAAGCGCTGACACAGCACTCCAAGCGGCTTTCCCCCCCCCACCCCCACCCCCCAGCTCCGGTGAAAACTGCTTAGCAACTTGGGCTGCCTGCCGTCGGCGGCTGCGGGCCCATCGCTGAGCACAGGCCCTTGACGCCCATTGCCTGCAGCCCCTAGCAACCAGGCCAGCCACTGACTGCTCAGCACGTTGCAGCCCCTTCGCCCCCCCCCCCCCCCACCCCCCCCCCCCCCCCCCCCCCCGTTGCCCCCCCGCGCCCCACACGCCCCCCCCTCCCCCCCACATAACCCCCCCCCCCCCGCCGCTCACTTCCCCTTCTTAGAAAGCGGGCGGCTTTTGAATGGCAGCCCTGGAACAGTTTCCGTGTGAACAAGGGCAGGCTTGCCACCCCCCCGCCCCGTCCCCTCTTTCTCTCGCTCTCTATACGCTGGAAGAAAACGAAAGCTACAGAGGACTGGAAAGGCGGGAACAAATCCGGGAGCGCTGCGTGGCTGTTCTCGTGACCAGCCAGAAAGCCATGGCAACAAGCAGAACTGGAGGGAAGGCCGAGCCTGGAAAGGCCGCGCTCTTCGCTTTGTGACAGCTTTGAAATTTACTCGCTCAGGAGGACATGAGGCAGCAACGCAGTAAAAGACGCACATATACGCACACACATACACACTTTCCTAACTGTGTGCCAGCCGGGCTGTAGTGATACAATTTAAGAGCTGTGCAAAGTGCCTTCAAGAAAGAGAAAAAGGTTAGACTGAACTCAAAACTTTCAGGAAAGGAGAGGGAGAGAGAGCTGCAGGAAATTCAGAACAAAACTGACCCAAGCCACCTCAAAGGCTTCGCTTAAAAGGGTCGAGGGACACCACAGACTTTCAGAAAGTTTCCAGCAATCTCGCCGTTGCGGGGCAGAATTCAAGAAAAAGAGAGAAAATGGCAGAAGCTTTGCAATAAGAAAAGGCAATCAACAGGGCTTCTACCGTTTACTGTTTTTAAAAGGGGCAACCTTGGAAAGGTAGTGCATGGGGTTGCCCCAACCATTTCCCCATGCAATGAGAAACTTCTGGCATGATGCTTCTAAATGTTACAAAATATTATGTGACACGAGGTCTTTGCGATTGTCTTTACATATGTATAAAATACAGCATAGGTATACCTCTTCCACAAGCCACTAACACAGCCCTTAATCAGACATCATTTCTCCCTTCAAAAAGTATAGAAGATTTGGCTTCTGCCAACTCACAGTTTATTCATCCTTTGTCTGATTCTGCTTCAGATTTAACTATAAACTCAGTCCAAACAATTTCTTTAGAGTAGGATATGCATACATGATCCTTCTACATTCCCCTAGGTGTTAACAGTCTTTTAACAGTTAATTTAACAGTATTTAAATTATAAATACCCTATATCTCCCTAAACCTTTGGATCACCATTGGATAACAAAAATGCTATCACAATCCATTGGATAACAAAAATGGCTGCTCCACATCTATATGTTGGAAACTGAGAATTCCCACAAACAGCTGAAGCAAAAAATCTTCATTTTGGAAGAAGAATCGTTTACTGATCTTTTGCACAAATATACAAACTGCACAAAGTCACCTCAATGTATTAATTAATTGCATCACTATATTTAAAAAAAACAAATAAAAAACAAATCTCCTTCAAATCAAGCTTGAACCTTATGAATACATTGATACAACGTTCATGGCAACTTTGGAAGTATCTGACATTGTTTTCTTCCAGAATGCTTTTCAACTTCCCAGCTGAGTCTAAAGTCCTGAAATTCCCTGTCCCAAAGCAATATTCCATAAGAAGGCTCACTAAAGTCAATTTCAGCTTGAAGGACATTTCTTGATACTATATTGTATATAGACAATGGTTACAGCCAAACCCCTTAATTATGGAAGAAAAAAAATCCAAAATCTTATTGTGCAAGCTTTCACCTTTGTTAGAAGTTTTAAAGGAAAATATTTTTTTATGGTAGCGCAAATGGGTAGAAGTAAAGAAGTCTACAGCGCACATGTTTTATCCAGAAAATTTAAAATTAACATGTTTCAAAGTAGACATGATATAATGAATAAATAAGATAAGGCAGGTTCTTACATGATGAGATTGATGGCAATCATTTTTAAAGCTTGTTGTTTGTTACTGTGAAGAAAAATATAAAGTATATTGCATTACAATTAATGCTTGAAGTAACTTCATCAGAATAAATGTTTGCCATTTGGGAAACTGGGAAAAATGTAATACATTTAACATATTATTTCTAAAAAGTAATGTTTTCATGGAGAGCAAATTTGAAGAATAATCTGCAAACTTTGAAAAAATTTGGCATTGTGTTTATTCCAGTTGCTGCAATTAAAATGTCATACTTGATAATTTGTGTATTGTGCATTATTACATTATATATTGTGTGTATATATATATACATATATATATATTTGTTTTTTTAAAGTTTTTGCGGGTACTTACATGTGTGCTGTTCAGCTTCCTTCGGGTATTATCCCACGTCATTGTAGTGCTTTTAAAGTTGTAGCAACGTTTCAGCAGAATCTCATCTGCCATCATCAGGCTTCTGTATGGAGTTTGTATGTGGGTCAGGGTCTCACAGCCGTTGGTTTTAAATTTGAGGCTAGCCTATCCTGATTGGTTGGGAGTCTTGGTCTGTGTTTATTGGACTTGGAGTTTGTTTGATTGGTGTTTCTGGTTTCTTCTGTCTGTTTTGTGGCTTTGATTGGCTGGCAACACTCTGTTCCTGTATTGGAGGCTTTCAGTGCAGCTTGGCTTCATGTGAAAGGACGGCTGTTATCTATTAGGAAGCTAGGTTTCATCTGGGTGCCTGGTGGGGGGGGGGTATTTGAGCTGGAGGCATCAGAGGGAGTCTGTTTGTGCCCAGGTGTTTGCCTGGCTTGTGGGGTGGAGATCTTTCTATTTGAGAGTGCAGGCTTCCAAATGATTGACAATCTGGTGGAATCATCTCTTCTATTCATGCTTTCAGGTCTTTTTTCAATCTCTATGGCTTCTCTGATGATTCTGTGGCTGGGGTTTTCTATAGTGGCTAGGGTTTTGGTGCCATTGAAGTTGATGTTGTGACCTGTGGTTTTCATGTGTTGGACTAGTGAGGAGGTGTATTCCAGCTTTTTTACTGCATTTTTGTGTTCATCCAGGCAGGTACTTATTCTTCTATTGGTCTGTCCAATGTATGTGGCCGGGCATGATGCACAGGGAACTTCGTATATGCCTTGGTTTTCCAGGTCACTTTTGTCTTTGGCGTTTTTAAGGATGGCTGCTATTTTTTTGTCTGTTTTGAAGGCAGTCTTGATGTGATGCCTGTGTAGTATCTTACTGATTTTATCTGTAGTACCTCTTATGTAGGGCAGGACAGCTGTTTCATAGGTCTGTTGATCTTCTAGGTCTCTGTTATGTCTTGGTGTGTTTTTGTGGATCAAGCTGGTGATTTTGTTTTTGTGGAAGCCGTTGGCTGTCAATACTTTAGTCAGGGTGCATAGTTCAGTCTTTATATGTGTCTTGTCTGCCAGGCGTTTG
>BLBF01000020.1:46164876-46210938 GCA_015471245.1 Laticauda colubrina
AGAGAGGAGAGAATATAAAGACAATTATTAATCATTAAACAATTTCAAAACAATACACTCCTAAGGCTTATCAGGATACTTGGAACGAAATGCTTTGATCAACTTAGGGGCATTAACGTCGGTCTCATTAACCCATTCGGCTTGTGAAGAAGGGAAATGTTTCCAGGCTACAAGATACTGGAGTCGACCCCTCCATTTGCGAGAATCCAGAATTTCTTTAACTTCAAAATGTTGTTCGCCTTCAATCAATATTGGTATGGGAGAGTCAGTCTGAATGGGCCTTAGGTCAGAAGTACGCTCAGGTTTTATCAAACGAACATGGAAAACCGGATGAATTCGTCGAAGAGTTTTTGGTAAGTTCAGCTGGACCGTTACAGGATTTATAATCCGTTCAATTGTGAATGGACCAACGTATTTCGGACCAAGCTTCTTTGACTTTTGAGTGGTCTGCAGGTATCTGGTGGACAGGAAAACCTTGTCGCCCACTTTATATTCCTTCTGTGGGGATCTTTTCTTGTCAGCAAATTTCTTATGAGCTTGATGGGCCTCATCTAATGCTTTGCGTGTCACTGGCCAGTTAAGTTGGAGTTGAGTTATCCATTCATCCAACGAATGGATATTTGGCTTTTCACGAGGAAGTTGAGGTATGGGAACGAAATCTTGTCCCGAAGCCACTTTAAATGGAGTAAATCCAGTACTGCTGTGTATGGAGTTGTTGTATGCCACTTCAGCAAATGGTAGTAATTCGGACCAGTTATCTTGTTGATAGTTTATGTAACATCTGAGATATTGTTCTAATACTGAGTTAGTCCTCTCACAAGCCCCATTGGTTTGGGGGTGGTGGGCAGAGCTTAGCCCCTGAGAGGAGCCTATTAACTTCAGGAACTCTTTCCAAACATTTGAAGTAAACTGGACCCCTCTGTCAGAGATTATGCGTTCCAGGACGCCATGTAACCTGTAGATATGTGATATAAATAGTTTAGCCAGCGTCTTAGCAGATGGAATCTTGGAACAAGGTATGCAATGTACTTGTTTGGAAAACAAATCAGTCACTACCCAGATGACCATGTTTCCACCACTTTCGGGTAGTTCTACTATAAAGTCCATAGAGATTTCCTTCCAAGGAGTCGTTGGTCTAGCTACATTTTGTAACAATCCTACTGGCTTACCAGGAGGTCTCTTTGCCGAAGCACAAATCGGACAGCTAGCTACGTAAATTTCAATGTCCTTTTTTAAAGTAGGCCACCAGAATTGCCGCTTGACTAGATGTAAGGTCTTCACAAATCTGAAATGGCCAGCTGCTTTAGAATCATGAGCCTGTTGTAGTATTTGGCTCCTCAATACTTGTGGCACATACAACTTGGCCCCCACCCAAGCCAAACCATCTCTAATTGTATAGTCACTTGAATGAGCCAGGAACCATTCGTCCAGTTTTAAAGCTTCTTTTAATTGTTCGGTAAGGTCATTTGCTAAAACCACTTCTTGGTTCTTCCTTTGGGCTCTGGTAACCACTGGGGCAGCTAGGTGTTTGGCTGAGACAATTGGGCTTATCACCTCCTGACGCATACTATTATATTGAGGTAGTCTAGAGAGAGCATCCGCCATGAAATTCTTCCCGCCCGGAATGTACTTCAATGAAAAATTGAATCGCTTGAAATACTGGGCCCACCGAACTTGTTTAGGGGACAGCTTCCGGGGTGTTTTTAAGGCTTCCAGATTCTTATGATCAGTCCATACCTCAAACGGGTGTTTTGCTCCTTCCAGGAAATGTCTCCAGGTCAACAAGGCCCAATGAACTGCAAAAGCTTCTTTCTCCCAGATGGCCCATCTTCTCTCTGTTTCAGACAGTTTACGGGAGGTATACGCACAAGGCTGTAAGGTCCCTTTCTCGTTGATTTGCAGTAATACCGCTCCAATAGCTACATCATTTGCATCAGCTTGAATCACAAAAGGAGTGTCCATATCCGGGTGTTTCAGCACTGGTTCTGCAGCAAATAGTCGTTTTAGCTTTTCAAAAGCGGCTTGGCACTCCATGGACCACTCCAGCGGCTTTCCTGGCCTCGGCTTCACCTCTCCTTTTGTTTTTAAGAGATTGGTGATGGGCATTGCTATCTTAGCAAACGTCGGGATGAATTGCCGATAAAAATTTGCAAATCCCAAAAAGCTTTGAAATTGTCTTCTAGTGCGTGGTGGAGCCCACTCCAGAACGGCACGCACCTTCTCTGGATCCATCTCTATGCCTTCAGATGAAATGCGATATCCCAAATAGTCAATTTTGTCTTGGTGGAATTCACACTTTGACAATTTAGCATACAACTTAGCGGCACACAGTTTCTGTGAAACCGACTGCACTAACTTCACATGTTCATCCAGGGTCTCTGTGTAGATAAGGATATCATCAAGATAAACCAAAACCCCCCTGTATAAATGTTCATGTAACACTTGATTGATCATTTGCATGAATACAGCTGGGGCTCCTTGTAAACCAAAAGGAAGAACGTTGAATTGGAAACATCCCATCGGGCAGTTAAAAGCGGTCTTCCACTCATCCCCTTCCTTAATTCGAATCTGGTAGTAAGCTTCTCTCAAATCCAATTTGGTGAAGATCTTTCCCTTCGCTAAATGGGCCAACATGTCCTTCATCAAAGGAAGGGGGTACACGTTTTCCACAGAAATAGCGTTCAAATTTCTGTAATCCACCACCAAGCATTTGGAACCATCTTTCTTTTCACGGAACAACACTGGGGTCGCTACCGGGGGTCTAGCGGGTTGAATAAAACCACGTTCCAAATTTTTATCAATAAACAATCTTAGCTCTTTCAATTCCCGTGGGGTCATTGAGTACAATTTTGGTTTCGGGAGTTTCACCCCGGGCAAAATCTCAATAGCACAGTCTGTTGGTCGGTGAGGCGGAAGCTCATCCGAGGCCCTCTCACTGAACACTTCTTTTAAATCCCAATACTCTTTAGGAATTTTCTCCTCATCTTTTATGGACTCAGTACTTGTGGAAGCTATTTCAATTAGGGCCCCAGGCTTCGGCTGCGATCTGGCCCCTCCTCCCAGTCGCTGCTTTGTGCGTATGTGCAACAACCCCTTTCTCCAGTTAACCTGGGGGTTCCATTTCCAGAGCCAGGGAAATCCCAGTATTAATGGTTGCTCCATTCCAGGGACCACAATAAACCGCAGAGTCTCATCATGCTCTCCCATGATCATTTCTATAGGTTCCGTGACATAACGTGCAGGGCAACCTCCAGCCACTGATCCATCTAATTGGCAAAAGGAAATGGGCATCTTCAAAGGTTTTAACTTTAGGCCCATTTTCTTCACTACTTCCGTGTTTATTATACACCTTGTGCACCCAGAATCTAACAGGGCTAGCATTTCCCCTTCGACCCCTGAATTGGGTACTCTCAACTTCACCGGAATGGTCATAGGGCCCACACTTGGACTTACCAGGAAGTCGTCTTCCGAGTCAGAAACCTCCTCCTCAGGGGTCACTGGGGCTTCTGATTCTTCTGCTGCGGGACGGGCGACCTCTGCTGTCTCTCTCGTCTTTAGTGCTGTTTCGCGAGGCTTCGCTGGGGATTTTTCAGGTTTCTTTCCTTCCTTGGGCGCCCCCTTTGGCTCCAACTTGACTCTGCAGTTCACAGCCCGGTGACCTTCTTTCCCGCATCGAAAGCAGGCTGAGGGGTTGGGTCTTGCCGCCACTCCTCCCCTCTGAGGTTTAGGAGCCTCTTGAGGGAGCGAGGGGGAAAACTTGCTCCACCCATAACCTCCCCGCCGTTTACTTCGGATTAAATCAATTTCCACTTCTTCTGCCAACAGGTACCACATCTGCAAGTTATTGGGGTCTCTTCTAGCGGTGCATCTCTGGTACACATCTTCATTTAAACCATCTTTAAACAGTTCTATCAGAGCTTCTTGGGGCCAGCCTCGGAAATGGCCTGCTAACTGCCTAAATTCTTGAGTGTAATCAGCCACAGACCTCCGCCCCTGTCTTATGGTTTTCATCCTAATTCGGACCTTGCGCTCCGCCAGTGGGTCCTCAAACCTAGCCCGCAGTGCAGCCATAAATAGGTTATAATTCAGCAACTGAGGAGCATTATCATTATGCAAAGTCACCATCCACTCTGCCGCTATTCCCTCCAGAGCCCTGGTAACACACCTCACTTTGGCTGCTTCTGAGGGAAAATCCTCCCCATACTCCTCCATATGGCTCCATACTTGAGCTAAGAAAAATCCCAAGGCTTTGGGATCCCCTCCGTATTTTACTTCTAACGGAGGTAGCCTAGGAGCTCTACGCCTTCTAGGAGTCACACCTCCCGCCGAAGGCCCCGGGGCTGCTGCTGGATCGGGTTGATTTATGGGAGAGGGAGTTGCTCTGCTTCTTCTGGCTGGGGCTGCCTCCCCTCCCCCTTCATACCTTTGTGGAGCTTGAGGTTGTTCAAAGGCTTCATTCAGGAGTTTCCTGGCTTGATCCAGCAAGAGTTCCCTCTTTTCCTTCTCTTGCCAAAGCTCCTCTGTTCCATGCCGATGGGTAGTTGTGACCCCAGGGGGGGGGGTCCTTCTCCGGATCTTTCCAACCAACTCCCACCGACCATCTGGGCTTCACAGCTGGATCCTCTTCCAGAGGATCTGCTAGCGATTGGGCTTCCTGCACCAGCAAAGAATCTTGGCCTCCAATGGCTCCCAGATCCTCCTGGTCACTATTTGAAGATGACATGATGTCCAGGCCCCCTCAGAAGAAAATTGGGTATTCTCTCCGGGTGGGCCGGTGGAATGAGATTCAGAATAATGTCAGGCGGAGCTCCATTCAAAATCCAGGAAAGAAATACTTAGACTCTTTAGTTTAGAGAAAAGATATCTTTTACTGAAAGTGAAGTGGTAGCAACCAAAGAATTCTGAATCTGAGAATTTAGGCGCACAATTCACATATAGAAAATGCTGGAAATGTTCCCACCCCCAATAGTTCAACTGACACTTCCAATTAGAAGTTGTGGATATGATCATGTGACATCCTCAGGTGATGATGAGGCCTCTGTCCGTTGACCTTGGCATAGTTTGATAACGGGTTGCAGTTGCGCAGAGAAAGAAGAAAGCTAAGCGAGAAATAGAAACCTAACTCTATTTTATGCTCCCCCCTTCCATTTATACATCAGACGAATGTAACTCCTCCAGCTCACTTCCCCAGCTATTCCTACCTCCCTTTTCCAACCCCCCGTTACTCATGGCAGTCGAAAAGATGCAAAGCAATAGCAGAAGATCTTGAAGACTGACACTCATGCATTTCTCTGTTTATATTAACTTATGTTAAAGAAAACCAAATCCTTCTACAACAGATTTTGTTGCACAGCAAAATATTGTAGTACTGTTACTTTAAAGAATCATACATAATACCCCTGTAGCTAAAAATCAAATTTGTTTTTAATGTAACTAAAATAACATGATTTTATTTCAATGAAAGAAGAAAATGTCAAATGTTGTGAGACAACCAATTTGAAATGGGGAAAATCTCATTCTTTGATTAAATTTTTGGTGTTATTGTGCTTTGCAACATAAGGCAGGAAAAATTACATCAGTTTCAATACAAATGAGCAAACAACTGTAGTAGAGCAATTTTCTAGCATTGTTGAATGCTGACAGATACAGCTTGTAAAACAGAAGAAGAGCTTTTTTGTGTGCCTACATCATTATTTCCAGACTAAACAGTTGTCCTTTTTGGCCAAAGTGCTTCTTGAATTGTGTCTGGTTATATATATCATTTTTTGACCATTGAGTTGTTATCTGATATTTTAATCTTGTATGATACTGTAGTTTTACTGTAATTTAAAGATGTAATTTGCTCTTATAATTGGGATTATGGTGATATAATGTCCATTTTCTGAAATCTGAATAGCAGAGCATTTCAAGTGTGCTTCTGTGGGGAATTAAAGCTATCAGGCTTTGTGGCAGGACTTTTTCCAGAATTATAGAAAAGAGTTCTCAGCCAAACGTATCAAATTTAATTTTAAATGTAAAAGACCTTGATGCAAACTTTCAATTTTGCAGTAGTGAAATGAAACTGGGTTCTGGAAAATGCCCACCATGCAGTTATGGTTGGATTAGACATTAGTACCAGGAAAAGAAAATATTAAGAAAGTATTTGGCAGTATAAAACAACTTACTTGAGAAGACAATAGATTATGTTACCTCATAAAGAACTGTTGGTGCGCCTTGCTAACTTTAAGGCCACATATGGTATTTGTTCCAGAATATTTTGACTTGAAGAATAATTATATATTACTTCCTTGAAATGATTCCAGATAAGGCATTTATTCTGCCATCACCCAGCTTTGTCTGCAGAATTTGGGGGTAGAGTCAGACATCTTTTGGCCTGTGAAGTAGATGGCTCAGTCTTTCAAAAATATTTGAACAGAAAACTTTTGATCCCTTAAACTTTAATAATTATATTAATAATTATATTTTTCTTGGGGAAACATGTCATACATGTAGTTTATTTTATTATATCACCTAACTCTGTCAACCATAAGATTGTATTTGGGATTAATAAAAAAAATAAGTGCAGCTGTACTCAAGGACCTGGTTCACACTCAGATTAAGTCATAGCTTAATCTGGTTATTTGATTTGTTATTTGGTTTGGGGCTGGCACATTGTATGAACCCTGACACTGTGGTTTCTAAGCCATACCTTTTTAGTGTGTTCTTGAAGGAAGCCAATTGTAGTTTAGTCAATAAATTATGAATTAGTACAGTAAGTAACTGAAGAAAATAAAGCTTACTCCTGAGTAAACATATATCAAGGTCTACAAAAACAAAGTACTATAACAGAAATAGGTGAAACTATCAATGCTGGTTTCCAGTGGTGGGACTCAAATTTTTTTGACGACCGGTTCTGTGGGTGTGGCTTGGTGGGCCTGGCAAGGGAAGGATACTGTAAAATCTCCAGTCAGAGGTGGTATTTGCTGGTTTTATGAACTACTCAAAATTTCTGGTTCTCCAGAACTGGTCAGAACCTGCTGAATACCACCTCTGCTGATTTCTCTCCGTTTTTTTGTTGTTGTTGTTGTTGCTTTTGTAAAAATCTGTCACGTTCCATTTTTTTTGTGCTGTTCATTTTTGTCAATATTCGTTAAGGAAGCAAACTGTCCTGCTGCACTCATGGGGTTTTGTGCAAACACTGCAGCTGGAAGACTTGGTTTAATGAAACACTCTAACTTTCAGTGTATTTACTGGTTCAAAACTGAGAAATTAGGTGCCTCATTCCACCCTGTTCCTACCAAGTTAACAACAACGCCAGTTTCATTCCAGAAACCATACCAAGGAATATTCTACATTACGGTTTTAAGAATAGAGAAGAAAGCCCCTTTAGATATCCTTGATAAGCAATTAGGAATGCAGTTTTACAACACTGTATGGTAGTCTGTTTCTAGATTATGGTATTACTGTCTGCCTACCTTTCTCTATTTTAAGAAACATTGCCATCTTCTGGCAGCTATATGTTAACATCGTGCAATTAGTCTGTATTTTTCAGCAAAGGTTGAGCTAGTCAAAGGAGCAATTAAAGAGCTTCCTTTTTTTCATTATCTATTCCTATACCAAATAATCGAAAAACATGTAGCTTTTCCCCTGTATTATTAACTAAATAAAATCAAGGATTCTCTCTGATGATGGATAAAAAGGTGACAGACTCAATGATGCACTGTTGCCCAAAATAGCTCTAATCTGCAGCTGAATTAATGCTGCTAGACAGCTTGTACAAAATGAAGCAGTTCTGGCAGGAACCTCCCATTCACAAGATGAAATTTGCAGCTTAACTTTGTCAGATTTACAACAAAACATTCCTGTCCACACATGGGACAATGAGCTGCAACGAACGGAAGTGGAAAGCGCCTTCTTCGCTCTCATCCAACTGTGGCTCAAATGGCCTCGCCAGCTCTCCAAGCCATAGCCAAGGAAGCTTAACTTCATTGTTAGCTCTTCTGGAGTTGCCATTAAAGATCTCAAGGATGTTGCTAATGGTAGCAATAGCAATAATACTTAGATTTATATTCCACTTCACAATATTTTACAGCCTTCTCTCTAAACAGTTTACAGAATCAGCATATTGTCCCCAACAATCTGGGCCTTCATTTTAACCCACCTCAGAAGGATGGGAGGCTGAATCAACCTTGAGCCTGGTGAGATTTGAACTGCCAAGTTGCAGGCAATTGGCGGTCAGCAGAAGTAGCTTGCAGTACTGCATTCTAACTATTGCACCACCACAGCTCCTGGTAGAGATGGTACGGGCTCAGAACTTCACCGCTGCTATCGGCCACTTGAGCTGCCCTCTCCAGTAGCTGAGCACTACACTCCTGGCCATTTGACACATCCTTCAGGAAAAGCTGGACTTCTTGACTTCCCCAGGAGCATCTGCAGCACTTCAGAAAGCACCTTTTGAAGCTTTCAGATGCACCATTACAGAGGCATCTAATAAATATAGGCAGAGGCAGTTCTTGTGTTATGACTGTAATGGAGCCTGGTGATCATAGTCATAACTTGTGACCTTTCCAACTTTAAGTGAATTCACAATTATTAAACAAACCTCACAATCATTATGTGAAGCAATGGTTTCCCAAGGGCACAGCTATGCCAAAGACTGGACGTAAATACCAATTTTAATAAAAACTGTCATAAAGTATGGTCACATGACTGCAAGATGCTGAGAATGACTGTAAACGTAGCCCAGTTGCCAGGTGACTGAGGTGTGGTCACATGATCACAAGGGGGGAGTATCCATCAGAATTTCACATCTGGGTCATAGGTACCCCCAGATAGAACTTCAAATGGTCACCAAGAGACCAGTCGTAAGTCAAGGACAACCCATCTTTGTTTTTAAGTGCATTTAGCAATCTTCTGAAAGAGTGTTAGACCTGTCTGTATAAAAAGTATTAGGATTCTGGTTGATTTAAAACGGGAGAGAGAGCCAGGTTTTGCCAGCTCAGTTATTGTATCTGCTGATTAGGCCTTTTTCTTTTTCTTTCTTTCTTTTTATTACTTTGGGAATGTGCCATTGTTTCATTCTCCAATCCCACTCTAAATATTCAATTGGTTAGTTCGGATGCTGCCAGCCAAATGCTACACTGCCAGTTCTACCCTTGAAGTGCTTATCAATTTAGGACATAGGGAGCTGGGATGAAATTGGCAAGAATTCTTTTTTTGAAAAAAAATATTAATATTTAAAGACATAATTGAGGACAATTATAAAAAAAGGTATGAAAAACAAAAGATTTAAACAGAAGAGATAATATAAACTTATAACATTAAATAAAAACCTCAGAATAACATTAGTTTGGTCCTAGTAATTAAAATACCTTATGTCAATGTCCAACTTCAGCTGATGATTTAAATCAAGATAACAGCATAATTAATGACAACCAATATTGTATAAATTATAAATCAATGTAAGTGATTATAATAATTTCTATCATCTAAACTCATTTTATATACAAAGCTTTATTTATATTTTTTAAAAAAGATAAAAACTAATGAAAACTAATAAAAAGTTAAAACAAAGAAAAAGAAATCAAAGAGAAGGCTAAAAGTGCAAGATAGGAAAAAATAGTAAAAGAAAAATACATAAAGAAGTGAATTCTCGTCTTGTTTATAGCAGTTATAAGTACAATCATAAATTTACCTCTTTCTCTAAGGTTATAATATGTCCTTCTTTCTATAATATATCCTATCTAGTCATCAAAACCATAAATCATAAGTTCAATTTTTCTGTTTTTCGCAAAAAGTCTATTGGGGTTTCAGTTTCAGTCAGCAATAAATATAGTTATTGTCTTTTCCCTAATCAAGGAAATTAATTTGGTGATCTCAGCAAGTTCTATCATTTTCACCAACCATTCTTCTATTGCAGGTATTGCCAAGTTTTTCTATCTTAATGCACACAATAATATCACTGCAGTTTTTATATGCAGAAATGAAGTTCCACAACTTTCCCCCAATGGCTTCTCCATCAGTCCCAAAAGAAATACATTCTGGTTTTAATGGTATATTAATGTAGTCTGTGCAATGAATCCATTCTATTTCTCTAGTGACCTAAACCAAGAATACATCATTTCATAAACATTCTCTTTAAAATTACGACATAGCATAAATTTTCAATCCTTTCAACAACGTATTTCCCCATCTTCATACTACAGATAGCCCTAGACCATTTGTTTAGCTTT
The DNA here is from genome assembly GCA_015471245.1 of Laticauda colubrina. Classification (NCBI taxonomy): domain Eukaryota; kingdom Metazoa; phylum Chordata; class Lepidosauria; order Squamata; family Elapidae; genus Laticauda; species Laticauda colubrina. Next base: position 46,175,088 of record BLBF01000020.1, read on the forward strand.
GTTCAGAGTTACAATGGCACTGAAAAAAGTGACATGATCATTTTTCACATTTTCAACATCCCCATGGCCACATGATTCAGAAATTTGGAAACTTGGCAACTGGCATATAGTTGTGACGATTGCAGTGTCCCAGAATCATGTCATCACTTCTAAGAACATCTAACAAGCAAAGTCAAATGGGGAAGACAGATTCACTTAACAACCATGTCACTGACTTATTAACTGCAGTGATTCACATAACTGTGGCCAGAAAGATCGTAAAAACTCACTTAACAATTGTCTTGCCTAGCAATACAAATTCTGGGCTCAGTTGCGGTTGTAGCAATAGCAATAGCACTTAGACTTATACACTGCTTCACAGTGCTTTACAGCCTTCTCTAAGCAGTTTACAGAGTCAGCATGTTGCCCCGAACAACAATCTGGTCCTCATTTTACCAACCTCGGAAGGATAGAAGGCTGAGTCAACTTTGAGCCGGTCAGAATCGAACTGCAAAACTACTGGCAGCCGGCAGTTAGTAGAATCAGCCTGCAGTACTACATTTTAACTACTGCACCACCACAGCTCATTTTAAGTCAAGATTTACCTTTATAACCAAAATGTTCTGCCCGTTTTATCACTTTCTTTCTTCTTTCAAATTTCAATAGAAGTTCATCATTTGTAGATAATTTCAATGTTCAAAATCATAAGCTTTAAATCTTCCTAATAACTCTAAATAAGAAAAACATTGGAAATTACACCTAGGTTAAAAATCTATTCTTATTTTGCAAATGGTAAAGAAACTCAAATGGTAAAACCTTATGTTAAAAGAAATCCAACGTTCAGATACAATATAAGAGCACATATGTAGAAATATACAGATAGCCCTGGTTTAGAACTGCCTGGCTTAGCAATAGTTCACAGTTGTGATGGTGATGAAAAAGTTACTTTACAATTTATCGTCACATTTGCAACCTTTATAGGTTTGTACTGGTACTTCTTGAGTTAGGACCATATCAGAATCTATCCATTATGGTCATAAGTTGTTATGATCATAAAATGTCAGTGATTTTATGATACTTTTTTTTGGTCAGTCATTAAGCAAATGCCAAGATACCAAGCAAACCCATTGCCCACAGTAGCACAGTTTTGAAAAAAAAAAAAAACCCAGCTGATTATACCATTATAAAATGCAATCATCTGACTCAGAATTGTGAAAATGTATCTTTGTTGTTGAGCACCCAAAGTACAGCCATGTGACTGGGGTGTGTGTGTGAGACCATTGGAATTTTATATCTGAGTCATAAGTCTCCTTTTTCAGGTAGTAATAACTTTGAATGGTCCGTAAGCTACCAGTTGTAAGCTGAAGACTGTAGACCAAAGGAAAGTTGAAATAAGCTAAAATAAGCATAGTCATGGTTTCATGAACACTTTCTTAACAGTTAAGTTGTGAGTCCCAACTGTGATCATTAAACAAAGACTTGCTATAATCCAGGCAAAGTTTCAATGTCAAATTGAATTCCATATCAGATTTTTCTTTCGGATATAAGGCAACTTTCAACATTAATGCAGCTTCCAAAACTTAATTTGCTATTCTTCTCAAAAAGGGGCTAGATGTGATTTCCAGTGAGAACTGCAAAGTATCCTTATAGCTCTATTCAAAGTGAGTTTGTTGTACTTTGTGGAAATACAATATTTGGTAATATTTAATAGAAAAAAAGCACGGTGGAAAAAGGATGCAATCTTTAGGTTTTGCTTCATTCCATTATAAACCATCTTCCAGAAATATTGAGACTCACAGTATTGCCATCAAGTATTTCAAAATATGATCTGATCTAATTATTATATTTCTAACAATTCTTAAAATTATATATTTTCGCAAAAGTAGCTAGTGTAGTGTACTATTGGTAATGCATTTTTGAAATATACACTATAAATTTAGTATTTTTTCTTCCACATACCCATGCTGCATACCATCTGTTCTATTTAAATTCTGCATCCATTAAATCACCCCTTGACTTTCTGAATTGTATTTCAGGAACAACTTATAAATAAACCCCAGCAAAAGTTCTGAGTTATAATAAAATTTTCAAGTCCAACTAGGTCTACAAGTGTTCAATCTTATTTGTAATCCTCTTGGAACTATACAGCTAATTTGGAGATATTGAAATGAATTAGACGATTCTGATCACTTAGAAAAAAAGAATCTTGAAGGATTTCATCTTTATCTTATTAGAACTTAAAGTCTGAACAATATATTGTCTTACCACTGCTCAAATTTCTTTCTACATTTATTTCAACATTTATTTTCATGTGGATACACTGCATGTACAGTATATTAAAGCCCCCTTAATATTGAAGCAAGAAGTTATAGATCTGGGCTGCTTTTTACTAATCCCATACTTTTAACCCATTGTTCATTCTGTAAGATTTATATAAAAGCAGATGTATTTGGGTATGTGACCAAGAAGTCCTACTTTGTCAATAAAAGCAAGCCAACTGAGCCCAAAGTTAATCAAAGTAAAAATAAATTAATTTAATAATACCATTTCAAATTTGGTCCTTTGTTGCCTGTGGGACAAGTCACAAGCATGGCAGAGAAGCAGAGGCTGCAATGAGAAGGAGGCTGCCTGATGCTGTTTGCAATTCCTCTGTCGTGTCAATGACTTGATACTCAAACTATTTCTGAATGCTAAACTGTCTTTCAAAACAGGCCAATTGACCAGTCCATGGAGCAGAAGAGGAGTCCCGATGGAGCTTTCTTAAGTGATCTCCCTTGCATTTTACTCCACATCTCTTCTTTATTCCATCAACCTGTCAGGCAGGTAGGTTGAAAGGCGATAAAAGACCTTGGGAACCTACACGCAACTGCTCAACCCTCCACTACAGTTTAAAAACAACTGGTGGTTGTTTTCTTACCACTTGTGGTGAGAAAAGAAATGCAATTGGAGAAACCCACCAATTGTTGCCTTTAAATTGACTGTAAGAACAGCCCTGACCAACCTCGTCACTGAAGTAAAAAGCAAAATAGAGTTTGGCACACAGGACACTTTATATCAGACTACCTTTGTGCCAACTAAGGAGAGGAAATCCATGCCATCATTCCTGTGAAGAAGAGCCCTAAATTAGTATACATTGGCTCAGTGGCTAAGCTTGTCGATCAGAAAGGTCAGAAGTTCGGCGGTTCGAATCCCTAGCGCCGTTGTAACTGAGTGAGCTCCTTTTACTTGTCCCAGCTTCTGCCAACCTAGCAGTTCGAAAGCAGGTAAAAATGCAAGTAGAAAAATAGGGACCACTTTGGTGGGAAGGTAACAGCATTCCATGCACCTTCGGCATTTAGTCATGAGACTAAATCAAGTCTGGTTGATTTGAAGACTGTCCGCCGTCTTCAGACAGCACTGGCTCTTCAGCTTTGTAATGGAGATGAGCACCACCCCCAAGAGCCAGAAACAACTGGCACATATGTGCGAGAGGAACCTTTATCTTTACCTTTATATATTGGTTAACACTGTGGGCTATTCTGTCCTTTAAGTTATAAGTAAGGCCTGACAAGTGTTGCTGTGCCATCCATTTGGAAAGCTTAAAGCTAAAGGAAGCCCCGGTCCAGATTCTGTCTTTTGAAAACAATAGAATAACCTTGAATGGAGCACAGCCTTGTCTTCAGCAGCCCTGATCATCTGGAAGGAAATGCTTCTACACCTCTCTCAGTTCCTGCAATCTCAGCCCTGTCATCTGACGGAGTAAGTCAAGGGTCTTCAAACTTGGCAAGTTTAAGACTTGTGGACTTCAACTCCCAGAATTCCTGAGCAAACATGACTGGAGGAGGAATTCTGGGAGTTGAAGTCCACAAGTCTTAAAGCTGTCAAGTTTGAAGGCCTCTGGAGTAAGGCAACCACCTTCAGCAACACATTCCAATTTTCACAAAAGTGCAGCAAGCTATTAATTATTAATTCCACTATTATTGTGTTTTGACTGTCAGGAAAGAGGAGATATACTTGTGCAATTTTCTACCTCACCGGGTATCTTGGCCAGGCTTTACTCCAATGTGCCTTTCCTGGGTTGCAAATGCACTTGACTGCTCTGCCTTAAGAAGCAAAATATCTCAAAGTGGCCATGCTCTGCTGATTTCTTGATGACATCACTTTGTTTCAAGAGGCTTTGAGAACCCGTGACTTGGCAGTTGTTTTACTTTACCTTCTTTTACTGCTGTAGCATTTCTGAGCTAACTGATGGCAACAGCCTTATAGGGAAGCAGGGAGGAGTGGGCTCTCCAGTAACTCATCTCAGACTCCCAAACAGAAGCTGCTGCCATAATAGAGAAGTTAGACTAAATTAGAATCTATGGTAAATTACTTCCAAGTAAACACACACATACGCACACACTGTATACAGGGGTGGGATTCAATTTTTTTAACAACCAGTTCTGTGGGCGTGGCTTAGTTGGTGGATGTGGCTTGGTGGTCTTGTGACTGGGTGGGTGTGGTCAAATTGACATCATTCACATCAAGGGACGCTTCTCCTCTCATGATAGTGGGGATGCTGCAACGGTCATAAGTGTGAAAAACAGTCATAAGTCACTTTTTCTGTGCCATTGTAATCTTGAATGGTCACAAAATGAACTGTTGTAAGTCGAGGATTACCTGTAAAAAAATTGGAGACAGTAAGTCTAGGCATACTTCCAAGAATGTAATAAGGGTGGAAAAAAACAAAAGGAGATTTCTTCTAACTACCAGTTCACCAAGCTGCTTAGAAAGTTAACAAGGGATTGTATAGAACCAGCCAGAACTGGTAGAATCCCACCCCTGATTGTAGATATGATTCCAGGAACACTGTCTCAAAGCTCATCCTCACATCCTGCTACCTGCAGCCCAGCCATGGACACGTCTTCATGAACTCACCATCAACTCATATCTTGCCCATCTTACAGGCCATTTATATTCGTCTTTGGCAGCACTGGGGATAAATTAACAGTTTTCCAGTTTCTTTCAATAAATCTCTTTTTGTATATCTATGATGACATTATTGATGATGTAAGTTCTAATATTCTGCTGGATTGGAAAAAATAACTAGGTGGTTTGGATCTTTCTCCCAGGACTGCATTGTTGCTTTAAGGTACCATAGCAATCTTTTGAAATCAGATCTCAAGTCCAGCACAGCCTAATTAAATATGACTGACTGAATCCCTGATATAACTTGCTATTAAATAAAATCTTAATCATCAGGTTCATCTGGTTTCAAATGGTACACATCAGGAGTGTCAAACTCACGTCGTCACATTGTCATCACATGATGTATCAGGACTTTTTCCCCCTTAGCTAAACCGGGGGTGGGCATGGCCAGTATGTGACACATCCTTCCCATGGGCCATGAGTTTGACATCCCTGGTATACATCAATTAATAGATTTGAAGGACAACAGATAGGGAGAGGGGAATGCTATGCTAGTTAAGGTATTGCCTCCAGTTATATCCATACCATTAAACAAATTTATGCTACTACTAGTCCAAATTCTGGAAGAAGTAATGTGGCCAATTCCTCAGGATGAGGAAAATTATTTGGACCAGTGATGATGCAATGGCAGACAATGGGAAAATCTGGCCTGTAAATATTGCAATTATTTCAGGGGAAGAGCTTAATGTATTCTCATTGTTTAGAGGAAGCAAAAGATTCTGTTTACTATTACAATACATCATTAATGTTTTAGTGATATGGGTTGATGTGATGTATTAATGATATGGGTATATCTATCTTTCTGCTAAAAAGAAAACCTGGCTTTAGCTGTTAAATATGTTCCTATACTTATATAAAATATTTCTAGATTCTGAAATTCTGACCATAGTAACAATTTTAAAAATAGATATAATAAAGCTTTGAAACATCTATAGAGTGTTCATAACATTCTTTGAGTCTGCAAAAATGGAATTATAGCTCCCTCCTTTATTTGGATATTTGGTCTAAATGTTGTGTGTTCAGCCACTTTACCTCACACTACACCTATCCTGCTCAAGTTCTCTTCAGCTACATCAGAAGTGCCCAACTTTGTGGCTTAGTGGCCCACCTCTTGTGTAGGCTGGTACCAAGTGGGCCACGGCTCAGTAGTGGGCTGCAGCCTGGGGGTTGGGAACCCCTGAACTAGATGGAAGATACAGGAGAACCAGCATATCTATTACCTATTGCAGTGATTCTCAACTGCAGTCTGTTGACACCTGGGGGTCTAATATGTCGTCGCAGGGGGTACACGAAGGCTTTAAGACATGTTATGATTTCAATCTTGAGCTCAGTCTTGGTGGTCCATGGCCATGGTCCATGGCTGCAAAAAGGGGATCCATGGAGAAGAAAAGAAGCACTGACCTATTGCATGCTACATTTTTTGCCAAGTTGTATTATGCAAGCTTGAATTGCTGTTTCTAAGATTTTTCTATTCATCAAAAATAACTGAATAAGAAACATACTGAAGAATATGTGGAATTATACCATTTCATGATGTCAGTTTTTGTATATATACATTCAAGGATGGGATCCCACCGGTGTAACTTCCAGTTCTGTCACTCTGTGTTGCATGAGTGCAATTTATGACTTGCTGAGCTGCCCAGACAGCTGAGCAGTGCTGCATGCAAGTACGCAGCATTTGGAAAAGCCCTTTTTTCCTGCAAAGTAGCTGCGGTTGAAAATGCAGGAAATAAAGGTAAGGTAAGAGCCCAGGTGGGCAGAAGGGCCAAAACAGCAGCAGACATAAACCAGTTCTATGTATGCTCTGTTTGTTGCTTTTCAGAGCAATCGGTTCTACAGAAGTGGACAGAACCGGTAGAATCCCACCCTTGTATACATTCCAAGGAAGTGAATATTTCTAGGTGACATTTTACACAGACACAGTTCTCTTAAATCTTCTCCACCAGAAGACTAGATAAACTACATCACCAAGAGTTGAGGCCTTACAGTAATCCATTTGGACAGTCAATTTTTCTAAGAAAGAAATCTCACCAAAATCAGGAAAATACAGGTGCAGTTTCATGTCCCATTTTAAAAACTATACAAGAACTCAAATCAAGCCTGGAATGGAAAATGGTTTCACAGCTAATGTTAAGGGTACTGTGCTTTGTTTGATTTAATTTTTTTTAAAACTCAGCCATTCGGTTTGTATGCTTTCATTTGTGGTTTAGCACAATGATCTCATCAATTGTAATTAATTCATGAAACAATAGGAGTAGTTCAGATTCAAGATTATTAAAGAGATCTATAGTGTCATGGATCAAGGCTTTCCATTCCTACTCTGTAGATTATTCCTCTACAAAGAAGTTGCAAAACCACAAGAGGGTAAGTAAGAATAAGAATTAATGCAGATACACCCAGAACCAAAATACCCACTAAATATTAAGACTTTACGATAGGATTCAGCAATATTTTTTTCTACTTAAATCAATTGGCTTAATTTGGCAAAAGACTGTCAGAGTGGGATAGCAATAGAAACCGCACCCCCTCAAATTGTCAAGTATACTTAGGCATCCCCCAAATATATTCAAAACTGAAAGGAAACTTAAAGAGATCAATAAATCTTTCTACTTGAAAATCCAATAGAAATGTAGGAAGATAAGAGATGAAAAAAGTACTTATGTTAAAACTCTGTTTTATCAGTTTGTTGGTGAATTTAAAGGATGACTGAAATGGATTTCAGTAGGCTTTGACAATTTTTTGATTCACTGAAAAAAATTGGGGTTGATATTTTTGTTGTTCAAGTTCAGGTTTTGACTGTTCAGGTTCAACATTCTTGGTCTTTTTCTTGGTTAACTCTCCATGGCTTCTGCTAAATGCAATTAGAAGTTGCAAAAAGCTTGAGTGGAGAAAGCACTTATTCTTTCCCTTTCAGTGAAAGGCTTTTTCAAAGTGGAACAGCATAGAAATTTCCAACCATTAGCTTCCTTTTGTTCCCCTGCCTGCAATCTTCCTTTGAATTATGCTTCCTTAACTCAGCCATCAAGCCTCTGGACAATATTAGCCAATTAGTGATTGACACATTTCCCGTAATGCTGCCTCATTAGTCAAGACCAGAGATCTGTGCAAATGACCTAGCCAATAGTATATCAAATGCCTAAGTTTTTCAACCTTGGCAGTTTTGAGATGTGTGAATTTCAACCCCCAGAATTCCCCAGCCAGCATGCTGACTGGGGAATTTGGGGAGTTGAAGTTCACACATACTAAAGTTGCCAAGGTTGAAAAACACTGGCCTAAGTAATGGTGAAAGCAGGGTAAGGGGCACAAATACCATGGAGAAATCAATAGAGTTAACATTTTTATTCTTTCTTGATAAAAGTGAAAAAAAATTCATGTTCAGAACTGTATATTAGAGTGATGCTCTATGAAAGATCCTCTGGCAATGGTTGAAATGTTTCTGTTGTACATGATGATATGTACAACAAATGGCCCATATTTGTTGTAAATATAGTTGTAAAAAAATTAAGCCATTTAGATTTAGAATAACTATTGTCACTTTGTTGTTGTTTTTGTTAGTTATGAAGTTGTGCCATTGTGACCTCATGGACAATGCTCCTCCAGGCCTACTACTGCCATAGTAGTCTATTTCAGCTCATGCCAACTGCTTCAGTGACTCCATCCAGCCACTTCATTCTCTGTTGTCCCCTTCTTCTTTTGCCTTCAGTCATTCTCAGCATTAGGCTTTTCTCCAGTGAGTCCTTCATTCTCATTAGGTGGCCAAAGTATTTGAATTTCATCTTCAGGATCTGGCCTTCTTGTCACTTTAAATGTACCATAATTGGCAAACATAAAAATGAAATTTCGTTACATACAGTTCTCAAAGAATCATCACCTCGAATATACACTACATAAACATGACAATGCATACATGCATACAGTGGTGGGATTCAAATAATTTAACAACCGGTTCTCTGCCCTAATTATTTCTTCCAACAACAGTTCACCAAACTGCTCAGAAAGTTAACAACGGTTCTCCCGAAGTGGTGCAAACTGGCTGAACCCCACCATTGCATACATACATACATACATACATACATACATACATACATGCATGTATACATACATGCTATGCATGTGCCCACATAACCACATATATTATATGACACAGAGAAACAATACAGCCTAGTTTATATGTATACATGTATATGGCAAGAAAAATGAATCTTGTGAGTTTACCAGACAGATGGCATAGGAAACAAAATATGTCACAGGGAACAAAATATGTCACATGATTCTGATATTTGTAAGCATAGAGACATTGCAGCATTTGAATATCTTTCCCAAGACTTTCATATCTACTATGCCAAAGACTAGTCTCCAGCATACTACTTGACTGCTTACTTCTTTATCATTGCTAATTGGTCCTAAAAGGCAGAAGCTATTTGCCAGCCAGTTCTAAGGCTGATTATTCTATCTGTTGTCATTAGTTTGTCCTTCTTTATATTTAATCTTAGTCCCATTTTTTCCACTGTGCTCTTTGACTTTTATTGCTAGAGATTGCAGCTCATTTGCGTTTGAAGCTATCATAGTAGTATCATCAGTATAGTGCAGATAATTGATGTTTCTTTCTCCAGTTTTAAAACGAAGCTCATCTCTTCCAAGCTTTCCTTAATATATGCAGGAGATGATCATGTATGGAGGGGTCCAATACATCATCAGTCATGAATCCCTTTGTGCTACAAGAGAACTAAATCCAGCCCACCTTGAATTCCTTCTACTCTTTTCTCCCGCTAATTTCCCCTTGGTTCAGATTCTTGTAAAGAGCTTAAGCTCGCAATAAATCTTTATACCCATTTGAACTGTCCTCATCTCCTGATTTTCCTGACACTTGACAATATATTCTGCATATAGGCGAGTACAAGAAAGAGATTTAATCCCAGCACCCATACAAGTAATCCAAACAATGTTTAACTAAATAATAAGAAAGAACTCCAAGGTTCACACAATGTTTTTAAAAACCTCACACTAAAAGCAGGCATGTACAATTGAACAGGCATGCATCTTATAAGAATCAAAAGATATACTGAGTATCACAAACTCTAGGTAAAAATCCTCAAAAGAGTTGGCAAGCACATTGAGAGTGGATGAATTACTGTCAAAATTACTCTACCTGAAAAAGTCAGCTATCAGGTATACAACATGTGTCTACAAAAAAGTCAAGCTGGTGACCACAATAGTGCACTCAAAGTTCCCACTGGTTTTATGTGCAATTGACCACACCTTGCAGATTGGGAAGTGGCTTTCTATTGACTGGTTATTTTCAATTTTTCATTGGTATCCTTTATTTTACATTTCTAACCTTTAAAAACAGAATAGAGGAGGGTTTTTTTTAAAGTGTAAAAGAAATATTATAGATGACCAATGTACTCATAGTGCCGATAAAAGTAAGCCTCATCAGGAAAGTATGATGAAAGCTATATACTTACGGTTTCATGAGTGTTTTTCTTACTGGGGAATAATTTCCTCAATGTCTTATTTGTCAAAGGAAAATTGCTGCTGGGAGTATGAAGCCAAGCAAATTAAACTACATCTGGAAATCAATCGTGCAAAGTTTAGGTAAGAAACTTCAAGACTTTTGGTTTTCAAATGGAGATGAAATTAAAGAACAAAATATAATTGTAACTAAATGTTTGACCAATCCTTCACTTTTTGCTTATAACATTGGATATTTACATAAAACACTCATTTACATGAACACTCATTTACATAAAACACTCAACTCGAGAAACATTCATTCTTCCAGCTGTTATTCATATGTTACAACTATACTGGATGAGTCTATTGCTATGCCAAACAGCTTTTAAATTTCTCTTTGTCCTGCCAAGAAAAATATATAGCAGAAGATTGAAACAACCAACTCATTGGGAAACTAAAAAAAAAAAATCAATCATTTGCTTTTCAAACAGATAAAGCAACAAACAGTGCTAAGGATATTCATTTAATAAGCTATGCTCCATTAGTTGAGGTGGTCAAAATAAATGAGGGTCTGTGCTCTGTAAATAAATTTCAGTGGATTATGAAGAAGAAGGATAAGAAGAGTATTTTGAACGTTGATATTGGAGAAGATTCAGGGATGGGATCCGACTGGTATAACTACTGGTTCTGTCGCTCAGCGTCGCACGAGTACAATTTACGACCTGCTGAGCTGCCTGGACAGCTGAGCAGCACTGCGTGCAAGTGCGCAGCGGTTGGAAAAACCCTTTTTTCCTGCTTTTTCAACTGCAGCTGTTTCACGCAAAGCAGCTGTGGTTGAAAAAACAGGAAAAAAGGTCAGGTAAGAGCCCAGGCAGGCGGGTGGGGCAAAACAGCAGCAGACATGGAACCGGTTCTATACCTGCTGCTCTTCAGAACTACCGGTTCTACAGAGGTGGACAGAACCAGTAGAATCCCACCCCTGAGAAGATTACTGGGAATACCATGCAGCCAAGAAAACAAACCGATGGATCATCCAACACATCAGCCCAGTATTGTCACTAGAGGTGCAAATGATCAAGCTCAAATTATACTACATTAGACACATTCTGAGAAGACTTAGCTCTTTGGAAAAGACTCCAAAGCTGGAAAAAAGAAGAAGAGGATAGCTAGCAGCAAGGTGAATGGATTCAGTTACAGTGGCAAGGAGTGTACTGTTGGAAGAAGTGAGAGAAAAGCTTAGAGACACATCATCATGAAGAAGACCTATCTATGTGGTTGCTGGGAGTCAAGAACAACTTGATGGCACATAATCAACCAAAGAAATTTCAAGGATGAATAAAACTTAGGGCCTTTTCAGTACTGCTGATAGCTATATGAATATAACTTTCTTTAAGTAGGCAAATGGCAGGAGGAAATGCTCAAATGGGTCAGGTTTTCTCAGTCTTCAATTTGCCAATATTTCCTATTTTTATGATTTGGTGGCAAGCTTTGCTTAAAAAGATTTGAGCCCAACAGTGGACAAGAGGTACAGACAATATTGGGATATTTATAAAGTATCGGAAACTATGGAAAGCATAGGCATGCAAAAACCGGAATACTTGCAAAGAATTTTGAAGCAATGGATAAACACATTTCTTTTTGTGCTTAACTAGGAGTTGACTGGCTGTCTTGGGTAAATGTTGTAACATTTTTTTTTCTAACTGAGGAATGAACTTTGATCAATATTTAACTAAGGAAAGGCACAGCAATGCACTCATATTTATTGACTGTAATTTGAATATGTAGCTAACCCATTTAGGTAACATTATGATAAACTGTACTGCAGCTTATATATATCTTACTGCAAAGTTGTAAAACCTCAATGATAAATTGAAGCTGTTTATTAAGAAAGTTACATTGTAAAAGTAAAGTAGAAAATATAGATTTATATATGTTTCCTAATTTAAAACAGTTTGTTGTGAGAATACATGGATGAGTAACAATGGTAAAGTGTTCTTTTAAATAAATTTTATTTTAGACATACAATACAATATGTAAGACAGAAAACAGAGAAATTTGATCTATTTGATATTAAAACTGATAGCTGGCACCCTTCATATCACTAAGGAGAAGTAATTCCTTCATGTCTCTTCTGACACTTAAAAAAATCCTGGCTCTTCCTGAATTTTAAATCGGTATGCAAAATGAGTATGAAGAATTAAATGAGAAGGCTATAAGCCTTCCAATTCCATTTGCAGCATCCTAAGAGTCAGTATTTTCTAGAGATGCCGCTTATAAAGAGCACATATTGATCTAAACTAAATGTGGAACAATAAATGAGAGTGGCTACCTCAAAAATATAATCCACATTAAGTAAAACTAAGTAAGGTCAACCTTCCCATTAAAAAGGATAGTTTTAAATTTGATTGTTACTTATTTCCAATAAAAGTATTTCATTTCATAAAGTTGCAACAGCGGTGTCCTTGTGTCATTTGACTTGACTTGAAAGATTAAAAACTAATCGTTAAAAGTGGAATTTTATTCCTTGTCCCACCCTGACTCCAATGGAATTGTTATCTTTATTCATTGGAATGGGCTGTCACAGATTCATTCCTCCTAGAGCAGGGGTCACCAACTTTTTGGACCCCAGGGTTTTTTAATTTTTAATCCTATGGACCAGAGACCCTGGGAAAATCCCAAAAAAGTCTACAGGAGAATTCCCCACCCTGTTTTCCTACCAATCAATCATTCTGTATTTGGGATCGCAGGATACTGTCTCCATCTCCGTTCTCAGGGGGAGAGAGAGAGAGGGAGGGAGGGAGGGAGGGAGGGAGGGAGGGGGAGAGAGAGAGAGAGAGAGACTTTTGGTTTCATGCAAGGAAAGCAGCAGAAGCAGCAGAAATCTTTCTTTCTCTCCCCCAAATTCTGCTAAAGTTAGTCTTTGTGAGACTTGTCGCACCGGTGCAGCCTTTTGGAGCAGAATGCCTTGCAGGGTCCCAAAGACTCATTTCTGGTGGAATTTAGGGGAGAGAAAGAAAGACTTTTGCTGCTTTTCTTGCATGCAGTCAAATGCAGAAGAAGAAAGAAGCAGAAAGTAGCAGCCTGGTGGCCAGGTAAGGTGCATGGGGCAGGTCCCTCACTTCACTCTTTCCCCCCTCCCCTCACTACTTCATGCTGTTCTCAATGCAAGAGACACAAGCCTTATGTTCCTATGCAGCCTGGATTAATTGCTTTGGGAGGATTCTTTGTGGGTGACATTTCTCTGTGGACCACCAACATTTTTTCATGGACTGTCCCCTGACCCACTGGTTGGTGACCACTGTCCTCGAGGAATCATGGCACCAGAGAACTTGCGAAGCCTGTCGTGCAATAAACTCATATCACAATGGCAACAGACATTCACCGTGGTACAGAATTAAGGGGAAAACACATCAGAAATCCCAGTTCTTGCTCTCAGACATGGCCTTTGTACAAAGAGGACAAAGCTGGAGCTGGAGAAGATATTATTCAGCCATTTGACATATGTTTCCTCTGTCATTCTTTTATTACTACAAGAAGCTAGTCTATTTGTTTTTTGACTCTTTCTTTCTTGGTAAATTGAGAACTGTAATCACTCAGATTCTGTATTTTTCCTGTTATACTTATTTATATGTTCTTGTATTCCTTTTCTTACCTATAACATTCCTTGCCAGTGAAATGTGGCACTAAGGCCACATTCAGCTTCCATGAAGAATTCTAGCAGTGTTGATGTTCTTAGCTTCATAAATTCAATATTAAATTCTATGTGTTTGGCCTGCAAGATACAACTCCAGAATTATCATTAATAAACTCTAGTCTTTCACTCAAATAAAGAGATGATCTAGTAAAAATTCTCATTTGTGCAAATTCATTCAGCCACTCCACTTAGATTCTGCACTCATAACCTGTATAGGATAATTTGAAATCCTTAGGACTATTTATCCAATTTTAAACATCTGATTACCATGTCTATAGCACACAGTGGCTTGATGTAGCCCCAGACTAACCTAAGATAATTTTTTCCTGCTGAAATCAAGAAGTTGCTGCTCATTTTGCATATAGATACCAACAAGACAAGGACTGGCTGACTCTTGATAAATGTTGATGATTAAATCCTTCACCAAAGTCAAGTACAGCATGGCAACTTAGAAGGAAGAAAGCCTAGTGTAAAAGCGCGGGAAAACAGGAGACAGGAGACCAGCGTAACTTCAGCTCTTTATTCTAGGTATAGATCTGTGTAGCCTTTAGCGAGCTACGGTAGCTCTTCTTATACAGCTAGCCGGCGGCTCTCACCCAGTGACAGCTTTCTGAATCTCCCGTGATCGGTTCGTCCAATCACGGGAGATTCCTTACTAACCAATCACCGTCGTGCGTCTCGGCCAATCACAGTGCAGTTCGTTTCAGCCAATCAGGTTAGGGTATTACAAGTATGTTAATATGTAACACCTAGGACAAATCAAGTCACACATACAGTTCTGCTATTCACTGAGAATAACTGCCACTTCTGTTGGACATGACCAACAGCATCTGACTTTCTTCAGAGGTATGAAAGTACGATGATTGGATTCAAACATTGCACTAAGCAAGATTTTCTCAATATTGGCAGCTTGCGGATGTTTGGACCTCAATTCACAAAAATCATTGAGAAACATTGCATTAAACAATAATGCAGATAATTGAAATTCCTTAGTATATGGTATGAAACTTGCTACTGCAATATGTAGGTATAGAATCAGAGAATGTTAGGGTCAGGAAGGATTTTGGAGATTTTCTGGTCCAACACTTTTCTGGAATTCACTCCTATAGCATCCCAAACATGTCCATCCAGCATGTGTTTAAACATGAAGAGTCCACTATATTCAAGGAGAATCTGTTCTGTTCCTGAATTGACTTCATCCTAAGATATTTTTGGGGGTGGGGTAGGTGGGATATCCAAACCAAAATCTATTTTCTTGAAAATTAAACTCATTATTCTTATCTGCCTTTTGAAATCTGAATAATTTAGCCTGGTCTTCTACATGACAATTCTTGAAGACAACAATCTGAGCTCTCCCAGAAAAGCATTCCAGGCATTTTCTTCAGCGTCCACCCAGCCCCAAATGTGCTCCAGGACACCAAGAAGATCTTTATCATGTGGTAAGGTGAGCAGTATACAGGTAGGTTTCCTAGCTTTTCCATATGACCCAATGTCACAGGAGAACCATGATTTCAGCTTGTCACCTCCACAGTAAGACCTACCAGACTGTCCTCCCCAATCATTGCTAACCTACATCATGGTTGATGTATGGTCTGAAATTTGAAAGGGCAGTGTTAGGAATCTGTTAGGAATTAGTTGGGTTGGCAATATATAAACCAACTATGCATGTTTGTAGCTTTAAGACAAAGTTACTGTATTGATTTGTACTATGTTCCGATTGGTTGATTGTAATGTGAATTGCCATAAGAGCAAGCTAGAGATCATGGCTTGCTCTCTCTGACATTCTGTATCTCTGACATTCTGTTGCTATCTAAGATTCTCTGTTGTGCTTATACTTTGATATCTTTGTTTATTGTAAATGACAAACGCAACCAGTAAGAAGATTTTGTAATTGGATATTCTTTGGACTGTTAAATGTATGTGGCCTAGACCCTTTCTTGGACTGTGCTATTTCTTCAAGTAAACTTTAACTCAATTTAGTGTATCTGAGTGTGGCTGAATAATTATTCATAACTATTCTCATAAATGTTTCCATGTGCATATCCTTGTTACTCAAGAGTTATTTCTATACATATCATAAGAGGCAACTTTTAGAAAGAGCAATGCTGTCACTCACCTCCAACCTTGTGTTGGCAATGCACATCAGTTCTATGTGTTCATACCCAACCAAGTTGTAAACTACATGTTCTTATTTCATTTGGAACTGGTATTTAATAGCAACAATCTAATGCCATGGCTACGAGCAATTTAGCCACGTGTGTTCTAGGTTTAAGTTGCTGGGCTAAAGGAGGGATGAACACCAAATTGCATGTTTGTTTGCCTAGGTTTCCTTGACATAGTTTCTCCTTTCCATCACTATATCATGTCTGCTTTCCTAAATTTCATTCTCTTCATCTTTACCCTTTTAGCCTCAGGAAACTCAGTTCACGGAGTTCCTACTTATCTGTACCACTCCTGCCACTCTTGGCTTTATTATACAATATTATACAATATTGCAGCATATAAGACTTAGTAACAATACATTACAGAGCAACAAGAATAACAAGAGTAATGAAATTCACAGAGCTTAACATCCTGTTATTCTGACAGCCCAGTCTAACGTACTGTAAGTAGGGAGATGATTATATTAATGAGGAACGTGACCTTTTCGGCCCTATAATTCTCTTTTCTACTTTTCTGAAAATCAGAGAGTTGAATTCCTGATACATTAGCTGGAGGCTGGACTTTATTAAACAGATTAAGCCTCTGAGAGCTTGATATGATGGTAAGGCCATAATATAATTGGAAGGGATACTTTAAGATGATCCATAGTTGTCTTCTTCTCTGCCAACTTAAAATTTTGACTGCAAGGAGTGGAAATACTGCCCATAGCTGCTACAGATCTGCAGCTTAAGGAATGTCATCACTCCACCCCACCCCACACACACCAAAGGGAATTGAGACCATTGGCAGGCTGGCTGGACTGATCTGGCTGGATTGAAAGCTCTACTTTTTGTATGGCATTTGAGTATAAAGGTTAAGATCTCCAATTATTATTTTCCTTGCACGACTGAAACACAGTGATAAGGCAAGAGTTGCTTCCATAACAACAGCATTTCTTAACCTTGGCAATGTTCAGGTGTGTGTACTTCAACTCCCAAAATTCCCCAGACTTTTTCTGGAGAAGGAATGGTCAGTTGAAGACAGCTCTACAAAAAACAGAGCAGATGATTTCAGCAGAATACAGAGACAGCAAGTAAACTGGTTCTTAATCATTCATTTCCGAACAAGGAAAGGACTTGAGATCACCCACAAGCGCTTTGGATGATTGGACCTTAAAGGAAACAGCAAGATGGTGGTTCTCCAGTAGGTTCAGAGTTCTGGGAGATGAGGAATAGCCAACCTTTCTCTTCAAACAGAATTTGCCATCCCAGGCTCTGGAGGCTTTCCTTGAACCTCCAGGAGGGTGAAAACTAAGGCCCCGGAGGCTCTCTGGAATCCAGAACTGGTCCATTTCCAGCATTCCTGAACTCCTGGAAGGGAGGGGGCGAGTGGGTGGGGCCAGCCAGGAGTGGGATTTGGGGGTTCTCCCAAACCCCTGTGAACCCCCAGCCCACCCCTGAGTCTACGCCATAGATAAGACCAAAATAAAACAAGTCAACTGCCCAACGCTAAGAACACAAGTAAATACAGAGGCCACCTGACACAGAATCCTGGTCCAAAAGTGCCTTCAGAACAGATAAGGCTAATCCAATGGAAGACATGATGATATGTCTTATTCTGTTAAAAAAAAATAATGAAAAGTGACTCTGGACCATTTTTTTAAAAAAATGCCTAAAGCAAACTCTGCTTCTTTGGAGAAGAATAATATTTTTGTGAGAAGCCAAGGAGACATCACCCTTAATATGATGCATTGATTCTGTGCCAGGTTACAGATGTGGTTGATGCGGCATGATTTGTAAATACTACAAAATCAAATAATTTGTCTTTTTATACTGAAGAAACGTATGGCTTTCTTTCACATCAAGCTCTTAAACAGCTGTAACTGACTAAACGGTTTTTAGGGAAGACACACCTACTAGGCTGTTTAGTTTAGCACTTCCTCTCCTGAAGCCTGGGAAGTTTTTCTTTTGAGTTTCCCATTCAGTTTAACAGAAGAAACATGGGTGTTTTATAGCGTATATTCCTACTGTAGATGCTAAGTATAGAGCTTTTCATTTGCCATTTGGTCATTCTAGGTTATTTGATTGGAACTGGAAAAAAAAAAAATTCTGCTGAAAAGATGAGGGTTTTTTCCCCCAAGGAAAATCCCTTTGGCTTTTGAGGTTGGATCTTGACTTCTTGGAATCTATAACACTGAAATATTTTTGTTGCTTTCAATTTTGCTGCCATTTCCATTCATAGCCAGTTTGTCTTTCCTCCCTCCCTCCAATTGGCTACCTCCTAGACAGAAAAGGAGTACCTCTTCCAAAATTCCTGAGGAAGCATCTCTTCTAAACTTCCCATCATTTTAATATACACAGAACTCACCACAGTAACATTATGATACCATATTAAAGCAAAACTTGATTCTGGAAAAGTATGGGAGATGTTCTCCAAAACAGAGCAAGGTCTAGTCCTTTAAATCCCCAAATTGAGAACAAACATGGAGATTCCTCCCTCTATCCATCCTTCTGTGAATTCCTAATCTGTCCAATGAGAGCCAAGGCATCCCACCGCCCCTAGCTCTCTTTCTTCTGTTTTACAGAAGCAGAATTGTTGCCGTTCTTCCCCAATG
This sequence comes from Laticauda colubrina, assembly GCA_015471245.1. NCBI lineage: Eukaryota > Metazoa > Chordata > Lepidosauria > Squamata > Elapidae > Laticauda > Laticauda colubrina. The sequence continues at coordinate 46,193,918 of BLBF01000020.1, forward strand.
GTATTGCCACTCTCTCATAGTGGAAAAGTTTTGCACCTGCATACATAAAATCATCCAATTAGCTGTGGGTGTGGACAGGGAACCTCCTCAAGGTTGGCTGGAAAAAGCTCTGCACACCCTCCATTTGCTTTTAACTATCAGCTCTGGCAAGTGGGAAATGAGTCTTGCAGCAATGCCAGCTGTGAGGAGTTGGAGAAGAAGAGAAAGGGAGAGGGGAGAGAAAGACTGAGAAGGACTACCATGGAATGTCTGTGCTGCAAATAACTCAGCAAAGGAACTAGATAGTCCCTCCAAGCGGATGTTGGCTTTGGATCGGAAACAGGCTCAGGCCACAGTTGCTGAGCAAAGGCAGCAAGAGAAGAGAGGCACACACATAACTGTATGTCACCAGGCACATCTGGAACAAATCGGCAATCCCACTTTCTGCCAAAGCTCCCTCTGCTATTTAGTTAAAACACAGGCCTTTGCCCCAGACAAGATGGCAATATAAGCAGTTTGGATTGTGAACAGAGCCCATCTCCCAGTCTTCTATGTGCCAACCCAGGCCTCCAAAGCTGGTCTGATCTAGGTATATCCCTCAGAGTCAAAGCCTTGCCAAATCTACGTGGGGTGTATGAAAGCAAACGTCCTTGCATAGAGTGGCAAAACCAGCGCAGCTGGATGCCTTTAAGCCCAACCTATCTGTATCAGTTTTCCAATTGGTTGTAATATGTCCCCTTCTGAGGTAGCAGCTCCTCAGGATATAAGCTCCAGTGACGCAGCTGTAGATAAGATATAAGGAGATAGTTCTCCAAAGATGCATAGACACAGGCAGTCCTTCCTGGCTTCCCCAGTCATCTACTTTTTGCTGTATGACTTGAAAAAGTCTATACTGGTGCAGTAGTACTGTTAGGTATAGGCAGTCAAAGATGGCCTTGTGGGAAGTGGGCAAGAACTATTATAAACTAGAAGGGAAGGAACATTATTTCAGAAGGAAGGAAGGGAGGGAGGGAGAAAGGGAGGGAGGAAGGAAGGAAGGAAGGAATGCCACTGCTGTTATCTTTCTCTCCACCCTCCTCCTCTTTTTAGAAATCTTTTCCATCCTTTCATTTACTTTTTTAATAAAATTTGCACATGGTTTGTTTAATTGTATATGTGTGTGAAGAAAAACCCTTGGTGTGGCCAGGTAGACAACTAGTACATTCATAAACAAATCTAAATATAATAAAATGATTTAATTTTTTAATGAGCCACTTCAAAGAAACTAAAAATAAATTAAAACTTGAAATTTCTCAACCACACGGAAACTATTAAAGGGCCTGTCACATAGGCCGACGGATGCAAAAAGTATGTAAAAAGGACAAAGTGGACGAGAAAATTTTCCATCCGTTGTTATCCGCTCTCAAAAGTGCCCCAAATTTGCATAAACAGAGAGGACAACAACGAAAAGGAATGGATGGGGAGAGGACGTAGCCAGGATGTAAAGCGGATGCTCCATGGAAGCCTAGCGGATGGAAGCGGATGGCACATCCGCAGGCTTCTGAGGGAGCACAGCGAAGCGGACGTACAGCGGAAGGAGCAGAAGCAGAGCTGATGAAGCGGATGATGTGGATGCATCACGGACAGCTAGCGGATGCCTAGCGGATGCAAAGCGTTCACTGCGCATGTGGGGAGGATGCATTGCAACAGCCCCGCGGATATAAAAGGATGCAGCTCGCAAGCAGGTCAACATTCAGAGGAAAGACCTGCTGCCAGACACATCTCCAGCCAACAACTATGGGGAAGAAGAGGAAGCCTCTGCCATCTTCTACCAGCCCTGGCAAGAAGGACAGGGCCACCATTCCACCCCCTAGCCCTGACTCTGCTTCTGCTGGGGCTTCTGCTGCTTGGGCTGACTCTGCTGGTGCTGGGGCTTCTGCTGGTGCTGCTCCTAGTGCTGGTGCTTCTGCTGGTGCTTCTGGTGCTTACTCTGCTGCTGCTGATCCTGGTCCTGCTGGTGCTGCTGGGGCTCCTATGCTGCTGGTGCTGCTGGTGCTCCTGGTGCTGCTGGTGCTACTGGTGCTGCTGGTGCTGCTGGTCCTGCTGGTGTTGCTGGTGCTGCTGCTGTTGTTGTTGCTGCTGCTGGTGGTGGTGGTGTGGTGGAGCAGCCCTTAGAACCTCGGAGCCCCTCTGATAAGGGCCCAGAAGGCCCTGCCAGAGGGAGGAAGAGGCATACACGATATAGGGAGAGGAGCCAATACTCCATCGAAGAGGAACATGAGGATGAGGTGCTCGAATGGCTGAGGGAGAATGAGTACCTATGGCGGAAGGGACACAGGCTCTATCGAGACACCAAGGGGAAGCAGGCGGCTTGGAGAAAGAAGGCGGAGAGCCTGGGCTACACTTCAGAGGTCCTCCTCAGGTGGTGGAAGCACATGTACACCTGGTACGGGAAGCTGCACCTCAAGAAGTCTGGCCAGGCCACGATCAAGCTCACTGACCGGGAGACCTATGTGATGGCCAAGTGCACCCTCTTGGAGGGTGAGATCCACCACTGAGGAGCATCCCCTCTGTCTACCCTCTCTCTCAAGCAGCCCACAGAGAGCCAGTCCTCTTCTGGCCAAGAGTCAGCTCCTGTGTCCAGGCAGGTGTCTCTGGAGCGTCCCACGACGGAGACCCCCCCGACAGCTGCACTCCCCGTGGTGGAGCACATGGAGGACCCCCTGACGCAGTGGGAGCAAGGAGAGGGCACTTCCACCAGAGACCAACCCACCCCCACCCCCAGCTCCACCTCCACAGAAAGCGGGCAGAGAGCCAGACCATAGGGGCAGAGCCACACTGTCCTGCTGGCGATCAGGGACACCATCAAAAGCAGCGTAGATCTCCTCTCTCAGCTGGTACACACCGACATACCATCCTCAAACCGCAAGGCCTTCCTCACCTACGTCAACCAGACCCTCGTGGACATGTCTGAATCACAGTACCAGGTGATAAAGGAGAGGATCACCGGTCTTCTGCACAATCCTCCAGGCCCAGCTGAACCTGCTCTGACCCAGTCCAGGTCTGCTTCTCCACCCCAGGTGATGTCACAGCCCTTCCAAGGCTTTCCACAGGCCCTCACTTACCAAGGCTACAGCTACCAGGAGTTCCAGCAGCACAGGCAGCCCTTCCCAGTCCAGGCACAGGTACATCGTACGCCACCGGTGCCACTGATGCTACTGATGCCACCGACACCACCAATGCCACCGATGCCACCCACGCCACAGATGCCACCCATGCCACAGATGCCACCCACACCACAGATGCCACCCACGCCTCACCTCACTCAGCTGCAGACCAGACAGCCCCACTACACTCCTCCTTCCTCCACCCCACAGCCAAGCCCGGCCTCAGAACATCTGTCATCGGTCTTGGGACTGACACCCCATGTTATGGAGGAAGGGGCTCTCAACATCATGGGACTGAGCAGGCTCTCTTCCTCCACACACCATCCCTTGTTGTCCTCTTGGGGCCAGGCACCCCAATGACGCCTCAGACCAGCACTCCAGGAACATCCACCTCCACAGTCCCTGGCCCCTTTACATCTGAGACTATGGGCACGCCTCAGAGTGACTGAGAAGAGTGCCAGAGACTGGGTTGCTACTTGTTGACTTTATCTTTGCTTGGGACACTTTACTTGGTTCATTTTGCTTTTACAGTTTGTTATTAATAAAGTTTATCTTTGCTTCACACACTTGGTTCAGTTCTTTTAGTCAAAAAAGTCTTGGTGGAAACTTTTAGAAATGGTTTAAGCCTTTGCATGCTTGTGGGATGGGTAAGGATAGCAGTGGGATGGGCAGGGATACCTGTGGGATGGGTAATAGCTGCGGGATGGGCAGGGATACCTGTGGGATGGGCAGGGATACCTGTGGATGGGTAATAGCTGTGGGATGGACAGGGATACCTGTGGGATGGGTAATAGCTGTGGGATGGGCAGGATACCTGTGGGATAGGTTATAGCTGTGGGATGGGTTAGGATAGCAGTGGGATAGATAAAACTCCAGTGCAAGCATAGTGGGACTGTATGGTCCACCCTCCCAGGTGCCACACCTATGGCCCTTTATTATCAATAACAATTTAATCATTCATCAACACATTTCAACATAAACACAACTCTTTATTAAATGCCCTGTTCATCGTAGGACCACTCAACATACATGGCACAATCTCATCAGTGTGATGAGACAGGCTCAAGGAAGCATCCATTAAGCATCTACCATCCTGTCTTGCCACTCCACTGCTCCAGCTGGGGAGTTGCACCAGTGTTTCAGGAGGTTGCGCTGCTTCTTCCCTTCACGTGAAGCTCTGTTGGGGCCTTGCACATCCATAGTATCTATCAGGTTTCACCCTTGCCTCCATTCACCAGGCTCCATGTCCCCATTGCCTTGTTGGAGGTCCACGAGCCTGTTCCGCAACACTGGGTAGCGGGTGCGCATGAGATTGTGCAGGATGCAGCAAGCTTCCACGATGTTCCTCAGGGTCTCTGGGCAATGCTGCATGGTGGTGAGAAGTACCTGGGACCTGTTGGCCAGGATGCCAAAGGCATTCTCCACCATCCACCTTGCCCTGGACAGCCTGTAGTTGAAGATCCTCTCTTCACGGGTGAAGCATCTGGAAGTGTAGGGCTTCATGAGGTAGATTCTGAGGGAGAAGGCATCATCCCCCACGATGAAGTAGGGCATATCTCGTTGGGCAGGGGGTCTGGATCTGGAAAGCCCATGATGAGGTTGCGTTCCAGCCCCTCCTTGAGGTCACTGGCATTGTATACCTGGGCATCTGAAGCTGATCCATTGCCTGAAGCATCGATGTACATGAACTTGTCGTCAGCATCGACCATGGCGAAGAGGATGATGCTGAAGAAGCCCCTGTAGTTGTGATAAGTGGACCCTGAGTTGGCTGGAGCTTTGCAGGCCACGTGCTTCCCATCTATGGCTCCAACGGTGTGGGGGAAGTTCCACTTCTGATACCATTGCTCTGCAATTTTCTTCCAGCCTTCTTCAGTGGAGGGGCACTGGAGGAGCTCCTCCAGGTATTCTTCGATGATGGTCTGCACCACTTCTCTGACCACAATGCTGATGGTGTTGTGTGGCACCCTCCAGCCGTACTGCATGCTCCTGTACGTGGTCCCTGAGGCCAGGTGGCGCAGAGTCAGAGCCACCTTCAGTCCAGGGTCCAAGCTGGGCTGGAAGTTGGTGTTTGCCTTGGTCAACCTGGGTCTCAGCCACTCCACAACTTCGTCAAACATGGCTGGTGGCATCCTCATGAAATTCTGGAATGCACGAGGGTCTTCATTCCTCAGCTCCACCATCAGCTTGTCATATAGTCCGTACTCGGCTCTTCTCACGATCCATCTTCGGACCCAGACACATTCTTGGCCGCCTCCTTTTCTTTCCGTAGAACAGGTGAAAGAGCCGTAGAGGGCTTCGCACTGTTGTAGAACGATGGCAGCTACCAAAAGGAGTGTGTGACGATCCATAGTGGAGATGACTGGATGCTGTGGAAGAGCAAGAGCCAGATGAAGGCTGAAGAGGTCTGCACACCAGGGCTGCTGGACTGAAAGTGAGATCCAGCTGAGTTCCTCCCCCTTTTTATAGGAAATATAGGTTTTCCACTAGGTGTCCTTTTGCATCCTCCAGGCATCCTGCAGACATCCTAAATATCCGAGATACGTCCCCTATGCGAACATTTTTTCCGTTTTAATGCTTTGTATGTGAGCTGCATCCGCTTTCATCCTTTCTACGTCCGTGCTACGAACACTGCGTGTCCATTCCGCGTCTGTTTCGCTTCCTACCTGTGTCCGTTTTCCGCTGGAGCAGATGCGAGTTGCGTGGATGTGTAGCGGATGCCTAGTGGATATAGCGGACACGTAATGGATGACGACGGACATATAATGAATGTTCCCCGTATGTGTAGCGGATGTAGAATGGACGCATTGGATACTTTTTCCACTCAAAAAGTTTTGTGCAGCTCAAAACTTTTTGAGCGGATGAAATGTCAGTAGACGGATGCTGGAAGGATAGAGAGTATGAAAAACGGACGCAGTGAGTACAGAACGGATGCATCGCGTTAACCAACGGATGGCAAGTGTTTCTCTCCGTTTTACATCCTCTTTCCATCCGTTGGTGCTGTGTGACAGGGGCTTAAGAATGGGAATTTAAGTTTTTAAAAAAATTTGAAGTTTTTCTGAAGACATCATAATGCCCTCTAGTGGAGATTATTAGAAAAGAGCATAATTGTATTAAGAGGAATTCAAAGCTTTTCTTTAAAACCAAAACATAGCCAGCTGGCTGACAGGCCCTGGCAAACCCCGGCTGTCATTTTATACTGAGATAGCAATTCTTGAGCTCCATTAATATAACAATGAGATGTGTGAATAAAAAATCTTAAGTTTTCTTCATGTTACCGTATGGAATATTTTTTACTCTAGTTTAATCTTCGTCAATTTCATGTCCTCAGGATAGCATGCAGCTAATGCTCTTACATTTCTGTTGCTTGAAAATTATGCAAATTATCATCCCAAAACATCTGAAAGACACCTCTTTAGGGATGATGCCCATACTTTCAAACCCAAAGGAATGGAGCCCCAACTGTGCAGCAATAGCCGAGGAGGTACAACAGCAAAATTGAAAAGATGGGGGATGGACATCTGTTGGTGCCACCATAAGCTAATGGTGCAATTGAGAGATGCAATTTCCAGTATGATTGCCAATACAATCCAGAAAATAAAAAAGAAAGGGAATTTCCATCCTAACTCTGCATACCATCAGGAGTGAAGGACCAGACACACACATGAAAGTTCAATTAAGCTGATTTATTGCTAAAAGCCTAGGCAACAAAATTTTCTCAACAAATTATCACCACCTGGTTAGAATTAGATAAGGGTCAACAGCACTCAAGGGGGGTGGGGACCCAGTTTGTTTTGTGGCTATGTAGGGATCTAGGCCAAGGGTCTTCAATCTTGGCAACTTGTGGACTTCAACTCCCAGAATTCCTTAGCCAGCAAAGCTTGCTGAAGTCTACAAGTCTTAAAGTTGCCAAGGTTGGAGACCCCTGATCTAGGCTGATCTGTCTTTTCATTTTGTTCTCATGTTCTGCTATTCCTTCTCCTACCCATTCTTTTGCTATCACATATGTTGTGTTTGACTTATGACTGTAATTAGCCTGGGATTATGGTTGTATGTCAATGCAGTCATTAAGCGAGTCACCACCTGACTGAACCTGACTTTATGACATTTTATAAGGCAGTCATTAAGCAAATGCTGTGGTGGTTAAGTGAAAACAATTGTTAAGCAAATCCTTTAGTATACTCGAGAGATATTTTTTTTGTCAAAAACTGGAAGTAAACACTGCCAGTGATAGTGAACACATGATTATAGGGCACTGCAAATGGCTGTAGAGGTGAGCTGGTTGTCAAGTACCCAAAATGCAATCACATGACTATGTATGTGCTATGTGTGGGATCATCAAAATCTTCAAAATTAGGTCATAAGTACCTTGCGGGGGGGGCTCCACTGTAACTCCACTGTAACGGTACATTGAAGAACTACCTGTATTGAAATTTTAAACACTGCAGTTGAGATTGTCATCTTGAAGAAATAAAGAGATAGAATCAAAAGCATGTGCAGATTTTGCTGGTCTGCTGTAGACTTGCCTTTTCTCGGGATCCAGAAGGCTACACAAGAAGCCTAACAAACTTTGCTCTGGACATTCCATAAGATTGCTTTTATTTTATTATTCCACATCTTTTGGCTCTGAATATGGAGAATAAATTTATCTAATACAGAGCATATTAATGAAAACCTGTTTTCAAGCAAAAGCTGGAAATGGGAGAAGGAAAGAAAAACAGAAGCTGGAAACATTTCAGTCATGACTGTTACTCCATTATACATTTTCTTCTTTTAAAACATAATTTGAATAATATGAACAACTTATCATCACTGCACATATAAATTATTGGTGTGGTCAGTAAAATCATGCATTTTTATTAAGGCCAAACAATGTTCACAAAAATAGTACAAATATTTTTAAGTTATACATACCTTCAGAACAGTAGAGATGGAAACATACGTTTCCTAGCAAAAGCATAGAGTCAGAATTTGACTTATTGATGTTTATAGACTCTTTTAGACCTGAAATGAAGCAAATCTTTGCAAACTTTGGCTACATTCCTATTATCTACTTAGCCACTGAAATCAAATCAAATCTTCCATGAATGGAGTGCCTGGTATTATAATGGACTCCCTGCTGGTTCATTATGGCCAAAAGAGTTTGCTACATGACAGTTTTAGGTTGCTTAGAAGTATGTTGAACCAAAGGTGGGGGGAAACTCTGTCCCATGGAAATATGGAGATTTCTACCAACTGTACTGCCCTCTCTCTCTCTAAGGACAGGCTTCCATATCACACCAAGCAATACCTGGTTCCGCCATGCTTTATAACCCACTGTAGTGTGGTTCATCCAGTGTGCTAAAATCAAACCCAAAATATCACATTACAATTTCGGGGGATCTGGGAATCTAAGCAGTCTAACAGAAAGCTTAGATAAGGCAAAGACTTTGTATTACTTAGAGCTTGACTTTCAATCATGGTTTTATAGCATGATTGGAAGTGTCTAATAATCCCACATTAAATCCCTTTTACCATTATATTAGTGTTGTTTACCCTAGATTCTAAAGGGAATTCTTATGTTAAGCCTTACTATACCAATTTACAGGTTTCTTGTATTTCCTGCTCAAAATTGCCTGGAAACATTTCTTTCATTTTGGGCAATTGCGGCTAGACTGCCCGTAGGATCACAGAAAAGCTTTGAGTCTATTTGCCCTTAGAGTCAGCTTCTCAGCTTGCAACAGGAATGATTGCCTAAAAGTCTATGCAGATGAACATTCTTCCACCAAATAATCCTATGACTCCCTTATTTAAAAATATATACAATAACAACCTGTTTCTTTATTTAAAGAAGATAAAGAAGGAAGGAGAAGAGATTCAAATGCCAAAAGAGAACAATAAAACATTATACAATAAACATTCACAGAACTTCATAGCTTAGATATTGAATAAATATTCATCAGAAGTTTCACCTATCAACCCACATCAAAGAATCTATGTAACACAGTAAAGAAACTCAGCCTCTCTGTCACTAAATCCCAGATGTTATATTAGCAGTTCCAAAAAACTCAGACCTAACATTCACCAGGGGCAGTGAGTTGAGAATGAACCCTAAAGAAAAAATGCTTTTAGCCAACTTACCATATTTCTTGCATGTTATAAAACCTTCACAATATTGTTCTATTGACTGAATGCCCTTTCCAAAACAGCCCTCTTGACACTACATAATTATATGTGCTATTATATCATTAACATATCTTCCAACCTGAGGGTTTGAAAAACAATGTGGCCTAAATTTTCTGTCTATTCTACATTGACTATGTCTGCCATTTTGCTGAAATGGAAAAAGGAGCTATTATGATTTTATTGAATGCTACCAGCTGTCAAAAGGCAAGAAATAAGCTTCACTAACAAACATGCTAAGTAGTTTGTGTCTTATAGAGTTGGGTAACTTTTAAACCATTTGCCTGGGGTTTTGCAAACTCGAAAGGGAGGTCACAATTTAAAAACAGAATTGCCTCAAATAGAATAATTCAGCTGCTCAGAACCATTGAGGGGTCATCAACATAAAGATTAATTTATGGTTGGTTACACAGTCAGTCACACTAATACACACACACACACACACACATACACACGTGTGTGCTGTTCAGCTTCCTTCGGGTCATTGTATCCTTATCCCACGTCATTGTAGTGCTTTTAAAGTTGTAGCAACGTTTCAGCAGAATCTCATCTGCCATCATCAGGCTTCTGTATTGAGTTTGTATGTGGGTCAGGCGATCACAGCCGTTGGTTTTAAATTTGAGGCTAGCCTATTGTTGTGCCAGGATGTTTTTTTCTACATCCTGATTGGTTGGGAGTCTTGGTCTGTGTTTATTGGACTTGGAGTTTGTTTGATTGGTGTTTCTGGTTTCTTCTGTCTGTTTTGTGGCTTTGATTGGCTGGCAACACTGTGTTACTGTGTTGGAGGCTATCAGTGCAGCTTTGTTGTAACTATGTATCATTTATGTGTTTGCAAATGGGTATCAATACAACTATGTATCATTCAGGCATTTGCAACATTGTATCATTCACGTGTAATCATTGAACTTCTGTCTCCTCAGTGACCTTTTACAGGGCACGTACAGAGACAAGGAGTCAAGCATTCACTTTGAGATTACATCAACTGGCATGCAGGAATGTCTTGATCAAATTGTAGATCGTGCCATCTTGTCTGACTTGGTATTTTGCCTTATCTAAGCCTTGCATATCCTGCCTGACCTGGGCTTGACCTAGGCTCTGAATAAACAATGATAGTGACCCCCCCCTTTTGAATGGGCATAATAAAAGAGCTTGTACCCAGCCATTCTGGGCGCACTCATCCCGAGAAACTTCGTCTCCTGTCATTTTTCTCTCCTTCGCTCCCTGTCATGAGACGCCCATCTGATGCGGGATAGCAGATACCGCATTCTGGTGACCCCGACGTGATTCCCTAAGGGGGATACGTAGCGACGCACTCATATCTTACTCGCTCGATGGGAGCTGTGCATCGCCAGGCCTGAAGCGAATTGCACATCATCGGATCTGAAACACGGTCTCGACTTTCGTAAGTATGGGTGGAAACTTTTCTCAACAACAGACAGAGCATCTGAAGGAATTGAGGGAGTTAGTCGCTTCTTCTTCTAAATATTCTGCTAATTTAAAGGGCTCGCCTGTAAAAATTAAACCTATTGCTACATTATTGGCTTATGTGTGGCAACATTGTCCCACTTATCCAGAGAAAGGGTCCTTAAAAATCTCTATTTGGGAAAAAATTGGTGACTATCTCCATAATCCTCCTCGTGCACCTATTGGCATTTTGGTCACTTGGAGGAAAATTATGGAGGCTTTAAAAGTCCATTATAAAATAGAATTTGAATCTCCTCCACCAAATTGTGATAACTTTCCTGTCCTTCAACCCTCCGCTCCCAATGATCAAAAATCCTTAGGAGAGCCTCCCTCCATCCAATCCACTTCTTTAAAAGGAGAGCTCTCGTGTCCTCCACCACCACCCCCAAAAGGGGGGAGTGTTGTAAAAGCCATTCAGCAAGTCTTTTCTGAGGGAGAGATAGATGAAGACACCCTTGCAGCTGCCTCCCTTTATCCTATCATACAAATTGGCAATCCTCCAGCTCCTTTGTACAGCCCATTGTCATACAAAATAATTAAGGATTTAAAAGCAGCTTGCAAGGAAAATGGTATTCAATCTCGCTATGTACAGGGTCTTTTAGGATCTATAGCCCAACCAGGAGCTGATTTAATAAATGCTGATTGGCGCACATTATTTGCCATGATCCTCACTCCTGCACAATTTTTGGTCTGGGAGTCAGAATTTCATAAGCGTACTGCAGCCGCAGCCGCTAGAGGCTTACCGGCAAATGTCACTCTAGATATGCTTAATGGCACTGGCACTATGCTTACCATTGCCCAGCAAACTGCCACAAATGCAGCTGCTTTTCCTATACTACAGGATTGTGCTTTGGCTGCTGCTAGAAAAGTTGACAATGCAGGATGTGTGCCCAAATCTTTTTCTAAAGTTATTCAAGGACCTTCTGAGCCTTTTTCCTCATTTATAAACCGTCTCACAGAAGCCTTAGAGAGACAAATTGATAATGAGGAGGCTTGTAATGAATTACAATTGAAACTTGCCTATGAAAACGCAAACGCTGATTGTCAGAAAGTTTTGCAACCAATAATCAATAAGAAAAATGTCACCCTGGCAGATTATCTTACAGCCTGCCGAATCATAGGAACCACATCCCATTCCATGTCTACTCTGGCTACAGCCATTACTGAAGGCATGCAGCAGAACATGAGCTCTCTCCTCCCCATTTCCCAACAAAACACTCGCAAAATGGGCAATTGTTTTAATTGTGGCAAGCCCGGTCACTTTAAGAACCAATGCAGAGCCCCGGGCGGGGGAGCTAATATGTCAAGAAACCAGGTAGCTCGCCCAAAGACACCATGCCCTCGATGCCAAAAAGGCTATCACTGGGCTAATCAGTGCAGAGCCCAAAAGAATGAACAACAGAATAACCCTGCAATCATCCAAAGATCTTTTTTAAATCAGGGAAACTAGAAACGGGGCAGGCAGCCAGCCCCACAACAAAGGCTGCTGAAAATTGCAACCATACAGGGACAGATATCCTCATTTTTTAATCTATCATTACATGGATGATATATTGGTATCTGCACCTGGCCCAAAGGGCACGGTATTAAAAACTCTGCCGTGCCTGACCTCCATTCTAGGTAAAGCAGGACTCACAATAGCCCCAGAAAAAATACAATCCAAACCACCCTTTTCCTATTTAGGTTACAAGTTACTTGCTTCAGCTGCTGTTCCTTCCCTTCCCCTCCCAACACTTCCCCCAAAACCTACACTTGTGATCTTACAACAGTTCCTAGGAACCTTAAATTGGGCACGTCCTTATTTGGGTTTGACCACAGCTACATTAGCTCCTCTCTTTAATGCCCTCACACAAGGTAAAGCCCCTTCTGATGTTATCATTCTAAACAAAGAGCAGTTGCAGGCATTAAAAGACATTTCTCATTCACTGGCTACTCGATGGGTGGATCGAGCTATAGAGAATTGCCCTTTATCAATTGCTTTACTAAATACTGTTCAGAGACCTACAGCTGTTATAATGCAATCTCATCAAACACAGGTTCTGATTTTAGAATGGCTTCATTTGTCTCACACCCCACGGACCACAATCACCAGTAAAGCCTCTGCATATTCCCAGTTGATCTTTAAAGGTCGACAAAGATGTAAACAACTCATGGGATGTGAGCCTGTTTCAATATTCACTCCTTGCTCACTGACCACGTGGGAAATGCTATGGTGTAATTCAGAAGAACTACAATACGCTTTAGAAGAATGGCCAGGGCAAACTTCTTGCCATTTACCAGCAGACCCACGTTTCACTTTTCTTAAAACTCTCCCTTTTGAATGGCAATCCCCTCTCTCAATGTCTCCATTAGTTAATGCACCTACACTTTATGCAGATGGGGGGAAAGTGTATGGTGCTTGTGCATGGAACCAGGAGGGAGAGTGGAAAACTAAAATTACCCCCCCGCAACTTTCTGCTCAACAGGCAGAACTTGCTGCATCTCTTATTGCATTTCAACAGTTTCAAAAAGCTCCTTTTAATTTAATTGTTGATTCCTTGTACGTTTCTCAGATTTTGAAAAACATATATCAAGCCTATTTATCTCCTAGCATATCTGTTCCTTTGTTAAAATTGATGATTCCTATACAACAATGTATCAACAGTCGTAGGCATCCATTCTTTGTAGCACATATCAGGAGCCACCAACCTCTTCCTGGTATTTTACAGAAGGGAAATAAGGTGGCAGACGCTGCAGCATCAGGTAAATTAATTTGTAATCTGACAGCAGCACAAAGCCATGACTATTTTCACCAAAATAAAAAAGCATTACAAAAACAATTTTCTCTAACTCAGGCAGAAGCTGCTGCCATTATTCAACAATACCCCACATGTAGTAAGCAAGGACATTCCATTCCCATAGGAGTAAATCCTAGAGGATTAAAAGCTTGTGAAATTTGGCAAATGGATGTAACTCAGTATCCACCTTTTGCCCCTTGGAAATATTTGCACGTTTCCATCGATACATGTTCAGGATTTATTCTGGCTACTCCTCAAAGGGGAGAAGCTGTAAAACATGTCATCAATCATTCAATTCGTACCTTTGCCTCGCTGGGACGTCCAAAAGAAATCAAAACAGACAATGGACCTGCCTATACGAGTTCTGCTTTCCAGGACTTCTGTAATAGATGGGATGTAACTCACAAGTTTGGGATTCCCTATAACAGCCAGGGGCAGGCTATTGTGGAACGAGCTCACTTATCTCTGAAATGTGCTCTTGATCGCTATTCGCTGCGGGAAAAACCTCCCAACCTCCCAGCATTGCAAAATTCTCTTAACATTTGTCTTTACACTTTAAATTTTCTTAATCTGACTGGCATTCCTCCTACTTCTGCTGCCTCACGTCATTTTTCCTCCCCTTCACCCCCTCCTAACAGACCTCTGGTACATTATCGCAGATTGCCAGATCCCGCCTGGCAGGGTCCTGCTGAGCTTCTCACCTGGGGACGAGGCTACGCTGCGATTTTACTACCAGACAAAACCACTTGCTGGGTCCCTGGTCGGGCGGTAAGACCCTATCATGGGAATTCCTCCGCTACATCTGCATCTTAATCTCTTCCTGATATTCTTGCCTATATCCTCTTTGCAATTTCTACCTTATTCATATCCTACTTATACCTTTGTTCAACATGGTCATTGGACCACATTAGAATTTCACTTTACTAATTATGATAATGACTGTCCTATTGTCTGTTGGCATAATAATCTTCCCTTAAATCTATCTCCTTACATTTACACATACTTCAACAAAACCTATGCTTCCTGTCAAAAGATTATGCATATTAAAGCCACTTCATTAACAGAAGGCTATTATACTTGTTCTATGAGGGTACATCATGAAAATGCTACCCATAACTTTCACTCTGTCACTTCTGTTTTGTTTACAGAACACTCTATTACTCACTCTTTTGTTCCTTCTTTACTCTTCCTATGGAAAAGAACCTTAAAATCTTTTCCTCTATTCAAGCTAGATATAGGGGGACCTAAATGTCCTTCTCTTGTATTATGGGTTCCTCCAACCCAATTAACATCCTTGATGAATGATCAAATTAATCTTCATTGTCATTATTGTAATTATTATCCTTTTTCTACTAATTGCATTCCCTTTTCATCTCTTAAATGTTCTACAACTGACTTGTCCATAGTTCTCTCTCCTACTTGTAATGCTTTTATATACCCAAACTCTGATCCTGTCAACAAACAACGCTTCAAAAGAACTGTCCATGACGATCCACAGAAGCCTCACAGAAAATATAATATTACTTGGACTATAAAAGATTTTCAGGGCATTCCTTTAAGCTCTACAACCAATTTTTCTCGCATAGAAGACTTCTACCCACCACTTCAATTTGATTTGGCAGAAATGCTTGTAGGCTCCACCGCCTACAACTCACCTTCTCATCCAACTGAGCCTAGTCATAGAGTGGTAAATAAATATAGGTTTTATGTATGCCCAGGACAGCCCGTTTCCAACACTCAGACCCCTGCCCAACGACTTCTTGACTGTGGGGGGTCATCTGATTACTTTTGCAAAGCCTGGTCATGTGTTTCAACTGGACATATTTATTGGGATCCAGGCACTAAAGGTGATCTCATTACTGTCACTCGCACCACATGGGACATTCCATGCAGTGATAAAAAATTGCCCAAATGCAACCCAGTAACCATAAAGTTCACGGACCAAGGCAAGAAAAGTACTCTATGGGACACTGGCTTGAAATGGGGTGCCCGCCTAAAAGGAGTCTGGCCAGAAAAGCATTATGGAAACATTTTCTACATTCAACGTCACATTGAACTCCCTCGCTCTAACCCGGTGGGACCACATGAAAAGGTTATTAAATCCCCATTCTTACAACCCATAACACAAGGAGTTAACCCATTGATTCCAATGATCAAAGCTTCCTATGCCTTGCTGAACTCTTCAAACTCATCAATTGCCTCCACATGTTGGCTTTGTATTTCTGCCTCTCCACCTTTTTATGAAGCCATCGCTTCCCAAGAATCCATTACCAATTCCACATCAGACGAACTTTGCCGTTGGAGGAACTCCACTATTACTGTTTCTTCCATCACTGGAGTTGGTTGTTGCTTGGGAAATATTCCATCCAATTATTCACAATATTGTCATAATGTTTCTAATGGCTATCATTGTAATGTGTATCTTCCTAAGAACCGCCTTGGCCGCTTCCACACCATCGGAGGATACTCTGCAGTCTACACCACTTCAGGAGGAAATTTAACATCACGCCTGAAAGGAATGTATTTTATCCCTGGCAACAACTCTGTCTGGGCTTGTTCCACCGGTCTCACAGCATGTGTCTATGGGGATGAACTTATAAAATCCAAATCATTTTGCATTCAAGTATGGCTTGTACCAAAAATTAACGTGTATAACTCTGATGATTTTATATCCCTACAGGCACCCATGGAATACCCCCTCAGAGCAAAGCGGGAAATTATTAGTACTCTCACTCTAGGTTTACTGCTTGCTCTGGGCACCACGGGTGCAGCCACGGGCATTGCAGGACTAGCTGTCTCTGAACAAAAAATTACAGCTCTAGGTTCAGTCATTGATGATGATTTGTTACGAATTGAGAAGTCAATTACAGCTTTGCAAAACTCCTTGACTTCCCTCTCAGAAGTGGTCTTGCAGAATCGCAGAGGTTTAGATCTGTTATTCTTAAAACAAGGGGGATTGTGTGCTGCGCTTAAAGAAGAATGTTGTTTTTATGCTGATAACAGGGGGATTGTGTTGGATTCTATGAAAGAATTGGAAAAACACTTAAAAGACAGAGAAAACGAAAGGTTAAACATGTATAATTGGTATCAAGGCTTGTTTTCTATTTCACCATGGCTTACAACCCTTATAACTGCATTGGCAGGACCATTAATAATCATTATATTGATATGTATTATAGGACCTTGTTGTTTTAACAGAATATTGCAATTTTTGAAAAATCAATTATCCTCCATAACTGCTAATGTTAATGTATTATTGCAAACTCATGTTAAGCCCTTAACACCGGATGAAAAAATGTCATTGTTGAGTTACCGCTCCTTGGACAACCCTGATGCTGACGGATCGCACCCCTGCCTAGATGACTGGGACGATGAACATTTTAGAAAAAAGGTTCCTGTCTTCTTGGACAAGGAAGAAGATTCGTCATAAAAAATAAAAACAGAGGAGATGTTGTAACTATGTATCATTTATGTGTTTGCAAATGGGTATCAATAC